>CM060267.1:12591184-13303185 GCA_030684275.1 Acipenser oxyrinchus oxyrinchus
GAATTTTCTTGAACCCTTCTTCTGCTCTGTGCCTCTCTACCACTTTATCCCTGACTTGTTTCGAAAGCGTCTTTGTTTTCGTAATTGCTTTGTTGGATCACTAGGTGAGTTGCAGCTTGAAAGTCTTTATATACCTGAGAGAAATGATCTACAAGTTAAACCACTTTGAGTACACACAGGCTGAAACCATTTCACAATTTTTTGACTTTTCAAACAAGTCATTTGCAACTTATTTATATTCTATATGCATTTTTTAACTTTATCAATGTGGAGTAGTTTGTGTAGATTCTACATATAAAGTCTAATTTGAAAGCGTCTTGGAGTACGCTCAGGTGCCAACAAAATGTGAAAACCTGTGAATACTTCTGCAAACCACTGTGTGTGTGTGTATATATATATATATATATATATATATATGTATATATATATATATATATATATATATATATATATATATATATATATATATATATACCTTTTAAGTTTGCAATATAAACCCTGTGTGGGACTTGAATGCATCTTGCAATGCAGATGCCCTAGCTTTCACAGCTGCATGCAGATCTTTGCCTAGCCATGTTAGATAATCTTCAATTTTGAACAATACCATTTTTTTTTTAATTCAGTAAAAATGTTTTACGTAGTATGAAGAGATAAGACAGTTAAAATAGTAAATGTGAATTTATTGATAAGAAACGTAAGTTATAAATTACAGGTGGCACCCTAGTTAGACAAGCTGTTAAGACGTGATATTGTATTATCGCTTATTTAATTTCAAACGTCAAACTTTGTTCGTTGTTGTTTTGGGGGAAATATCCACACAAATGTATAAGCGTAAAACTGTGGGACCAACAGCACTTCTGGAATACAGCCTACTGTTTTGAGAATAGTATTGACACTTTTTTTTTTCAGTATTGTATTCAGTTTATAGTGTTTCCTTTTTTTTAACATTTTTTAAATTGTGAAAGCAATTAACTGATATGTATGTGCATACACGAAAAACACAGTGCTTCACTTGTTTGAATCAGTTTTACATTTAATGTACTTGTAAGGCTTCAGTACCACTGTCAGATGTGCTTTGCAGTGATGGTATATACAGTGTAAAACTCGGGTTTGGGGCTATCAGAAAAATACTCGTTTTTAAATAAACCTTTAGAGTGCAATGTATGTACATGTGTTGCTGTTTTTATAAACATCTGAACGCTCATTAATACAAACCATTGCTATGTTCCCCAGCTGTACGGATGAACGGGCTTTTTACTGTAACGTTTTCATGTTTAAGTAGTACAATGCATATTAAACAAAACTTGTATTAAAATCCACTACCAAATCGTTATACGTAGCAACTCTATATGATGCCATGCATTAGAGCAGGGTATATTATGCCAAAACATTTGGGGGGGATACTTTTATAGCGGTTGTATTGCTTCAGTAAAATATGTACTGAATACCTAGTGTACAAGACAGTGTAAGAGAAGTGCTATGGTAGAATATGTTTGAAACACTAACACTAAGAATTTTTATTTCGAAAGCTGAGCACCGTCTGATCTCCCCACCCCCAGCTTGTGTTATCCAGAGGCAAACTTTAATTTCTTCATTCACCATCTCGACAGCAAAGCGTTGTATAAATTAAGCTGTATTCAAAGAAATATGTCTAAGACCCTCTGCTGTTTGGGATTTTTCTGTTAAATGTCCGTATGACCAAATAAAAAGTTGAATGCAAACTGTGTATGAAGGAGGCACATCCAATCTCCAGGGTCACTTGACAAGTGTAAGTTCATATTATTATTATTATTATTATTATTATTAGGTGTACATGGGGAGTGTCTGTTTGTCCGTCCATCTGTATGTTACATATTTACATATACCTGAAGAACGATTATTCTGTACTGCTGTTATGTCCTAGTCCTCAACTTTATCACCTCAATCAAAGCTCCAGTTTACAGCCATGGAAGGGATGTGTGTTACTGACATGCTTGTTTACTGCACCATTAGTCATTTGTCGAGCGTTGAGGAGAGCAGGCTAAGTGTTTCCTCTTGCACAGGCCATGAGGTTCCAGCAGTGGAGTGAAGGAGCGGTGCAGTGATCTTTCTGTCTCATCTGCAGGAGCGTTTGGATACTTGGAGGTGACACATGACATCACCAAGTACACCAAGGCCAAGATATTCGAGCACGTTGGGAAGAGGACACCCACCGCAGTGAGGTTCTCCACCGTGGGTAAGGAGAGCACAGTCACAGGTTTATTAATGTGCTTGCAGCTAACAGCGCAATTATTACCGGACATGCACTTCTGTTCACAATAGAAGTCTCAAATGTGGAGTTTCAGAAGAAACATAATATCACAAAGGTGATTTCTTCACTTTAAAACGTCTGGTACTTTACTAATTAAAATAGTTCTCAGGTTGCTTGCCTGGTCAGGAAATGTGTTACACTCGCACTTCCTTTTCACCTCTGCAGTTTAGGGTCAAGCATCTTTCTGACAGCAAATCATGTACTACATATCTCAGACCTACATAGTGAATTGATGTGCGTGAATTATTTTGTTAGCAAAAATCACTTTAAGACATTGTTTTATTAAGCAGTGTGGGACATAGGGGGTTATATTGCTAGATTTAATATCCATCCCTAGCTTGTATTGAGAATGTCCAGGCTGTGTTTCCCCAGTACCACAGATGATTTGCACCTCCTTGTTTCTCAGTTTAACTCAATTTGAGTATCAAGAGCTATGTCTTTTTCTTCTTTCAAAAGAAAGGCATTCATGACATCTGTAATATAGAAGAAACCAATTTTATTTTATAATCTTGTTTGAGTTGCCGCAGTTCCCTTATCAAGTGAACCCAGCACATGTTTTTCACTTCTGCTCTGATGGCACTAACAGAGTTGCTGACGCCCCTGTCTATAACTAACGTGTGTGTACGCCCAGTTCTGTTATGGTAATATTCAAAACTTGAAAATCTGTCCTGTGCAACTGTTTATGTGACTGCTATGGTTAATTCAGCTTGCTCGCTGTCAATTCAATATATGGGTTATTTTGTGTGTTGATTGCCGTCTTTCACAAGTAGCTTCTTGCAACCTCTGAAAAACATTTTGTATGAAGCAAAATCTAGGGCATGGTTTTCAACCTTTTTTATTCAACTGTACCCTTTGTCTGGAAGTTTCAGCTCAAGAACCCCTTTACAATTTTCACTCTACTGAATGGTATCGCAGTCACAATAAAAGGCAGAATAACATTAATTATCAAATTAAATAAAAACCTAAATATATGTAAAAATAACAACCGACATGTGAAATGTCCCCTTGTACCGGACAGAGCGATCTTTAGCAGAAGTGTTTCCGATGTTTGATGCAGCCGGTGTGTCTCTTGTTGAAGACGTTTTAAAGAAATTGTGCTGCTTTATGAAGTGTGTTCAATCATTTACCAGATGGACGCAAACCGCCTGCCAGGTTCTTAATGCAGTGTAACAGCAGGTAGTACATCAATGAGACATAGTACCCCAGGGGGAACCACTTATCCTATTTTGGTGAAACTTGGTTAGGACATTCCTTCATCCACATTGTCCATAGTTCCAGAATGTAAGGGTATAAACACTGGGTCCATCACTGCTCTTCCTGGTTCTAGTAGCTAATTGATCTCAGAACTTTCAAGTTGGCTCTTCAAGGATCCCAATGATTCAGCAGCAACAACAACATGGCAAGTGTTGAAGGCAGGTGATAATGATACTGAGCTTTCATTTTGTATTTACAGCAATGCATGTGTTGATGAAAGTGCCCCATGATGTTGGGAAGTCCCTGACATAGTACTTTGTTGTTTTTGTATCGTCTGATTCCTCTGTGTTCCCGCAGCTGGAGAGGCTGGCTCTGCAGACACTGTGCGGGATCCTCGCGGCTTTGCAATGAAGTTCTACACAGAAGAAGGGAACTGGGACCTCACTGGGAACAACACCCCCATCTTCTTCATCCGGGACCCCTTACTGGTGAGCAACGTGTTGGGCCTGTTTTTAAAGCTCTGCACAAGGAACAATGAGAGGCCTTCGTTATCAGTGCCGCTGCTGCTCATGAAGCCCTGGCAGGCGGTCCGACGTACCGGTGCCACACTGCATAGATCTGGAGAACCGCTTATCCAGTTGTCATGAAATTTCTTATTAACATTAATGTTATTGAGAACTCTGGGGATATAGGGGGCATGTCTCTGTCTGTCTGTGTCCCATACAGACGGATGTTACGTTTTTTGCATACTGTCTGCAGAACCGCAAGGTGACACGGCTGAGAGAATTTTTCCTCTGTCATCCTGTCTGGTGAGAGTGTCAGTTTCTTAACACACAGTACAGTAGTCGCTCAGTAACGAGGTGCAAACAGGTGATTGATCGATCTGTAGGAGTGTTTAGTAAGGTGCCTTTGTTTAAAAAAAATATATATATATATATATATCTAAATTCATAGCAGTGTTTATTTTTTAGGAAAAAAGATTTAAGCCTAATATTTTTAGGGACCCCAACATAAGGACTAGTAAGTTTACTTCAGGACTAGCAACTTTCAAAAGGTACAAGTCTTTAGGATTAGAGTTTCTAACCCTGAATACATCACAGATTAATAAAGTATAAGTTCCATGCAGCGGGCTCTGAATTGTGTCAGTCTCTGACCTATGTGTTAATCAAACAAACTTGTGTAAATAGTGCTGTAGTGAACCTGCAGTTACTGTACTTTGTTTGCTTTTCACTGTGGTATTGGCGATTTTAGATTGAGGATCGAAGGGCACCCACTGACCTCCAGTTCTCCTGAGCTGTTGTGGGGAATCGCTGTGTGAGGGAGAATTGGAAATTCTATATTGGGAAGAATATCAGGGGTAATATACTGCAATTTGGCACACTTAATAGTTAAAATAAAGTGCTTCCTGTGTGAATGTGTTTACTGTGTTCTTCCATAGTTTAGTATTCTGTGCTGTCTGCTTCCAGAAACCGGACTTGGTTAGCTCTTAGTTGTGTGAACTTTAGCCGTCTCAGTGCCACGTTGTTTATCTAACTGGTATTAATGGGACAGACTACATGCTTTGACTTAGGGTTTTATAGTTATATTCTATGACTTTCTAATAAAGTTCCATTTGCAGGTGCTGTCCAATGAGTATTAACTGTTTCAGTGCCACATTGTTTTAACCTCTGACCACATTCATGATACAAAACGTCTGCTTTCAGTGTCTTGACAGTCTGTGTTCTATGATTACACTGGCACGTTGTTTTAACCTCTGTGTATCTCAACCTCTGTAAAGCTCTTTTTCACATTACTTCATGTTCACATACCTCTTCATAAATGCTACCGGGGATGCTTTTTTCTTCGCAAAAACTCTCATTTCTAGTTCAAGCATAATATAAAAGACGTGTCTCTGTTTTTAAAAATTTAAGTGTTTGCCGTTTTTGTATATGAAGCTTACATTTTCAGCATGTGCAAAGTAACCATACTTAAATGAGTATGGAGCAGTGCCCCATTTAAATGTGTCCCCCCAGCCTGCTGTAGGTGTGTCACTGTCATGTTTCTCCACAGTTCCCTTCCTTTATCCACTCTCAGAAGAGGAACCCGCAGACCCACCTGAAGGACCCAGACATGGTGTGGGATTTCTGGAGCCTGCGGCCAGAGTCCCTGCATCAGGTATTGTCATTCTCCATTTCCGTTCCCTGCTAACAAGGAAACAGTGGAGGCGCCTATAGGTATGTGACACTAATGCAAGTCATACATGCATTGCACCTTGTATTTTTACATCTGCTTTTTTGAACTGCGTATGCAGTTGTGTTTCTTTTAAGTTTGCAGTATTTCGGTTATTATTGCAAGTATCCCCCCAAAAAAATAGGTCATTTTTAAAAGTGCTTTTAACCCAAGTTAATCTACTCCTCAACTCTATTGCCAGTAATACATGTTATTTGAAACCACTTTTATTCTTTTTTTAAATGTATTTATATATTGTTATACATGGTGTATGAGTTTTAAGCTTTTACACTTCTAAAATATATATAATTACATTATATCTTACCAAAATATTATAATATATAATATTCCATGCCATTGCTTTAAGTGGGAGAAAACTATTTATATATTTCATGCCATTTTCTTGTAAGTTTGAATTTCACCCTGATTTTGAACACTCTGTTCTCGGATTCAGAACAGCACTATAGTTTCTCCTCTCCCCATGCAGGTCACCTTCCTGTTCAGCGACCGTGGAATTCCAGATGGACACCGACACATGAATGGCTACGGTTCCCACACCTTCAAGCTGGTCAATAACGCAGGGGAGGCCGTCTACTGCAAATTCCACTTCAAGGTATACACAGGGGGGGCATTCTAGGTATTGGATGGGTAGGAAATGTATGAATTTGCCATTTGAAATCAGCAGAAGTTGTGCGAGGGCAACTATTTGAATTCCCTAATGCCAACAAATTTGAACTGTTCGGGGTCCCTGAGTTGCTCCCCTGGTAAGGGCATGGCTGTTTGGTGTGCAAGGGCGAGTCATAAGCTGTCGGTCCTTGCTAGGAGTTCCAGAGGGAGCGCCAGATCGGCTGTGGTGCTCCTGCGGGTTGATGCAAAAACGTCTGGGACTGTTTCTCCTCATACAGCCAACCGTATGCCCTCCAAAGGCTGGTAACTCGCCGACATCAGCTCTCGATTTCCTGGGTGTAGAGAGGCAATTGGCTTGGAATATGTCCAAGTTTTCCTGAGCTGTTGTTGGGAATTGCTGCGGTGAGGGAACTTAATTTGACATTCTAAATTTGGGTAAAATAATTGGGTAAAAAAGAATACAAATAAGTTATTACGATTTCATTCAGGTAAGTTTGTTTGTTTGTACCACAAAATGTCCTTGCCGTTGTGCTTTGCATCAGAGTAAGACCCCATATTGAATTGTCGTTGAATGCAGCACTTATGTGTTGGTTTCAGACTGACCAAAGCATTAAGAACATCCCGGTGGATGAGGCCAGCCGCTTGTCCTCCACAAACCCTGACTACAGCATCCAGGACCTCTACAACGCCATCGCCAACGGCAATTACCCCTCCTGGAGCTTTTTCATCCAGGTCATGACCTTTGAGCAGGCAGAGCAGTTCCGCTGGAACCCCTTCGACCTGACCAAGGTACAAACACTGGAGCAGCACTGCTACTGGCTATCTACTGGTATACTAATGACAGGGGACCCATTTCTGAGTTTTCTGTATAAGTGATTCTGTCAGTATGATAAGGGTGCCCAGTCAATAACACTGGTTTAACGTAAGATGTTTGTAACTGGAGACTCAATCTGTCACGTACTGTATGTTTTGATGATATCTCAAAGAAGAAATTTCAATTATAGGTGATGAATTGTGACAACTATAATAGTTACACGGTTGTGAATTGTATTGAGGGCAGAATACCAAGATTGATCCTCCAGCACCAACATCAGGAACCTGTGCAGTCATGGATTTGGAAGTTTCAAACTAATCCCGCTCTCTTTTTCAATTCCCCATATGCTGCTTGCTACTTTTCCTTGAGTTTCTTTTTTGTTTAATGTGAAATTGATAGAGGGTTTAGTCCTACACTTTCTGAATGTGTTAGTTTGTTTTAATGAGAGTTGACTGTACATCATTATCGTGTCACCAGGAACATGATGATGCCCCCTTGCCCTTCGTGTTTTCAAACTTTGTCCTGCTGTGGTAACCTCCCAGTCTCTCTGTTGTCTGGACTCTGAAACCTCTCCTGGTTGCTTCCTCAGGTTTGGTCTCATAAAGAATTCCCTCTGATCCCGGTGGGGAAACTCGTGCTGAACCGAAACCCTGTCAACTACTTTGCAGAAGTGGAGCAGCTGGCATTCGACCCCAGCAACATGCCCCCTGGCATTGAGCCCAGCCCTGACAAGATGCTGCAGGTAAGCGATGCAGCCTTGCCTTGATGACTGTTTCACGCATGGCGATGTGAATCCCTATACTCACCGATCGGAACTTGTAGTACACAAGAGAGGTGCAGTTCTGACAGAATTGTGAAGTGCTGGCATACCCGATGGCCTGAACAACAGAAGATTTTAACATAATTTTTATATTTCGGAATCTTGTTCCAAAACCCTTTTAGGTGCTTTTTAGAGTGTAGGGTTGGAATGATTCTGCCTCCCTGTACAGAGGATTGGTAGATTTGGCTGGTATTTTTCATGCATTACTTCATAAGAACATAAGAAGAACATAAGAAAGTTTACAAACGAGAGGAGGCCATTCTGCCGATCTTGCTCGTTTGGTTGTTAGTAGCTTTTTGATCCCAGAATCTCATCAAGCAGCTTCTTGAAGGATCCCAGGGTGTCGGCTTCAACAACATTACTGGGGAGTTGGTTCCAGACCCTCAATTCTCTGTGTAAAAAAAGTGCCTCCTATTTTCTGTTCTGAATGGATTTGTGTACTAAAATTGCTGCTCCCCGAGCCTTGCAATGAAATTTGGAATGAAATATCTGCCCCTTAAATGGCAGCCCATGAATCCGTCGGAGGTGTTAAACCCAATGTTACTCTTAACCTTGTACAGGGAGGCACAGCTGCTGTTTCGATTTCTAAATTCCCTTTTGGAGCAAACTGCCCCAATATAACTTGGCTCCTTTTGCAGATATCACATCTTTATAGGGCTGGTCATCTTATTCTATCTTGGATTGTTTTTATACATGTGGAATATTTATGGACAGATAGAATTGTAAGGTTCGATTTAATAGTTGCAGACATTATTATGCTTTATATAATATTACAAAGCTACAAGATAAGACATTTTGACGGGGAATAAGCTGTTCAGACCATCAGAGCTCACAATTTTCCTATGAACTAAGTCGTGTGCCCAGCAGCTAGAAATATCACAAGGTATTATTGCTAATTTATTCTACGCCTTAATATTAAATAATGGTAGCTACCTGTTGCTAGTTTTCTGGGAATTCAAATAAAAAAAAAAAAATAATATATACACTACCGGTCAAAAGTTTTAGAACACCTCCATTTTTCCAGTTTTTATTGAAATTTACGCAGTTTAATGTCTCAATGCACTCTGAAATTAAAGCATAGAACAAATAAACAATTGGAGATAAAGAAATCATGGAATTGTTTTGTTTAACAAAATTTAATCTAAATTTTTGACTCATCAAAATAGCCACCTTTTGCAGATATAACAGCCAAACACACTTGTGGCATTCTTTCTACAATGGAAATCAAATATTGTTCGGAAAGTTCTTCCCAACACTGTTGCAGAAGTTCCCACAAATGTGTTGCACTTGTAGGTTGCTTTGCTTTCACCCTTCTGTCCAGTTCATCCCAAACCAGCTTGATGGGGTTTAAGTCTGGAGACTGTGCTGGCCATTCCATGATTTGAAGCTTACCGTCTTGTTCTTTTCTTCTAAGGTAGTTCTGACATAGCCTGGAGGTATGTTTTGTGTCATTATCTTGCTGTAGGATGAACCCCTGACCAACTAGGCGTATACCAGAGGGTATTGCATGGCGCTGCAAAATGGTGTGGTAGCCGTTTTGGTTCAGGGTGCCACTCACTCTGTGCAAGTCGCCGACTCTGGATCCAGCAAAAGAGCCCCAGACCATCACACTTCCTCCTCCATGTTTGACAGTTGGTGTCACACACCGAGGAACCATCCTTTCGCCTACTGACGGCGCACAAAAACCCTGCGTGATGAACCGAAGATTTCAAATTTTGATTCATCGGTCCATAAGACCTTCTTCCAGTCTTCAGTAGTCCACTGGCGGTGCTTCATGGCCCAGGCAAGCCTCTTTTTCTTATTTTGCCATCTTAGCAATGGCTTTCTTACTGCCACTCGACCTGTCAAACCTGCAGCTCGAAGTCTTCTCTTCACAGTTGAAACTGAGACTTGCTTACTTCGACCAGTGTTAAGCTGTGCTTGAAGCTGTTGTCCTGTGAGCCGCCTATCACGCAAGCTGTTGACTCTCAGAAACTTGTCTTCTGATTCTGTTTTGGCTTTGGGTCTGCCAGACCTCTTCCTGTCAGAGTTTTCTCCAGTTTCCAAGTGCCTTTTGATGGTGTAGGAAACTGTAATCACTGACCCCTTGGCTTTCTTTGCAATTTCTCTAAAGGAAAGACCTACACTTTTAAGGGTTATAAAGGTCTGTCTGTCTGTCTTCCTTTGTTAATTGCCTTTTTCTCGCCATTATGATAGCAATATACTACTTCCTGCAGTACAATACTGTCCAAATAATGCTTAAGAGGGTGTAGTAACACAGTCTGTTCCAACACTGCTTTTATACAGACAGAGGGTTTGTAAGTAATCAACAAAAGTTGGGACACCTGTAGGAATTGTTAGCATCAACTTTCAAGGCTTAATTTACTTCCATTGCTGCAGAACAGCTGTAAGTTGTTAACCCATTACTTGTTCCCTGAAAAGGTCCTTTTGTATAACTCTGAAATGTACATTATTTTTCAGTTTTTGGTAACCTAAACTTTTTTTTAACCTCTGGCAGTTTACAGCTTACCTTTGTACCATTTCAGGTTATTCACTGGACTTGAACTGCTTAAATTTCAATAAAACTGGAAAAATGGGGTGTTCTAAAACTTTTGACCAGTGTATGTATGTATGTATGTATGTATGTATGTATCTGTGTGTGTATATGTATGTGTGTGTGTGTGTATATATATATATATATATATATATATATATATATATATATATATATATATATATATATATATATATATATATATATATATATATATATATATATATGTATATATATATATATATATATATATATATATATATATATATATATATATATATATATATATATATATATAAATAAAGATATATATATATATATATATATATATATATATATATAAAGATATATATATATATATATATATAAAGATATATATATATATATATATATATAATATATATATATATATATATATATATATATAAGATATATATATATATATATATATATAAGATATATAAGATATATATAAAAATAAATAATTTTAACTTCTTACATTTCAGCAAAATATGTACCAACAAAATTTCTTTTTTTGGGGTAACAGCTTTTTTTTTTTAAACAATTCACTCCTGCAAATCGTTGTTTTGAATCTTGAGAAAGTCCATCATAGTCTTTTGTTTGAGGCAGAATATGTTTGCTGGGATTCACTAAGTAATTGCATCAGAAAAATAATTTTACAGAATCGGCATCCTTCTGCTGTTCAAACGAAGAAACGAATCCTCGCATCTGTAGCGCTGCTATCTTGGGGTCTACACCACAGGTGTTTGGGGTCTCTTCTGCCTCCCTGTCATTGTCATCATCACATTTACTGTTGTCCAATTTGGTGCTAAATGCTATATGTTCTAGACTGAAGCATGCGTCATTATGTGTGTGTGGACCACAGGCATTAAGTCTACACTGGCAGTAATATACTGTATTTCAGAGATAAAGCCCTAATCTTCAAACTCTTACTTGTCAAACAGCCACAGAGACAGGTTTGGTAGCACACTCGTCAAAAACTTCTTGTTACATGGTCATCTTCTAATTAAAGAAAGTGATCCACTCCATGTTTCATTTTGAATAAATAGTTATTGTCTCTCTTATTAAAACATGGCTGCAAAAAAACAAAGTGTGTCTTCATTGGTGTTGAAACATTGAAACATATCATTTCCTTCTGGATAGCACCTCAATTTGAAGAATTTGTATAAAATTAGCTGTGCACGAAATGACGTTTTTATATACAATATATTATTATTTATTTATTTTTATTTTTTGTAGCAGACGCCCTTATTCAGGGCGACTTACAATTGTTACAAGATATCACATTATTTTTACATATAATTACCCATTTATACAGTTGGGTTTTTACTGGAGCAATCTAGGTAAAGTACCTTGCTCAAGGGTACAGCAGCAGTGTCCCCCACCTGGGATTGAACCCACGACCCCCCCAGTCGAGTCCAGAGCCCTAACCACTACTCCACACTGCTGCCCTATATATATATATATATATATATATATATATATATATATATATATATATATATATATATATATATATATATATATATATATATATATATATATATACATACAGTACTGTGCAAAAGTTTTAGGCAGGTGTGAAAAAATGCTGTAAAGTAAGAATGCTTTCAAATATAGACATGTTAATAGATTATATTTATCAATTAACTAAATGCAAAGTGAGTGAACAGAAGAAAAATCTAAATCAAATCCATATTTGGTGTGACCACCCTTTGCCTTCAAAACAGCATCAAGCATCAATTCTTCTAGGTACACTTGCACACAGTTTTTGAAGGAACTCGGCAGGTAGGTTGGCCCAAACATCTTGGAGAACTAACTACAGTTCTTCTGTGGATTTAGGCAGCCTCAGTTGCTTCTCTCTCTTCATGTAATCCCAGACAGACTCGATGATGTTGAGATCAGGGCTCTGTGGGGGCCATACCATCACTTCCACGACTCCTTGTTCTTCTTTACGCTTGATGATAGTTCTTAATGACTTTCGTTGTATGTTTGGGGTCGTTGTCATGCTGCAGAATAAATTTGGGGCCAATCAGATGCCTCCCTGATGGTATTGCATGATGGATAAGTATCTGCCTGTACTTCTCAGCATTGAGGAGACCATTAATTCTGACCAAATCCCCAACTCCATTTGCAGAAATGCAGCCCCAAACTTGCAAGGAACCTCCACCATGCTTCACTGTTGCCTGCAGACACTCATTTGTGTACGCTCTCCAGCCCTTCGCAAACAAACTGCCTTCTGCTACAGCCAAATATTTCACATTTTGACTCATCAGTTCAGAGCACCTGCTGCCATTTTTCTGCACCCCAGTTCCTGTGTTTTCGTGCATAGTTGAGTCGCTTGGCCTTGTTTCCACATCGGAGGTATGGCTTTTTGGCCGCAAGTCTTCCATGAAGGCCACTTCTGACCAGACTTCTCCAGACAGTAGATGGGTGTACCAGGGTCCCTCTGTTTTCTGCCAGTTCTGAGCTGATGGCACTGCTGGACATCTTTCGATTGCGAAGGGAAGTAAGCATGATGTGTCTTTCATCTGCTGCAGTAAGTTTCCTTGGCCAACCACTGCGTCTCACGGTCCTCAACGTTGCCCGTTTCTTTGTGCTTCTTCAAAAGAGCTTGGACAGCACATCTGGAAACCCCTGTCTGCCTTGAAATTTCTGCCTGGGAGAGACCTTGCTGATGCAGTATAACTACCTTGTGTCTTGTTGCTGTGCTCAGTCTTGCCATGGTGTATGACTTTTGACAGTAAACTGTCTTCAGCAACCTCACCTTGTTAGCTGAGTTTGGCTGTTCCTCACCCAGTTTTATTCCTCCTACACAGCTGTTTCTGTTTCAGTTAATGATTGTGTTTCAACCTACATATTGAATTGATGATCATTAACACCTGTTTGGTATAATTGTTTAATCATACACCTGACTATATGCCTACAAAATCCCTGACTTTGTGCAAGTGTACCTAGAAGAATTGATGCTGTTTTGAAGGCAAAGGGTTGTCACACCAAATATGGATTTGATTTAGATTTTTCTTCTGTTCACTCACTTTGCATTTAGTTCATTGATAAATATAATCTATTAACATGTCTATTTTTGAAAGCATTCTTACTTTACAGCATTTTTTCACACCTGCCTAAAACTTTTGCACAGTACTGTATATATAGCTAGCAAACTAAGGACGATATCATTAATTTTGATCATGCGTGTTCATATTTTGCTTATTTATATATGTATATAATATATGTACATCAGTATAGGGATATGTGATGCATATATGTAACATATAAAACGGTTACATTGCATATATTTATAATATAGTGAATATGTTTTCTTTCTGTATGGGTGTCAATGCTCCAGTTTAGTTTACTACTATTAAACGTTAAGCCATTCCACTAAACGTCTGAACTAAACTCAGATAAGACACTAAATCCACCCAGTGTGTTAGGCACGCACTTTGGTACATGAACAGTTTATTTTAGCACACTCTTTATTGCTTTCTTCATACGAGTCTTGTTTTGGTAACATGGAGTTCAATAACAGTTTCTGAATGTTAGTTTTACTGTGTAGTTTGGTCCCTAGATTGTGCTTCTTTAAGTGTCTGAAGTGTAAAGTACAGATTTGTTTGGTGCAGGTAGAGCCCTCTTCATATGATTACAGGACTAGTGGTGGTTTTTCAAGTCTTTTAATTTTTTCCTGCTTTTCCAGGGACGCTTGTTCTCATATCCAGACACTCACAGACACCGCCTGGGAGCCAATTACCTGCAAATCCCTGTGAACTGCCCCTACAAGACTCGAGTGGCAAACTACCAGAGAGACGGGCCCATGTGCATGTTCGATAACCAGGGTAAGTGCGACTGTGGCTTAATGGGACGGGATTCATTTCTATTGAAGGTGTGATAACCAAGGCTTTAAAATACATACTGGCAATGTTCTTTGCTTTTTGTTTATTTTTTAATTCATTGTTTTGTGCAGATTTTTAAATGCAGTGCCATGATGTAGATGGTACTTATTCAGAGTGAGACTGACCTAATTTAATAGGACACTCTACATGGTAAACACCATAACCTCCTTGATTTTGCATCTGTCTTCACCAAGTGATTTATGAGAACCCTCGTGTGTGTGTGTGTGTGTGTGTGTGTGTGTGTGTGTGTGTGTGCACTGGTTTAAATTCAAGTGCGGACCTGCAGGAATTCTTAATGATCTGATGGTTTACAAAGCAAAACCGTACAATACACCTTTTCAACATTGCACCTTGCCAAGGATCCCAAGGTGTACATAACCATTGAAATAGAGCTGTGCATCCTGAACAACTGAAAACATACTAACCAGTCCTTGTGATTCTCTTGTATCGTGTTCTCATGTTCCAGGCGGAGCCCCCAATTACTACCCCAACAGCTTCAGCGCCCCGGAGACACAGCCGCAGTTCCTGGAGACCAAGTTCAGGGTGTCTGCCGACGTGGCTCGCTATAACAGCTCCGACGATGACAATGTGACCCAGGTAACCAGAGGCCACCATGTTTCAAATGCATTCTTTCATGAAGCATCAATTTATCTGCTAACACTTTTGGCACACAGCTGTGTTGTGTGATTCTGCCGATCATGTTGGAAGTTAGTGAAAGTAACTGTCTACCTGCTGTTCCTCTGCACAGGTGCGCACTTTCTACACACAGGTTCTGAACGAAGAAGAGCGCCAGCGTCTGTGTGAGAACATCGCCGGCCACCTCAAGGAGGCTCAGCTTTTCATCCAGAAACGTGCAGTAAGTGAACACGACTGCATTCAAACATTAAACAGGATGTGGAGTCAGGCTGGGTTAATGACAACATTTCTGTCCTGGAAGTGTTTTTCTGGAGACTGATATAACTGTTACAGAACACCCTGCGGTCTTTACAAGATCTGCATTATGCTACCTTTGCTGTGTCCAGTGTTGTCCATTGTGGCAAAGTGCCCGCCCCTGTGTGTATTTTGTGTTATGTGTTGTGTTTTAATGTTGGTGTATAGTCACTGGTACACGGGATATAAACGGGTCTGTGTAACACGAGTGTTTAAAATGTATATTTGTATTTAGGCACGAGGATTGCACAGCACTTCACGTGCAAGTAAAAAGTAATAATATGTGAGCACGGGGAATTGCACTTTAATTAATTCATGTGCAGTTGTACCGAGATTCCAATTGAATGATTGACTAGCAATCGATACCGAGATTCCAATTGAATGATTGACTAGCAATCGAAGTCTCGTACAACTGCAAAAAAGCACCATGTTTTCACTCACTCGGGGTGGTGTGTTCGGTGAGTGGAGAACGGGATTGGAGACGGAGGTAATTGTAATAATTGTAAAGAAAATAGAAGCTCACCATGTTTGTCTGTGTAGTTCGTTTTTGTTTACCTGTTTATTTTGGCCGCAAGTGCCGTGTCCTGTTTTTTGTGTTCTGTTGATTTATTAAATGCTGAGCGAAACCATTCGCTCAGCTCCACCAAACTCCACCTCCTCGTTTTGTTTATTTATTTCCAGGCTCTGGTCTGACGTCACCCACTCTGGCCGTCTTTGTGACACCATATATCGCAGTGTTATGTTTTTAAACATTTTGCTGACTCCTCTTGAACTTTTTGGGTCACGAATCAACTGGGTAACACATTTCACAACATTTGTTTGGGAGGGTTTGCCAGTAGAAAGATAATTTCTCTTCTAAAGATCACAGTGTATCCACACCATGCTCCCTCCTGCAGTAATGCTGGTTTTGTGTTGCCAGAGTACAACATTCATTTCAATCAGAGTATTGATGCCGGGGGGAGCATCAAGGGAATTATCTTCCTCTGGGCAGACGTTTTTGAGAGTTGGGGGGGGGGGGGAAAGTAATTTCCTAATATACCTGTGATGTGTGAATAAAATCTGGAAACTATTAGGAATATGGTGAGAAATATATAGCTGCTTGTGGCAGGGCAGAAGCCCTGAATGTGTAAATATGGAAGTGTGTGTTAGATATGGCAGGGCTGGAAATTAAGATTCCAGCCCTGGTTGTCTTGGGTGTGTTTGTGGTGGTGGTTGGCAGGAATAGGGTTAATTCCTATCCCTGCCAAATACATGTGCAGAATGTAGCCAGGTGTTGATTGAATTATGAGTTCTCAATCAACCCTGGCCACATGGTATATAAGGGAGCTACACAGCTCCATGGGGAAGAGCCTGCAGAGAGACACATGCTCCTGAAATGTTTGTTTAAAAAACTCACCGTGATAGCACTGCTTGGGTGAGGGTTTTTGTTTTTCATTTTGTGGTTCGTGATTGTTTTTGTTAAACATTTTTATTTTGTGTTTATTAAAAATGCTGTGGTAGCTTAAACTGCAGTTTTACTGTCTCCGAGTCTCTGTCCACCCAGCCATCCTGTCACATATGGTGTCTTCGTGGGATTGAAGCGCCTCCAAGAGACTTCGAGCAGGGCTGCAAGTATTTCTTTATATATTTTTATCTTTTTGTGTGTGGGAAAAAAATAAATAAATAAATAAATTAAATAAAATGGACATCTCCTTGGCCTGGATTCTGGATCCCAGGACTCCCCTGTGGCTGGAAACGGAGGGAAGGAAATACCTGGGGCCATCCACGTGGAGATGCTGGTGGATTTCGTCCACCTGACCTCAGAAGCCCAGCTCAAGGGGATCCGTGGGCACTATCCAGCACTTAAAGGGGCTTTGGATGCCATGGGCAGGGTGGTTGACGGATCCATAGAGAGCGGTGGGAGGCGGAACAGTCCCAGTTGGCCCGGGCGGTGCACCCATGTGCTCTATTTGCATGGAGTATGGGCATGCAGAGGCCAACTGCCATGACCGGGAAGAGGACACAGACACTGACCTAGAGTGGGAGGAGCTTGAGGTCCAGAGCGAGGCAGAAGAGCTGCTGTCCCAGGAGGAAGAGCCATGGCCGTGCCTAGAACCGTTGCCACGGCAATTTACAGGGGGGGATGATCCCCTGATGGAGGAGCTAAGGCCTCACCCCGAAATTTTTTGGGGGGGACGAGGGCAAGTAGTGGATTACCTTCAACAGCCACCGGTAGTGCTGCTGAGAGAAGGGGAGGAGCCCCTGCCGCCTTTGCAGCCAGAAGGGGAGGAGCCCCTGCCGCCTTTGCAGCCAGAAGGGGAGGAGCCCCTGCCGCCTTTGCAGCCAGAAGGGGAGGAGCCCCTGCCGCCTTTGCAGCCAGAAGGGGAGGAGCCCCTGCCGCCTTTGCAGCCAGAAGGGGAGGAGCCCCTGCCGCCTTCGCAGCCAGAAGGGAGGAGCCCTGCCGCCTTCACAGCCAGAAGGAGGCCCTGCCTTCAGCCAGAAGGGAGCCCCTGCCGCCTTTGCCATTAAGAGGAGAGGAGCAGGAGCTACCTCTACCTCTACCACCACCACTGGGAGAAGTGGAGCTCCTGCTGCCGCCTTCATGGCCAGGGGCTTCCCTCCCGGCGTCCGCCTGCCTGGGGTTGCCTGTGTCTCCTTTGCCTCTCCTAGGGTCGCTGTCGGGGTCCTGCTTCGCCTGGGATCGCCGGGGTCCTGCTTCGCCTGGGGTCGCCGGGGTCGCTGCTGCCGCCGTCGCTTCCCGAGGGTCCGCTGCTGCCGCGCGCCTCCCGAGGGTCCGCTGCTGCCGGCGTCGCCTCCCGAGGGTCCGCTGCTGCCGGCGTCGCCTCCCGAGGGTCCGCTGCTGCCGGCGTCGCCTCCCGAGGGTCCGCTGCTGCCGGCGTGGCCTCCTGAGGGTCCGCTGCTGCCGCCGTCGCCTCCCGAGGGTCCGCTGCTGCAGCCGTCGCCTGCTTGCCGTCGCCGGAGGGTCCTGTTCCATTGCCAACCTCGCCGGAGGGTCTTGCTTTGCTGTCAGCAGGGACCCACAAATGGACAGAGGGGACACTGGGGTTAAGGGGTAGGCCAGGGGTTAAACAAGCACCCCTTTATAACAGCCCAGGGGTCATCATGGGGGTTAAAATGGCGTCCCCTGACAGAAGCCCAGAGAAGGGCATGGAGTTAATGTTGGGGCCAGCTGGCATCAGACGGCAGGGTAGGCAAGTAGGTAAATGCAACCCTGTCCGTCTGATGTTTGACAGAGGCCGGCTGAGCCTCAACGTTCCCTCCCACCCACCCATGTGTTTGTGGGGAGTAAGAGGGTGGTCGAACGGACCCTGGGGGTCCATTCTAAGGGGGAGGGTATGTGGCAGGGCAGAAGCCCTGAATGTGTAAATATGGAAGTGTGTGTTAGATATGGCAGGGCTGGAAATTAAGATTCCAGCCCTGGTTGTCTTGGGTGTGTTTGTGGTGGTGGTTGGCAGGAATAGGGTTAATTCCTATCCCTGCCAAATACATGTGCAGAATGTAGCCAGGTGTTGATTGAATTATGAGTTCTCAATCAACCCTGGCCACATGGTATATAAGGGAGCTACACAGCTCCATGGGAGAGAGCCTGCGAGAGAGACACATGCTCCTGAAATGTTTGTTTAAAAAACTCACCGTGATAGCACTGCTTGGGTGAGGGTTTTTGTTTTTCATTTTTGTGGTTCGTGATTGTTTTTGTTAAACTTTTTTATTTTGTGTTTATTAAAAATGCGCGGTAGCGCTTAAACTGCAGTTTTACTGTCTCCGAGTCTCTGTCCACCCAGCCATCCTGTCACACTGCTATATGGACAAAAGCAATGGTAAAGGGGTTCTTGCAAACACTGCAGGGGGTTCTGGAACACTTTAATGCAATGTGTCTTTTTAGTTTTTGTTCCTGTATATAGTTGGTTAATATTCATCATTCATTCACATTGTTTCAACAGAAAACGGGAAAGTGTCTCATGAGTTTATAAAACTGTAAAAGCAATGCATAAAATGTTCCATTCTCTATAAACCAGATTGTTGAGAAGTTCTATGTTTCCATCTGCTGTTGGTACAGGTATAAGAGGGTTTTTTATTTTATTTATTTTTTTGATGGGGTGGGGGTAAACTAAAATATGTTTAAACTTGTAAAACGGAGCATAACCAAATTCACCATGTTACAAAAAATCATCAAACTTCAAAACGTTTGTACATCGAGCTGCAAACAATGTATGCTAATGTTTTATTTGTGTGGTCTAAAATCAGGCACAGATCAAATAATTGGTAAGGGTTTTTTTGTTGTCAGCAACAATACATTAGAAATGGGAATTGTACAGACATGTTATATTGGTGCTGTACGGTTGCAGATTGGATTGTAGAGAACAGATGAAAGCGGCAGGTATTGTCTGCTCTTCGTTTGAAAAGGGGTTGGGTAGCAGCATTTGGCTTATAGCGAAACTGGGTTGTGTGTTTCAGGTGAAGAACTTCATGGATGTTCATCCAGACTACGGGAGCCGCATCCAGGCCCTGCTGGACAAATACAACACACAGGCTGGGGAGGTAATGAACGCAGAGCTCCATTTAAACACCAGCAAATACAACACACAGGCTGGGGAGGGTAATGAACACAGAGCTCCATTTAAACACCAGCAAATACAACACACAGGCTGGGGAGGGTAATGAACACAGGGCCCCATTTAAACTTCAGTCCCTTAATTTTCTCTTATATTCACTATAAGAAACCCTGCACAACATGTACCCTAACACTAAAATCCACTTAATATAAATTACCTCCTAAAACTGAGGTGTGGCCCCTCAAAATTCTATTTTTTTTGGTGATATAGTTAAATTGTTTAGTCTTTATTTATTGGACAGATCTGTAATTGTATTATCAATGCAAATCGAGTTTCTGACAGTCATCGAAGCTATAAAGGAACAATGCCACTCCAACCAAGATGCTTTGTACCCTCTCTAACTGTAGACAACTGATCTGTCTGTACAGACATGCTTAAGTGCTGTGTACGTAGACTGGGCATCACAGGTATTTATTTAATTGTCATTATGTATTATGTCATTGTCCAAACCTTAGTACACTTACATTATGAAGCAGAAAGCATATAGCACAGTGAAATATGGCTCCCTATTACAACTTAATAGTGAGGGAGCACTGCATTCATTTATGTAAGGGTACTGGCATTGCTGTGAAGTGTTACGGGGTAATCACTGAAATCTCGAGTCGGTAAAGCCCAAGAGGTCAAGTGCATTATTTGCACAGCAATGTCAGTCTCTTCTCTTACAACTTTTAACATTACATGTGTATATATACTGCTGCCTGAAATAATCATTGTAGTTCATGAAAGAGGTAACTTTTGACAAGGGCTCGAGCGTACCGCCAAAGCATTTAATTAGTAAGCAGTTTTAGAACAGGTGTCATTAATTAGGGTTGTCTTTTCCGTTATTGAGTTAACAGAACAGCGACCTTCATAGAAAACCATGGGAGAGAAGTGTCTGGTTGCTGTGTAGGACAGTCCTAATACAAATGCTTCAGATCACTAAGGGCAGTCCTAATGCAAATGGTTCAGATCATTGTAAGGTCAGTCCTAATACAAGTGGTTGAGATCATTGTAAGTTCTTGTGTTTTCTCCAGAATGTGATCCGGACCTACGCCCCTACCGTTGCGTCCCTGACTGCACGTGAATCCAAGATGTGAGCTAGATGCCTTCATCCTGTCCCCTTGTCATCATGGGACAAAAAACAATAACCCTGTTAATTCTGGAAACTCCACTGCTTACTCTTGCCTTTTTATTAATATAAGCTAGACACCCAGCATAGCATTAGACAAAGAAGATGATTTCATAAATTCCATAAAGGATTATGTACTGTTCTGTAGCAGACATGTTTTGAATCTTGTTCTTTTGAGTTTCAGTAATTCGCTAGAACAGACCTCTGGTACCATCTGTGGAGCGAGTGTTTTGCACTATAGCTTTTCAAATGGTAGGTAGAGATGACTGACTCCAGCCTAATTAATTTGCCTGCTGTGGGGTATACAACGCTTTTGTTTTTTCAACCACCTACAGCACCGATGCTGTCCAAAAAACACAATCTGTCTAAAGCAGGCTGTCACTTGTTAGCTTGGAACTGTGATTGTAACTGTGCCTATACCACTTCAGGGATCCTAGATGTCTGTTTTTAGTGTTTACTAAAATGGAAAAAAAATCTGCATTAGCTTTGTGGAATTTTACTGTGTGTCTGAATAGCATGTTGAACCCATTCACATGGGTTTTAATCAAAACTAAACTGAATGACTTGTTTTACTTCAAATGTATGGGTTAAAGCTGACTGTTTTTTTGAAAACTGAGCTCTGTTTCTTAAAGCAAAATAACAATGTAGGTGCATTTTGATGAAACTCTGCTTGTGCGTTTCTTACAATAAGCTAAAATAAACGAATATACAGTAATGTGAATGTAGTCTATGGTAGTTCATCCATATAGTGCATATTTACAATTAAAAAAAAAAAATGAAAATGGGTAATTCTGTGAAAACACTGACTCGGGGCTGGTCAGAAAAGAAGCACACCTGGCTCTGTTCTTTGTTAATATAAACCTGAAGCAAAGTTCTGTGTGTTAGACAGACAGCCCCATCTTGCATTAAAACACATAAATGTATCTACTGAATGCAAAGTAATAGATTTTTACATTCTTGAGTGGGCCAGATTTGTGGTGAAAATTGTTAAATGCTGGCCGATTTAGCTTTTGTGAAACCCAGAATTGTTGGTAAAAAATCTGTTAACTGAGAAAAAAGGGCCTTGAGTCCATGCATATGATTACTGATCTTCAATAATTACACACATGGGCGGGAATCCTCTGGAAGCACATGAATTCTTCAGGGACAATTCCACCAGTGTGCTACAAGAGGGACTTTACCACCTACTCATATTGTCCAGTATGACTGATCACACACAGAATAGTCACTTTGTATTCTACTAAAGTATTATACAGAATACTAATCACAATTTAAAATAGATATAAACATGCTGATAATGTAGGACCTGCAGAAAAGCACAGCTGTTCTTTAGTCAAGTCCCATTAATGATGTTACATTTTAAAGTAAAAAATAACTGTTCCACTGTCACTTTATTTGAACCACTGGCCAGATCTTTGTCATATATCTGCTTTACTTCATGTTCACAAACTATTCTGTCAGATAGGCTATCCCTGTTACATTATGCCCACTAAGAATGTTTTTCTATATTAAACTGTACCACAAAGTTTTGATAAGAAATAGAACCAGTTCAGAATGGTTCAGTCCAGGAGTAAACATACTGAAGGTGAGGAGACTGATGTAAAAGCTTGTAATATATTGAATCATAATAGATAGTGTTATGCTGAGCTTAGTAGTACAGTTTCAGTACAGGCCTATATTTCTCATAGTGAATCTACAGACAGTACAGTATTGTCCTGTGAAGGAAATGTATAACTTAATACAATTCATGTAAGTTTCAGCTATACAAACAAGACTTCCAACGCTTAATACAAGGAACAGGGTTACACAAGTAGTGTACTCCCTCTAGTGGATTAAATGAGTAAACATGTGGAAAGTTTGCTGAAGACATTATCCTTGGCATTAGAAAAAGGACTGGATGCATGAACAATCAAAAAGGTCTTGCAGTGACTTACCACGACACATTGGAAATATAAATGCATTTTAAATAGAATAAAATGAGAAATAAATGCTATAAAATGTCATGCTTAAAACAATACCTAACCTACTTTTATATGGAAATGTGTGTAATGACGAGTAAAATTAATGCGTAGGAGACTATGAGATATTAAATTAAAAAGTCGTTTTTATCTAAAATATGATGTTAAACATTGGAAAACAATGAAGGTGTTGACTGGTACTGTGGCATGATAGGTACAGCCCCCTTTCTGGGAAGAATGTCCCTGTGGAAGTTAATGATTGGTATTGACTGGACAAAACACGCCGATTTGAAACACTATACAAATTCAGACACAAGACTGAAAAGCGCTCCTCATCAAAACAATTTCAACTTGCTTCCTGTGTATTCTACAACTGAAGATGCTGCTTTAAATTCCAGTAACAAGCCACAAGGACATTGTTTAAATATACTTGAAATAAGCGTGCTTTTAAAAAAGACAAAATAATTTATTCTGATGGTACGAACTGAACTGTTTTGTTCAAACTCACTGCTATGCTTACATTTAATTCACTTGTGGAAAAATCTACACTGCTTGCAAATTGACTGTTTTAAGTATAAAACATTACCGCGAGGATAGTTGTTTCAACAAAGAACAGACTTGTACTGCAATTGATCCATTCTCCAAAAAATCAACACACGACTCTGCCTGTTCATCAATTTGGAATTCAGCGCTCTACAAGGAAACCCTCTTCGCCCAAAGACAAAAACGCCTGCAGGCTGTACCTTCCTTAAACGCTAACTTCTTAAGTACGCTCACAATCCACAAGGTGGTAAATATATGATTCACGTTTTTTGATGCGTGCCTAGCCAGTACTGTAGTACTTGTTTTAATTTGTTAATTGCTTAATTGAACATACCTTAATAATAGTAGAATGATTTTATACAATTATTGAACTTATTTAGATCATATTAAGACGTATGGAATATATTGTGCAAAAATAACTAGTTAGATCATGTTTAATATATCGGAGGTAATATGGTTTTAAATAGCTATGAATGTGGATGCATTTGAAGACTACTGATAATATATGATTAGTTTAGTTTAAAATACTATAATTTTTATATCCTAACGCGTGTTGAAATTTTATGGTCTAAAAGTGTCAAGTACTTTGAATAAACCCTGAATATATTTTTAGTATTTATATTAAGAACTTTGAATCAATCCGGAAAGTATAAATAAAAATGTAGTTTTTAACATTACATTTTATGTTACGAACCTGTGAATTCAGCTAATGTATTAATATACACCGTATTAATAGAAATATGAAATATTAACCGGTCGACCTAAACTCTAGATATATAGAATTATAACTACAGTCCCATCAAGCCTATATTAAATAAACTGATTCAGGATCAGTAAAGCAGGGCTTTCTCTGAACATCCGTCAGAGCACTTTGATTTTTAATTTGTAAAATTAATTTGAAATCAATCAAAATAATAAATAAGATTATATTCATTTGTGTGAGCCACAAATAACATTTTTAATCTAAAGATATGAATAAGTACACAAAAAATGAACTAGCTGAAACGCTTGCTGCTTGTCTGATTTTCTTGCCTTGTAATTCTGATTCGTGTTGTGAAGTTATGGTTAAAAACATGAAGTGAAAAGTAGTTCGATATGGTTGATGCACCTAGCAGCACATCAATGGAACACAAAACAGACGTGTAGGTAGAACAAACAAAAAAAAAAAAAACAACATTATTTTTTCAACTGTCAGCACCACGAACAATTTATTTAATGTATGCCCCTAATTTTTGGAATCACAGAACACTTCTGTAATAAAGTTATTAAATAGTTGAAGTATATGGAGGTGTGTCTGTGTTTATCTGTCTGTCTGTGTGTCACACTTACATTTTACATGTGTCTTGGGCAAACAAGAAGTTATTTCACATACTGTGGAAATCTAGCTACAGGAATATATATATATATATATATATATATATATATATATATATATATATATATATATATATATATATATACTGTCTGATAAATATTATAGGTTGGTGAAGTCATTTAGAGTGTTGAGTAAGTCTGGTTGCAGAGTGGATTGCAGACTGCAGATGGAAGCGGCTGCAGCCCCAGTGTGATATTGGAATGGAATGACAGGAAATTTTACAGGCTGGTTTCAAGGTGCAGGTGGAAAAGGGGCAATAGTTCCCTTTGTACACAAGGAGCCTTTTTAGGTGAAAAACAATTTAGATCAATTTAGTAGAGGCACATAACTATTAGTATGTGAATCAACATTCTATAATCATTAGTGTAGAGGCCCTTCGTAAAGATACCTTTTTCCATAGCTGTCCCCAGGACAAACTAAAATCCCCAAATATCCAACTATCAAACATTCACATTAAAATAACAATTTGTTCTGAAATGAAATCAGTGCAAAAAGCCAGTGGCTCCGTATGGCCCCAGTTTAGGACTGCTTTTCTTCCTTCTAGCCGTAAGCTTTCCAGAATCCCAGTCTTATAGTAATATCTGCAGGGAAATAGAAACACCTGTTTATACAGTTTGCTCCCCTGGAAGATGTTGTGTTTATACTGAGGTTAGTTCAGGAGAGCCAGTGTCAAATTTCAAAGGAAAGGAAATAATAAGAGCAACCTGCCTCAAGTGTAAACAGCCAGTAGACTGGGGAGCCATGGGAAGCATGGTATGCCTGCAGTGTAGGGAGCTTACTGAGGGAGTTGCAGTACATTACAGGTGCCAACCAGGGAGATCACCATACCTGTGATGCAAGATACTGGATGCCTGGGACCAGCCTTGCTGTTTGAAGGAGAAGAGGGGAACAGAAAAAGATGAGGTCCCTCTTGACCTGAAGAGAAGAGCTTGCTTGCTTGCTGCTATATAGTGTTTATCATAAAGTATAGTTGCATACTGCATTTTCTATCATTAAAAAATAAACCTATGCTTTCTCGTCACTAGCACCAGTTTTCTCTAAAAGATTCATTAGAGGTGTGTTTTCTTTTAACACCTTTTCAGTGAAGCAGCAACACCTCAAGTATTTATAAACAAGGCCAGTTAGGGGCTTTTTCTAACTAACCATTTTCTCTGACAAACGAACTTCTACCCAGTAACAGCCATCTAGACAGTGTAGTTTTATCAGTCAAAAGGTCAGGGTGTTGTTTGGTTTGCAGTATCGTTCGCTAGAGGCGGGTTTTTAAGGAAGTAGACAGAAGTCTATTTTCTGTGAAGGTGTTAAGTCAAGATGTATAACTAACATGCGAAGCTTATTAATTAGATGTGATAAGCTTATGATTTGTATTTACTTAAAGTAATGCATTTTAATTATATTTACTTAGAGTAGTATGTGCATTTTTGCTAAATATTTTGTAGTATGAATTTAAACATTTAGGTAAGCTTGATAGCTAGCAGACACACTAACACATACTGCATGAGCAGGGGGGTTGTGGTGACATCATGAAAGGTGGGTAGGCAACTGAAAAATTGGACATAAAAACTTTAATCAAATGATACCAAAGCGTTCTTTTTATGACCTCCGATCCTCGACTGAGCTCGTGAGAATTTGAACCCAGCCTCTAGTGTAATCCTGATTTGAGACTCTGCCTGAAAAGTCTTTACCTACTGATTGACATCTGATTGACAGTATAGATGTCTTAAATATGAGCAGAATTAATACAGCCATGATGTAAGGTGGTTTAGTTAGATTAGTATACCTGACTAAAAGCAGCAACTGGTTTTAATTGTTTCTCGTTCGATTGTTCTTTAATACTTGTATGATATTCTTCAAACGTGATAAAACATTGTTATTTCTATTATTGATTAAAAATAAATTAATCTTCATCTAGACAATGTGGGGAAGCTATAGAAAAGGCCAACACGATGCTCAGATAGATATATAGTGAAAAGTGTTGAATTTAAATCAAGGGAAGTAATGTAAAAACTTTACAATGCATTAGTAAGACCTCACCTAGAATATTGTGTTCAGTTCTGGTCAACTCGCTACAAAAAGGATATTGCTGCTCTAGAAAGAGTACAAAGAAGAGCAACCAAAATTATTCCAGGTTTAAAAGGCATGGCATATGCAGACGGGCTAAAAGAATTGAATCTATTCAGTCTTGAACAAAGTGCAAATGCCTCTCCACCCCCCCTGATCCACCTCTACTGGATAAGCCTGGACTCTCCACCCCCCTGATCCACCTCTACTGGATAAACCTGGACTCTCCACCCCCCTGATCCACCTCTACTGGATAAACCTGGACTCTCCACCCCGCTGATCCACCTCTACTGGATAAACCTGGACTCTCAACCCCACTGTTCCACCTCTACTGGATAAACCTGGACTCTCCACCCCCCCTGATCCACCTCTACTGGATAAACCTGGACTCTCCACCCCCCCTGATCCACCTCTACTGGATAAACCTGTACTCTCCACCCCCCTGATCCACCTCTACTGGATAAACCTGGACTCTCCACCCCGCTGTTCCACCTCTACTGGATAAACCTGGACTCTCCACCCCCCCTGATCCACCTCTACTGGATAAACCTGGACTCTCCACCCCGCTGATCCACCTCTACTGGATAAACCTGGACTCTCCACCCCCCTGATCCATCTCTACTGGATAAACCTGGACTCTCCACCCCCCCTGATCCACCTCTACTGGATAAAACTGGACTCTCCACCCCCCTGATCCACCTCTACTGGATAAACCTGGACTCTCCACCCCCCTGAGCCACCTCTACTGGATAAACCTGGACTCTTCATCCCCACTGTTCCACCTGTCAGCAGAGATGTTAAAACTTTTGCTGTTAAATTATCTATTTAGTCCAGCTCAGTGTTATAAAACTGGATACTGAATACTGGACCCCAGCTGAACTTCTTGCACTGGCATAAAATTCCCTTATGTGGGTGAGATTTGCTTTTGACATTTCCTTAAAATTAATGTTCATATTTTTTTCTTTAAACCAGTCTTTAAGTACATTAACAGCCCATGCTGTAGTTTTTGTAGTGTTTTTTTCAATCTTTGTTTTCTTCTATTTCATTTTTGCTGTTCCTCATCTATTGTTATGTATCTACTCTTGACAGTTGCTGGTGCACTTATTTTATTTGTATTTTTATGTCTCAATCCTAAAATTCTAGGTGACGCTAAACTTTTGGCCATAGCTGCAAGTGCTTTTAGCCGCTGACAAATGTTTAATTTGATTCTGAACTATTGAGTTAATTGCTATCTGTATTTTGCTTATCAGTTGCTTTTTTAAAATTATTTTTCTTTTAGCTGTTAGGTAATAATATTAATTTCAAGAGCATTCTGTGAGATGCAGTACTAACATGCTGTACTATAGCTGTAAGAATAAATATAAAAATCTAATATTTATTTATGGGTTTTCTAGTATAAAACATTGTCTTTTATATAAAATGGATTTTCTTCATAGACTTGTAACTGTCTTAAGGCAAAGGTAATTCTTGTAAGGGACTATCCTCTTAGGATAACTGCTCCTTTTAATCATGCTTTGTCCTAATCAAATAAAAAATAAAAAAATCCCTTTGATATAGGGTCATGATTCCTTTTTTCTTCCCAAAATGATTTACAGAAGTACATTTACCCAGGAAATACGACAGTCATTGTAGAAATGTTCAGACACCTGACCCACAATCACAGAACATAACTATTTATTAAATTTTTGTTGACATATTTTAAAAGGAACATTTATTATAATTTCAGAGAGGAAGTTACAGCCTGGAAAGCTTGACCACTCAGGTGTCACTACCGTGAAAAATATTCTATATTGTCAGTACGCTGCAGAAGAAAACCATACATGTCACATTTTAAACAGTACCTGAATACTTGTTCTAAAAAAAACAAAAAAAAACAACATTTGAGTACGTGTACAATGATGATAACCTACAATGATGATAACCTGACCAAGAGAATCCCAGAACACAGCTGTGTAAATCTGAAGTCAATACCTCAAAGCATTGAACTGTCCTTTTATGGTCCATTATAAATGGCACAGCACAAGAAGGATGAGTAAACTGCCTTTCCTCAGCATATGCAGAGCTCTGTGCTGTCTGAGGCCTATTTGCTGGCGACGGTGGAGAGCTGGTCCCGGATCCTCCCCAACCCATCCAGCATGGTCTCCAGAGTCTCCTTGCTGAGCTCCACGGTTACCGTGGAAACCCCCGGCCTAGGCCCACACAGACATGGGTCGTCCTGGACCTGAAACAGGAACGAATCATTGAGTTTTAACTAGACACCATCTGTAATGGGTAAGATGTATGGAATTATTTTGCTAGCTACAATTACTAAAGATGACTTATATTTGAGAGAACTTCCAAATAATGATTGAATAAAAGAAGAACTTAGAGGTTCCCCATAAATAGGCGCGTAGGTCCTAAAACGACTCTTGCCTGATTTTTGATTTCTAAACGAGAGAGAACTCATCATGGGTTTAATTTCTCCCATATGAGGAATGCGAAAAGCTGTAACATTGTCTTTCTAAACTAACGGGGTATCACCTGTAAATAATCAGAGCTCAATGGGAAAGCTTATAAACTATTTTTTTTTTATTGATGATAAGATCAGAACAGTTTCCTCCATTCTTTAATTAACTCCTATGTTTTGAAAGGAGAAAAATGAGAGTGAATGCGGTACCCTGGAGTACCTCTTGCAAATCTTCATTGAATTATTTCATTTTGGCATAGAGCCCAAATACCTACAGCAAAACCATTCAAAATAATGTTAACACTGGGACGTATGTTATTGCGTTGATGTCTACAGTTCACATGACATTGCACCAGTGAGCTTCTAGTTTTGTTACAAATTATTATTATACCTCAGGCGTTTGTATAAAAAATGTATTCACTTACAGTAAATGTTTTGAAAGATGTAAATAACTTGTTCAAACAAACCCACTTTGAGAATATGTAGACGATCCCGCTGCAATCGCTTGTCTCTGCTGATAACTGAGATGTTGAAACCTGTATTCTGTGTCACTGACTGCTTCAAAACCATTATCAAAATATATGACTCAGTTCACACTAAATGAAAATAAACTAACTGCAATACATTTAGTAGAGCTATGAATTAGATCAAACGTTGTATTACTGTAATTCTTATTAGGCAGCATTCTAATAAAATCATAATAAAAGTTGTCTGACGTTTAAATATAATTCAAAGCGAGTCGTATTTAGCGACAAGAATCCACCAGTGCGCAAAGCTATTTTTGTTTTTACCGGTTATGCGAAAGCTTTGAGGAATATTTTCATGATGTACAATGAACAAGAGAGGCTGGGGTACAATGGGTTACACAATGTGGGGTCTCAAATTCATGTTCAAGTGTTACTGAACAGGCTGTAGGTTTAAAACATAAGTGCATTACTTTCCCTAGCTTTCTGCTTTGTTGTACGTATTCCTGCAGTATCTTTTTCAACATAATCACAATTGTTTTTATATGTTTTATTAGCATACCCCTGGTCATAAATCAATTTGGTTTCACATTGGCTATGCTTCAGGTCTTCCTGTCAAAATGTCTTCTGAATTCACAACTTTGGTGGCTTCAATCCAGCCTGCTCAATCAGAAACATTTCATTGGTTCCTGACTTCTCCCAAAGCAGTTTGATTGGTTCATTTGTGTTATCTGCTCGCACCAGCACAGGTTCAGAGGGCTGGGAACAGGGTTATGAATATGCAGACTTTAGCATGAGCTATTGAGAGAAATCAGAATTCTGCGGTTGTGGGAAGGCATCTGTCCATCTGTCTGTATGTTAAACTTGTGCTTACAGTGGATGTAGGTCATGTTACTGTTGACAAACATTCCTCATTCACAAACAATCAATAATAATAAAAAATAAAAAATACACAATTCAGGGCTTTAAATTAGCACAAAAAAGGCAAAGCTGAACTGGCCTTCAGTTCAATACATTTGTAGAGGGCACCAAGGCCACTAAGCTTAAGTCAAGGCCAAAGTGTAGGATGTTGTGTAATTCTGCTTAGAATTCATATATACAGATAACTATGAGCCACATAATGGAACAACACAGTTTAACTTAACTAGCAGCGCCTCATTGTTAGACTAAGCACCTCTTCTGATGACAGCTTCACTGCTCGGAGGAACACAGCTGTCACCGCAGAGACCACACAGAGAGCAATGCAGCGCTTGGCAGACGGGGTAGCTGTGCATCGAGGCAGAGAGATCCCCGACCAGGAAATTAAACCTCACCGGCAATCCGGCCAATTGCATTGCTGCTGAGCAGCCCGTCAGCCCAGCAGCCAGCAGCCTAGATTTGACTGAGGGCGTAGCTCCCTGCACTGAAGGCATTGGCTTTTACCGTTATGCCATGGGACCAATTTGTTAAATTTGAATAGCATATATTCTACACAGCTTAAGCTAAACTCAGAAATATCGTTCCCACATGTAATATACAAAATTATGTGGCACTGTGTTGCATTTATGGATGAAACATAAAATTATCTTTACCAAAAGATGGACAAATAATAATAATAAACCCTGTAATAAAACATAGCATAGTATTTCCTACCGTTTAGGTTTTGCTGTGGTTAAAATAAGGACATTAAAATAAGGGGATAACGGCAATAGAACCACATTCAAGTTAGTTACACTACATCTTTTTTTGCAGTGAGCATTGCGGCAATTGAGAAGGACACCCATGGCAACTGTTGTGTGGCTAGCGTTAATTTCGAAGCCATGACAATTTAAAATGATTTTTGGTGGTCATCCAACCATAACAAATTAGACTCAATGAATGAATTAGTTCTGGGAACCAATGATATCACGAAAGACTGACAGAAATCCTACCTAGTAAACGCCAATACTATGATGCCGGCTCATCAATCGATTCATGAAATCTACAGCTGACGGCTGGTTTTACAGACTCTGATTAGCACTCTTCTTACACTCTGGTCACGGTTAGGTAATCCCAGATTAGTGGGAATCGGCTCTGTGAAACTCTGCTAATGTATAATAATATAGTGCCATTGTATATGGGAAGATATCTGTTACACTTATTGATTAAAAACAGAATGGCAAGATGCAACCCTTCAGTGACGATTAAAAAGAAGGCAGACAGTGATGAGACTCACCTTCATCTGCACTAGGCAGGTGGGCACTGCCATCCTGGCTACAGAGTCTGAAGCTGTTTTGATATCCACTCTCCAGTCCATATCCACCAGCTGAGGCAAGGAAACTAAAACCACAGAGTACACAATCACACTGGGCCAGTTCCACGACTGCAATCTTAAATATCCCCTTCACTCACTGCGTGTAGAATTGTACCATGTTTCCAACTATCTATCTATTCTATAATGCATATATGTTTTTTTGGCAGGGCAACTTCTCAAACTCCATAGAGTTCACACAAACAGTTTTAAAATTTCACATTTTTTTTTATAACAAATTGTGACTGAAGGGGATACAAGACCTGCTATGAAAATTCGAATTACATTTGGAATGAGATTTTACTGCATGTCTGTATGTCCAGGACTTTGGAAATGAGATGCTACATCGCTCCAGTCCTATGCCAGTTAATGTACTTCCTAGTGTTGTACAGCAGTGTACAGGAGCTTAACATCTGAAGACAGTTTGTTAACGCTTCAAAGAGGAAGTTATTCAGGACCTCTTAGTAGATTTGCCTGGTTTTGCCCTAGGCTCTGAATGCTGCAAACAAGCCCCTTACATTAGAGCTAGTGGAGTAAGGCATAACGATGGTATTATTGCTGAAAACAATGTCATGATGGATGTGAGAGCTGCTCTTCTAAATTGCTCTATATGAGAGGTCCTGGTTCTTCACTCTTCTATTTTTTTTTGTTCACCTTTATACACCTCATTCTAGTGAAGCTATAGCCTGCACTAGCTGTTCTGAGACCACTAAACTCACTTCACTGGTGACCTGAACCACATTCAAACAGCCTTCAGAGGTGAAAGGCATGAAAGACTAGGGAATTAGGCTGTTACAAACGCAGGGTTGTGACACTAATTAATCATCATTTTATTAACAGTAATTCTTTTAGTCTTAATTATTAATTGTTGTAAAGATTGATATATAATCGCATTACTGGCAATGCTTGTGTTTATGTGTAAGTCTCTAAAGCTAAAAAGAGTCACTGCTACCAACACATTTTGATCCTCTCATTTTGCTGTTGACGACTCATTTGTTAAGTGCCATGTGATTAAACTAGGCATCTAAGAATATGTATTTATTTGTTTATTTGAAAATGACTGTTTTGGGAGAGCACAGTGCTATGGTTTTATTTAAAACAAGCAAAATCAATTGAAAAAATAATAGCTACAGCATTGTATTAAAATAAATATCTTACTTTGATTGGAAAGGGCTTCGTTTCTCCATGTAGGGCTGAAAAAAAGGGTATGCAGTTTACTCCATTTAGTTCTATATGCTACTTTCTTTTCTACTTCAAGGTCTAAGTGTGAATTATTTTAATGCTGACTTGTGTTTTTAAATTTACTTGTGGAAGAGATTCAGCTGCAATGGTAGGTGACGACAGTCTATTGGATACGATTTTACTCTTGTTCACACTGAAACACAGTGAAGCAATGCATAACCTGACAGACGTGAATGCCAACAGTTATGTAAATGTGGGAGACTGCTGAATCCAAGTAACTTTACATGTTAATTGCATTGCATTTAAAGAGAGTAGAAAACCGCAAAGGTTTACTTTGGGGTGTAGAAACCCAGGAGAAGGATCTTGGTGAGCAGGAAAGTGTTCTGTAGCGAGGGAGAGACTGTGCACCTGTGCTACAGGAGGATCGTGGTGAGCAGGAAAGTGTTCTGTAGCGAGGGAGAGACTGTACCTGTGCTCCAGGAGGATCGTGATGAGCAGAAAAGTGTTCTGTACAGAGGGAGAGATTGTGTACCTGTCCTACAGGAGGACCTTGGTGAGCAGGAAAGTGTTCTGTAGCGAGGGAGAGACTGTGCACCTGTCCTACAGGAGGCTCTTGGTGAGCAGGAAAGTGTTCTGTAGCGAGGGAGAGACTGTACCTGTGCTCCAGGAGGATCGTGATGAGCAGGAAAGTGTTCTGTACAGAGGGAGAGATTGTGTACCTGTCCTACAGGAGGACCTTGGTGAGCAGGAAAGTGTTCTGTAGCGAGGGAGAGACTGTGTACCTGTGCTACAGGAGGATCGTGGTGAGCAGGAAAGTGTTCTGTAGCGAGGGAGAGACTGTGCACCTGTCCTACAGGAGGATCTTGGTGAGCAGCAAAGTGTTCTGTAGCGAGGGAGAGACTGTACCTGTGCTCCAGGAGGATCGTGATGAGCAGGAAAGTGTTCTGTACAGAGGGAGAGACTGTGTACCTGTGCTCCAGGAGGATCGTGGTGAGCAGGAAAGTGTTCTGTACAGAGGGAGAGACTGTACCTGTGCTCCAGGAGGATCTTGGTGAGCAGGTTCTTCAGGCTGGGGTGGAAGGTGTCTGGGAAGACAGCGAGGAGCTGTTCAGTAGAAGACAGGCCATGGAACAACACGTGGTGAGAGAGACTGTGCAGAGCGCCAAGCAGCTGACAAAAGAGACACAACCACACATTGGAACAAGAGTTAGAAAATGCTAATTTAGTGTAAGCAACACACATTGTGCAAACCCATTCTTATTGTGTGTTGCATGCCATTTTATGCATGCACAAAAACCAAGCAAGTGTCTCGCCCTGTCTGCTTCACCAAACAACCTGTCTTCAATGCAATCACCACGCAATGTGTAAAAATCGAAAGTCATACACATATCTTTAGTTTTCATCCTTTGAATGTTTACAGTTAAAATATTTTTTTTATATAATCATACAAACACAAAATAATCAAAAACAAAATTTGTATTGCACATATGAACAACATCCCAGAATTGCAGCTTTCACTGAATGGAGTTTGAACAGGGCTTGTGACTGGATGTGACAGTTTTCGGATTCCACCACTAACTCCTAGGAGCTGCTCAAATCCAGGTAACACCCTCACTGCCTCATGCCTTTTTTCGGATATGGCACAGTACCTTGCTGGTTTAAACCATTATACAAATTTAAGCCACTATTAAGAATGTTTTTTTACCAGGCTAAATAAATTAGAAGTTACATGTATTTGACTGTGTAGTCTAATAGACAAATTAGCCCTGGGACAAATGCTGGAATATTCGAACAAACACTACATGAAATGAATTTGTTGCCACAAATGTCCAAGCTGGTATAATTTATAAATGACAATGAAAAAGATTTCATGCAAAGGAAACCAATGCATCAATGACATATGTAACAACACCCTTTTTCTACTGTAGAGCGTTTCTCTCCTTACTTTAAAATTTAATGGGGTGTCATCTGGTTTTATTTTTACTGGAATACGAAACAAATTATACTTTGTTTTCCAGTGAATTCAAAATGTAAGAATGAGAGTATTTGCTTTAAATAGTATTGAAACATGCTCATCCCAGCATTAGCACAGGCTAGCACTGAGACATGCTCATCCCAGCACTAGCTAGCATTGAAACATGCTCATCCCAGCACTAGCACAGGCTAGCATTGAAACATTCTCATCGTGGCACTAACACAGGCTAGCACTGAAACATGCTCATCCCAGCACTAGCACAGGCTAGCTTGTGTTGCCGTGGCCTGGCCTCTTACCTGCTGCGCCTCCTCGGCTGTGATTGACAGGCTGCTGGCTGTGCTCTCAACGGAGCCGGTCCCACGCCACGAGAACCCATCCTGACAGAGCTGCTTCACAGCCTCCTTCGAGGGGGCCTGGGGACACACACTGAGGTTATCATAGTGAAAACAACATGCAGCTCCTTCGAGGGGACTGTCACACACACTGGGGTTACCATAGTGAAAACAACATGCAGCTCCTTCAAGGGGACTGTCACACACACTGGGGTTACCATAGTGAAAACAACATGCAGCTCCTTCAAGGGGACTGTCACACACACTGGGGTTACCATAGTGAAAACAACATGCAGCTCCTTCAAGGGGACTGTCACACACACTGGGGTTACCATAGTGAAAACAACATGCAGCTCCTTCGATGGGGTCTGGGGACACACAATGGGGTTACCATAGTGAAAACCACATGCAGTAAACTAAATGAGACAGATGCAACCCACTTCTCTCCTTTGGTTTTGTAAGGTAATTGAGTTCATTAAAATACATGTAGCACATTCATTTTCAAACATTCATACACATTGTGAAAGAAGGTGAAGACTTGTACTATGTTTAGCCCATTTTTTAATAAACAACAAATGTATCCAAGTATACTTAAAAAAAAAAAATCTCTGATGTGATCAACAGTATGTTCAATAAGTTATTGTAAAAGTTTGATCAAAGTCATGTGACCAGTCCAGTCCCAAAGATTTACCATTAACCAGTCCGTCCCGTCCCCCCGAATACAGCAAAATGTAGGCTGTGTGGTCCAGTGGTTAAGGAAAAGGGCATGTAACCAGGAGGTCCCCGGTTCAAATCCCATCTCAGCCACTGACTCATTGTGTGACCCTGAGCAAGTCACTTAACCTCCTTGTGCTCCGTCTTTCGGGTGAGACGTAGTTGTAAGTGACTCTGCAGCTGATGCATAGTTCACACACCCTAGTCTCTGTAAGTCGCCTTGGATAAAGGCGTCTGCTAAATAAACAAATAATAATAATAATAATAATAATAATAATAATAATAATAATAATAATAATAATAATACTGGTTGTTGTCACAGTTAAACCAGATGACATACAAGGCTTGTGTGAAACCTTTGATCTCTGACCACCAGGTCAATCCTTGATGTTTGGCAGTTAGATACAAGCTTGGTTTATAAGGATTTTCAAGAATATCAAACAGCAGGTCTTGCCTCTGCAGACGCTCATCATAACATATTGTCTGTCGCCCCCTGGTGGCTCCAAATGATATCATCAAATCTATGTGCCATACAAATGAAATGTGAAATCAACGCCCCCCAAACCTAAGTAATACATAATATACAGGTATCTATATATATTTTTTATATATCAAAAATAATACTCCACATTAGGTAACAACATGTGCTGACATTCTGCATACATCAATTATATACATGAACATGGTTGCAGTTATAATTTCAGAATTATTAAATTGCTGTTCGAATTCAAATTCTGCACTTTGACAAGCCCGCCGACTAATTACAACAAGCAAGCAAATCACATTAGACACGTTATTCCACCTTTAACATAAAAAAACCGTACAACTGCAACTATTTACTTCTGGAACTCTGTTTATTCATTTCCACGTTGTTTAAAAACAACATCTAAATGCCCTTAGGTAACGCTATTCAATTGAACACTTTTTTTAACTAAATGCAGGGCTTCCTAATTCACAGTAAGTCACACGCATTATTGCTTTATATCCGCATTGGCACTACCTTTAACAGAAGCTGCAAAGCTGTGAACTGCTCCTCTCTCACTGGTGCGGCCATCTTCACTCATGTGACCGCACACCAACACGCTCAGGGTGTCATGTGACACAGACACATGGTCCTGTCCCAAAGTTCTCTGGGAGTTGCAATCTGAATTATAGATGTCGCTTACTTTTTTACTGACATTTTGTGAAAATACAGTTTATGGAAAATCACAAATAAGTACATAACAATGAGTAATACTTGAGCACAATATACATAGAAAAGTACATTTCACAAGGATTAAAACACATACTGGAGTTAGCAATTAGTCATTACATTTGTGTCCAAAGTAAACATCAATGCAAGGGATTTTTTTTACTTGTGAATAGGAACATATTATTTTCTGTATATGTTTGAATTAAATATTGGATTGGACATAAACAAATGGTAACTTTGGTGACTGAATGTTACTGTGCAAGTTCAAATTAAAAAATAAAATGTGCTTTTACCTCTTACTGCTACAAACAGCAGCAGAGGCGTGCCTATTGGCTTACAGAGTGACATAGTGGCTAGGATTTCTTTTTCTTTTCTTTGTTTTTCAGAAACAGTTTGTTTCCCAGTTAGTGAATGTGTCACTTTGACGTGATTCACCCTTTTTTCTACCATGCCTATCGTGGTAATACAGTAAATGAGTATTCTAGGAATCACGCTTTAGTCACAAGAGTCTGGATTAGAAGCTGATATACCTGAAAACCACATTGTACCCAAACCTGGGGTTTTAGCTGAGGCTCTGTTCTTTTATTGCAGCCTTGGATTGGTACTTTTGTGTTGATTAGTTAAAAACTGACCATTTTAGATGGCCGTAAACGGTAAAAACCGTTAGTAACTAAATACTGCTGTTGAAGAACGCAAGACCCTTTATTGTGATTAATGAAGCTACTGAATTGCTCTCAAAAGTAGGCACTATGTGGTACAGTATTTATTTTCCTGCACAGACAATGCAGAAGACACATTCATGTCATAGTTGTCAGTTACCAGTAGGTGGTGCTGGAGAAGAATGGAAGCTTTTTTTATTTATTTATTTATTTTACCTTTTAACAAAAGCCCTTTTGATAGCTTGGCCTAGTGTTATATTAACCAGACAACAATGATCAGGAGTCACAGAGTAAGTAATACTGTACAAAGAATCGACAACAACAAGAAGAAGTTTAGCTTCTTGTATTGGTCATTTTAGTAAGCCTGATGTCAGTCAAGTAAATCCTCCATTCCAACATAACATAAAATATAGCAATGAAACCTTTGTGCTCTTTTGCCCCACACATTGCCTGTGTCTCAGTGACAGCTAACTAAGGTTGTATAATACAGGCAGGTTAAGTTTCCACACTGCGTGGATTGCGTGTACACAACTGTACTTCCATGTATTTAGCTTGACATTAACACATCTAAACAAGACAACTTCCATACATGTAAAAACGTATTTTTCAATATCAGTATATAACTATAGTTTTGTAAGCATTGTAAAGTGTAATAAAGCATAGAGAAAGCATGACAGAGCACCACTAAGCATTGTAAAGTGCAATAAAGCACAGAGAAAGCATGGTAGAGCACTGCTAAGCAGTATAAAGCCCACAGAGGCATGGTAAATGCATAGTATATTAACCATGGGAAAACTGCAAAAATGACTATGCTAACATGGGTGGAAATCGTTTTGAAAATTGGTGCTAGTGTTTTGAAAGTTTAGCACCAGAGAGCCTACCCTAATCAAGTTGCACCCCATAGGGGGCTCCTGAGTGGCACATCCAATAAAGACTCTCCGCGCCCTATAGCTTGGAGATCGCCATTTCGAATCCAAGCTATGCCACTGCCAACCAGGGGCGGCGTACAATTGGCCAAGCACTGGCTCACCGGACACCAGTGACCCCTGTGGCTGGCCGGGCACCTGCAGGCCAGCCTGTACGCAATTCAGAACTACAATCCAAATCAAATTCTGGATATGGCTGCACAAGTTAGTTCAGGGGTTGCAGCGGTGAGCCAGGTTGAATAATAATTGGACATTACAAAGTGGGAGAAAATTGGAAAAATGAATTTAAAAAAAAGCTGTACCTCACAATGAAACTGATGTGATTCTTGTATAACCCAGCAGCACACAGCTCTGGTCCTGCTAAGGGTCTGTTAACTAATTCAGCAACACCCAGACAGAAATGGATCTCGAGGGACACAATTGTGCACTGCAGGCATCACTGGGCCTGCTGTTTTTTTGTTATTATTTCCATCAATATATAAATATTGTTATACTAGTGGGGTCTAGTGTATGCTAATAGTCTCCTGTGTTTGTATTGTCCGTTATGTATTGGTGCTGTTACAGGGACACGCCCTGCAGTGCTAAATACAGCCTCTGTATTTATTCACACTGCGATCTGCTGAAAAGAAATGGAAGAGAACCAAACTCCCTGCTGCCCTAGACCTTTACCGCACTCTCCTCTCCTCCTTCTCCTCTACTCTCTCCTCTGCTAAATGTACTTATTTCCAATCTGTAATCCAAGCCTCCACTAACAACCCAAGTAAACTATTCTCTACCTTCTCCTCCCTCCTAACCCCCCCTCCTCCTCCCTCCTCTATCTCCCCTGATGACTTTGCCTCCTTCTTCTCTTCTAAAATCTCAGATATCCGCAAACTCTTTAACACCTCTCCCTCCCCCGCACCTCCTCCTGCTCCAACCCCTACACCCACTGCATCCCCTACTAACTCACCCTCCTTCTCCACCTTCTTGCCCCTCTCAGACTCTGACCTCTCCTCCCTGCTCCAGGGTCACAAACCCACCATGTGTGCCCTGGACCCCCTCCCCACTCACCTCTTTCAAGCTGCTGCTCCTGCTCTACTTCCCTTCATCTTCTCCCTTCTCAACACCTCTCTACTTTCTGGTCTCTTTCCCTCTGCCTTCAAAAAAGCCTCTATCACTCCCATCCTCAAAAAACCTACCCTCGACCCCACCTCCCTCCAGAGCTACCGTCCTGTCTCCCTCCTACCCTTCCTCTCCAAAACCCTCGAGCTGACTCTACACCGCCAGCTCTCTGCTTTCCTGTCCAACCACTCTCTGCTCGACCCTCTCCAATCTGGCTTCCGCTCTGCTCACTCCACTGAAACCGCCCTCCTGTCTGTCACCAACTCACTTAAGTCTGCCCGAGCTGCCTCTCTCTCCTCTGTCCTAATTCTCCTCGACCTCTCTGCTGCCTTTGACACTGTTGATCACTCTATTCTACTATCATCTCTTGCTGACCTGGGGATCTCTGGCACTGCTCTGGCCTGGTTCTCCTCCTACCTCTCCAACCGCACTTACCAGGTAACCTGGCGTGGAGCAACCTCCACACCTCACCCACTCTTAACAGGAGTCCCCAAGGGTCAGTCTTGGGTCCTCTCCTGTTCTCTCTACACCCGCTCCCTGGGCCCCTCATCGCATCCTATGGTTTCTCATACCATTTCTATGCTGATGATGCTCAGATTTTCCTCTCCTTCCCCACCTCTGACTCCACCATCTCCTCCCGTATCTCTACCTGTCTGTCTGCTATTTCCTCCTGGATGCACTTGCATCACCTCAAACTCAACCTCTCTAAATCTGACCTCCTTTTCTTTCCCTCCTCCTCCCCCTCCTCTGATCTCTTTATCTCTGTTCCTCTGGAATCTACCACACTCTCTCCCTCTTCCTCCGCTAAGAACCTCAGAGTCACCCTGGACCCCTGCCTCTCTTATTCCCAGCACATCTCCACTCTGGCACGCACTTGCCGATTCTTCCTGAGCAACATCCGAAGAATCCGACCCTTCCTCACCAACTATGCCACCCAGCTCCTGGTCCAGGCCTTGGTACTCTCCCGCCTTGACTACTGCAACTCCCTCCTGGCTTTCCTCCCTGCGTCCGCCACCCGTCCGCTCCAGCTCATCCAGAACTCCGCTGCCCGCCTGGTGTTCTCTCTGCCTCGCTTCTCCCACGCAACTCCACTACTCCACTCACTCCACTGGCTACCGATCACCGCTCGCATCCAGTTCAAGACTCTTGTACTAGCCTACAGATGCCTTGACCAGACTGCACCCAGCTACCTCCAGACCCTCATCTCTCCCTACACCCCCACTCGACCTCTCCGCTCCGCCTGCACTAGAAGACTGGCTCTACCTCCTCTCGCTCCCTGCCTCCAGAGCCAGCTCCTTCTCCACCCTCGCTCCGCAGTGGTGGAAAGACCTACCTACAGATGTCAGGACCGCCCAGTCCCTGACCACATTCAGCCTCCTTAAGACTCACCTCTTCAGACAGCACCTGTAGAACTCCTCTGTTTCTCCCCTGGGACACTTTCACCCTTCCTTAAATATGCTTTACTTACTCTTATCTGCCCCCTATTTTACTGCATTTAATCCTGTACTTCAGAGTACTGTAATCTGCCAAGTGTTTAAACTGTAGTATTTGGTATTTAATCATATCTTGATGTAACTATCACTGTCACTTTTATCTGCTGTATTACTGAATTGTATTTTGTCACACTTGTACTTGCTTGAACTAGTCATTGTATTTATCTTGCTCTTATTGTATTCTTACCTGTACTGTAAAACTTGAAATGTATTTGCTTACGATTGTAAGTCGCCCTGGATAAGGGTGTCTGCTAAGAAATAAATAATAATAATAATAATAATAATTTGATTCTGTTAATAAACTGCACTATCTGATGATCTGCGAGACTCCCACAGCAACCTGCCCGGGTCAGCAGGGAGTAAGCAGGCTGAGATGGACTGGCAGGCGGTAACAATATATTACAATAATATGTTGAGATGTGTTTCACAATATTGAAAAATACATTCAATGCAAACTATTTTTTTCCTTAATTACTTTAAAATATATTCAAGTATATATTTACAGTATTTATATTTTCCAAAATACATTCTCAGTTTTGTAAAAATGTATTAGAAAATATATGTATATTTGTGTTTGTAACTTTACAATAATATACAACATAAACATTTAGAAATCTACTGTATATTTATTTTACAAAAACGTTGACTATATATATATATATATTTCTAATATATATATATATATATATATATATATATATATATATATATATATATATATTTTTTTTTTTTAATTGTCAAAGTATTTAAAATGGAAATAATGTGTATATTTAAAAATATATTGCACCATATTACAATATATTTACCAAAAATATTGCAATATATCACAATGCATCATTTAAAATACATTCCATTTCCATTTGACATATTTTTTAAATTTATTATCCGTACATTTAACTTTCATAAGGGTTACTTCCTCCAGATACTAACCCTTCAGGAGCAGACGTTGCATGTCTGAACTCCGGCTGTCTCCAGGAGCTATCTTTGGTGCTGGCTAGAGGCTGTTTGGTTTATAACAATGCTGGTGGTTCAGGAACCCCTGCCCTCCAGTACTGTGCTTCCGAAAGGAAACCCAAGTCTATATTTAGCACAGCCCCTCGGTTTCCTCGCTGGAACCTGGAATCCTGTGAAAGGAAAGAGTCTGTCTGACGTGCAGAGACAGAAGCTTGTCAGAGGTAATGCTTCCATGATGCTGCAAACCATAGCAAGCTATGGTAAATGCACAGTATAACCATTGGAAAAGCACCAGAAAACTGCAAAATTACTGTAGTATGAAATAAGTGTAGATTTTGAATGCCTTAACACAGGGGTTGAATTGTGAAAACACCAAGGTTATATGTAGCCCCTGTCCCTCTGCACTGAGCTCCAGATCTCTAGCACTGAGCTCTCCTAATCTCCTAATTACGTAATTACAGATCCTCTTACACTGATCTCTGCAGTTCACTTAAGTCTAGCTATTCATCACACAGGAATTAGAGGCAGAAATCCACAATGTGCCTTCGTAGCTGGCCATTATGACACTGTGCAGTATTGACAGTGTCAGGGCAGGTGTTTCATGTTTTGTGCTTAACCCTTGGACATTAATGGAAGCTATAAATAGCAATGATTGTTGTTCGATGTTCTACAAATATATTGTGTAAAAGCTGGTGACTGTACTGTAGGTTATAATGACTCCTTGTCCAAATTCAACATAAATGAATTGCTAGGCTACTGTGTAGAACAAGATTTCACACTTACCAGACTGGTTTCTGCACACTCCCCTCAGCGTAACACTCACTTATAGGATGTGTTCTAGGGGTAGAATGGATACTTGTTGACAGAGTCGACTAGTTGAAGTAAAAAATAGTTAAGTAGGTCAACCAGTCGACACTTCAAAAATAAACAAATAAATCATGTTTTTAATTTTTTTTATATAGTGTGTCCAATTATACATTTTCCCTATTTTCTCCCAGTTTGGAATGCCCAATCGCTTTTCGCCTCACGGCAGCAATTCCCCACATGGCTCAGGAGACCCGAAGGTTCAGTGGGCGTCTTCCAATCCCACGACTAAGCCAGCTTCCTTTTTCACCCAGGAACTGGAGAGTGGATGTCAGCAAGCTACCGACCTCTGGAGGACAAAGGCCCTGCAGGTGTCCGCTCTGAGCTCACTGGGTTCCTGGCCAGCAGGGTTCACAGTAGAGCAATGAGGAGAAACCGTCCCTGACGGTCTTACCTCCCTAACCCACGGGATCGCCTGAGCCAATACGACGCTCCCTTCGGAGTCCCCAGCGAAGACCGGCCTACTCCAATGGGTTTTTTTTAAATATTACCGGATCTCTACGGGCTTTCCAATGCTTATTTGTGCTTTATTGTGCTTTCACACTGCTTTATCATATTTTGGTATGCTTTTACTGTGGGACATTTTTATAAGGGTAGTTATGCCTTAATATTGCCCTTCATGAAGTACAATATCCAATTTGATTCATGCAAAAGTTTTTTAAACTGTAATATTCACCCCATTAGTGGCTCATGAATAAAGTAACTGAGATGTTCACATAAGCACTGACCCGCTCAAAAAAGAGCTCCTTCCTGATTACACAGGAAATTCAAAATAAATGACTTTAAAGGGTTTACAATACTGAAAAGTGAAGAATTGATTTCAGTTATTAATTTCTATCTTATATTTACTATGATTAAATCATTTCACTATGCAAAATTATTATTATATATTTAAAAAAAAAAGATTTTGGGGGTCCCCAAGTGGCACCTGGTAAACAGCACGTCCGCACAGGTTCACATCCTGGCTGTGCGGAGTCGGCGATCTTCGCTGGGGATTCTGAAGGGAGTGTCACATTGGCTCGGACACTCCAGTGGGTTAGGAACTGTTTCTCCTCCTCGTACTACAGCAAACCCTGTGAGCTCAGAGCGGACACCTGCAGGGCTCTAGAGGTCGGTACCTCTCTGAAATCCGCTCTCGAGTTCCTGGGTGTAGAAGAGGAAGCTGGCTCGGTCGTGGGATCGGAGGACGGCCACTGAACCTTCAGTTCTCCAGAGCTGCATTGGTGAGGGAAAATAATTATTGGATATTCCAAATTTGGTAGAAAATTGGGGGTAAAATAATTGGGCACACCAAATTATAACTCGACACCCCACAGGGTTGCCATTTAGTGTTGACTTATCCAAGGTGTCGAGTTAACCACGGGTGCACGTGAGCCTTGACATTAACATGCATATAAGTAACAGAACTCACACATTTACAGTATCATAGTATTTACAAGTTTATTTTTAGTTAAATGTCCTTATGAAAATGGTTGATAGAACTGCAGTGAATGAATCAATTACAGTATACAGTACTGTACAAACGGTACAACTCGTATAGTTCGATTGAAATAATTAATAAAATAACTGCAGCCTTATTTTTACGAAAACAATCCAACCACAAACTGTTGACTATACTTCTAGGTATTGGCTTGTACTGTCTAATTTGACTGCTTAAATAGCAAAAGTTAACAAATGTACATTATACAGAATTAACTCTGTGAACATAAACAATAATAAACAACAGTTTCACACAGAAATCAAACATTGTCGATTGTTTCACATGCAAAAACACAAGCTTTGAAAGTTCTGCTGACAAGCTTGTTATTCCGAATAACATGAGCATATTTCCTATAATATCCCTTATAAATGTTTCCACAGTAAAAGCACAGGAAAGTGTAATAAAGAACAGTGAAAGCATTGTATAGCCCAGAGAGGTATAAACCACATTAAAAAACATAGCAAACCACAATAAACTACAGTAAATGCATAATATAATCATGGGAAAGCTGCAACATTACTGTGGGAAACTTTTAAAGGGAGGCCTGACTTATGGAACATCTTGTATATAAAGTGCCTGTGGCAGGGTGAAAGCCCTTTGTGTAAATAGTGTGTAAATATAGTGTTAAAGTCCTCCCTACTGAATACATGTGGCTGGAGCAGTGTGCAGTGCGCAGTGCGCAGTGCGCAGTGTGCAGTGTGCAGTGGCATTCTGTTCTGGTCAGTGAAGGTGAATGCCCAGCCTGATATAAGTATTGTTTTGTTTAAATCTTTTATTTTGGCCCTGTGCCTTGTTTTGTTTGTGTCTTTATTAATAAACATGCTACCACCTACTTCACCTGGCAACATATATAACTGATAACCTTTGAACTTTATTGGGTTTATTTTTAGTTCCAGATTAGATTGACTGCTTCACAGCATATTGTAAAGCACATTGATACACTCATAACCCTTTCAGTAATCCAGGTAACTGGCAGACATAGCATTGCTCAACGGGAGCTAAATCACAGCTCATGCAAGTGAGAGCGCACACCTCAGTTCTGACCTGAACTCCCTTAAGTTTACATCCCAGGTCTTGCTCAAGACTATACTGCCTTTGTGATGAGGACATGTCCACTAGGCTGGGTTGAGACCACGAAACTTGCCCCTCCTACCTCCAATCCCTTGTGTCTCCCTACACCCCCTCTCACCCTCTTCGTTGCTCCTTTACTGGCTGACTCACCATATCTTCCCTCCACTCTCCATCCTCCCATGCCCGCTCCTTCTCTTCCCTAGCCCCTCTGTGGTGGAACCAGCTACCGGAGAACCTCAGGACTGTTCTATCTCTCACTGCCTTCCGCTACCTCCTCAAGACCCCCCTGTTTAGACTGCACTGGACTTGCCTGACCTCAGCACCACATTACTGGATCCTCAGCTGATGCACTATCCTTGCACTATTGCACTACTAATATGTAATTGTAGATATAACTTGTTGTAATTATAACTTGTTGCATCCTACTTCATATTATATTTTAGTAGTATTATTTGCACTTACCGCAAAATATACTGTATTTAAATGTTAATCTTACATTGTAACCCTGTATTGCCCTGTAACACCTGTAAGTCGCCTTGGATAAAGGCGTCTGCCAAATAAATACATAATAATAATAATAAGCACATACACATATGTGCAGAAACATGCTTTTTATGTTAATGGATTGCAGCTGCAACTGCACTTTGGTCCATCTGAAACTGCACACTTCACAATCACTTCACAATCACTTCACAATCACATGCCGCACAGTTAGTCAGCTACCAGTTTCTGAGAGCTATTTGCATTTTATATTCATGATATATCTAACTTATTCTAAGTAGTTCATAAATTGGTGATGCTATTAATAGGCTTAATATAGATTGATTTGTTTTGTGCTTCAACTTCCCCACATAAAGATCCAGTGTTATCACAGTGTAATGCTTTACAGTGTGGTTCCAGATAACGCCCACTCTAACAGGAGCTACAAATAAAAATGAACAAATAGGGTTCAAAGGTAATCCATTATATACGTGAATTATTATTATTTATTTAGCAGATGCCTTTATCCAAGTCGACTTACAGAGACTAGGGTGTGTGAACTTTGCATCAGCTGCAGAGTCACTTACAATAACGTCTCACCCGAAAGACGGAGCACAAGGAGGTTAAGTGACTTGCTCAGGGTCACACAGTGAGTCAGTGAATGAGCCGGGATTTGAACCGGGGACTTCCTGGTTACAAGCCCTTATTATTGGGAATAGATGGGCTAATATTGGTGATAACATAGTATTTATAAAATTCCAGAAACTCACCTTTGTAATGAATAATGGTTTACCTGTAAACTGTATTTATTAATTGAAGTTTTAGTTCCTGATACTGAGGCATTATCAGAAAGCGTGTCACTGAGTGTTAAACTGTGCTATCACTTTAGCCCTGGTATCATTATTACAGTAAATGTCACTTCTGTTTTTTAAGCAACTAAGAAAATGAAAGACTAAGTGTAAAAGTGTTCTTCTGCATAGCCTGTACTGCCTTGTAACCCGCCTTGGATACATTCAGACCTTTTTCAACTCTCAGGGCAATAGTTTTCCACTATAAGCCTCAATTCAATTAACAGCCTCACGTCCAGTCAATATTTGATAAAGAAAGCTGTTTAATTTAATTAACATCTCCAATGGTGAAAGACTATTCATAAAATCCACTGTTTAAAAAATATGCTGTGAGTATTTTGTCATCCCTTATAATAAGATAACTTGTTGCAGAGGGAAGTTAAATTGCTTTAAACAAACATCGGAAGCCTTTGATTGAACCATTTTCAAAGCTCGTTTTATTTTTAGTCATATCTGGGTTTGTTTTCATACCGGTAATTATTTTTTTTATTATTTGAATATATTATTTAATTTCATGCTGGAATTTCACAGTTTTTATCTATTGTTTGGAGTATTATTTTTCTTTTTTAAATATTTTCAGATGGTTATTTATAAGGAAAGCAGCTTACCCCTGATCATCTGCGCAGTTTCAAACGACACTATTCTCCATGGGCTACAGGTCAAGTCTTCTGAGTCACACATCCTTTCCAAATTCAGATTCCCGTAACTTTGAATGCAGGGTTTCACACCCAGAGAACATATTCTGGTGGAAATGCTTTCAATACCAGACAGCTGAAGAGCACTCCCTTTGAAACATTTCCCACAGTGAAAGCACAACAAAGTGTAATCAAGCACAGCTAAAGCATGGTAAAGCACAGGGAAGCATTGTAAATCCCAGAGAGGTATGGTAAAGCAAAGGGAAGCATTATAAAGCCCAGAGAGGTATGGCAGAGCATAGGGAAGCATTGTAAAGCACAGATAGGTATGGCAAAGCAAAGGGAAGCATTGTAAAACCCAGAGCGGTATGGGAACAATGTTGTGTGATCCACTGTCGTTAGATTCTTGCAAGCGAGCATCTTAACCACAGTGTAAAAGAGCCAGGCTTGTCTGCATTCGTGGTTATAGAACCTTTAACCATCAAATGTTAAGATACTGTAATGTGATTGGTCTGTGGAGTAAATTATCTTATTAATATTGTGTGTATCTCAGCAGTAAATTGAAGACATACATTAACATGCCGTATCTGAGTTGTCTCTGGTTTACATCGCAATGGCTGCAGGACTGCTTTCTTTAGGTTTGTTGGGAATTGAAGTTCTCAGATTATATGAAATGCAAGGTGAGGTCAGGCCACAGTAAATTATTATTATTATTATTATTTATTTCTTAGCAGACGCCCTTATCCAGGGCGACTTACAATTGTAAGCAAATACATTTCAAGTGTTACAGTACAGGTAATACAATAAGAGCAAGATAAATACAATGACAAGTTCAAGCAAGTACAAGTGTGACAAAATACAATTCAATACAGCAGATAAGTGACAGTGATAGTTACATCAAGATATGATTAAATACCAAATACTACAGTTTAAACATATGGCAGGTTACAGTACTCTGAAGTACAGGATTAAATGCAGTAAAGTAGGGGCAGGTAAGAGTAAGTAAAGCAAATTTAAGGAAGGGTGAAGGTGTCCCAGGGGAGAAACAGAGGAGTTCTACAGGTGCTGTCTGAAGAGGTGAGTCTTAAGGAGGCTGAATGTGGTCAGGGACTGGGCGGTCCTGACATCTGTAGGTAGGTCATTCCACCACTGCGGAGCGAGGGTGGAGAAGGAGCGGGCTCTGGAGGCAGGGGGCGTAGAGGAGGTAGAGCCAGTCTTCTAGTGCAGGCGGAGCGGAGAGGTCAGTGGGGGTGTAGGGAGAGATGAGGGTCTGGAGGTAGCTGGGTGCAGTCTGGTCAAGGCATCTGTAGGCTAGTACAAGAGTCTTGAACTGGATGCGGGCGGTGATCGGTAGCCAGTGGAGTGGCGGAGTAGTGGAGTTAGCGTGGGAGAAGCGAGGCAGAGAGAACACCAGGCGGGCAGCAGAGTTCTGGATGAGCTGGAGCGGACGGGTGGCGGCCGCAGGGAGGCCAGCCAGGAGGGAGTTGCAGTAGTCTAGGCGGGAGAGTACCAAGGCCTGGACCTGAATGAATGAGAAAGAAATTATTATTATTATTATTATTATTATTATTATTAATTTCTTAGCAGACGCCCTTATCCAGGACGACTTACAATTGTTACAAGGTATCACATTATTTTTTTTACATACAATTGCATTATTTTTTACACATTATTTTTACAATCAGTGTGGTGGTGCGGATAGCACTATCCTGAAGGCCCGATTCTGACTCTTGAAATCGATTTTACTGTTGTGGATGCATAATTTCTAAAATGACAAGAAACTGCACACTGGTAACTAAGATCCAATAACAAGTACACTAACAGTGTGACCACTGTTTCAACACCAAGGTGTGAATGCTGCCTGAGATGTGCTTTCTGTATTTGAACTGCTCCCTCTATCACACCAAACAGGGAGGTCATGCTTCAGTGCGGCCTTGTTTGCACTGGTCTTCCTCGGGTATATCTGGTAGGCCTGAGTGCCCGTATCTAGCCCATGTAACAACACGCAGGTTTTGGGCAGCTCATAAAGCATCATGTTCTAGGGGACATTTTTTAGCAATGTTCACCATTTGAATACTTCAAGACACAGCATCTGGATTTGAGTAACAGTGAAATTGCTACAAAGTTGCCTGGTGTATCTGATAAAGCAACAATAAGGTTTTTTTATATTACTTTTTGGGGGAACTACTGGCAAAATGAGTAGAATTTATATGTAATAATAATTTTGATATAAAAAATAAATATGCATAAGGCTTTCTAACTGATAATGTGTGGGAGAGAAAAGGAAATTGCATGTAATGTATTATTATTATTATCATTAATATTACAGTACGTACAATTTAGATGATCATATAGTACATAAGAAATAGTATTTATGGTTGGTTAATATTATACTGCAGACTTCTACAAAGCATTGCTCTATATGAAACTAGTATACCAGCCCTAGGCCCCTATATACAGTACAGGTGTTGAACAACAACATAGAAACACCTGGCATAGTCATATCAATTGGGTGCAGAGGTGAGTCTGCAAGACATTGATTAGAGCCCCTGATTATTTCAGGGAGTTAGGGAGTAGAAAGCTACAGGATGTAGAGTTCTCTAATGTGTGCTGGTCAGAGCTGGTGCTGGTATACAGTGTGTGCTGGTCAGAGCTGGTGCTAGTGTAGTGTGTGCTGGTCAGAGCTGGTGCTGGTGTAGTGTGTGCTGGTCAGAGCTGGTGCTGGTGTAGTGTGTGCTGGTCAGAGCTGGTGCTGGTGCAGTGTGTGCTGGTCAGAGCTGGTGCTGGTGTAGTGTGTGCTGGTCAGAGCTGGTGCTGGTGTAGTGTGTGCTGGTCAGAGCTGGTGCTGGTGTACAGTGTGTGCTGGTTAGAGCTGGTGCTAGTGTAGTGTGTGCTGGTTAGAGCTGGTGCTGGTGTACAGTGTGTGCTGGTTAGAGCTGGTGCTTGTGTACAGTGTGTGCTGGTCAGAGCTGGTGCTGGTGTAGTGTGTGCTGGTCAGAGCTGGTGCTGGTGTACAGTGTGTGCTGGTCAGAGCTGGTGCTGGTGTAGTGTGTGCTGGTCAGAGCTGGTGCTGGTGTAGTGTGTGCTGGTCAGAGCTGGCGCTGGTGTACAGTGTGTGCTGGTCTGAGCTGGTGCTGGTGTAGTGTGTGCTGGTCAGAGCTGGTCCTGGTGTACAGTGTATGCTGGTCAGAGCTGGTCCTGGTGTGCAGTGTGTGCTGGTCAGAGCTGGTGCTGGTGTACAGTGTGTGCTGGTCAGAGCTGGTCCTGGTGTGCAGTGTGTGCTGGTCAGAGCTGGTGCTGGTGTACAGTGTGTGCTGGTCAGAGCTGGTCCTGGTGTGCAGTGTGTGCTGGTCAGAGCTGGTGCTGGTGTAGTGTGTGCTAGTCAGAGCTGGTCCTGGTGTACAGTGTGTGCTGGTCAGAGCTGGTCCTGGTGTACAGTGTGTGCTGGTTCTGGTGAACAGGGGGTGCAGCTTTTGTATATTAGAGAACACATGTCAGGGATTATATTAAATGACGAATGAATGGGTTGTGTGAAAACAGCTAATTTGCACAAAAATGAGTACAGCATTGTCAACCCCCCGAATTCTGGACTCTGTGTGGTGTTATTTTCAGGAACGCAGGTAAAAAGTGGAACCCAGTGCACTGCGCTTGCTCATGCATGCTTAAACAACTTCTAAACAACACAGAAGTGCCCATTCAAATCTGGTACGTCATGCTGGGCTCTTTTTCATCTTTTTTAATTGAACTGATCATATTTTTCCACCATTAAGAAAATAATATGTGAATATTTATCATATGCAATAGGTATTTTCATATGCAATGGGTATTTTTGTTACTTATGGAACTTTGCAGTGGACTTCTCATTTTGTCTTGTTTGTCGTGATTTTTTTTTTCTTTTTAGAGAAATTGATTGTCTGTTTCCAGTTTAAGTTTGCAATATATATATATATATATATATATATATATATATATATATATATATATATATATATATATATATATATATATATATATATGGTTTGCAAAAAATAATGTATCATTAATGGTAAATGTACCTCTGTTTAACAATAGGAAAACACATCACATCGCAATTGATTGCACCTGGACCAAAATCTCAGTGTACCACTTTCAATGTCACAGCGTACCACTCATTACACGGGTCAAGTTTTGGTAGGCGTACCACATTGTTGCGATGTACCACATTATAATACCATACCGGAACAAAGGACAAATGAACAACACCAAATAAAACCAAAACGTTAAAAAAGACATTCACTAAATTAACCAGGACCTTTACACAAACTCACAAGAAGCAGAAACAATTAGCAACATTGCAGAAAGGTTTCAAAAATATTTGCTGAGTAAGCTGGCAGATCTGAGACGCACGTTTCATGAGTAAGAACTGAAAACAATCCGAACTCTATGCAGCCTCCCATTCAGAAGGCTGCGTGCTGCGTGCCTGCTGATGAGCTAACCGTTCTGAAGAGCTCGGAGCCTCACATGCTACTGCAGATTACTATACCTCATGAATAATCAATGCAACCACTGTGAAAGATTTGCAGTGGCGGGGGACGGTCGACTGAGAGAGTCTGGGATCGGTTGACAATTTGCAGAATTCAAACATTAGCTAAGAAAGAGCAGACTAAAACTCGGTTTTTGTGCAATTGACAAAGCTGATAACGTTGTCTGGAAATGAATCATCTCCCGTACTGACAGTCGTATTCAGGATACGAGACAGAATTACAAACTTCCTCAGCTCTGAGAGTTTGAGAGAGTCTGTCATCGGCGTCTTTCCAATGTATCATTGGGTAGTGTTCTCACTAGACGGAGCTTAACACCGATAAATGTTAACCAAAGCCTGGGAAAGCCGGCTTATTTGGACTTGGTGACAATAGTTTACCCTCAACTACCGCGGCGAACAGAGAACTGAAAGAGAACTGGTCATATGCTTTCTTCTGTTCTGCTACTGTTACTTTCTTTCACAAGCAACAAACCAGCATTCTAAAGACGTCCGCATCAGAGGAGGTAAGCGTTCCTTACTGCTGTTTCTTACTTCGTTTTATTCCGGGCATGTTTTATAGCCGTGTTGCTTTTGCAGCCCGTTTGTTGTTGCAAACAATTCAAAATAGTTGTCTTTTATAGACAAGCTTAAACCATTTTGATTAGCAGTTTCGCAATGGAAATCATTCAGACCACGGGATCAGCCGATCCCAATAATTAAGCGCTGTTTTTTTTAATTCTTCAGAAATCAGTTGGCTGGTTTCCTGATGAATGTAAAAAGAAAATGCTCATTATACTATGTGGGGCTCAAACATCACCTCACACAGCTACAGGGACAAGGAGATAACTGGATATTTATAGTTGCTGTTTTTGTTTACTCGAGTCTGGATGTAACAATTGGTTTACCCACATCGTTCCTCTTTTCAGTTGATATTATTTTGTGCAACAAACAGCACTACTACAATTTGTATCAAATAATAACTGCCTCTTCCTGCAAGTAATACAGCCAGGGGCATCCATCTCTCTCTGCACCGATTTACAGCTAAACAGGGATGTAGGTAATTTGCCATGGATAGATCTTCAGTATTTGAGGGAATGTTATACAGTACTGTATGTACTGTGGTATAAAATATATAAAGTAGTTATTTAAACGGATAGTCAGTAGGTCCTGTTTTAGTTTAAACGGATACAGTTAGTAAGTCCTGTTTTAGTTTAAACTGCTAGTCAGTAGGTTCAGTTTAACTTGTTCAACTTTCCATTGACTTCTCATTTTGTCTTGTTTGTCATGAATTGTTTTTTTCTTTTACTATTAAAACAGAAATTGGTTGCCTGTTTTCACTTTGTTTGCAAAAAATGTAATGTATAATTTTCCTGCAAGTCCTATTACTATAGCTTCCTGTGGAGGAGAGTGCAAAATCAGACAATTGAAACAACTGTCAGGATAAAAAAAAACTGTCAAACTGTTAAGAAAATGTAAGGATATTTAAACTCTGCAGAGAATTTATTTGCTTATCAACTTTTTCCAAAATATTATGTTTTTTGCATTTTTTGCATTTTCAGCACATTGCACACATTAAAAGGTAAATGTTAAAGCAGTGCAATGTTCTCTGATCTTCAAAAACCAAGAATGTAAAACAATTAAAATATCAAATCAATACGGTTACACAATATGTTGTGCATTATTACTTTATTATTAATTGTGTGACACTATTTGGCACCAGCGGATAGTATCTCAAGATCCCAGAAACACTGTGCGCCCAGTTCATTTTAGAATGTACCGCTTTTTGACAATAGCGAAACACCCATCAGATCGCAATTGATTGCACATGTCTGACATTACACAGGTAATTTTTGTACTCGTATCACATTCTGACAATGTACCACTTTCTGACACTACACTGGTGTAATGTCAGAACATGGTACCCTGTCATAATTTGGTACACGCGCAATCATTTGCAACCTGAGTGTTTCACTGTTGTCAAAAAGTATATTTTTGTTGTATCAGGCCTACCAAACAGTGGTGGACGAAGAGAAAGATGGGCTCTGGTGCATCATCTTATTGTGCCCTCCCCCTCTCCTCTAAAACTTTAATGTAACACTTGTTTATAAACATCAAACAGGCCAAGACAGCGTCCTCCTACAGTTTTCTACTCGCCTACTTGAATTGCATTTTGCATGCATCTTTACATCCAGCACTAGGCCTACACTATTTGTAATCACAAGCTAACAAGCTTAATCAACAGTTTTGTTTTAAACATGATTAAGAGAATAGCAGTAGCTGCTGAAATGAGGGAGGACAGAAACTGAATTACTGGTATCTGCTACACCACTTGACTACACTGACTATTCTATCGCCACGGTTACCAGATGCCTCAATGGAGGGAAACGGTATTTAACTTTAATATAATTGAATATAGTAGAACCTTAGTTACTACGTGAATCACTTCCAACAACATTTTCTTTCACTATTAGGCTAGTGACATTCGCATAATATCACTGCATTTCAAAATTGATCAGAAACAACTTTGCAATGTTAACATTAGCGTCAAATATTATTATTATTATTATTTATTTCTTAGCAGACGCCCTTATCCAGGGCGACTTACAATTGTTACAAGATATCACATTTTTTGTACATACAATTACAATACTTTACTCTTAGCAGTTACGGTAACTAATATTAAATATTTACTAACTATATTTTGCTAAAGAAAACCATTAGAACAGCATCATCGTTTAAAACAGAGGACTATAATATAAATTTCAAACATCCCTACAAATAAATAAATATAAATGCATGAATTGAAGAACATTGTTACCCGAAGCGCTTCTATAGCATCGAGTTGTAAAACCTCCAGATGAATGAAGAAAGCCCTAGAAACAAAGGGTTGAGCAAAGAGAGAAAACTTTCTTTTTAGTGTGAGGGTGCAAGTTCCTGTTTTTCTAATTGTAAACACACACAATTAGGCTGGTGAAATGTTTAATTTCTACTGGATTTATTAAGAAATCATCCATGCAAGTAGCACTGAAATCCAACTTGAAAGAATACAAATCACATCATGTTATGTCATCTTACAGTATGTTCTTGTTAAGTACATATCCTGTGTACCTAAAAGTGTTATGCAGTTAACCAGTGTATGCAATTATCAGTACCATATACAGTGCATTATAGGCACATTTAATTGTGTAGCTGATAACTGCATACAATTGTGAAGCACATTTCTTATAAAATGTACATATATATGTTCTTTAGAATTGTATTATCTGGTTAAATGTATATGACAGGTACTGTATTCAGCTTCTCTTAAAATGTGTTGTGGTTTGTTTGTACATCCTGTTTACTGAATTCAAAGAAGCTGCTTCAATGTGCGGCCTCTTCTATCAGTGATCTCCACCGCGCTGTGCTGCCTCTTCTAGCAGTGATCTCATCACAGAGCTGTGTTGCCTCTTCTAGCAGTGATCTCCACCTCACAGAGCTGCGCTGCCTCTTCTAGCAGTGATCTCCACATCACAGAGCTGTGCTGCCTCTTCTAGCAGTGATCTCCACATCACAGAGCTGTGCTGCCTCTTCTAGCAGTAATCTCCACCTCACAGAGCTGTGCTGCCTCTTCTAGCAGTGATCTCCACATCACAGAGCTGTGCTGCCTCTTCTAGCAGTGATCTCCTCACAGAGCTGTGCTGCCTCTTCTAGCAGTGATGTCCACCGCACAGAGCTGTGCTGCCTCTTCTAGCAATGATCTCCACATCACAGAGCTGTGCTGCCTCTTCTAGCAGTGATCTCCACCTCACAGAGCTGTGCTGCCTCTTCTTGCAGTGATCTCATCACAGAGCTGTGCTGCCTCTTCTAGCAGTGATCTCCACCTCACAGAGCTGTGCTGCCTCTTCTAGCAGTGATCTCATCACAGAGCTGTGCTGCCTCTTCTAGCAGTGATCTCCACATCACAGAGCTGTGCTGCCTCTTCTTGCAGTGATCTCCACATCACAGAGCTGTGCTGCCTCTTCTAGCAGTGATCTCCACCTCACAGAGCTGTGCTGCCTCTTCTAGCAGTGATCTCCTCACAGAGCTGTGCTGCCTCTTCTAGCAGTGATGTCCACCTCACAGAGCTGTGCTGCCTCTTCTAGCAGTGATCTCCACATCACAGAGCTTTGCTGCCTCTTCTAGCAGTGATCTCATCACAGAGCTGTGCTGCCTCTTCTAGCAGTGATCTCCACATCACAGAGCTGTGCTGCCTCTTCTAGGAGCCAGGTCTGCGTAAAGGGACCACTAGAAGAAAGACTAAGTGCTTGTGACTTTAGCAACAGAATAGGGGTTTCCCCTTGACTATTCAGAGAACCGCCCTTGCTGAGGTGAGGCCGAACCGATCGACCCCCGAGGCTGGGAGCGAGGAACTTCCCCCAAGAGGAAACTAATGCAGGAGGATTAACTAAAGTCTCCCTGGCTTACAAAGACATCTAATTGAGAGCGGTCAGACTCGGCTGACGCTCCGAGGCCACATGGAGAGCCTCACGATCTATGCAGGGAGAACACAAGTTCTGGAAAAGAGAATAAAAAAATAAATACATAAAGAGGATCAGGGGTCTCCCCCCCCAGCTATAAGAGCCACCTTCGATAGGTTGAGTCAATGACTAGCTCAGAGGTTGGGAGCAAGCTTTGCTCTCCGAAGGGGGAGACTGGCACGGGTGCAAATGAATAGATATAAGCAGAAGAATGGAAAAATAAATGTAGTTAAGGTTTTTGGTTGGGGGTCCCCTCTGATCAGCGGGAACTTTAGAGGGCAAGACGACGTTGTCGGTCTCTAAGATTGAGAAGTGAGCTTCACTTGCCCCCAAAAGAGGACCCCCGGCTCCCCACAACTGTGCCACCAATGCAAATTGTTAGTTAGAAATGATAGTTAGTGATTAACCCTTTGCAGTCCATTTATTAAGTGCGTGTCAGGCGCGTCAGGTCCAATTTATTTTCACACGCGCAGTTAATTTTAGACGTGCTGTTTAAAAGTATTTTTTTCACAGTCAAACGGGTTTAAAAGGCCCTGCATATCAACAAAGCACTCACTAGGCATCTCCAGCCCCGCCCTACCCTTTCGTTCGCTATAGCTTTCACATATGCTAAGAAATAAATAATAATAATAATTTTTATTTTTTTATTTTTTTATTTTTTTATTTCTTAGCTGACGCCCTTATCCAGGGCGACTTACAATCATAAGCAAGTACATTTCAAGTATCACAGTACAAGTAATAATACAATTAAGAGCAAGATAAATACAATGACTTTGGTAATAGTATTTATCTTGCTCTTAATATCCTGATCTCTCGTTTTATCACCAAACTCCTCTGATCACTCATTTTATAATATCCTGATCACTCGTTTTTATCACCAAACTCCTCTATAATGTGATCCAAGTCATTATTTTATTTCTATAACATCTCAAAAAAGCTCTGCAAATGTCTGTGATATTCTCTGAGCGCTGATGCAATAGCAGCCAGCTTGTTTCCTTATGGTCGCCGTTATCTGATGCCAGGGGCAAGTATGACTATTCATGAGATACGCCCTTTTTTTTTGGCTTGTCTCGGCTCCTGTCGCTCCCACTCGTCCATTGAATGGTTTTCTCGGCTTTTTCCGGAGAAAAAACGACTAGAAACCCGTTTTTTGCGTCTTTTTGATGATGTAGGACAGGGTCAGACATTGGACTGGATAGGAATAATTGCAATGTCGGAGCAGGTCTGACATAGGACCGCAAAGGGTTAATTACTTAATTATTATTATTATTATTATTATTATTATTATTATTATTATTATTATTATATTTATTTTATTTTTTTTTGCCAAACTAATCTAACTGCTCGGCGAAGAGGGAAAAAAAACACCTTTTTGTGGGAGGAAACCTCTGGTGGAGAGATGGCCCCCACTCCGGGCATGCTCAATATTTTGTTGAGCAGAAATAATATCAGGGAGAGAAGAGGAAATGTAAGATTCCATTGCTGAGGAAGGACAGGTTGATTTTTTTACTTTGGCTGCTGATGTTCCTGCACCTATACGGAATGAATGAGAGAATACAATTGGAGGAGAACAGCTTTAGAATGAGCTGAAAGAAGATTGCACAGGTATGAATTTAGTTGAAAACCAGTTCGCTGGATGGAGGAATGGGTAGAGGGGAAGAGGAATGGCCTTTATTAATAATATTAATAATATGAACAGTAGATTGATTATCACAAAATATTAAGGTAGATTTTTTTTTTGCCAAAATGAGCCCCAAAGATAGGTTGCAACGACAATAGGGGATACCTCAATTAAGGCTGTGGATTTAAGCTGAGGAGGAAGATTTGTTTGGATTTCTGGAGGCCAGACATCTGAGAACCATTGATTAAGAAAAATAACACCAAAACCAATAGAAGAAGCATCCGTATGGAGTGAGAGGTCATGGGGGGGGAGAAATGAAGTCATTGTAAAACAGAGAAAGGCCGTTCCAGTGCTGTAGGAGAGAGTACAACATCCTAATGTCTCTCCGGGCTTCAGCTATAATATTAATGTGAGAGTTGAGATTGTTTAGCTGTTGTAGAGAGAGCAAGAAGACAAGAAATAAATGTCCTACCTTGAGGAATGATGCGAATTGCAAAATTGAAAGAAGGTTCCATTTAGAGAGAGAATGGTTAATCTCAAAGGATTGAATGAGAGAGCAAATGCCTGATGTAACAAAGCTTCAAATGTCAGCTTGTTTTTCTAATTTTCCTTACTATTTTATGATGTTTTCAATCTCTCTGAATGATTCTGGGTTGCTCCAATATTTAGTTGTACATTTTCTCTAAATCTGCCTTTACCTGTCTGAGCTGCTTTGAGCTTGTCTGGAATCCTATGTGCCGAGACCTTACACATCATGTGAGAATGTGATCTTTCAATAAAGTAAGAGACAGCATTAACACAGATCCTTAAAAGCTAGTTTAAAAAGATGTGTTTTGAGGCGGGTTTTAAAAATCTCCACAGTCTCTTATGGAGCTGGGTAGTGCATTCCAGAGGTAAGGAGCTGCTCTACAGAAGGCTCTCTCTCCCATGGACTGTAGCTTGGTAATAGGTGGTCAAAGATAACTGGAGTTGGAAGACTGGAGAGTGCGGACAGGAGAGTAGACATGAAGCAGGTCTCGCGGGTATCCCGGAGTAGTGCCATGGAGCGACTTCTACGTGAGGAGCATGATCTTAAAGTCCAGCCTGAGTCGTATTGGGAGCCAATGTAATTTAAAAAGCACAGGTGTAATATGTTCCCGAGATGCTATCTGGGTTAAAACACGGGCTTCAGAATTCTGCACATAATGCACCTTGTTTATAACTCTCGTACAGACTCCAGATAAAAGCGCATTACAATAATCATACTATAGTGGAAGCAGATACATTTACATTGTCAATATCTAAATTAAAATTACCAACTCTCTGAACAAGAGACTGAGAACCGATTAAAATAATTTCTGTTTTGTCAACTCTGTTGCTTCCAAATTTTTATATCACAAAGGCAGCTGAGTAGTAGTGAGGTAGCAGCGCTTGTATCAGGTTTTGTGCACACATATAATTGTGTATCCTCAGCATAAAAATTATAGGCCAAAGCATCTAATAATCTGGCCAAGTGGTAACATGTAAATACAAAAGAGTAAGGGGCCCAGAACAGAGCCCTGTGGGACACTGAGTAACTGGAGAAATATCTGATTTGAACTGTTGTCTGTCAGACAGATAGGACTTAAACCAGCATTAGTAAGGCCAAGTAATCTTTCTGTGCGTTCAATCAATATATTATGATTGAGTGTGTTGAAGGCTGCACTGAGGTTTAATAGAAGAAGGAGGCTGTGTGGTCAGCCACTGACTCGTTGTGTGACCCTGAGCAAGTCACTTAACCTCCTTGTGCGCCGTCTTTCGGGTGAGACGCAATTGTAAGTGACTCTGCAGCTGATGCATAGTTCACACACCCTAGTCTCTGTAAGTCGCCTTGGATAAAGGCGTCTGCTAAATAAACAAATAATAATAATAATAATATTAAGGGCACCTAAATCTGCAGTCAGAAGCAAATCATTGGCTACTCTGACCAAGGCTGTTTGAAAAGCCAGATTGAAAAGGTTCGAGTAACTCATTAGTCAGCAGATAATTTTGGAGTTGAGACAAGACTACTCTCTCAAGGATCTTAGATAAAAAAGGTAGATTGGAAATAGGCCCTTAGTTATTTAGAATGTCAGGTTCAAGACCAGGCTTTTTAAATCTGGCATGATAGCAGCAATCTTTAACACTGGTGGAACAATACCAGATACCAAGAAGTCATTGATTAATGTGGTAACAAAAGAACTAAGGCTGAAAAGCAGGCCTTCACTGGAATTGTGGGGATCCAGGAGGCAAGTAGTGGGTCTCATTCTACCAACACATTTAGAAACGTAGGCAACATCAACAGTAGAGAAGTGAGATAACCTAGACGCCAGTGAAACAGGACTTGACATGACAGTATAGTCAGGACAGGGAGAAGAGAGTAGCTGATTATTGATATTATCAATCTTATTCTGAAAAAACTGTAAATATATGTTGCATTGGTCAGTAGATGCTGAGGAGGTAGTATTATGGACAGGTTGTAACAGCTTATTAAAGGTGGTAAAAAGAGCTTTAGGGTTTCTGGTCCCTCTCTCAATATTAGAGCAAACAAAAACAAACAAAAAAACATCACCTGAAGCTACTTACTTTTTAAGCAAATCAAGATGTTTTTGTAGTGCCCGAATGTGCTACTGTTGTAAATTAATTTTTAAGAATGGGTCCAGTGCAGCAATGTACCAGATGAGTACAAGATAATGACAAGACATGCCCATACCATGTTTTATAATAGGCCTGTAATAAAAATACATTGCTGTGTTGTTGTTGAGGTTTCATGTACCCTATCAGCAAAGCGTGCCATTTTTAAAAACGTAAACATCTGTGTAGATTAGAGCGATGATTCGATTATTGGGATGGAGCTCTGCACAGAAATGAGGTGCTGACATTCAGGTGAGGGTCATTGGGCCAATTTAGCCAATTTACCATTCAAAGTGAAACGGAAGGTGAAAAAACAGCTGCTTGGATTTGTGTGGGTTGCTGTTCTCTACAGAGTCAAAGAAAAGCAGCAGTCATCACACATCCAAGCAGCTGTCATGACACTCATCTGATTGTCAGCACCTGATTTATTTGGCAAGCTCAGTCTGAATAATTGAATAATTTATTTGTACAGCAATAAATATATTGTAGTATTACTTTTAGTTGCAAGGGAATTAAATTGAAACTAACATCCCTAATTCAATGAGGGGATGAGTTATAAATTATTATAAATTAATTTATAACACATCAAGTGAGATATTTTTGTTATCTCACTTGAGTTGGATAACATGAGTGGGATAACATGAGTAGGATAACATGAGTGGGATAACATGAGTGGGATAACATAAGTGGGATAACATGCTTACTGGGACTAGTTTCGAATGTGTCTTTGCTTCCATTCCAATCCAGTGGTGTGCTGCTGGAATTCAGGATGGAGCTGCGCTTCAGTATTCAAACATTACTGCCACCGATACGTGTTTATAACAACTTCACAATGTCTGAAATAATTTCAAATTTCTATTGTTGTTTTGATTTGGACTCCAGATTTCCTTGAGAATGAGTTCAATCAAGAAATGCCAGTTACCGATCTGCCTGCGTCAGACTTACGTGAGCAGCCTGTAGCCCTTTCATTAATACTGTACCAGTAACCCTAGGAAACAACAGAGTTTAGTCAAGAAATGCCAGTTACCTATATGACTGCATCTGACTTATCTGAGCAGCCTGTAGCCCCTTCATTAAAACGGGTAAAGGTAGGAAACCACAGAGAGGATGTAAACTGACAGACTGAGCTCAAGGTTCTATCTGAAGACGGTAGCGACAAGGCCATAAACAGAATTAAACTGTGCCAAAGCAGTCTGTTGACAATGAAAGTAAAGATCCACCAGGAAGAGTTTAGGTGCTTTATCTGTGCTGAATACAATGCTGCACTGTTAGTCTCTTCATTGCTTGGAAACAGTGCCTCTGCATTATCTGTGACAGAGCCTAACACAGTAGTGTTTTGGACTGGAAGTGTGTGCTGGACTCTTTCCCATGATGCTATGTGAGAATTGTGGAGTTCTGCAGGAGTGTCTGACTGAAATATAAGCTAATCCGTTGTGTTTAGGGTATCTCTTATTGTTTAAAGAGATTGTGCAATTTGGGTGTGAAATGGTTCAGTCCAGAATCAACTGCCACAGTCCCTGAATACTGTGTGCTGGCCTTGGGTGCTGTGTCATTAGTGAGACTTAAAAACAAAAGTGCTTTTCTATTTGCAATTTCGGTAATATTTTCTTCGGAGAAACTAGTGTCAAGATTTTTTTTTTTTTAACATGGGAACTAGGTGCGGTGTTCTATGCATGAGATGACTTCTGCACACAAGATGACTTCTGATAAGTTGTACCGGAATTTGGCAGATACTTCACTGTGATTGGTTTATTTCTGATATGTGATTTATAATGACCAGCATGAGGTTATTATTTATTTCTTAGTTCCATTAAAACAATTTAAAAAAAAGCAATTTGTCACATATGTGAACACGCAAAGGCGCCTTAAACCGCAAATGTGAACGGGGTTGCAGACTTAAATACGTGTCGGACCTGAGGCGGTCCTGGGCCAGCACAGTATTGTGACCGGGCTCTTTGTTCTCTGTCTCTCTCTCTGTCTTTTATGAGTTTGCCTGTGCGTGTATGAAAAAAAAGACAAGGTAAATTTGGATAGCCTAGCAGTAATTTTCTAAATGTTTTATTGTTGTTATTTCACTATAGTAGTAACTATAGATTGTTAATAATTTTAACATAATTTCCTAACACAAGTAATTAACTTCCATTTATCAGGAAGACACCTGAGGTCCCTTTTTTTATCTGACAATTCTAAACAACAATCTTACAAGAACAGCAGTGCAATAAAGAACAGTGACATGCATCAGAACAAATAACATTTTTCGTTAGAAAAAAATAAACCACTCAAGTCAATAATACTTTCGGTAGCCACAAAGCTGATCTACAACAACAAAAGACAGCCACCTATAGCCTATGCCTACCGTCAGCTCTGAATCGTGGTCCGATTCCGTTTCACATTTATGTTTTAATAAGTTTGATGTACCTGTTTTATGGCTACTGAAGGCACAGACTTTCGCCCACCAGACACAGGCGACGTATCCACCCACAGTGTGTCAGTTTTCATCGTCGAGTAATCGGAATGTTTTCCAAATTGATGACTTGCCTTTCTCATTTTCCTTTAAGCTGTAGTCACCCGTGATTCATTTCTTGTAAATTTGGTTCTACATATTAAAAAAAAAAACAGAGTTTGAAAACGTTTTCGTTCAGAAACAACAGGCAACTAAGGAAAGTGAAAACAGGTGACCGTCTCAGCTGACAATGTTGTCACATGTTTATACTCACTGTTTGTGCTCTGGGCTCGCAGTGGAAAAGAAGAAACTGATGGCTTGACAAGGTAAGATAAACACAAGCTGAACTTTTATCAGCCGAATGTTAATAATTATATCTGCATCCGATCCGCCATCCGCAACGATGTAAAACAATACGCCCGCATCCGCATATAAAGCAGATATCCGCAGATTTGCAGGGCTTTACCTAGAAGGATATCAAGAAGTGGCCTTGCAGGTATTGTATGCTATTTATTTGTCAGTTTCTTCTTCATTTGTTTTAGTGTGACTTCATTTGTTTTTATTCTTTTTTTTAAATATATATATTTTTAAAAAGTGATACCATCCAAATCGCAATATACTTTTAATGGCCATTAGTCATTTTACATGCTTCACCCTTGCAGACAATTGTAAAACCTGCAGGAGTATTTGTTTTTTCGGTTGTGTTTACACACACCCTCATCAGTGACCGTGTGACATCATCACAATGAATGTTCCGTCTGGCCTCATGGTCATTCTGTGCCATCAACAACACTGCATACAGGGGCAAGGTGACTCATTTAGGCTAATTCACTGGCATCTCATGCCTTTCACCTCTGAAGATCTGGGTTTGCATCCAACAAGGTGAAATTACAGTAGTTCTCAGCGTTGCCCCCAGTGGATACCAGTCTAACCCACATTGCCAAACTTGAACGAACCAGCCGGTGCTATTGTCCCTTGCATGAGCTCCTAAAAAAGAGGAATAAAATAACATGGATTGAAACTCGAACAAGGTCTGCACCCAGTCTGAACTCAAACGAGCCCTGCACCCAGTATAAAATAACAGGGCTTGAAACTCAAACGAGCCCTGCACCCAGTCTGAACTCAAACGAGCCCTGCACCCAGTCTGGACTCAAACGAGCCCTGCACCCAGTCTGAACTCAAACGAGCCCTGCACCCAGTCTGAACTCAAACGAGCCCTGCACCCAGTCTGAACTCAAACAAGCTCTGCACCCAGTCCTGATTTTCACAACTGCCTTGAATAAAGTATATTATTTAAAAGAAATTTGAAGTTGAATAAATTGTTTCTCCCTATAACCACATGAATTCCTTTTCATAAACCTACAGACTCAGATGTGATTATTCATGTGATGATGAGAAGTGCATTTAAAAGCACATTTACCTGGGACCTGCTATTTTTTAACTGACACTGTGCTTCAAAGCAGCTGTATAATAATGTGTCAACATACCCCCTCCACTACAAGCTGCCTAGTTTTGTTTTACCCCCCTCTGTGCAGTTGGTTTTATACGAGTGACTCAGAAATAAAAGTGGCGGGTTTCTCTGGGTTAGCGCTCTGTGTAGGGCTGTGGGTTTGGAGGCCATCCAGTTCAGGCTTTTGCGAAACTGCAAGCTGTTGATTCTTCTCCCTGTACCTCCGAATGCGCTGAGAAAAGGAGCAGCTGAGTCTGTGGTGGTGTGGATTGAGTCAGCAGTGGTGCTGGAAGTGAGAGAGACAGGCCTGCTGTTATCACTTGCATGTCAGGGTGTCAAGCGTCTCTCTTTCCTGTTGTGCATTTACAGTGTTTTGTGCAAATTGTTGCAGTTTAGTTCTTCTTAAAATAGCTTCCTAGCAGAATCCTTCTGATTCAGTTCCATATTGAAGTGTTTCAGAACAGCCTGCAAAGAAACCCATTGTGTTCCCTTCGCTGTGTTCCGTGCTGTCTGTATCGCAGTGTTTTTAAACAGATTTAAATTTGAATGGGTCAAATAAACTGGACAGTCATACATTTCTGATAATTTATTGGTAGTTTGCCAGCAGCAAAGAAATGTCTTTGAGGATCATAGTGTATCCAGATCACGCGCCCTCCTGCAACATTGCTGGTTTTCTGTTCCCACAATACGCCACTCATTTCAATCAGTGCACCAGCGTTGCTGGAGGAGGGAGCATGAACTGGATACATTAGGATGTTTACAAGAGAAAATCACTTTCTCCTGGTGAATGTTCCTGAGTAAAAATATAAAATAAGAATTCCCTTGTTTATTTACCTATGATGTGTGAATTAAAAAAATAGAAAAAACTTGCTGCGTTATGGACACCAAAATATGGCTAAACAGAATAAACAAAAACATGGCTAAACAGAATAAACAAAAACATGGCTAAACAGAATAAACAAAAACGTTCCTTGCAGAATAAACAAAAACATTCCTTGCAGAAGTGAAACCTTCACGCAGGCGTGGCTTTTTGTTATTTCATCCGCCGTCATGCATTTTGTTTCTCTCAACCCGGGTGAAAGCGTGTTGACCCACATCCTTAGGGACCCGGGTTAACCCGGGTACGACCCAGGTAAGTTGTTTCACACTACACGGGATTGTGACCCGGGTAACCAGAACCCGGTTAAGAATGCCAGTGTGAAAGGGGCTTTAAGGAATTCATTAATATGTACAAGTATTATCAAGTAAGTTACAAGTAATATGTATCAGTATTCACATGTAAAAAACAATCACATATAAACAGTATATCTTACAAATATCCATCCCACAGCCCTACAGACTGTGACACATTGTTCTGCACCACCGTAACATATTGGCTTATAGGATGTCAGGAGTATGAGGGACTATTGTCATTGTGATTGTCAACCTGGCTCCACACTGCCAGTAATCTGAGGCACTGTGATTGTCATTATGATTGTGAACCTGGCTCCACACTGCCAGTAATCTGAGGCACTGTGATTGTCACTGTGAACCTGTCTCCACACTGCCAGTAATCTGAGGCACTGTGATTGTCACTGTGAACCTGGCTCCACACTGCCAGTAACCTGAAGCACTGTGATTGTCATTGTGAACCTGGCTCCACACTGCCAGTAATCTGAAGCACTGTGATTCTCATTGTGAACCTGGCTCCACACTGCCAGTAATCTGAGGCACTGTGATTGTCACTGTGAAGCTGGCTCCACACTGCCAGTAATCTGAGGCACTGTGATTGTCATTGTGAACCTGGCTCCACACTGTCAGTAATCTGAGGCACTGTGATTGTCATTGTGAACCTGGCTCCAGTGCATAGTATTCTGGCTAACCATGTCTGCATGTAAACGTGTAATATGTAAACAGCTTATTCAGAATACTTATTTAGAATACTAAAGTATTCCGAATATGTTGTGCATCTAAACATACTGATTGTACACATTTAAAATCTCTAATTTACAGGTTTGTTGACCTTTTCAATGTCTGCTTGCCTTCCATGTCACTTTTTAAAGCTAGATGTACAGTCTGAAAGTTCAGAGATTCCATTAATCTTCTGTGTGTTGCAGTTCTGTTTTTTTCTGTAGGTTTCACATACAGAATAATGAAATAACAAACACATGTGACAGCAAACATGTATTTCATTTTAAAAAAGTGATATCTGATACCGTATTAGGTTAAAGAAAGCTTTTTTTTTGGATTTAATTGGTGGGGTCTTTGCTACTGGCCCATAATAAGCACTGTTGTTTCCACAGTAGGCCTCCAAATTAAAAAAAAAACTAAAATAGTAACATTAATTTAAAAAATTCATCTCTCATTAGTCAGATTTTTTTCAAAGCCTGTGTAGGAGGGTAGCGTTGTGGTCCTGCTGGTCAGCAGCAGGAAAGCAAACCCAGAGACAGAAGCTGCAGCTTCACTAAACAGTTCCCCACAATTTGCACAGTTCACAAACTCACCCTACACCCCTTCCCCAAACAAAGGCTTTCTCCTTGCTTTCATACCATATGGCTGAGACTTGATTGATGATCCATTATTCAATCAAGCCCCAGGCACATTCCACATGTGGATTCAGCACGGATGGAATTAACCCCATCTCTGCCAAACCGAAATAAAAAACATCCCACACACTCCGCCCTGCCACAGCCTGTTTAAGGTCTTAATTAAAAAAATGGGGATTGTGACCATCTATCTGTCTGTCACACATGGTGATACAAGCTTGCAGCTTGTACCATACACTGCTAACCTTTCTCACATGTTTCTAATTGCATGTGGTTATAATCCAATAAACCATTTTAACCTTCCACTTACTAACACAATTATGAGGACCCTCTGTATGTGCCAGCACTGGGTTTAGGAATAATACACAGTAAGAGATCTATTTGAATGTGGTTGGCTTCTTTAACCATATTTTACAGTTTCCTACATATCAAATTGTATTTTACTGATAAAAAAAAACATAAGAATTCATCAGTGCCAAGGGGTGCAAGTGTTTAAAATGATCTCATAACTCTGTGAAGATCGTAGGGATCACTACATGTGATTAAACTTGAATCACTTACCTTTATTTTAATATCAAGCTTGACCTTGTCTGTTTGAAAACGGGAATAATCCTTTTCAAAGTGTACATGGTACATTTCTGGGGTACATTTGCCTTCTACATTTCTTGATTTATCCATAAATATTTATTTGCTTAGCCAATAGTCTATTTTAAGAACGTGTGTGTCTGTGTGTATAATACATTCGTTTTTCCAGCACTGTATTTAATAAGTGTATTCTTTACAGTATCCTGCTTATTACCTCCCACAGTACAGTACTGAAACAATATGATTGTATTCCGTGAGTTGAAAAGAGGTGTATTTCATATACAGTCTGAGAGAGATGACAGGCAATTCAAAGGAAATGTGTCCCTCTGCAGGATTTTGAAACTTTCAGAACGGCGCTATTTCGATTGCCATTCCTTTTTTTTAGAGAGTGATGGAGCCACTTTTAAATGTGTTTTGGTATGTATGCAAGTTCTCTTTGAGCACTATGGGGTTTTTTTTTAGATGAAAAGACGGCTTTTTATATATAATATGAATTCATATTGAAGCACAGATATGGATATATAGCCTGTTATTTTTTTTTCTAGATTTTGTACATGTTCCATTTAAGTACAATATCATTTTTTTGTAGTTTATATTTGTGTTTGTGTTAGTAAAGCCATTTACTATTGATAGCACATTTTTTTAAACAAAAGATTTAAAAATGCTTAGCACTTCAAAATAATGTTTATTTATACATAATAATATAAATCAGTTTTGTGTCTTCTTTTGCTTTAAATGATAAGTCAACCGTGTTTATGTATGTGGGGTCCATTTGCACCCCTTTCTGTTTCAGTGTGAGCTCAGTTATTGTTGCTGACGAAGGGTTAAGTAACTCATGAGTGAACGCTCTTTGAATAGGTCCGATTGTTTGTCTTTTTCACAGTTCAATCCTGCCTGCTATTCAGTGCTGGACAGTGTGCTGTGACCTATTGGATTAACATAACACCCCTATTACACTCCCCGGATGCAGTCTATGTGCTTCCTCACTGAGGACACTAGTTCCTGATAGGTTATCCATTCAGCCCATCAGTGCTTGTCTGGTTCCTTGCAGCTTTCCAAGGATCTCAGTGATTCAGCATCAACAACATGGTATCCCATTCCATACCCTCACCACTCTCCGTGAAAAAACTAAACAAACCGTGAATTCCGGTATTTATGTCATGGATGGATGCAGTGATAACAAGAAAGCCTTCGGGCGAGTCTTCCTTCCACTGCTCACCGCCCATCATTACCTATGACTATGACTATATTTTTCATGACTATATTTCATGATTATATTAGAGTAAATGTATTGTATTATGGCTTATGTCGTGACTTGATATTTCAAACTTTTACATTGCTTACTTTATCTAGTTATTTACCCTATTTTATTTTAGTTCTGCATGTCATGATTTTTTGAAGGTACACATGTTTGCATGTTCTATAAATAAGATATCGGTAGCTATCCAAACTCATTTGAAGGTACTGTATGGTAATCTAGTAGTCTTTACAAGGCAATACAGAGCAGGCAGTACGGAGCTTGTCCATTCTGACAGATGAGCTGGGTGTAGAGGAGTGTATTCTTCACACCCGCTACTTTGTGAAGACTTTGAAATTCCTCTATAAAAATATCCTCATGAAGGACACATTTAGATCAAAGTTTGCGTCCACCTTCAAATATTTAATATTTTGTGAATATCAGTGTTTTGTGAACAGCGTTTTAAACGATGTGCAGTTTGCTTAGGAATAGAGTGTATTTGCACTGCAGTCTGTCATAATGAAAAAGATACTGTCACTTACATACAGCATAAAATAACTCCTGGAAATGTGGTTACATGAGTGGTATAAGGAAGTGACTCCTACCCTCTGTTCTAATCTTCATTTCCAACTGTCCTCTGGTCCTGATTTCTGGTTAGGGTTAACTTCTTCTAGGCTAAAGAACTAAACATATATTTGCAACTCTTTCCTTCAAGCCCTGGGATTAGTCTGGTTGTTCTTCACTGGACTCCATGGCCTGTACACTTTAAACTATATATATATATATATATATATATATATATATATATATATATATATATATATATATATATATATATATATATATATATATCTAATTAGGGGTGTGTCGATCCATTGTGTATTGATGAATCATAATATTTCTTTACATGATATATAGTATCACAAAAGAGGTATGTATCGTTGACCAGAAGCACAGCAGAGCTCACCGTAGTTCACCAAGGGGTTTTTGAATGAAGAGTAAGTGTCTTATAGTTGGTATGAATGTATGCTCTCCCTTTGTGGCTTTTAACAAAGTTCTCCATCATTAAATGACCATTTGATCTTATTATGCATCATACAAGTAGCCTATCAGGCCCATGTATTGTGATACATAACGTATTGTGACCTGCATATTGTGATATGTATCATATTGTGACATTAGTGTATGATTACCCCCCTAATAAACAAATATATCTTACTGAACTTGCTTGTCAGATGTTCACATAGGAGAAGCACTGGGTGTGTGAACTTGAACACAGCTGTAAACAGGTTTAAAATAGTTTAGAAATGGGGAAGCAGGATGAGCATGATTGTGTTGCCGTTTCTCAGCAGCGTGGTTTACAGCCTGAGGTGTATTTGTCTCCATGTGAAGTTGTCTTTGGCTAGCTGGGGGAATTCCCTGTGTTTTAAAACAAAAGCTGTCTTGATGCTTGGCTAATTGTATGACCTCTTTCAAATAAACACAATGTAATTAGTGTATCCTCTTCAAAGGTTTAAATGTGCTACAACTCACCAGTTATCCACTGACTGCCACTGCACAAGCCTGCCTTCTTATCGCATTGTTAAAGGGCTTGGCCACAAGCAGCTTGAAAGGACAGGCAAAGAACAGGAAGGCAGGCCGGTTTATTGAACAGTTCAGGCCAGAGATGACTCAACCCCCCTGTGCTTGTCAGAATGGTTCAGTCAGGCAGATAGCTGTGTAAATCACCTCATAGTTGTACATGTGAAACGTGGGGAGGACATTCTTTTACACACGTTGGTGCGAACCAGGTGATATTGGAAGCGCCTCTCTGTCTGTCTATGGGTATGTCACACTGGATATGTAATTGTGATTGAACTGTGTGAGGACATTTTTGTTCCTGTATTGGGAGATATTCCTTAAGGAGGCTCCTGATTGTGCATAGCTATTTTTCCATGAGCACATAGTGGATTCAGTTCATGTGTACTAGTAGCTGTTTTTGTATTCACAGCTGTGGCGGGGGGGTATGTATGCCACTTGCTTATACTTTTGTATTGTACAGTAGTCTGTTGGACAACCGGTTTTGTCAATCATTAATGTAAATCACATCTTGGTTTCATGTTTAATCATTTAGCTTTATTTCCATCTAGAAATGAATAAACCAGCGATAAAGGTTGTTATAGATAAACGGTCCTCTATCTTTTTCTCACTGGGACCCCCAACTATATCCTTATTAATATAATTATAGACATTCATTCATATGAAGATTTTTAAAATTAAAGAAAAAATACTTTCTGCAATTGGCTGCGATGTTATAAAAAATGTATAATACAGTGTTATAAAACATAAGACATGTTGTCATTACTGTATAATAGTGTTATGAAACCTAAGGAACACGGTCGTTATTGTATGACACTGTTATAAACATGATCAGAAATGTTGTCATTACTGTATAACATGTCAGATGCTTTGCACTGCAGTGTGTCATTAACATTGTACTGAACTGTTATTCTTTTTGTTAATCATCAAACTCTTTATCATGTTTAGAGAGGGTTTATCTGTGGAAAGTTGCCTACCTCTGTACAGCTGATAGTGGCTTAGATCCCAACAGCAGTGCTTTCACATTCGAATTCCCCTTTTCAAAACACCATGCTTGGTTTCCTTCTGATTTAGCATGTGAACTACTTACACTCCGTTGCAATAATCGTTACTTCTTTTTGCTTGTTTCATGTTTATTGAGATGGTGTGTAGGAGTGAGTTTACCTTATTTAAAAACTATGATTCTGGCGACAGTTTTTCAGTTTCGATTTCTTTGATCTGTGCAGTCATTGCCAGATTCTCAGTTTAAAATAACTTCGCTCTTTCTTACAGGAATAGCAAAGTGAAACATGCAGCTTCTTACTGGCACTTCAGGGGTAAACCGAAGTGCCAGTCGGTATTAGATCTATAAAGATGATTCTGTCTCGTGCTTCTTGGGTATCTTACAATATGTGTTCTGCTTAATTTGTGTCGGTACTGTATTTGATAGAAAATTCTGAACTTTTAACATGTGAACTTCATAGCCAGTAAGCTGCATGAGAGATGTGGTACCCATATTTAAAAAGGGAGATAAGGTGGAACCAGCAAGCTACAGACCCATCAGCCTCACCTCCGTAACATGTAAAACCATGGAAACCAGAGGAGTCTGTATACTGTAGCAGCAGCACCCCAGGAGACAGCCAACACAGGTTACAACAGGACCAGGACAACCCTCTTGGACTTCTGTGGTTACTACGAGCAAGATGGGCTGAATGGCCTCCTCTCGTTTGTAAACTTTCTTATGTTCTTAAAAATTGACACAAAAAGAGCTTATGGCCTCATGACTTCCAAAAAGCACATTCTTCTGTGTAACAGACCTTGTTTATAAGTGTGATTAGAGGAAGCCATGTCTGTCCATTTTTACATGTATCTGGAGAGCTGCGTATCCAGTTATATTAAAGGACCTTCTTGAGCCACAGAATATTAACAGTATGTGAATCTAAGGGTGTTGATGGCTTATCTGTGCTCCCTGGTTAGGACATGTTGTTGAGATTCTGAATCTGGGGAGATGGTGGCGCCTCTCATATGTATGAATCTCAAGAACTCTAATTGTGATGTCATTCTTGTTACTAAGTTTCTATATATCTGTTGTTTATTCAGTTGTGATTTTGGATCAAGCTATTAAGGGTATTCAGGTCATGGTATTGTATTGCCATGTATCCTAAAAGGATCCCACAGTTACCAGGAGCTCATGTTAGTGCCTAACTTAGTTACCCTGGAGCTGTGGCATGTTTGCATGCCCCAGACAAAAGCATTCTAATGTACAGACAGGTAGAATGAGTAAAGAATTGCTTTGTCATTGTAATATGAGAAAGGTCTGAACCTGTGTCTCTCATTTCTATCTCCTAGCTTGGACCTGGTTAAAGAAGTAATACACTAGTCTCATCCCTTTAAGATAAATCAGGAAAAGAGCTTTACAATTCCTTCTGTGAATAACATGTATTCATCACTGAAGAACCATTTATTTGGTGGACTAAAAATGGTTTTATATTCAATATAAATCATGTAAAGGAAGTATCATGATTCATCCAGACACAATGAATCATTACAACCCTCAATTTAAAAAGTAATCAAAAAACAATCCATTGTCCTAGTGCGGATCTCGCAGTGATTCCCTGTCTGTTTCTTCCTGGCAGCTAGAGGTTCCTGAATCTCCTGGACCTGGTTCCTGTAGTGTATCCGCAGTGTGAACCTGCTGGATCTCATTGTGGAGCTGGCTCTCCAGATCGCCTTCCCATCCTCATCTCCAAGGGTCTCCAGACCCCTCCTCCAACCCCACAATTCCACCCCACAAGATGGGCTCCTTCCGGCGGCCACGCCCTCGCTTCATGAGCTCCCCGGTTCTCAGCGACCTCCCTCGATTCCATGCTACCCGCCAGGCCTTGCAGCTTAGCAACAGCACGGCATGGAACAGGTAATGCCTCTCTCTCTCTCTCCTATCGGAGTCTACTCTCCAATATAACACATTGCTGGAACATTGTGGACCTTTCAAATATATCGCATGAGCTTCTATAAAAGCATAGTAAAGTGTAGTAATTCATAGTTAAAGCATATCAAAGCCATGAGAGGTATGGTAAAGCATATTAACCCTTTGCAGTCCTATGTCGGACCTGGTCCGACATCGCACTTTTCCCTTTCCGGTCCAATGTCGAACCCTGTCCGACATCATCAAAAAGACGCAAAAAACAGGTCTCTAGTCGTTTTTTCTCTGGAAAAAGCCGAGAAAACCATTCAATGGCCGAGTAAGACTGATAGAAGCCGAGAGAAGCTGAAAAAAAGGGTGTATCTCATGAATACTGATTGACCCGACACCACATAGATAACACAGACATAAACAAACAAGATAGCTGCTTCCGCATCCAGCACTCACAGAACATCACAGACATTTGCAGAGCTTTTTTTAGATGTTATAGTAATAAAATAACGACTAGGAACACATTATTGAGGATTTGGTGATAAAACGGGTGATCAAGAGATAATTTATCGGTATGTACTATTATTAAGAGGCATTTGAAAAATATAGCGAACAAGGGGTGGGGCGGGGCTGGAGATGCAGTACTGAGTGTCCTGTTGATATGCAGTGCCTTTTAAACCTGTTTTACTGTGAAAAAAATACTTTTAAACAGCGGCGTCTAAAATAAACCACGGTGAAAATAAATTGGACCTAACGCCTGAGATGCGCTGAATAAAAGGGTTAAAAAAAAACCATGGCAACCCATGGTAAACTATGGTAAATGGGCATTATTATTATTATTATTATTATTATTATTATTATTATTATTATTATTATTATTATTTATTTCTTAGCAGACGCCCTTATCCAGGGCGACTTACAGTCGTAAACAAATGGACCAATGGCCCACCTCACCGTCTCTGATTGTCTTGATGTTGCATATGGAAGAACCTGGAAGTGTTTTAGGAAGAATCCCAAAATATCAGCTGTTAACTCTTATTATTTGTGAAGTTATGGGCCTGTAATGGTGGTGGGGGGTCCCTGTGACAGGTGAAAACGAGCACTGAAAGGGGGCCATGTTTTAGAAGTCAGGTCTTTCAAAGCATTCAAGAATATTTCTTGATACTCGCTGCAGACACAGAACTGCTCTTCTGATTTGATAATGTCAGCATATTACCTACTGGTGAACATGGATGTTAATGCAATGGAGGCAAATGTATAACAAATTGAACCAGTTGCAACAAAAACCCTACTTTTGTACTTGTGAGAACTCCTGAACTCCAAAGAGGTGTAAAATGTATCCTTCTGCTTAAATATCTCTCACTTTATCCTTACAAATGGCACACTTTTGTACACTCATGAATAGTATCTGTTAATAATTGATAGAACAGATAGCAAAAAAAGGATTTCTATGTACATTATTATCAGTTAAATTATGTACAGTATCTACAGGTTTTTCTAGTTCAACCATTTTTGTTTTTTTAAATACTATAATAAAATAATCATGTGTCAGCAATGTGAGCATCAAGCACATGCTAAATGTGCTGTAGACTGGTCAAGGTAAACTGCTTTGGATTAGCACCCAGCAACTTACAGGAATTATTGACTCTGCATACTCCTAGCCACACTCGTAGATCACAGGATGCAGGGCTGCTGGTTATTCACCCTGTATACTCCTAGCCACACTCGTAGATCACAGGATGCAGGGCTGCTGGTTATTCACCCTGTATACTCCTAGCTGCACTCATAGATCACAGGATGCAGGGCTACTGGTTATTCACCCTGTATACTCCTAGCTGCACTCATAGATCACAGGATGCAGGGCTGCTGGTTATTCACCCTGTATACTCCTAGCTGCACTTGTAGATCACAGGATGCAGGGCTGCTGGTTATTCACCCTGTATACTCCTAGCTGCACTCATAGATCACAGGATGCGGGGCTGCTGGTTATTCCAGGGTGAAGAAAAGTAAACGCGGGAGGAAGGGCCTTCCCGGCTGCCTTCCCTTAGTGGCACAGACAGCATTATTGTGAGCTTCCACACAGTGCCCCGCCCTGCACATCCAGACTTGATAAATGGGTTATTAGATGCAGGAGGTCCAGGCTTGATAAAGGGGTTATCTGATGCAGTTGGTCCAGGCTTAATAAATGGGTTATTACTGTAGATGCAGCAGCTTGTCCAGGCTTGATAAATGGGTTATTAGATGCAGCAGCTTGTCCAGGCTTGATAAATGGGTTATTAGGTGCAGCAGCTTGTGCAGGCTTGATAAATGGGTTATTAGATGCAGGAGGTCCAGGCTTGATAAATGGGTTATTAGATGCAGCAGCTTGTCCAGGCTTGATAAATGGGTTATTAGATGCAGGAGGTCCAGGCTTGATAAATGGGTTATTAGATGCAGGAGGTCCAGGCTTGATAAATGGGTTATTAGATGGCACCTAGGGTCTGGTATTCATGGAATTTGAGCGAGGCTGATCCTATCTGAGGAATTCTCTTCTTGTGTTTGTCTTGTCTTGCTGTTGAAACACTGATAGGGCAAATTACTAATGCAGTTGGTCAATAGAGATCTCTTTCAGAGAAGTGTGTGTCTGAAATTGAATCACCAATAAATGTTTATACACTGCCAGGCATTTTCACCATCAGATGACTTGTTTATGTTGTTCTGAGAACTGTTGTTCCCCTTGGATGAGAGGAGGCTATCTGGGCCCATCAGTGGTCGCCCAGTTCATAGTAGTCTCAAAACTGTGTCAAGCTCGGTCTTAAAGGGTCCCAGTGATTCGGCCTCAACAACATGACAAGTTATCCCATTCCAAACCCTCACCTCTCTCTGTGTGAAGAAGTGTCTCATTTCCTCTGTCCTAAATCCCTATCTGGACTTAATTTCCAACTGTGTCCTCTAGTCCTCGTTTCTGTACTGCGCTAAAAGTATTGGTTAGGGTTAGCTTTGTCAACTCCTTTTAGAAAAAGACTTCAATTAAGTCCCTCTTAATCCTTTTTTGTTCCAGGCTAAATCGATTCTGTTCTTTCAGCTTATCTTCCTAGCTCATTGCTTTAAGCCCTGGGATTAGCCTGGTTGCTTTTCTTTGGACTGTCTTGTGCCACAATGTCCCTTTTGGTGCCTAGAATAGGACAGTGTGCGGTCTCACAAGTGTATTATATAATAGGACAGAGTGTGGGCACACCTGTCTATTTTATAATCTCCTTCCATGTGCAAAGTCCTTTGGGATCCCATTCTCATCCCAGTGTAGTATTACTCTGAAGGACCCTAGCAGAACCATTAGGAGACCCCAGCATTGCCATTGATATTAGCAACACACTAAAAAATGTTTTTTTTAATTTATTTTAGGTTTTGTATTCTTCTGCTGGCAGACAGTAGTTCCTTAATAATTCGTGTATTTGGTTGAAGGGATTCACTTGCAGAGTACTAGGAATTTAAGTTATGACATGTTTTTAAGAGGTGTTTTTGGTTTTCTGGCCATTATTTTCTCATACTCCTAAAGGGAGCATTGGAAAAGCACCATTGAGTGCTTTAAAGGCAATGGGACTTAAATGGGGAAATCAGCCAATGCAAATCAACACTGCTTACAGAAATAGACAGTCTTTTGTTGTCAAAAGAGGAAGCCGTTTTCCCCTCTCAGTTCGTAAGAACTTCTAATGGAGTTAAAAATAATCTTCACTGTAGATCCTAAAGACCTGGTGGAAGAGATCCAGGCAGCCTGCAGGCTAAACCAGATTCAGCAGAGCGTCAGAGCTTCAGTGCTGTAGCCTGATCATTGGAACCACTCCCAGAAAGAACTGAATCCACTCCCTGGGTCTCTTTGCATGATTTTAAACACAGGTGATGATAATTATGTCACAAAGCTGTTCCTGTTTACCGTGTTGTAATGTTTCAGATGACAGTTCTGATGATGTACTATGTAGTGTTCTCAGATTTTTTGATTGCTTGTTTGAAATTCTGGATCAGTAGACGTGTTCTTGGCTCCCCAAGTGGCTCACCTGGTTAAAGCATGGCCGTGTGGTTTGAGTCATACAGTCAGAGGGAGTGCAGCTTAACACCCTGGCTGCTTGGAGTCACTGGTCTTCGCTGGGATTCCAGACGGAGCGTTGCATTGGCTGTGGCTCTCCCTGGGTTAGGGAGGCAGAACCAGCAGGGGTGGTTTCTCCACATCGCACCACGGGCCAGGTGCTTGGTCCTCCAAAACCCAGTAGCTCGCCAGCATCCACTCTTTAATCCTGGGTCTAAAGAGGCAATGGGCTTGGCTGTTTGATTGGAAGACGCCCCCTGACCTTCAGGTGACCTGAGCTGTTGCGAGGAATTGCTGCGGTGCGGGAACAAATTAATTGCAGTAAATCTAATATGTATTATCATCAGTTTATAAATCTGACATTTTCCATTATGTTAAACTTGTGTTAGATTGAGTGGTATTTTGTTATAGCTATTTGTGGACAAAAACTACTTTGCAGTCTTACTCCTGCAATTCAGTCATAAAGGAATACTTAGTTGCTTATGGGATTGCTTATGTATGAAAAACCATTCAGCATGTATTGTAAATGTTTGTCATTTACTTCCTTTAAAAGAACTCAAACTCCCAGAAGCTAGACGTATTGGCTGTCATTTGAGTACCAATCACTGCTTTTCTTATGTGTTTTCAATGTCGAATTAATTCCTTCATGGACCAGAAGTACAGCATTGAAGAATCTTTACCATAATGTGCGCATAAGATTTACTGGAACAATTTTGTTAGCTCTGCAAACTTTAAAGTGCTGTGACACCAGAGTAAAATGTAAAGTCAACAGCACAGCGACAGTGGAATTATGTTTGTTCGAGGAACAGTCATCAAGAATGATCATGTACTGCGTGAACGTGACTAAACAATTCTAAACAAGGCTAAGCTCCTGTTTTGCCTACTGTTCCTTTGTCTCGTATACTGAGGTACTGTCTGTTATTTAGCTGTTCACAAAACAAGAAGTGAACCGTCATCAATACACATCTCTTCCTGTTTTTCATGTGTGTTTGTTATGCAAGCATGTCAGTGACTTACACACCCTGCCACAGCTGTATATATAAGAAAACAAGAGCTCCACCCATTGCTTGCACTTAAAGTAGTTGCAGCTGACAGCAATACTTTGAGCAGTCCTACCTGTCATGCAACTCCATTGACTATATAGGGCTGAAATGTGAAGAAACATATAGAAACATGATATCCCAAACATGTACTTTCATTTAAAAACATGAGACCAGAATGTCTATTACACTTGCACTTTCTGGGTCATTCAACCTCATGTCTGCGGGTCAAAGCACCGGTCATTAGGGGAAGCATCTGGACAAAGCACCGGTCATTAGGGGAAGCATCTGGACAAAGCACCGGTCATTAGGGGAAGCATCTGGACAAAGCACCGGTCATTAGGGGAAGCATCTGGTCCAGGAAAGGTGTTCCTGAAAGGGTTGGGACAATTTCACTACTAAAAAGCAAAGTCTGCATACATATCATGTTTTAAAATGAAATTACATGTTTGCTAAATCAAAGATTTCTTTCAAAACTGCCAATAGAAAGACGGATATAGTGAAAGGATGTTCACGGTGTGGAGATTTTATAGAATTGGTTAGCTACAATCACTGTGATCCAATGAGATACTGCCTTCACAACTGTATCCTGTGATTTTCTAGGTCAAGTATAAATATGAACACTGTTTGCCACACCAAATGTGTCGACCTTGACATAGACCAGTGGTTTTCAACCTTTTCATCTCAAGTACCAGTGTTTCCAGCAGGGACCACCAGGTGTACCAGTAACTATGTGCAATCTTAAACTGCTGTTGTAAAACCGAGACCTACCCCATTACAAGCAGGTTTGTGTCTGTACTCGCTTGTTTGTTGCCTCATTCTGCTGAATGGTTAATCTGTGCAGCTGGTGACTGCAATGAACTCAGCATGTTTATATTTTAAATATTTTGCAAGTGTTGTGTATTGAATTGGTGACCGTACCTTTAATTGTGTACAGTTGTAATATAGGGAATAGCCTGCTGCAGCTGGCATGCTCAGTGTTGGTGAAGTCCTGATCTGACAGCATGCAACACAGACAGCTCTTATCATTTACATACCGTTTATTCTCCAGTAAAAACTCAATTGCAGTGAGTTTATTCTGCTATATCTACATATTAAATACACCACAGCAAGCACATTGTCATACAATCTGAGAGCTACATTTAGTAAATGGTGTTTTCTGTTTGTTTGTTTGTTTACTGCAATCAAGTTTGTTTAATCTTGCACTTTTTGCTGCATTTCAGCCCTTCATTAATTATTTTCTTTATTTTAAGTTTCCAGGGCATTTTGTTAATGGCACGTGTGCAATGCACAAACCTTAAGTGTATTTGTATTTGCTGCTGTTCTTGTTCTATGTTTCTTAAATGCAATTGTTCATTTTAAGCTACCTTTTTTACACAGCTGAACTCGCAGATGTTTAGTCACAACTTTTTGCAAGAAATTAGGTTTCCCGTGTTCTGCTGGTGTTAATACAGCACCTCTCTGCACTTACAAGTATTTTATTCAATCAAATTGTTACCGTCCTTCTCGCATTTAAGTTTATTAAAACGTGATATGTGTTTTTTGTTTTTATACAGACCGACGTCATGTCGCATTCGTAAATATTGGCACTTGCTTTTTAAGGGAGATGCAGCATTTTTGTGCCTAACCCCTAAAAAACAGCTGTCAAAATGTTTTTTTTGTTTGCTTGTTGTTGCATTTGTAACCATTTTAGTCGCAGTCTGGAACCCTGCATCATAATTTCTCATTTCTCTGATTCAGTTGTACAAACCAATTGATACATTACGATGGTGCGACTGATGGAGCATTGTGTTTTGAGGAATCATATTGTCATAAGAACATAAGAAGAACATAAGAAAGTTTACAAACGAGAGGAGGCCATTCGGCCCATCTTGCTTGTTTGGTTGTTAGTAGCTTATTGATCCCAGAATCTCATCAAGCAGCTTCTTGAAGGATCCCAGGGTGTCAGCTTCAACAACATTACTGGGGAGTTGGTTCCAGACCCTCACAATTCTCTGTGTAAAAAAGTGCCTCCTATTTTCTATTCTGAATGACCCTTTATCTAATCTCCATTTGTGACCCCTGGTCATAAAGAATTGTCGGTGCGTACCAGTGTATGGAAGGCCATCTGGGTCAAAAACATATGCTGTTAGTACACGTTACAAATAAATGACTACGTGTAGTACTGTGATACACTACGTGTTCTATTTTGTTAACTACACATACTATTTTTCTACACGTACACATTTGGGCCAATTGGTTCTTTAGAAATGAAATAAGAGCCAATGAATTTAAAGAAAACAGTACATGTACTAAATGATCCAATGAAAAGTCGCCTCACATTTTCCATGCTCTTCCAAAAGTGATCAGGGAATCTGAGCCTTTTGAATATTTTGAATATAAAGCCGTCTCAAAACATACTTTTTTAAACGTGCCTTTCCAATTGTGTAACTTCTGTTTGTACATTTTTTTTATATGCCTTTACTTTTCCTGTAGTTTTGTTTTTTTAATTTTATTTCTGTCACCGTAAAACTTCTGATAATCGCCGGATCTTTTGTAAACGTCGAGTTATGAATAATACAATGCGTGTTACACAGGGTGTTTTTTTTTTTAGTGGATGTTATTGTTTTTATTATTATTAACAGTTCAGTTTTTCAATGCAGATTCGTTCTTCTGCTTGTTCATTTTCCAACGCTTTGCATATCCTTGTTTACTTATGCTTTGTACTTTGGGGGTGTGCAATACAGTGGCATTGTGTTATAAAATAAAACTGTTACTTAATGCCCACTGACACAACCTTTTAACGATGTTGCTATAAGGTTGTATGTTATAGTGGCTTCTCCAGGATTGCATCTGAAGATGTAAGTGATGTTACATAATAAACGCTGGGTCTCAATAGTCGGCGGGGCTTGTTACAAATATTGTAAAGAAACGCCCCCGGCGCTATACAAAATAAAATAATAATAATAATAATAATAATAATAATAATAATAATAATAATAATAATAATAATAATAATAATAATAATAATAGATTGTGATGACCCTTACTATTTTTGACAGTAAAGCAGGAGACAGAGATAACAATTATTAACAAATGTATTATACTTGATAATAAATAAGGTCCCTGTCTGGCCTGGACCACGCCACTTAAAATAACAAATGCCAAACCTCAATGAGACAGCTGCACTCAGCAAATGTATGCTTGCAACGCAGAAGAAAATCTCTCGCTGCCATATTTGCAATATTCCTTATTTTAAATTGATGTATTCTTGTCTAAATGGTACACCAAAGGTTATTGGCTACTGCGCCTATTATGTTGTGCATAAGAAGCGATTACAAGCGAATACGTTGTTATGTTTATTTAGCAGACACATTTATCCAAGGCGACTTACAGAGACTAGGTTGTGTGAACTATGCATCAGCTGCAGAGCCACTTACAACTACGTCTCACCCGAAAGATGGAGCACAAGGAGGTTAAGTGACTTGCTCAGGGTCACACAATGAGTCAGTGGCTGAGGTGGGATTTGAAGCAGGGACCTCCTGGTTACAAGCCCTTTTCTTTAACCACTGGACCACACAGCCTCCGTGATTATGACAAGCCACTAATGTAAAATGACTATCCACCAACACAGGAAATATGTAGCTTGTGTCATTTTTTTAGAACACGTACCAATTAAAATTGGTACACATAGTCATTTCTATGCTCTGATTGTTCCAAATGAGTTTTCAAGCTGTGGTACGCGTACCACAGCTTGAAAACCACTGACATAGACGCCTGACCTAACGTCATGTTACTGTTTCAGTTGTTGTGTGTCACACTTGCTGTGACGTGTCCAGAGCAGTGTTTATTGACTTGTGTTGAAGCATTGTTGTTTGTGTTGTCAGTGTGCAGACTGCCGTGATCAAGGTGTTCCAAGGAGGAGGCTTGCAGACGAATGAACTGTACCACCTGAACGAGAGCATCAGGTAAGGGGGCTGCCTGCCTGCCTGACTGCCCGGCCTGGCCCGGCCCGACCTGGCCCGGCCCGGCCTGGGGGAGCTCACACAATGGCTGAGACAAACTGAGGTTAATATCGGCTTGATAGGATTCCATCTGCATGACTTCGAGTCTCATCATACAAGTATTATATATATTAGAGGCCGTTTTATAAACATCATGACAAACTAGACACCTTCACTTACCTCACTTACCTTCAATATGAGTGTCACCCGGCTGCATTCAGTATTGAAGTGCCTATCAGCAGTCCCAGGCACATCAACCCCCTGTGAAATTTCCTCTCTAGTAAGACCAACATGCTGTCAGCTACAGCACCAATGAAAACCTGGATGCAACATCATGTCAGTTATTTTGCATGTTTGATTTCGATTTTTTTAAAAGAACAATTCAAAACTAAAAAAGTTATTTAAAGTTTGCATAGAAGAAAACTAAAATAAATAACATCTTGGGAAGATTCTTTGACAAATTGTTCTACTCTTTACCTTCAATGGTAAGGCCATCCCAGAATACATTGTGTTGATCCCTTGACTGCCCTCACCAGCAAGGTTCCACTGTCATTTAATTTCTAATAAATAAATATCTGCTGCTTGAAAAAACAAGACAAAAGAAAATTGAAAAATTTAGAAAAATGAAAGAGAGAGACAAGACTAACATGTTTTCCCAGCAGTATAACGTACCACACAATAAAAATAGATAAATACATACAACAAAACTATGCAGGCATTATTTGCAGCATTCAACACACTGTCCCCCTTCTTCGTTTCTATCCCTCTCAATTTCTTCCAACAGGAGGCTGCTGAAGACCGAATTGGGCTCCTTTATCTCTGATTATTTCCAGGTAATATTTGGCTGAACTTTGTATCATTAAACCTATAATCACATAAACCAATAAATCACATTGATCGGAGCTCATGAGAATACAGTCTTTTTTTCTTTACAGTTTTACATTTAGAAAATGCACTGGGCATAATTTTAAAAATGTTAGCTGATTCATACTGTTTTACTTTAATGGTGTTTATCAATAGGATTCACAATCTACTCCTAACATAGGGAAGCATTGTAAAGCACAGAGAGGTATGGGGAAGCATTGCAAAGCATGGGGAAGCATTGTAAAGCACAGAGAGGTATGGGGAAGCATTATAAAGCACAGAGAGGTATGGGGAAGCATTGTAAAGCACAGAGAGGTATGGGGAAGCATTGTAAAGCACAGAGAGGTATGGGGAAGCATTGTATAGCACACAGATGTATGGGGATGCATTGTAAAGCACAGAGAGGTATGTGGAAGAATTGTATAGCACAGAGAGGTATGGGGAAGCATTGTATAGCCCAGAAAGGTATATGAAGGGGACTGTAGAAAATATATTACAATGACATCTGAAGTAGAGAAAGCAGAGTTTGATATTCCATTGATCTGCACAGCGCATCTAAATCATTCAAATATGAACCACCTCGAGGTTTTTCATATTTTTAAAGCAAACTATCGTATAACGGCACACACAGCTGCATGCGCTCATGTGACGGGAGCACACTTATACGAGAAACAGGCTTGTGGGCGAGACTAGTTTAGAAAAGAGTTGAAAAGAAAGCAACAAGTGAAATTCTATGAAAAAAACATTTGCCATGCTTTACTGTGATCTTTATCAATGTTACCGTTACAACTTGCCACACAGGTGCACAGTAAAGCATGTTTTTAAGCATTCACACTTATCAGCTGCTGCTGAGGTGCTTATCCTCAGCGTATGGGCGTGCCTATAGACCTATGGGCTTCTCGCTGGCAAGTTTTTTTGGTTTTTTTTCCAAGAAAAGTTTTGCAACTTTTTAGTAAGCACTGATGCAACTTCAGGAAACTTTTAGACACGTTTCAAAGTGTGGTCTGCTTTCCAAGAATACAACAGAGGAAGTAGCAAGAATAAAGCTGTAGCTGTGGATCCAGATTAAATAAAGCAGGTTACAGGGCCACTTGCAAACCTGCAAGTAGAAACATTCATTTTGTATGGACAATTCAAGGCACAATTACCAGTAGACCTGGCTAATGCCTTTGTCGGTATTACCATTAGCTGTAACATTTGTCTATGTGATTAAGGCAAGGAATGTGTTTTAATTGTGCTACAGCTTTCCTTATACAAGTACCAAATAACAGAAAAGTTGAGGAAGATAGTTGCAATAATGTTACGCTAAAACTGTGAAATAGCCATTCACCAGTCAGTTGTGTTTATGAACAGCTGTGTTTCCTTTGCAGAACCAGCTCCTCAGCAAAGGGTTGGTGCACATTGCAGAGAAGATCCATCTGTACCAGGGTAAGCCTGAGCCCAAACACCAGAGTGACAGGACTCCAGCACAAGTGTGATTCAATGTTATTGAAACTGCCACCAGGGCTCTCTTCTGTGTAGCTCCAGTAAAACTAACTGGAACCAGGAGTGTTTGAATAATCAAATTACAAATGTGAAATTTGTTTAAATGACTTCCCCAATCAGGAAACCTCTATAAAGAGTTCAACCCATTTTACTTTTAAATATATAACATTGTAAATATATCACTGTTCTGTAAATGTCCTAGTTTAAGGATTTAATAGCACATTTTCTATGACAACAGGGCAGGCTACCAGGGAGCTGTACTGTATTTATTTATTGCTCTGAACTGTGAGCTTGCATCACTGAGACAAAAGGGGAAGGGAGCACTAGGTTTGGCACAAATACAATATTTTATGATAAAGGAAAGTTTTTAAACAGAGCATTCTCATAATGTTAATAATTTATTAGCAGAGTAAATCATTTGTGGGATTTTAAGGAGAGATATTAGTCTTCATTGTTTTCTGTCTGGTCTTGGAATGACTTTCCTTCATTAAGGCTGCCAGCACAATGCATTGGAAGATAAGAATGTGTGGAATTAGTTTATTTTCAGATGTGCCTGCTAAACCAAGCCATTCAAAAGAGCGCTGCTGTGTTTACTTCCACCTTGACTTTGCTGTTTTTCTCCTCTCTTGTTGAACAGTATTTTGAAAAAGAATTAAACACAGTAGACCAATATAAGAACATAAGAAAATGTATGAACAAGGGGAGACCATGCAGCCCATTCAAGCTCGTCTGGTTCCTAGTAGCTGATTGATCAGAACTTTGTCAAGTTGGACCTTAAAGGATCCACTAGATTCTGCCTCAACAACATGACTAGGTAGCCCATTCCAAACTCTCACCACTGTCTGTGTGAAAGAGTGTCCCCTTCCCTCTGTCCTAAGTCTATCTCCTTCATGTATAAGTAGAATGACAATATACAGTGGCAGCATTTGTCCCACGGTGGCCCCATGAAAAGCTCAATTCCGGGGCCCCTATTCCCTATTGTTAACAGTAATACTGCACTAAGATACCACGACTTTCAAACGGCATCAACGACACTATTAAATGTATTGCATTTTACTACAGCAATCACAAAAAAATACACACTCGCAGACACAGTTAGAAATTAACCTTTCGTTCTTTCGCAGCGGAAAAGTGTGCAATTGTAGTTGAATAATCCCGTTTTTGGCCAATGTGGTGCACGATTCATATCTGCCGTAGTCCAGTCAAATGTTCTGTGACATTGTAGAAAGTGAATCGTTTTTTATTCATTTCATGTTCAGGTATGAAAAGCTTGTCTCCCCTGACACTGCTGTGACAGGCACAGTCAAAAGCAGACACAAGGCAATACTGAGGTTAGGATTCAGGCCCAGCAAATTTCCCATGTAGATGTAGCTGAGCATCACAAGAGGCGAAGATTATTCATCAGCTGGAAACACATTTATTTGAATTTGTTTCCAGGTTCATTCAAACACGCAGCCCTACGAGTGTGAGACACTATACATGCATTCCCCTTTGTTTATAGTGTGCCAAAATTACATACTGACATAAACTTGCACACGGCTTTAAACCGCAACACATGTTTTTTTCTGTTTGTGGTGTATAGATAAAAAGAATGGTAAAATGGCTGATGCAGACTTGAGGTGAATATAAGTTTTATTTTAGACAATAGGGGGCCCCATGCAATTGCGCCAAATGTGCCTAAAACCGCTACTGAGAATATACCTATATATTAGAACATGCATATGTACATACATGTGCCATGCTGTGCATTCTGGAGAATACTGAGCACATCAGAATCCAGTGACACACAGCCTGGATGTGCTTGATGGCACGCATCCCCTTGACTGCTGTCTGTGGTTAGATTGAATGTGCTCTTCACTTGTCAGGTGACAGTCTGCTGCTGATTCTGTCTGAGACGTGGGACCAGTTCTTCACCGAGATCCTGCCAACATTACAGGCTATCTTCTACCCTGTCCAGGTAAGTAAGTACATCTATCACTGAAAAAAGCACTCATACGATACAGAGAAAAACAAAGAGCCACACCAACCCCTTCACATCACGTGTGCGTGTGCGTGTGTGTGTGCGTGTGCGTGTGTGTGAAAGCTGGGAAATGTGAACAATGGTACGGCTATCCGTTTAGCATTATAAATCACAATGCCCTTCAAAATGGCAGATTTGAGAACATACCAGTTTTGTGAGCTGACAAAAATTCTAAAGACATGGATGATGGTATTTTACAAATTAAAACATGATCTAAAATAAAGCAGTGAGTGCCGTTGTCTCTTCTAGTACAAGAGTGTCTTCTCATGAGCACGTTGGGTTCTCCAGGTCAGCTGTGCATATGAAGCTGTAGTATGACGCCTCTCTCCCTGTCTCCTGGCAGGGTCAGGAGCTCACTATCAGACAGATGGCCCTGTTGGGTTTCCGGGACCTGGTCCTGTTGAAGCTGCCGCTGGACGAGCTGCTGCCCTGCATTCAAGAGCAGGCCCTCCCTCCCATCACACAGATGTTGCTCATCCTTCAGGTGGGGAACAAGCCTCCTCCCTCTCTCCTCCATTTCCCTGTCCCTCTCTCCTCCGTCTCTCTCCTGTCTCCCTCCCTCCTTCCCTCCCATCACACAGATGCTGCTCATCCTTCAGGTGGGGAACACACTGCTTCCTCCCCCTCCCTCTCCTTCCCTTCTCTCTCTACCTCTCTCCTCTCTCCTCTCTCTCCTCTCTCTCTCTCTCCCTATCTATCTCTTCTCTCTCCCTCCTTTCCCTCCCTGTATTTAGAATAAGACATGCTATCTGGCAAAGCTTATTCCAGTTTCTCATGTGTGAGACCATTGCTTTGTATTTTGATCTACTACAGATACTGTTCAGGAGTAGGTGGTTATGAAGAAGCAGTTTCCAGATTATTGGAAGAAATAAAGTTGTGACCATCATCTGTGTATATTGTATTTACCTATTATTATGTATACATTAAGAACATTAAAGAAAGCGCTCCTGTGTGTAGTCTTGCTTTGTAAAAACTCTTGTCTGATGCACTGGGTGAGAGGTTAGACTGGTTTTTCACGGTGTATAAACTCATGTATCCTGTCAGAAAGGATTTTATTACAAAAGCGTTTCCTTAACTCGTGATAAGAACAGTGTGTCTGTGTCTGTAGCACCATATCTACTGGGGTATCATGTCTAAAATCCAGCTCGTTGCTGTTGCTACGCTGTGCTTTTATTAAGGGCCTCCAGTCCTTCAAGGACTATGGTTTCCATCGGAACACTTGTTCTACACAGTCGTCTTGTGTTACAGGACAGGGGCAAAATCCATTGCACTTCAACAGTGTTAGCAAGCAAATCCACTGTACACACATACCTTCATAATCCTTTATATTATATAAACTGTGTTTAAAATGAACAGTTTATGGGATTATCCCCAAATGTAATCCGGAAGGCCTCTCAGAGGCTAGGAGTGTTTGATAAAGGAGAACAGGCAGTTCTCGGCGTACAGTGTGACAGACAGGCAGACAGAGGGACAGACACCATTGGTTCATTGGGGTCCACATTTGGAGTGAAGACCCTGAAAAGCATTTACATCAGTTCATTAAGAGTTCTAAAACCACTGCTTACTGATGAAACGCATCACAGAGATACCTTAGCCCTGCTCACAAATTGAACTCTTTCAAATAAAATGTATTGTGTCAGGAGTTACATTATTACCTTGTAACACACCACCGCAATGCCAGTGTCCCTTAAATATACATGCATATATAGTCTTACAGTATCTTAGAAAGGAAAATCTTTTTTTTAGCAGTGTAGAAAGACTGAATATAACTCAGCACATCAATAAACAAGTGATCTGCCTTTTTATAGCTATTTATCGAAACCCAGATTAAATATTTGTCTTACTGTGTGTGTGTCTGTGTGTGTTTGTGTGCGTGTGCGTGCATTGCTATAGTAACCGGCTGCTCTATTTTCAGGGGATCCATGATCCCAGCGGTCCCTGTGAGGAGTACTCCCAGCTGGAGAGGCTGGTGGAACGTGTCGTGTCTCCGTATCTGGGGAGCTGCCTGGACAGGAGAGGAGCCCCCTGTCTGCTGGGTGAGTCTCACTCCCTCACATACACGTGTCTTCCTGCTAGTCACTCTAGCATCTTTGGAAAACGTCCTGCTGTGTTGAATTCACCCGGCCCAGGGCCTGTCTGCAATAAACACGCATCCTCAAATAAGCTACCCACTGTACATGTCTTCTTCAGAAAAGAAAAGGCTTTTACCTTTGGGGGAAACCCTCTATTTAAATATTAATGGGCTTGGGGGTAGAGGTAGGGTTGGGAACTCATTGCTGGAATTTTTCAACACAATTCCCACAACTCGTTTCCACTTTCCCACTACAGTCCAACTACAATTAAGCAGCCCTGTATACGTTCTTATTAATCCACCTAAACGGCTCATATCTCAGAAGCCATTTGGAGATGCCAACTTAGTAATATTTTCATTGCAAAACATAACCACCCATTCATCTGGTCCTCTGATCTAATTTTGCTACATACTGGGGTCATATTATTATTATTATTATTATTATTATTATTATTATTATTATTAATTTATTAGCAGACGGCCTTATCCAGGGCGACTTAAAATTGTTACAAAATATCACATTATTGAATATTACATTACAAATAAGAACAGTTAATAAAGTACAGTAAAATCAGTAGAAAATAAGGTCAAATTCAAATAAGAGTAAAATAAAGAATACAGTAAATAATTACATTTAAGAGCGAGTTCGACTAAGAGCAATTAACTTATGGAAAAAAAAAATTGCTAATACGAGTAAAGTCAATTAAGAGCACGTAGTAAGTACGATAAATGGATGAGAAGGATTTCAAATAAAAGCAATTACAAAAAAGCGTGAATATGGATACTTATGAGAGTAAAATCAAATACAAGATATAGTAAGTAGTTCTAGGTAGGAGCAGTAGTTGAGGTGTGGAGCATTTCAGTGCAAGTACAAGCTGATGCAAGTACTGGTACAATTAGGTGCCATATAGTCCAGTATAGTCTAGAGTTGTGAGGTTTACAAATGCTGTCTGAACAGGTATGCCTTAAGGAGGTGCCAGATGGTGGTCAGGGACTGAGCAGTCTTGATATCTGTGGGTAGGTCGTTCCACCACTGAGGGGGCAAGGGTGGAGAAGGAGCGGGCTGTGGAAGATGAATGCCTAATGGTTTCAGATATCCGCTACTCAATGTGATTCTGTTTCTCGAGGCGAAGTTCTGTTGAGGGTTAAAGAAAGTGCCACATTGTTTTAACAGATCACACACTTTATCTCCTATCCATTGTTTATATGTCTCATTTCAGTCCGGGGTGCCATTCCTTTTACATTAGCATCTCATAATCCTAACGAGAAATAACTGGGTAGAGCCGTGCTGATAAAGTAGGCAGACAGACACACTGGAGCTAGTGGAAGAGGAATTTACATCGAGAATTCCTTTGTGAACCTAACAATAGATACAATTTTTCACCATTCTGCAAATCCTTTGGAAAAGGCTCAAAAATGTTAAACAATAAGTAAACCTTAATAAGTTTTGAAAGAGTTAAGCAATGAAAACATTCTCACAAGAGTGCCGATCAGAGTGCAGGAATTATCCCCATTGTGTTCTGCTGAACCTGGGCTCCACCTGGGTTATTGATTGAGGCAGTGCTGACATTATAGAAAAATAAAAAAAAACATTGTATGTGTAAACCACAACCCATAGATGGCGTCAGTGGTGTCTGCATTTGATAAAATTGTAATTCCAATTTTTTTATTTAAAGTATATTACTGGCAACCTATTTTCTGTGTGTATACATTTTCAGTTAATACTTATTCCATATAAACTTGATGTTTATTTCAGACTGTTAATTCAGACTCTTTTGCCATGTCATATTTGGGTTCCAGTTTGAGAGTGTTCCATCGCTGTAATTGACTGTATTGTTTCTGTTTTACTATCCCCTTGGCCAATGTCAGAATGGAATTCCTTCCCAATGAAGTAAAATGGCGCTATTTGTTTAGAGATTACCTGTCTTGTTTTGGTTGCCTGAAAACACCTGTAATGTTCCCATTCCTTGTATTGAATGTTTAGCCTTGTACTGAGTGGCTGATTGGAGACCTAGTTCCCACAGCAGACAGCATTTAGTTTTTTTATACCTTGGACTTTCTGGGTCTTTCCACAGACTAATTTGTTTGCTGGTCTGTGTTTCAGAGGGCCGGATGTCCAAGTCTCATCAGAAGGTGGTGGGCCTGATGCATTATGGGCCTGAGATCGTGATTACCCAGCATGCCCCAGACTCTCTGGCGCCCTTGGTGGAGCTGGAAGGAGAGGCGTATCTGGAGAAGCTGGGTGGGGTCCGGAGGCACACCATCGCCAATGCGCATTCCAACCTCCAGCTCCTTGCTGTCGCCTCCATGATGCATTCTGGGATGGTGGAGGAGGACAAACCAACACTGTCAGCGAGCCCCACATCACTGAGACCCAGAGGGGACTGGTCATGATCTCAATGCAGGGCTCCCCTGAACTAAGCTGCCCAGCGCCTAGCTAGAACTACCCCAGGACCACTGCTGTCCACACAGCGCACCTAGTGACGGGACCAGGTCGTCCCAAACCTTCATAGGGAAGTTGTGCCTGCATGGAATGGTTCAGACCCGGGTTCATCTACAGGAGAGTTAGTGAGGTGGAGGGTCAAGACCTCCTCTAGTGATCCCCTCTCCCCTTATCTGCAGGGTCAGTACAGGCTCTCATTCTATAAAGAGACCCTCAGCTGAGCTGGAGATCTGGGACTGAAAGTGTGATTCTTCTTCATGAAAGAAATATGCAGTTAGGAGGTGAGGTTTGCAACAGACCACACACAGACGGATGTTAAGAGAACAAAGATAAATATAAGTGCAGGTCCTCTAACTAACATCTTGAATACTGCAACCCTGCAGTTCTGGCATGTCTGACTTGATCACACAAGGTAGAGGCCAATTGTTATAAATAAGAAATACAAGAAACTAGCAAGAAACAAGTTGTGTTGGATCTGGCTAGTTTTATACCATTATAATGATGGTATTCCTCTGATAATTTGCCTTTGCTTAATTGTACAATAGAACCAATTGGTGAAAGAAACCTGAAACCTTGTCATTAAGAGCACTGTAATACAGAGACTGGCAAGGATTCTCTCAAAGACCTTTGGATGTGTTTAGTAATTGGAGAGAATAATTATTTCTGAATAGCTGTGTTTTTAAGAGGGACTTGGATCCCTTTTGGAAAATTAAAGATCTCGACTCATTCATCCTGTGATGATAGTGACTGGTCAGCAGCAGATGGAAGGAAGCACTCAAATTTACCTCCACTGCCTTCGATACAGCACCCTGGCCCTGCTTTCTGTGATGCTGATGTGTGAGTTTACCTGCTCTTCTCTTCTGCGGTCTCCCGCTTCCTTCAGAGGAAGCAGACTATTCCAGCCCCCGGTTGACAAGGCTGCTGTCCCCTGCCTGCTACTAACAGCTACCCCAGTGCTGTCCCCACCTCCTCCCTCCTCCCCCTCCCCTCCCTGCCTGCTTCCTCTAGACTCCTGGGTAGGACTTCAATCAGACGCAGCCTCCCTCCTCCCTCCACCCTCCTCCAGACTCCTGGGTAGGACTTCAATCAGACGCAGCCTCCCTCCTCCCTCCTCCAGACTCCTGGGTAGGACTTCAATCAGACGCAGCCTCCCTCCTCCCTCCTTCTTCCTCCAGACTCCTGGGTAGGACTTTAATCAGACTCAACCTTCCTCCTCCCTCCTCCCTCCTCCAGACTCCTGGGTAGGACTTCAATCAGACACATCAAGGACTTTAACACTGGTGTGTCTAAAAGTTTCCCAACATTATGACAGCAGTTTTTTCCCCAGCACAACAGTAGTCCTATTTCTGGATTCCTAATAAACTCTCTGTGTGAAGCAGATTGTCTGTCTCATGTCTAGCACACTGTCGTGTGTATTGGGAATCTGTAATGGGTAAGGTTGGAAGTTAATTTTTAGTATATTTATTTAAAAATAAATAATGCATTATGGTCTTCAGTTGTAACCTTGGTTAACTCAACAGATTTTTAAGATTTGTCTGTGGCTTTGAGATGTCAAATACTTCCCTGACGTCACGCTGTTGGTAGAACTTTCAGATCCATCAATGGAACAGCCAGATCCTGAGCGGCGTGACAAGCATGGAAATCTTCTCTGTGCCATTTGCAGAGACGCTGTTCAGCTGCAACCTGTGCAGAATGAACCAGCAGCATCTTTAACATGCTGAATGTGTGAATGGATCTAACAGGGAAACTGCTGATGTCAACTAAGAACAAGATAAATACATTAAGAACAAATACATTAAATGAAATTCCCTTAGAAGAAAAAAATTGATAGATTACTATAGAAGAAGTTCTATTTTTCTAACATTCTACAGATCTGCAAAACCGGTGATTAAAGTCAATAGATTCTGTAGGATTTTTCTAAAGGTTTTTGATGCTAAATAACCACTTGAACTAATAAAATGAGATGCATGTACATATTCCTCTCCCAGAACTGCCGCTACACACACAGGGAAATATTTGAACCCTGATTGTTTTTTTTTTATTATTATTTTAAGAAAAAAACTGTTTTACTTTTTTTTTAAAATGATTATTCTGAAATCCAAAACATGTCTTTACATTATCCTTTCCAAATCAAACACAAGAGGGGTTCTGTTGAGCAGGAATGCCTCCAGTGGGGTATTGATTATCATGACACAACCTGCCCTGTGGTTTAACTCCCAGGCCTGCCCTTGCAGTTACCTCAGCAGACCTTCAGCTTGGCTTAATAGCCCATGATTAATGGTTTACAATATACTTGTATTTAGATATGAAGGATTTTGTTAACTTTGAAGTCTAAATAAAGTGTATGTTTTTTCTGCCTGCTGGTTGGGTTATTGTGCTTGGTTTTAAACAGGGTAAAGACAACGCCGCCTGCAAATTTGAATTTAATTTATACTGTCTGCCGTTTCATATGTTCTCACATGCTTTCTGCATCTTGTCATGTATTAATTTAGTTTTTTAGTATGCCCAATTATTTTATCCCACATTCTCTCCACAATTTCACCACTACAACAGCTTAGCAGAACTAGAGGTCACTGGACGTCCTCCGATCCCACAACCAAGCCAATTCCCTCTTTACACCCAGGAACTCGAGAGCGGCGAGCTACCGCCCTCTGGAGGATAAAGAGCAGCCCTGCAGGTATCCATTTGAGCTCACCAGGCACCAGGCCAGCAGGGTGTGCTGTAGCTTGTCAATGAAGTCCACAGCTCATCCACAGTCATTCATTCAGACACCACACTACAAAAGGTACAAAATTAGGTTGATCAAAGTTTTGCTATAGTATTATAGTATTATATATTTTTGCCAGTTCTGTTTTGCTTTTCAGGCCCCTCCCAGTTTGCTGTACTTTTTTGGTCCAAGTGCCCTCCCTCCTAAATGATCTTCTTTCAGGAGCTCTGCCTGGCCCTTCCTTCCTGTTATCTTCTCAATCTACTGTATTTACTTTCAGCAGCGCTGCCTGGCCCTCCCTGCTATCTTCTCAATCTACTGTATTTTCGTTCCATCCACAAGGTTCTGTTGTTCTGCTGCTGCCCAGTGCTTTTCTGTTTGTTTGGTTGGTTGCTAGCATGTCCCTTTGCCAGGGTATGGAGCGGGTTGAAGCCTGTGGTCAGACCCCTTCCTAGGTAGTTAAAGCTGCAGCCCTCCTACTGTCTACACTTCTTAGATAGCAGCGTGTGCATTGGATTCCTGAAAATATGATGAAAGTACTTGTCCTGTTCTGTTTTATTATTTTTGTCTAATTAAACTGTAGCTAACAATTATTCCGTAAGTCTTACTTGTTTTGCACTTCCATTAGCTTTATGGGTCTGTGGCAGGCTGGCTCGCAGTGGTGAGGTGTGATGACGTCACGGACCAGGAAGTAACTGAAACCAAAACAGTGGATGGGCGGGTGAAGCTGAGTGCAACGGCACTCAGCGTATTTATTAATAAACAAAACAAAATGAAAGATTAAAACAAACAACAACACAGAAACAAAAGGGCACGAGGGCCAGACGAATAAACAGATAAACAAGTAAGTGTCGTGCTGGATTTAGCCAGCACGTTTTAGCAATTGTTTTTTTGTATTCTACGCGCTCTCTCTCCGCTCTCCCATACTCTCTACACTCCAACACTCAACCCCCAGTACGGACAGCTGCAGGTTCTTATACTCTGGCCGAGGGGTTAACTAGCTGTTAATTATCTTATTACCCCTCGGCCACAGTCTGCAGCGTTTGGTAAGGATGCATGACTGTCAGCTAGTTAAATAATCAGTACCTGATCAGTCATGCATCCTCACGGGGTTTTAAATTATAAATAACAAAAGACGGCGCTTTTAACTGCGCCGCAAAACAAAACACAAATAATAATAAATAGGGCGGGACACTCACACACATGCCCCTGTGCAGCACACATGGCCTTTTTGGCCACCTCCCCCCCTTATTCCCTAAAGTCCCGGCTAGCAGTCCCAGCGCAGGAACAGGGGCAGCAACGGGCCAAAGGTGGCGGCCATGGTGGGATGTCCTCCTCCCACCCCAACAACTGTAGCGTCCCAGTGGACCACGCACAGGCCGGCTCCTCTGGCCAGAAAAATTTTGGGAGTGGGCGGTGCGAAGCAGGCATCCTTGGGCGGTGCGAAGCAGGGCAGGAGCAGTCCTTCCCATGATGGTGGATGTGGAACCAGCAGGTATTCACCCTCTGCTGGTGGAGGTGGAGATGGAACCAGCAGGTATTCACCCTCTGCTGGTAGAGGTGGGAGGGGCAAGCAGTCCTCCCACGGCGGTTGAGGCGGAACCAGCAGGTATTCACCCTCTGCTGGTGGAGGTGGGAGCGGCAAGCAGTCCTCCCACGGCGGTTGAGGCGGAACCAGCAGGTATTCACCCTCTGCTGGTGGGGCTGGGAGCGGCAAGCTGTTCTCACACGGCGGTTGAGGCGGAACCAGCAGGCATTCACCCTCTGCTGGTGGAGGTGGGAGGGGCAAGCAATCCGCCCACAGCGGTTGAGGTGGAACCAGCAGGAATTCACCCGCCGCTGGTGGAGCTGGGAGCGGTAAGCAGTCCTCCCACGGCGCTTGAGATGGAACCAGCAGGTATTCACCCTCTGCTGGTGGAGGTGGGAGGGGCAAGCAGTCCTCCCACGGCGGCTGAGACGAAACCAGCAGGCATTCACCTTCTGCTGGTGGAGGTGGGAGGGGCAAGCAGTCCTCCCACTGTGGTGGAGACAGAGGCAGCTCCTGCTGCTCTGCTCCTGGCAGTGGAGACAGAGGCAGCTCCTGCTGCTCTGCTCCTGGCGGTGGAGACAGAGGCAGCTCCTGCTGCTCTGCTCCTGGTGGTGGAAGCGGTGGAGGTGGTGGAGGCAGAGGCAGCTCCTCCTGCTCTGCTCCTGGCGGTGGAGACAGAGGCAGCTCCTGCTGCTCTGCTCCTGGCGGTGGAGACAGAGGCAGCTCCTGCTGCTCTGCTCCTGGTGGTGGAAGCGGTGGAGGTGGCGGAGGCAGAGGCAGCTCCTGCTGCTCTGCTCCTGGTGGTGGAGGCAGAGGCAGCAGGTATTCTTCCTCTGCTGCTGGAGACCTGGGCGCTGGATGCACGGGCTCCCCCTCTGGCGCTGGATGCACGGGCTCCCCCTCTGGGCGCTGGATGCACGGGCTCCCCTCTGGGCGCTGGATGCACGGGCTCCCCTCTGGGCGCTGGATGCACGGGCTCCCCCTTCTGGGCGCTGGATGCACGGGCTCCCCCTTCTGGGCGCTGGATGCACGGGCTCCCCCTCTGGCGCTGGATGCACGGGCTCCCCTGGCGCTGGATGCTCACGCCCCCTTCTGGGCTGGATGCTCAAGGCCCCCTTCTGGGTGCTGGATGCTTGCGCCCCTTCTGGGCGCTGGACACAACGGGACTGGGCTCATCCCTTTCCTCATCTGTGTCCCGGTCGACCTCTGGGCAGCTTTCCTCCTCATGCCCATATCGATGGCAGTACGTACACCACTCCTCCATGGAGTTCTCCTGTGTACCCACCATGCGAGATCCCATGGCGGAGCTCAGGATCCATCCTCTGGCTTCCACTGTCCCTCTGTTGTGGGGCTGGCCATTCCTCTCCTCCTCCCTTTTCTTCCCATTTTTTTTTCCCCAATCACAAAAACACTTTTGAAAAAACAGAAAAAACGTCCTTTTCCTGGTCCGCTCCTGAGGCGTTGTTTGTCCCACGAGGACACCATATGTGGCAGGCTGGCTCGCAGTGGTGAGGTGTGATGACGTCACGGACCAGGAAGTAACTGAAACCAAAACAGTGGATGGGCGGGTGAAGCTGAGTGCAACAGCGTATTTATTAATAAACAAAACAAAATGAAAGATTTAAACAAACAACAACACAGAAACAATTAGGGCACGAGGGCCAAACTAATAAACAGATAAACAAGTAAGTGTCCTGTTGGATTTAGCCAGCACGTTTTAGCAATTGTTTTTTTGTATTCTACGCGCTCTCTCTCCGCTCTCCCATACTCTCTACACTCCAACACTCAACCCCCAGTACGGACAGCTGCAGGTTCTTATACTCTGGCCGAGGGGTTAACTAGCTGTTAATTATCTTATTACCCCTCGGCCACAGTCTGCACGCGTTTGGTAAGGATGCATGACTGTCAGCTAGTTAAATAATCAGTAGCTGATCAGTCATGCATCCTCACGGGGTTTTTAAATTATAAATAACAAAAGACGCAGCGCTTTTAACTGCGCCGCAAACAAAACACAAATAATAATAAATATGGGTGGGACACTCCGCCACAGGGTCTCAAATATAGTTAAAAAAAAAACTCCTTATAGAAAACACAATATCTAGTACTATTAAGGTTAAATAAAGTTATCACATTATTTGCCTTATTCTCAGGGTATCTGCTGCACGTGCACTTCGAGGGTCATTTTAGCTCAGCAGTGTCTCTTGTGTCATGTCTGAAAGCATGTGCGTCAATATGGGAAGCAGCTGGTTGGTTAATGTCAGGAAAGAAGTCATTGAAGGGGTGGGGACAATTTCACCCTCCAGGTGACCAAGCAATTGCAACACCAACTGAAAGCATAGCTTGCAAGCATAGATTTATTTGACCTGATACCATGTATTAAATAAAAAAAAAAAAACATATCATGTGTTTCTTTCAAAACTGGACGGTTGATACCTATATAATGAATGAACTGCACATAAGATTTATGGAACTATTTTGTTGCTAGTCTCTTGAATTTCAAAAACTATAGTGCCAGTACTTCCTAATGACAAGGTTTTCCGTTCCAATATTGAATGAGCTGTTATCGCTGGTATATCTGTGTATGCTTGGAAGTGGGCATGCAGCCAGTATCGGCAGATACCTGCATGAAGAGGCCTTCAAGAGAAGAGATTAAAGAGAGCTCAAATTCTACGACTACTACTAATTATTGTGTGGCTGCATTTTGAATCGTTTCTATTTTTATTTAAAATTTATTTAAAATTGAAACCCATCGTTTAAAACAATGCAGGTAAGCCTCTGGTCACAAGAGAACAAAACCAATAGATGGTGCTTGTGTTTTTAACCCTAAGGCTCCCTCCAGTGTTCAGTAATTTGAACTGCAGCTGACTTTTCTTTTTATAATCCCCTTTGGATAATAATTATACACAAGAATTTTGTCAGCACCTATTTAACAAACAATCACTGAAGTAGTTCTGTAAAGCAGGTAACAACAACAAAAGCATGGTGGCTAGTGCAGTATTAAACATTTTGAATCAAAGAACATGCTACTAAAATAAACTGAAATTCCATGACAAACCTTTAGAATCAAAGAACATGCTATTAAAATAAACTGAAATTCCATGACAAATGTTTAGAAAATAAGTCGCCTTCGAAGGATTTCTAGTCAAAACGTTTGTCAATATAATTAAATTTGTTTAAGTATTTCTAAATTCATTCATGACAGTGCTCACCACTCACTCATTTTGTTGCTTGTAAGTGAATTAGGTTGCAGGTTTACATTAGTAGCAGTGACTTTTTGTCCTGTTTTTTAGTTTGTGTTTTGTTCCTACTACTCTCTCAATGTAATTGTAATCCAATACAACAAAACACTGACATCAGTTAACACTCATAACATTGCAATAAAGAACACACAATTTAGAAAAAAAAGATTTTATTGTGTGCCACTATTTTCTGGCATAAAGGGATCTGTAGGTAAAATAGTATTTAAAATATTGGAGACCATCCTGTTGAAGATCACAAGGTGGTCTCAGCACAGGTTTGTCACATCATCAAGTGTCTTTCGAGGATTCATCATAATTACAATGACCACTGAAGGAAAATGTAACAAATGACAGACTGCATGATGTTCACTTCATCGGAGCAAGCTGGGTTTGAATCTAACCAAGGTGAAATGAGTTTATTGCCCACAATCAAGAATTGCCCCAGTTTAGAATGACAGGTGTCCTGGACTGAATGGCAGTGGGTGTTCAGATCATGACTGAGGTGCACTTGCACAGCAATTTCATTGAAATAAAAAAAAAATCCATGTACCACAGATGTACACTGCATCTGTCCGTCACATTGAATCGACAATGACAATCAGCCAAGGGTCTTTATGGCTGGACTTCAATTAAGGCACACAACTAGTGAATCTGCTCTGTGGATTTTATCCAGTGTTTATAAAACTCACTGACCAACAATAAATGACATTGTTTAGTGATGTAATATTAACATTCTGTATTCATTAAAACACAGGCACTAAAATAATGTCAGTAAACATTCAATATGAAGGTGCTCTTATTAAAAACAGGCTGCATGTAAATAGTTATAGAGGGATTAAGAAGTCAACATTTGCACTGTTCCTGGCAAGTGCTGAGCAACACGATGTAATGGCACTGCAGTATGTTGTTATTGCTTATAGTGCTTGGGTCAATTGCAGCGTACCTTTTAAGTAAATTATTATGTGAATTTAGAGACTGTCAGTACTTGTTCCATTTAAATGAGTTGCACACACAAAAACTTTTGTTCTGTATGTGCATATCACATCAGCCACGATAGAATATCGTACTTTAATGTACTGTTATGGTAATTAATACAACATTGCAACCCTTAGAAGTTTTTCACTGGCTATTTTGTATGTTAATGCGCAGTTTCTTTTCCAATACATTTGCTGTGCTTAATTGTTATTGTTTTTACTCTGCTTTACCATCCCTCTCTGTGCAGTGCTTAACTCTGCTTTACCATCCCTCTCTGTGCAGTGCTTAACTCTGCTTTACCATCCCTCTGTGCAGTGCTTAACTCTGCTTTACCATCCCTCTGTGCACAGTGCTTAACTCTGCTTTACCATCTCTCTGTGCAGTGCTTAACTCTGCCATCCTTTAATACATAATATTATACTATGCAAGCTGGAGTCTATTTTATTTAAAACTGTTACTTTATTTTAGTCCTTGTGTCTCTTGGTAGGTTACAGTGTTAGGAATTTAGTATCTGAGTATTAAAAAGGAATTGCAGGGAAAAAACAAACGTATAAAAGAGGGGGGAAGAATGTCGCTGAAATACATGCGCACTACAAGGCACAAGAAATGTTTCTTAAAATTGTGTAAGACTGGGGTTTATTTTGTATATATCGGTCTATGGGTTGATTCCCACGATCAGTCTGACTTGTTCCACTTGTTGATATTGGCTAAACTCATTTCCCGGATCTTCGTATTAATTAGCACGTTGCAGTCGGAAGTCATTTAGTTCAGTTCTTTGGCATGCTTCTGTAGCACTGTAACTGACCCAAAGAACACCCTGCAGTGTTTACAAAAAAAACATCACTATCTTTGCTGTCCCTGGCCTTGTCTGTAGCAAATCAATATATTTTTAAAAAGGAAATAGGTAAGCAAATTTATATGTTGATGTTTCCAATTACAATACACAACCTCCATGATACAACTGCATAACGTTTGACCTTGAGTATTCACCACATCGAATCAGCCCCGTACTGGCATTGTGTAATATTGTTTCTTGTCTTTAATATTGCTGAAACACCAGTGACTCAATATCACCCCCTGCTGAACCTCCATGTTAAACAGGGGGCTCTGTGCCCCTGGGCTGAAAACCCTCCCTGCGAATGCTGCTCACATCAAGGCGCGGGGTGACCTCGCAGCGCACCAGCAGTGCATCGTCCCGCACGTACTCCCTCTGCCGCAGGGCCTGCAGGTGCATGAAGGTGACGTAGCCGAAGCCCTTGGGGTTGCGCTGGGCGGTGGGGCGCTGGAAGGCCAGGAGGTCCGGCTTAGTATCCATCACCTCCTCATGGTTCTGCTGGACAACACCTTCAGTCTGGTCCAGGATGGAGAGGCGGATGGTTCCCTGGAAGGGCCAGGGCAGCTGGCTGTCGTACTTGCCCTGCATGGTGTGCACGAACAGGGAGATGTAGTTGGCGCAGCGTGGAGCACTGGGAGTCTGCAGGTGGAGCCGAAGGCAGAGCTTGTAGCCGGGCCGGCCCGTGTAGAAGCCAGGGCTGTGGATGACCACAGGCTGCTCAGCCTCCTGGTTGCTCAGGTAGCTGGAGAAGTTCTCCAGCTTCCACATGTAGATACCATTACACTGCTCCGCCTCCAGCTCGCTCACCTTCTCCTCCAGCGTGCGCACCTGCCTCTTCAGAGTGCCCACCTGTGTGCTCTGCGTCTCCTTGATAGCCAGCAGCTCCCGGATCTGGTGGTCCTGCCGGACTAGACGGGCCTCCAGCTGCTGCAGGGTCTCACGCTGGTCCTGCAGAGCCGCAGAGCTCTGGCAGTGCAGAGAGGGGCTGCAGCAGCGCCCCAGCCAGCGAGAGAGGCAGGGGGATGGGCCCGGCCAAGGGAGATGGGGCGAAGTGGAGATCAGAGCTCTCTGGAAGATGAGCGGGCATGCGGTTACCGAGCAAGAACTGCACCATCAAACGTAAGTGCATCTGCGTGTAATCCTGCATGTGCTGCGCCAGTTTGTTTCGCTGCATCTGCAACACAAGGTGAAAAATTAATGGACAAGTAAACAGAGAATAACAGGACTTCATTATAAAAGTGTCCAATCATAAGGCCTTAGAATACGTGGAGATTGCCTCATTAACAAGGGGGCAGATTTAACTAAGTGGATAATGAATGATCTTCTAAGACCTTCATAACTATTAAACACTCAATGGTAAAATCTGTAATGCTAAAAGTAATTTTCTTTGACAAACATTGACTAGATGTTATGTCTATATCTGGTAATTACTACACATCTAACAAAACCCTTTACTATTTTTAAACAAAGGTGTTTATAATTAGTTACTGATAAAACATACATTTTGAACACAAATCAGCAACTGTTCTCATTTGAATATGCTGAGCAGCATATAATGTTGTTCATGTAAATGTTCTGAATTTAAGGGACCTATCATGGCAGAATCGGCACGGCTATATTGTTAAAAACACTTTAATATTAATTTTTGGGGGGCTGAATTACCTGTGGTTGTGCTGCAAAATGATCTGAAGTCAATTTGTGTTACAATGTGCACAGGGGCAGCGCGAGGCAGAAGACTGAGCAACTGCAGGGGATTTATTTTTATTTTTTAACCAGAACTTTGAATGTGTTAGTATTCTACTCATTTAAAAACATGCGCAGATTCAGACCAGTTCACATCGGTTCACGTCAACCAGTCAGAAAACAAATATCAATCCATCAATAAATAAATAAATAAAATAAATAAAAGAGAGAGCTGTGAGTGTTTATGTCCCACCCCTATCACTTCTGACAGCCACTCCATGGCTGCCAAAAGACTCTCGGGGTCAATTGCAGCGTACCAACTTTAGTCCACTTGATGTGTCTAACTAGTGGATTAAGCAGGTTTAGTCCACTAAAGTTAGTACACCCGCCAATCTTGATTGCAGCGCACCAGAAGTTAATCATTACAGGTGGATCATCTGCTAAATGAGACTAAACAAGATCCTGATTGCAGCGTACCAAATCAGATTTGTGATGATCCTGTTCAAGTGGATTAACTTAGTACTGTGAAGGATAAGACTAACTTAGTACACTGCTGAATGTTGCATTATTTTGAGATGTGTTTTGATGTTTGAACAGAAGCAATATTAGTTGGCCACGCACAATAGATTGATTGTGAAACTATTAAAACATGAAGATTGACAAATATGTTTATAATGATAGAAATAAAATGCTTATATATGAGATTATCTGTACAATATGTTATTATTGTTTTTGGGTATAAAGCCAGGATCACTGTGCTGCAGCAGTGTTCCAGCTAGCCACCATGGGGACAACAGCACAGGCTCAGGGTAGAGGAGGAAAAATAGCTGTACAATTTTGTACTATACAATAAATCAAATCAAAACACATGTCATGTCTTTGCAGAGTTAGATGCAGAATATTCACTAAATGACAGTGGACTATATTGCAAGAACACACACTCTTTGTCGATGCAAAGTGCTATGAGGCTTTCATGCAGCCATGGCAGCCTTAATGAGAAATATGAATTCTCAAAGCACAAGATATCAGACAACAAAGCTGGGTCACTTAGGAGGGAATGGCTCAGTTTTCTTGGTTGCTTTATTCAGCAGTTGATTACTCAGCAGTTGAGTACTAAAACCAACTGAACTCGGTGTATTCAGCCTATTTGATAGCCTATCTATTCATGTTGCAAATGTAAGCAAGCCGAATACAGAAAGCAAGTTAGACTTGTCTTTAAATAGAAATCCTCTGCTATTGAAAGCAAGTAATACATTGTTTATTCAGTTGAGTTTCCATATGTCTGATTTAGTAGTACAACAAATCAGTTGCAAGTATTTTGCCATTCTGTTCTGTATACAAGAACGCAGCCAGAATGATGTTATGAGAAACATCTACAGGACAACTTTCAAAGCTTTTTGCTCCAGTGCAAAATGTGCTCCACTTTTTCTACTGCAAATAAACTCCAGCTAATTTTCCAAAACTGTTTAAGTGAAAAAAAAAAAAAAAAAAAAAAAAAAGATATATTATATATATATTTTGTCTCTTTTCCATACCTACGTTGTCTCTTGCTAGATTTGCACCTTTAAAAACGTTTACAATTACAGTGGAACGTTGCATATCCGACTGTCACATAACTGCCCTGATCAATTAACCGCCTCGCTAAATAAATAAATAAATAAATAAAAATATTAAAATAGGCTACAAGAGTAATGGCATTGGCAGCAAATGCAGCTATGAAGCGTTATAGCAATCAGCCTTTTGGTGCGTTCCCCTTTAAGAGAGGCGGGCTGTGTGCGTGTGTCAGTCAGCTGCGTGTAGCAGTCACGTTTCAATACACCAGTCGAGAAAGCTTTTTTTCTGTGCAATGTGTTTATATGATGGAGTGCACGCTTGCAGATATTGGCAGAGTGTTGTTGTAGCTTTTAAATGCATTTGAATTAAACAAAGCAAGCAAGCTTCATAAATGCAATGCTTACCGGCCGTTTGTTTAAAACAGCCAAAGCAATATTCAAACCGAGCTGCTTATCGGCTGTTGGCAATATCAAGAAAGAGTGCAAAGTACCGTGACAGAGATATTAAGAAAGCAGAACCAGGGAGGCAGGAACTTCTAGAGTTAAGAAAGAAGCCATCAGTTGCAGGTTACTGTACATTTACCGTTTGTTTTGTATATATATATATATTTTTTTTAAAAAGCTTTGGTGGAGATGGCTTATAGCAAACTGCATAGCAACACTGTTTTTGTAGCCTAATAAATCTCGTTTACGTTTGCTTACTTTTAAAGCAAAAAATGTCCCCATGTTTAAAGCAGTTTGTGTGTTGTTTTTGTTCACTAACCTATTTATGGATGTGTAAATGCTTTTTCTATAGATGTTCGCAAATCTGACTTTCACATATCCGCCTATACCCCAATTCACAGGGGGTCAGATATGCGACATTGTACTGTACTTTTAGAAAATCAAGAGCAAATTTTGCTCTGGAGCAAAAAGCTTTGAAAAAACACCCTGTTGCTGTATTAGCTGAACGTTTTGATAGGGAGTTGGAATAATAGCAATCAATTACAACTTAAAGCCTGGGGGGGGGCGGCTAGCACTGCCACTGTGTGTACTGATGACATCACATGTAGATATTCTCAGGCTACAGACATCTAAGACAACGGTGAAACAACCCCTCCTATGGAACCCAATAGTAAAACACAGGTAAGACAGTTGTAAAATGATACAAAAGCCTATTTAGCAGGATTAGTTTGAAAGTACAACATTATGTATGCATGTACTTTGCCTGTCTTTCGTACAATTGAAATAAGAAAGTGGGATCACTGAAGTGCTGGAGCCTTGCAGCAGGGATGCAGGCGAGGCTGGACCCTGCTTTCCAGAAGCTCACCTTCTCAGGACAGCCGAAGGAGCTGAAGGTACAGGCGACGGGGGCCTGAGGACAGTCCATTTCACAGTGATACTGCAGCTGGAACACAAACACACACAAGAGCAGTGAGCATGCGGGCCTCCTACTGGACATTCTCATACAGGAGAACAACAGCTCTCTTTACAACTGCTCTTTGCAGGGGTGAAACAATTCCTCGTGCATCTTGAGCACAACCACCAAACGTTTCTCAATGATATTGGGAATTAATACATGGGCCTTATTCACAAAACATTAAGGACTGTGACTTAAAAGAGGAATCCCATTCTAATCAAATGGAGTGTTTAAAAACATTCTTACGTTAAATAGTGTTAAAATTAGAATGAACTAATAAACCATCTCTAAAACAGTTAAATAAACTGCAAATGTAATTTCATGAATCAAAATGGGTGTTAAAAACACAGCCTTTAACAAAACATTCCTTAAAGTTTTAGGAATAGCTGAGAACCCACCTTACACCTTTCCCAATGTTTCTTTTGAAAACAGTATATATATGAATACATGATTAAAAAAGATTCACCACTTTTTTTTTTTACAGTGTCAAAGGTTTTTTATTTATTTATTTATTTTTAAAAGGAATTTCTGGTTTAAAAGGTGCCTTTTACCTGTTATACTGTATGTGTTTATTTAGTTTCTTTTAATTTGGTGCATGACATACAGGGTTGACTATAAACCCTGCATACTATTACCCAGTTCCTGTACACCAGATGTACTACTAGAAGCAGGAGGGGCACACCAGACTGGGTACACATCTTCAGATGTACTACTAGAAGCAGGAGGGGCACAACAGACTGGGTACACATCTCCAGATTTACCATTCAAAAGAAACCTAATGACAATTGTCTGCCTATAGCTATGACAAGAATGACTTGACTATATACTATATTTGACTAACAGAAAAGTATATCAACAACATTTTAAAATACTCACACTAGGAACAACAAATTATTAAAATAAAATATATTTATTTTGGTGTAAAATGCCCAAGATGTCTTAATTATAACTCAAGTTATTAGTATCAGGTACCCTAAAAATCTTTAACCATTCAGAATTCAGAATTTATTTTTCTATTAAAAACAAACAACCCGTATAAAACCACTCACTAAGATTCTGTGTTGATGGTTACCTTTACATGTTGAAGATGTCTAAATACTTACACTAGGATATGAATAACAGCAGCTACTGACAACCGCTTCCAACGAGATGCTGTGGTTTATAGAAACTATCTAGCCACATGTTATTGGAGAGAATTCAGTTGAAAAACTTTCAGCTGTTTATTGTAGAATATTTAATTATAGCCCACACGTGCAGGCACCAATATTCTGTTCTATATTACTATTTAACTAAAAAAGTTAGGTGGTTGTCAACACAAGTACTGGCATCTCTAAAGTGTACACCTTCAGGAACCAGTTTTGTTATCTGATCAAAAGCAAAAGGAGGCTAATGAAGCAGTAAACTGTTCTGTCAGGATACCCAGTGCTGTTACAGGGAATGTCATTTTTAAAAAACACTGGAAAAACCCAAGCAGAGAAACAAATACATGCAATTCTTTGTGAGGTACCCTCTCCTCTACTTTCTCAAATGTACATCAACAAAAATGGAAGCAAATCTCTTGGATTCCTCACAGAGCCCTGCAGAGGAGGAGGCAAGTGCCCAGATCTCTCCCCTCCCACTCGTCTTACCTGCTCCCGGATGAGCTCCGTGCTGCAGTAGTCACACACCACGTTCGCTAGGGGGCACTCCTGGTCATGGTACTGTCAGGAAAACACAGAAAAGAGAGTTTTAGAAGAGATCCTACAAGTGCTTGCTTTAATTCAAGCTTTCCAAGGCCACTCCGCTGGTTGGCTTGAGGTCTAAAAGGTCTAGTTTGCCTCTTGCAGGAAGCAGAAGAGAATGTGAGCTCCAGTTACACACTCTGTCTGCAAGCATCAGCCCTGTACCTCCTCTCATCCAAGCATTCCTTTAGCAAGCCTCTGACTGCTAGAGGTGCTGCAGCTCTGCTGGGGAAACCATGGTCTGATAAACCAGTTATTATACAGACCTGTACACACGAGTCATATCCTTATCTGATAACGGTTATAAAACATATTCCTGCAATTCACCCCGTGTATAGTGTGCTCTGATTGGATCTCCTTTAGCCCCGATTTGTATTGCATCCTGAACACTGGGCATTTCATGCCAAAATCCCCCTTTTTGAACAGTACATTTTTCTTAAAGATTCTTCAGGAGGGAAACCTACAAACCTGTAAACGCATTGCAGCCCCATACCGAATCCAACCTAATGTGTTAAATGATACCTAGTGCATCCTTATACTGTGCTAAAGGAATGAATCAGACTTGTTACAAAAAAGTCGACCTTTTCAGCATCCTGCTGTAATATTATTTTCTCTTGTTACAATTCATGAAAAACTAAAAAAAAAAAAACAATGCAATAAGGATTGAGACTATATGGACATAATTTCAACATTGTATTTAACATCATGTAATCAACGAAACTACAAAAGGATAGCCACAATAGTAGGACAATATTTCATGTTAGATTTCAAAATGTCACATTTTTTCATGGAAAACTACAAAGCGGTATGCAATTCAATATGTTAAAGTACAATTTTTCAGCAGGTTTCATTTGACTTTATGAAGCAAAATAAGTTAATTCTATAGGGTGATGCAAAATGTTTGGCATAACTGTACACACACCATATTTAATATATTTGGTTTTAGTATTGTAATGTACAAAGGGGTTACTTTTATCTTTCCATTTGTTTTAAGTATGCACCTGTAAATTGTATGTTAACTCATTTTTAACCTATTTTAATGTAGCCTTAGTTTTATATATCCTATTTTAACAAGGCATATTAACAGTGGGAGGCAGGGTGGCAAATGGGTTATAGTATAGAGGGTTACAGACTAGTATGTGTGATTGATTTAGTTAATTTTATAGCTAATATTGCTTTCCTTTTTTTGATAATTCACATGCACTGCTTTGGTTTCCTTTTTTAGTACTGAATATGTCATCACTGTGTGTGCTTTATTATGTTATTCACTTGCTTATTTAGTTTGTATTTTGAAGAATCCTATTAACTTCTCCACCTAAGAACCCGGTATCACTTAGACTGATAAGCCTGTTAATTGTCTGTTTTTTATAGAAAGTCTGCTTTGCAGCAGCCACATCATATTCTTCAATTAACTGTAAAGAAGACTTGTGCATCTTGAGCACAACAAGAAGTTTCTGCTGCCCAATTAAACCAAATTCCTTTACAACTTGCCATGTTTTCATGAATTTCTACGTATTAATTTGCATGAACTAGCGAATCTAGAGTATTTTTGAAATTCGCATAATAGCTAAATGTATGTGAATGAAGCCTGTTTCAACTGGGCTAAATCACACATTTTTAATTTAAACATTTCTTTAGAGAATTAACATCTCCAATGGAAACATAGCCAATGACTCAGACTTAGAGCCTTTTTTAATACATATTTCTCCAGAAAAAAAAACATGAAACATTCTAAATATTTGTCATTTATTTCCTTTAAAAGAACCCAAACTCCCGGAAGCCAATCACGGCTTTTCCTATTTGATGTGTATTTGATGTCAACTTATTCCTTCATGCCACATCTTGTATCTGCAAGGAGCACCCCATACATTTTCTTCACTAACAGCTTCAAATAAATTATCATTAAAAAGAAAAATTAAAATAAATAAATAAATAAATAAATAAATAAATAAATAATTAATTAATTCATCTTTACCATAGTGTGCATTTTTCATACAGGAAAATCTTAGACCTACAAAATAATGGCATTCTATATTAGGTAAGATTTACTGGAAATGTTTTGCTGCACTATGTACTTTAAGACAGTGAAACCAAAAGAGCCAGCGTGTGGTGCTCACCTGGAGCTCCTCGAACACGATGCAGGAGGCACAGTTCTGGCAGCTGGTCACGCGGCGTGGGCACTCCTGCTTCATGTGCTCCTCCTGCTGGCTCCTCCACACAGCGGTGTGGCACAGCGGACACTCCACAGTGGCAAAGACACACTGAGACACATGCGTCTGGGGACAGGCCCGGGAATGCACAGAGCACACGTCAGTAAAACAAGACTGAGGGAACTCAGGGTCATCACAATTGGATAAGCAGTCACAGGTAAAAGAATAGTAGTTTTAGTGAACAAAAACAAAGCATCCCTGGGAGCATTATCTAAGGGGAAAGTCATATCAGATGGAACAGTCTGTAAGCATGCTGTAAAAGGGACAGGTGGATAAGCCAAAATAAAGCTGTTCAATAGAAAAGCAAACGAGTTGGAAAATGTTTATTGGCTGCCAACTGTTCCCTTAAATATCTTTGTCCAGCCACAATGAAGCAACACTTGAGTGATAATTCTCATCTAATTGTGCCATGTCAATGGTTGTTCTTATTGAGAAAGTGCACTTAAGTGATCACTCACACTTATGTTGCTTCTGAATGTGTGGGAGTGCTGTGTTTTAGCTGTTCATAAACTAAAGATTGAAATAAAAGTTATTGCATTAAGTAGCTGAGCTACTGCAATATACTGTTTAATTAATAGATTTCAATGCTCAAAATAAATATGTTGCTCTAATGTATACAAAAAAAAATGTTATTCTGTGCACTGCAAAACCAAAAATAAGACCTACAGTACTGTGCAAAAGTTTTAGGAAGGTGTGAAAAAATGCTGTAAAGTAAGAATGCTTTCAAAAATAGACATGTTAATAGATTATATTTATCAATTAACTAAATGCAAAGTGAGTGAACAGAAGAAAAATCTACATCAAATCCATATTTGGTGTGACCACCCTTTGCCTTCAAAACAGCATCAATTCTTCTAGGTACACTTACACAAAGTCAGGGATTTTGTAGGCATATAGTCAGGTGTATGATTAAACAATTATACCAAACAGGTGCTAATGGTCATCAATTCAATATATAGGTTGAAACACAATCATTAACTGAAACAGAAACAGCTGTGTAGGAGGAATAAAACTGGGTGAGGAACAGCCAAACTCAGCTAACAAGGTGAGGTTGCTGAAGACAGTTTACTGTCAAAAGTCATACACCATGGCAAGACTGAGCACAGCAACAAGACACAAGGTAGTTATACTGCATCAGCAAGGTCTCTCCCAGGCAGAAATTTCAAGGCAGACAGGGGTTTCCAGATGTGCTGTCCAAGCTCTTTGAAGAAGCACAAAGAAACGGGCAACGTTGAGGACCGTGAGCGAGTGGTCGGCCAAGGAAACTTACTGCAGCAGATGAAAGACACATCATGCTTACTTCCTTTCGCAATCGGAAGATGTCCAGCAGTGCCATCAGCTCAGAATTGGCAGAAAACAGTGGGACCCTGGTACACCCATCTACTGTCCGGAGAAGTCTGGTCAGAAGTGGCCTTCATAGAAGACTTGCGCCAAAAGCCATACCTCCGACGTGGAAACAAGGCCAAGCGACTCAACTATGCATGAAAACACAGGAACTGGGGTGCAGAAAAATGGCAGCAGGTGCTCTGGACTGATGAGTCAAAATTTGAAATATTTGGCTGTAGCAGAAGGCAGTTTGTTTGCGAAGGGCTGGAGAGCAGTACACGAATGAGTGTCTGCAGGCAACAGTGAAGCATGGTGGAGGTTCCTTGCAAGTTTGGGGCTGCATTTCTGCAAATGGAGTTGGGGATTTGGTCAGAATTAATGGTCTCCTCAATGCTGAGAAGTACAGGCAGATACTTATCCATCATGCAATACCATCAGGGAGGCATCTGATTGGCCCCAAATTTATTCTGCAGCACGACAACGACTCCAAACATACAGCGAAAGTCATTAAGAACTATCTTCAGCGTAAAGAAGAACAAGGAGTCCTGGAAGTGATGGTATGGCCCCACAGAGCCCTGATCTCAACATCATCGAGTCTGTCTGGGATTACATGAAGAGAGAGAAGCAACTGAGGCTGCCTAAATCCACAGAAGAACTGTGGTTAGTTCTGCAAGATGTTTGGGCCAACCTACCTGCCGAGTTCCTTCAAAAACTGTGTGCAAGTGTACCTAGAAGAATTGATGCTGTTTTGAAGGCAAAGGGTGGTCACACCAAATATTGATTTGACGTAGATTTTTCTTCTGTTCACTCACTTTGCATTTTGTTAATTGATAAATATAAACTATTAACATGTCTATTTTTGAAAGCATTCTTACTTTACAGCATTTTTTCACACCTGCCTAAAACTTTTGCACAGTACTGTATATAAACAGCACTCGTCAAAAATGCAACAACATCCAAACCCGCAGTCTGACCCACCTCTAGGTGGCGCAACTCCATCTTATGCATGCAGCCCTCATTGGGGCAGCACACCGTGAGGGACAGGATCTCTCGCTTGGCAAAGTTATCAGGAAACAGCTGGTTCTCCAGCAGGACCTCATTGTCCACCGGGCACTTCTGTCCTGCATCCCTGAGAAAGCACAGACAGCAAGCACAGGTCTGAGAGCAATTCAGAATCACACAGCTACTACAGGGAAGCACCAGACAGCAAGCACAGGTCGATGAGCAGTTCTTAAAGTGACAAAATCTTTTGCATTTTGCATTTTCATTAGCTACATAGATTTTGAATGTGCAGTTTTTAAGAACACTATCATAGCATTAAGAAATGCTTTAGGATACAGAATCTTCTTATTTTCCATGCCTTAAGGGACGCTCACACCAGACGCAATGCAGCACCAGGGCGCATCATAAACAAAGTAGAAGCTATTCTTTTCAATCAAGTCCTTCACACCGAAGCCAATCAGGTAAAAGTGAGAGGGTTCCTTTCCCAAGAGAAGACGGCCCGCACACAATTAACAAACTATATGGAAGAAGAAAAGCTCATCTACCATGTATCTGATCATCCAGAGCTACACAATACAACACTTACTATTTACCGGGATGCAAACCGAAACGCCAATGCATGAGGGCTGTCTAGATGGGACAATCGGGCAAGTGAATATTTACGTATATGTCAATGTGAGCTCCTTTAAGAAACTTCTCTGATTGAAAAAGCATTTTGTTGCATTTATTTCCAGGTACTCCGCAGGGTTTCTGTGTGCATCGAAACAGCTTTTATTTTTTTTAAACGGCATCCTTCACTTTTTGTCTTTATAGGGGAAGACTGCCTTCGTTGTGAACAGGGGTATGCGGCAACACAAAGCGAGGCGCAAGGAGGCAGCACGTGTGTCGCAGCCAGTGTAAACGCCCCTTTTATTCTCTGGAAAGCTGTTGCACTTCCTGGGTCAATTCACCTTGGTGTCTTCTGGGTCAAAAGCATGTGACTGGCTGAATGCTTTGTCAGTCAATAAGGGGTGTAGCTGGTTGGTTAATGACAGAAAAGAAGCTGTTGAAGGGGTGGGAACAATTTGACCAAGCAAGTGCAATGCCATCTGAAAGCTTGGCTTGCAAATAGAGATTTCTTTAACCAAGAGCAGCAGATATCATGATTTAAAATAAAAATATTTCTTTAACATGTGCTTCTTTTAAAACTGCAAATTTGAGACCTATATAACGAATGGAAGTGCATAGCAGGTAAGAATTTATGGAATTATTTTGTTAGCTAAATGACTTTTAGTTACAGCTAAAAACGTAATGTTACAATAAGCCTGCCACCCTGTCTGCAAGGATAACAATAGAAAAATATACAAGATATTATTTGATCAGGCATATTAAAAAAGAAATCCAAGCACAATATTTGGGCTTGTTCTTTATCAGCCAATCAGTCTGTTAAGATTAATTGATTCATTTAGAATTGAGTAACAAAAAAGATTTGAACCACAAAAGTTACATTTACTGACATTACTGATGAAGGCACTAGCTGAAAAAGATCTACTTTCCTAGATGTTATGCACTAGTAAAGTTATTAATTGCTGGAAATATATTAGGAAACATGTATGTATTGATCTTCTAAAAGTTACTTAAACACCTTTAAATTTTATTTATTTATAGTTGTTAGTTGTAGCTAACAAAATAGTTTCAAACAATTTTTCCACCATGCACATCCATTCATTAAATAGGTCTCAAATGTGTAGTTTCAAAGTGTTTAATACTCAAACACAGAAGTTTTTTTTAAATTTATTTTAAAACAGGATATATGGTACAACACTAGGTTTGTAAGCCATGCTTTCAGTCTTGCACTCCCTGTGAATCTGGCTCCTTTCCTGTCAATAAGCAATCTGCTGCTTTCTGTACCCTACTGACTTGCATGCATTCTGCCAGTAACATGTTTTGACCCAGAAGACACTGCTGCATAACAGTTGCAAGGCTCTAGGGGGCATGGGGACCCGCATCCTTTACGCACGGAGCGTTTGTTGGGACTCTCGGGTTAGCAGTTGTCTGCGCCCCAGGGACCGCAGATTATTATATATTTTATATATATATATATATATATATATATATATATATATTTTAAATCATGCAAGTAATTAAGCTGCGTTGTGTGAGGTGCAAGCTTTGTAATGTTGGCAGGCTCTTATTCTGCATTGCAATTCCCGCTTTGGAGAACTGAAAAACATGGACCTGGATACATCTTCGATCGGAGCAGACTGAAGAACTAAACACTATACTGAGTTGCACCCCCTTTCATCTGACCTCCTGTGTATGCGGTTATGGTTTTGCTGAAATCCATTTCAGGCTTTTTTGCTGACTGCTTCACAAACAACCGGTAGATTTGACAGTAGTTAGTTAGATTGTTGGGTACCGGTAGTTTATTTTCCAAATTACCATAGCTACATACAGTATCTGCCCGTCACATATCTGCCCTAACAGTTTATCCGCCATGATCAACCTCGTCAGCAACGTTAGTTTATTATTGAGCAGAGAAGATCAGTTCAGAGACTGTAGATCCCACCAAAGTTTTCAACACTGTGTTGTATGTGATCCGTGCGCTGCCAGTGCTGTAGTGTCACATGAGCTGTTCAGTGTGTTGATATGTAAATAAATCCTGTTTGCCTGTGGGGCGTATCAACTTCAACCTCCGTCTCGATCTTCTGAATGTCACTCAGTAGCGAATGCACACTCAAACGGCAGACTGCTACTCTGTCACAAGCATTAATACCCTGTATCTTTCTAAACAAGAGATTTAGGGGAGCTCCCTAATAAAAGCTGAATCTCAAAACAATAATTGTGTGAATATAGTTATGGTTACAGCTGTGTATAATGGTATTTAAAACAGGATTCATTCATCCTACTTTTTACATATCCACCCTTACTCTGGTCCCAGCGCAGTCGGAAAACTCCCCTTGATTTAAGTTTATTTTAGCTGAGTCCTAGACCTTAATGGGAAAAAGTTTTGGAGAGCCCCGATTGGTCAAACCTGCACATTTGAGACCTATGTAACTAATGGAAGTGCAAAAGGGCTAAGCTTTATGGAATTATTGTGTTAGCTACAATTACTTTCATTTATTTTTTACAAAACAATATTATTTGGTCCATCTTGGCTGCATTTACATTTTAATTGAAAGCTAGGAGTTTCAATTCAAATAAAAAAATCTCTTACTTTTTCTATGACAACTTTGTTTTTGTAAATGAAGGTTTTTGTAACAGCGAGTGTCTCTATCCTAGCTTGTAGAATCTCCCGCTCTGCCCGGGTCTCACCTGAGGGATTTCTCAATGCAGCCCTTACAGAATCTGTGTCCGCAGGGAGTCTGTACAGCCGCCCTCAGCGCCATCAGACAGATGGGACACTCGTACTTGCTCTCCAGGGGCGGGTCGAACTCCACATCGTAGCCCTGTGCGTGCGCCTCTATGTCGGGGGTCTGGTGGTAAGAGGTCCCCACGCTGGAACTCCCCATACTCTCCCCCTTCTCTGAGGAAATGCCCAGGACAGACAGCCCTCCGCAGCAGGTACTGTCCAGGCTGTCTGACTCTGTGTCACAGCTAGCCATCCTGAGGAAGACAGCAACGTTTCAATTTACAGAACACACTAGGGGAAGAACCGCATCGTCCACTAGTCTCCTAGACAAACGTTAAAGTGACTGTCGATTAGAAACCGAACGTTAATTGTTCTCAGCTCCTAAAACGTTGCCGATTTCAAGTTATAGTTAACTTGAAATCTCCAACTGCTTAAAAGTGAAAACAATTAAAAAGGTCTAATTAAGCTAATGAAAAGTTAAGGGTTCAATTAAGTAACCAAGAACTCATCTGGAATGAAAACCAGCAGACACATGGGGTCCCCCTGGACCAGGATTGGGAAACCCTGATCTACAGCGCCAAGAAAAGCAATTGCCACATGACTTCCATTTTCAGCATGACTCCTTCATGGAGCTAACGTTGACAAAAAACAGTTCTGCTGCTTTCAACTTCCTCAAATGGGCTGAACAGCACAATGGCAGGATATACTTCATGCATTTCCACACAGGAACACAATCCTACCATGTCTTAAAAGAGATAGCGAACTTACTGTAGCACTCGTTGTGGTTTTATTTTATAACAAGTAGGCTACATCAGAGAGAGACAAAGTATATACAAATCCCTACCACGGCTGCACTTAATTATTATTGAAAAGAACCTGCATGCACATTAAAGTCACAGTACAAAAGTGATATATGCAGGTGCAAGCAGTCTGCCTCACATATCCCCAGATTGAGACATCAAATTCTGTATAGCACTTAATTATTATTGAAAAGAACCTGCATGCACATTAAAGTCACAGTACAAAAGTGATATATGCAGGTGCAAGCAGTCTGCCTCACATATCCCCAGATTGAGACATCAAATTCTGTATAACAGCAGTCATCTTGTGCAGTTTGGACAAGCGGGCCATAAAGCAAATATGAACTGCTCAAGCTGTGCAAAATAATGTTTTATTACAAGAGATTTCATTTATTATAAAAATTGCAAACATTGTACATGTTGCTGCTATTTAACTTCAGAATTGTTCTGTAGGACATCTGTAAACAGGATAATATACTGAACTTCTGACAAATCCGCTACGCTGACTGGTTGATTTCTCAGATGTGATTTCCAATCACAATAACGTATTACTCTTGGATCAATGGTTTATGTGAATTTGTACAGTACAACTGTGCCACTCCAGCACAGGATAAATAGCCATTGCAAAACTCACCCTCTAGGAAGACTTCTATCCAAATATACCCTCAGACTTCGTCAGTCACTCGATTCACCGGAAACCTCATCCCACCAGAAAAGCAGAGTTTGGGAAACCTTTTATCAGCACAACTGCCCTCAACACTTTGAAATATCAGTCCAAGAATCTATATTTAGCATTTCTCTTTTTCACCGCCTAGTAGACATGTCATGTGTGTTTTACTGTTTGACATGTTTAGTTATTGCTCTGCTGTTTAAAGATGATCTTGTTCTTTTCCCCATCTGAAGGAGGAACAAAAACACCCCAAAAGTGTTCCTCCTTCAGCTGTTTTGTTCTTCCCATACAGAGCTTTGCCAAGGTTTGTGTTTCAGCACATCTGCCACTGCGAACCTAAAAAACAAACAAGAAAGAGAAATTAAATACAACTCAGCAATGCAATAGGTTACACATGATCCAATGCAATCGCTAGACGTGATCCAATGCAATAGCTACACACGTGACATAGGGATGGGAATTTTAAACATATAAACCTCAGAGATGTTAAACGTTGAATAATATGCTAGACGCATAATCCTCACGTTACATATTTCAACAAATGCATATTTTTTTACTGTATTAATTTTAGTAATTTATCATCCTATACAGCAGTCCGTCACGCACATATCCTACTGCTGTGGTGCCACAGGCGGATATTATAAAAAAGAAGGGGGTTGGCAATTGCCTCCATGTAGCTTTTCTAATTGGTGCAACAAAAACATTATTTGCCTATTTAAGGTTTCTTTGCTTGGACAATACTAACCAGGGCTGTCAATATACATCATTTTGTAATATAAATAGTGTGTGTGTTTATGTAGATATTAAACGTTTAAATGCTGACACCTGCATAGCACTCAAACATTCATAATAATTTATCAAAAGCACATCCCTAACGTGATCCAATGTAATAGCAACATGTGATCTAATGCTTCTAGGAAGGAAAGTATGAGGCTGTCTGGTCCGGTGGCTAAAGAAATGGGCTTGTAACCAGGAGGTCCCCGGTTCAAATCCCAGCTCACTCGCTGACTCACTGCTTGAACTTGAGCAAGTCACGAAACCTCCTTGTGCTCCGTCTTTCGGGTGAGATGTTGTTGTAAGTGACTCTGCAGCTGATGCATAATTCACACACCCTAATCTCTGTAAGTCGCCTTGGATAAGGCATCTGGCTCCACATGGCACATTAACATTTATGTTTTATACTCTGACCAAGCAAAACATTCAAACTTGTTTTGGGCCAGTTGTTACCTATTTGATGTGGGTATCCTTGATTTAACAGCCATTTTGTGTCAGTATTTCCATAACTCTGACACAGTTAGAACTGCTTCACCAGAACCCCATTCCCATGATCTTGAACCGCTGCTTCACCAGAACCCCATTCCCATGATCTTGAACCGCTGCTTCACCAGAACCCCATTCCCATGATCTTGAACCGCTGTTTCACCAGAACCCCATTCCCATGATCTTGAACCACTGTTTCACCAGAACCCCATTGCCATGATCCTGAACCGCTGCTTCACCAGAACCCCATTCCCATGATCTTGAACCGCTGCTTCACCAGAACCCCATTCCCATGATCTTGGACCGCTTCACATCAGGTTACATGTGGTAAGAGAAGTGCTAATTTGGGTCTTTGAAAAAAGCCAATGCTGTTTTGTAGCCGTTAATGCCATGAAACACCAAGCAACTGTCACACAACTTTTTTCTGGCAGCTGCTGAAGAAACTAGTTGAGCTTGAATTCTTTCTTTCATCATGTTTCCTAAATTAAGACAATTTGGGCCAGCTGTGCTCACACTCTCTGGTGGCCACCCTCAAGACTTTTAGAGTTGGTTCCTCCCTGTCAAAGCTGACAACGCTAAATATTTAATGTCTTAGCTCTGCATCCAAACAGCACTCCTCAGGGCAAACTCAATAATTTGGAAGGTTTGCCTCCATCTAGTGGCCAACAACTGTACTCCAGGTGCTGAAGTGATAATGGCTACTCTGGGAGTTAATCGTTCTGGGACCCAAAAAACCATAGAAGCAACAGTTCCGAGAAAAACACAAATGTGTCATTCAAGAATGACATGACAAAAAAGTAAGAAATCAGCTAAAAAAATTAAACCTAAAAACTTGAATCCCCTGAATGTAATTCTTATATTCCCCATATACAATCACTGGAGTTCAGGTACCTGCTTGTGGCTTACCGGCTCTTAAAGCTGGGTGTGGATGTACCTGTTGAGCTATCACACTACACAGCAAGTACCTGCTTGTGGCTTACCGGCTCTTAAAGCTGGGTGTGGATGTACCTGTTGAGCTATCACACTACACAGCAAGTACCTGCTTGTGGCTTACCGGCTCTTAAAGCTGGGTGTGGATGTACCTGTTGAGCTATCACACTACACAGCAAGTACCTGCCTCTACTTACCGGCCTCTACAGCTGGTTGGGGATTTCCCCCAACAAGCCGGCCCACGGGATAGAAGCGTGTTTTTTCCCCGCCAGGTCACTATTAGCCTCACTGTACTGTATTAAATTGTGTTGTTTAGCGTCAAGTTGTTAAAACCTTTTTTTTTTTTTAAATGACAGTTGACATTCTTAATCGTAACCATCTAAATAAGACCAAAATAAATGCCAAAACTTTATATTTAGGCTTCAGCGACCCTCCTTCTAGACTCATAATGATACCATAGTATTTAAAGGAGTATTTTAATTATCAAGTAAATAGACAGCGATAGATTCATTAATTATGATTAAGGCTGGGGAGGTATTAGGTAAACGCTCTGAAACATGATACGGACAACGACTTTCCGGAACAGTACGTGAACTTTTCTTTACCAAAACTACGCGCCCTAACAGAAACCAAACCAGACTTACTCCTTAACTGAAGAAAAAACTGCAAGTTTACCTTCACGTTTTAACTGTACACATACACGTATTCATGTCGCTCATTCTTACCTGTTTAAGACGCCCTTCAATCAGGAATTTCCTGAGGAAATCATCTTATTATTCACACCGTCCAAGTCACGTCTCTTCCTGTAAATAGCGTTTTCTAAACGCCAATGGTGAAGTCACAGCGCCGCCTGTAGTTGCGGAGGTTTGTTTAATAATCATGTTTAATTTACACTTCGTTTTTTCTTCAGGACTGTATCTTTATAATGTAGCGCTCTAAGCACTGGGGAAACACACCTTGTTGTGTAATACGCCTCACTGTTACCATGTAACCATTTTCTATAAGAAAATGTGTGTCTTTTTCAATTATAATGTTTAGCAATCTTAACAGTTCTGCCAGTTTGAGTTCTTCCATTCGTTGTATGACATGGAAAGTGGATAACGTCAAACATCTTAGATATAAAAAGTAAAACCCTCTATGGTAACATATAATGTTGTTTAAAATAAGACTCTAGTTAGCATTTTGCAAGTTTATGCATGTATTTATGTCTGTATTTATGTATGTATTTATGTCTGTATTTAGTATATTTATGTGACTACTTGAATACTGATGTATTTCTAAACTTCATTGCACAGGTCTTATACAGTTTAATGATTCACTAGTGTAATCGTTTAGTTATGATAGGGTATAAAAACCCCTTACTATTTACACTCTGGTTTCTCATTCTAATGTCAGTTATTGTTATTATTATTGTCAGTAATATTATATATATATATATATATATATATATATATATATATATATATATATATATATATATATATATATATATATATATAAACATAATTTAGATATTTTATTTAACATCATGTAGTCAAAGAAACTAGAAAATGATATCGCAAAAGTCTACCGGAAGCTTAATAGTAGTACAGTATTTCATTTTAGATTCCGAAATGTCACATTTTTCAACTTTTGTCAGTTTTTTGCGCAGTACATGAAAAACTATAAAGCGGTCTATAATTCAATATGTTAACGCAACAGCAGGTTTCATTCGACTTTTTGAAGCATATTTAGTTCATTCTATAGGGTGATGCCAAACTTTTGACCATAAAAATGTGTTTAAGTCCATGAGAAACATGCCTATCTGGGCAAATCTTGAGGTCAGTACAGAAGTATGGTCTTGTGCAGGGGGCCCCATACTGATCTGGGCTGTAAGGACTTCTAGGAGCTACAGTTAGTTGGCCCTGGGGCTGAGTGGATCTGCCATAATTCTGTGACTCTCTGGTTTCAATGACTTTCCTAAAGGTCTACAATCTGGTCACTTTTTTTACTTGTTTTATCTTTCTCAAGAAAGAATCTTCATTTCTTTCTCACAGAATTTAAAATCAGGATCCTTTATTCATAACGTATCAGTATATAAATCCAATGTTCTGTAGATGTAGCAGACACATACAAAAGAGCTGTATATGATGTTGTTTAGCCCACACACACACACACCACTATTTAAAATCATAACCATCATGTGTGTACCATAAAAATAAAAACCTCATCCAATAATTCAATCAAATGAATGAAAAAATGCAATTCCATATAAGAGGGAGCTGAAGTCTCCCCCAACCCACCCCCAACCCCACCTCATTTTAAAATGAACTGTTTTGTACTCAAATCCCATAGAAGTTAACAAGTCACGTGTAGGGAACAGTTTGGGCTCAAATTGTGAAAAATCATATCTGTTACAATAAGGAACACCCTATACAATACCTAATCATTTATTATCAATCACAAGAAACAGAAGCGTGTTCTTATGAACAACTTATAACCATAAAAAAGTGCTGTTGTTTTTTAACGTTTTTTAAAATGTGCTGGAATTCTTAAGAAGAAAAAAAAAATCCTGGTCAATCAAAATACAAGTCTTATCCCTAACCCTTCCTCCATCCCTCTCTCCTTCCCTCCCTCTGTCAGATCTCCCCCATCACATTGAGGTCAGCCAGTTGTTCCTGGAAGCAGCGCTCCCGGCTCACTCTCTCCACTGCCTCCTGGGCCCAGTGCAGTTGTGCAGGCCTGAGCCCACGCAAGGTCACCAGCAGGCTGTATGGACATGGGTGGAAGGGCACCATGTAATTGTAGAACACCTGCAGACAAAGCACAAATCACTACGGTTACTGCTTCTGCTTTGCTTTGAATTTAGAGTGCCCAATTAGTTTACACCTGCCTTTCTCCCCAATTTATTACATCCCCCCAGAACAGCTCAGGAGAATTGAATGTCCGATTTCACAAGCAAGCCAATTGCCTCTTTACACCAAGGAGCTCTGCCGTGGATGTCAGCATGCCAGCCCTACAGGCATCCATTTAGCTCGCTGGCCACCTACCACATACTGCTACAGCATGGTGAATTACCGGTAAACCAATAGTCGATAGATTAATCAATAACACTGATAATTGTTTCATGCAGCTACTTTACTAGCTTCAATACCAGACTATACAGTAGACAATTTTGGTGATAACCGTCCTACATTATAATTGGTCTTGCTGTTTGTTTGTTTTTTCGTTCATATAACTTACAACAATACCTATAAGACGTACTTGACGTTGCTGTGCTGTTTCCTTATCTTCCCAGATCATGTGAAATAATTTAAAGTATTTTTACGGCACTATGAATTGCTTTGGGCAACATGATCTATACCAAAGTTCAGTAGTAAGTTGCTCAGGTTGCTAGAATATGGTCTGCCTGGCATCACGTGCAGCAGTGTCACCTGGGATGAAAGACCTCAATGGCCTATCGGTTTCAGACAGGTTTTAATTTTGTTTTTTTACACACTTCATTTTAAAATGTTCTACTGCAATGGTAATGCATATAATAAATGAAATACCAAGACTGCTCTGGCTGTAAGCAGAGGTCAGAACCATGGTGTGTGGGTGTCATCTCGGGCCCTGTTCCTAACCAGAAGCCTGGTCATTCCGAGCTGTCCTTTCAGCGTTTTGTGTAACTATTCATTCATTCATTCTTTATGTTACAGTAGCTTTACAGGAATAATAGAAAAAAAACACAAGATTGAATGATTAAAATTGCAACCAACTTATAGTATATTTTTGTATGTTGGGCAGCAAGAAATAAAACAGAACATCATTTCACTTTTTTTCAATAAATGTGTAATGTTATTATTATTATTATTATTATTATTATTATTATTATTATTATTATTATTATTATTATTATTATTATTATTATTATTATTATTAGGGCTACAGCATTATAATAAATGTCACATTGACTATCGTATGTGCAGACTAGACTTTATATTTTACATTTCGTTTTAGCAATATCTCTCTCAAAAAATGTATTTGCAAATGTCTATAACAAACATGATTCTAAGAACTTCTATCGTTACAAGTCTAAGTTTTAGAAAAAAACTAACTTGAGTGTTGTTCTCCTCCAGTAACAAGGTAGGAGTATTTGAATGACAGGTTACTTGCGGTGAGCAGGTACATCTTCATTCCTACAGTGTTTTGAAAACAAGTCTGTGTTTTTTCAAGTGACACTTTGATGGCTGGAATTTGATGGCTGAAAATCCACGAAGGAATCGCTCAGGGAACACAGCAAGAGGCGGGTCTCTCCGAAGCGGGACAACGAGTGAACGGCAAAACACAGCACAGAAACCTACAGGTAAGCATTTCCAACTGAACAATAATGCATGTACAACACCGCGTGAGCTTTATTTAGTTTTCTTTTCTTTTTTATCTTGTTCTTAATAAATTATGAATAATTGAGAGACACTTTGGGATATAAGTTTTTCATTAAGCGAGAGTTGCCGTCTTCATTCTTTGATTCTTCAGTGGTGGAAACATCATACGATCATACGAAGTACTTTTTCTTTTAATTGTTTTTTCCTGGGACGAAGCAGCATATTTCTAAACCATAAACACAGAAATGAACGCTTGTTCTCAGTGTACTGATATATCCGTCGCAGGTGTAAACTGTTCTCAATGTTGTTTGCCATTTATCCTGTGTGATAGCTGGTCAATTTTTATTTTCAGGACTGTAGGGAGTGAATGTATATTTTGCCCGCTTTGCCAGAAAGTGGGGCAGAGGCAGGAATATGAGTAAGTAACTTACCTATTTCTTTATTATGACCACAGAAAGATCCACCTCCCTGGCTTACCTTGACAACAGGTAATGAATTGCTGATTCTATAAAAGGCAACTGCTTGTTAAGAATCCCCACTAGGGAATGCGCCTCTACCAGCTGCTGAGCAGGATAGATCTCCTGACTTACCTCCTTCCTATCGACCACAGGGTCATTCAGACCAGTGGCAAGAGGGAATCCCACCTTGAGAGGGGCAGATCACAGCAGTTTAAACTTACAGGTTATGCATTTGACACTAAGGTCAGGGCTTAGATGAATGTCAGTATTCGAATGTCTTATCCCATGCTGACATTCATCAAAGCCATGACCTTAGTGTCAAATGTATAACCTGTAAGTGAATACTTACACTGTGGAGCATGGCTAGTATATACTAGTTGGCATAGATGTCTGCCCGGCCGCAGACAGCCTTCACCCCAGCTTGTATTGATATTAGGTGACTTACCTTATAGTTATTCTAGTCAATCCACTATCAGGTGGTGCAGCCATAAGAACTTCAGTTTGGGCTGTTAACCAATAGAACCTTCTCCTTAAGAAATTAAGGAATGTCCTCATGTGTTTAGATCTGGCTATTAAGTTGAGAGGATGCAATAATTATCAACATTATTATTTAATTTGGCCGATGCCTTAACAAGGTGACTAGGGCCGTTTGCAGGCAATTGTATGTCTGACTATTAAAGTTGAGAGAATTAAATCCCTCCTATACAGCCTCAGTTAAAAAAAAAACAGTTTTCACACACACAAACCTGCCCCAGAAGTTGAAGTTTAACTTAAAAACTGACTTGGCAGGCTTGATGGCCTTGCCATGCCTATTGACCCTGGCACCGGAGCAGAGGCTGGACTATGCAGCATTGACAGGGGTGTTGCAGCGCCATTTCCGGAGCAGCCTACAGCCCGGGCTGCTCTGCAACGAGCTCCACAGCCGAAACAGGAAGCCGGTGGGAGCTAATCCTAGACTTGCTAATCAAGAATTAAAAATGTGATTTCATAAATACCAGATATTCCTAGATTTGTTAGTTCTAGATTACAAAATCCGGGACTAAGGTAGTACAGGATTAAAACATAATCTGTGATCAGAGCACAGAGCAGCCTTGGCTCCTGGCCCTGGCTCCTGAAATTAAAACAAAAGAACATCTAAAATGGAACAAGAAGACAAAGCAACACAGAAGAAACGTGCTAAAAACTTCAGTGAATTTGAGAAAACCTTACTGAAGCAGATGGGATCAAATTTTCCAATCAATGAGAGCAAACAGTAAGACAGAAGCAATGAAAAAAAAAAGCTTTGTGTGAAATTTGCAAACAATGTAATTCAAAAGAAAAAGTAACAGCAGGAACTGTAGATCAGTTATTTCCTATTTCTATACATATTGTTATACATTTGTATACTACCACTTTCATGTCTGAAATGTATTCATATGTTTGCTGTGATAATATGTGCTGATGGGTTTTGCTCTATAATGATGTTTCTTTATTTAAAATAAATTCTGACAGCAAATTAATTCAATTTATATCTAAATATAAAGAAATGCTGCCTTTATTTGTAGGTTCTATGGAAGAACTTAAAAATGTAAATTAAGAAAACTCATGCTGCAGAACACAGGGAAAGATTTCATACAGGTGGGGGTTCCCCACCCAAACATGATAGGAGCCAACTGGATGGCCTGCTCAGTGGGTTATTAGAGAGCCAACACCCTCTGCAAGATATCCCCGACGATGACCACATCAACAGCTCTAAAGACAGGTGAAGAATAGGATCATAGTCATTCATTTGGTAATTTATTCAGAAACTATGTAATAGTTATAAAATCTATTTCCTGCATTCATTTACCCATCTACCCATCATAAACACAGTATGTGGATATTATGAAAGGTATAGCACAAGAGAATCATTTGTGATTTCAAAATACTAGAAATCATTATAATGTTGTATATGCCTAGATGGCAATATGGTAGAAGTGTATAAACAAAAATTAAATATACCAAATAAATAAATAAATACAGAAGCAAAGCAATAAAGTAAAATATTGTTTTGAAAACATCACTTCAGAGGACTTTGTCTCAGAAAACACAATTCTTTAAGGAGTGTATTTATTGGCAATATAATAATTATCCAAATTATATTAAACAAATAATTATTATTTTTTTTCAGAGCCAGGTGACCTCAACACTCCTGGGGGATTGTGGGCCAATCCATCAGTACCACTCACAATAAAATGTCATAAAAAACAAAAGAATGACCATACATGAAACACTGGCAATCGAATTTCATCAGTACAAACTGAAATATCTTAAGGAAGAGCATGAAATGAGAATGAAAAAGGGAATGTACTCATCTCACAGGAAAGATCCTGTGTAAGCTTTGCGTGCACATCTCTGCACAGTATGTGCACTTGTAAATAAATCTGAATAAATTAATGGTTGGGTGAAAAACATGTGTCTTTTTAAAACTAATTTGCACTTACACTAACTAATTTTTTAACCTAACTGTAAATGTGTTCAAGCACAAAAGTATCGCGATAAGCCAATCCATCTAAGTTGCTGCTGTCTGCTAAATTAGCTGGAACAACAGTTTCCTCCATTTCCTCAGTGGGGGGATCTGGGTAACCTTGTTGTTTCAAAAAATTGTGCTGTACAGCTGTGGCAACAATAACCATACAACACTCCCTAGGGTGAAAGTGAAGAGTCCTTTGTACGGACATGTGCTGTACTGTTGCTGGGATGCTCCTTGAGGCAGGAGGCTGTGTGGTACAGTGGTTAAAGAAAAGGGCTTATAACCAGGAGGACCCCGGTTCAAATCCCACCTTAGCCACTGACTCATTGTGTGACCCTGAGCAAGTCACTTAACCTCCTTGTGCTCCGTCTTTCGGGTGAGAAGTATTTGTAAGTGACTCTGCAGCTGATGCATAGTTCACACACCCTAGTCTCTATAAGTCGCCTTGGATAAGGCATCTGGCTCCACATGGCCCATTAACATTTATGTTTTATACTCTGACCAAGCAAAACATTCAAACTTGTGTTGGGCCAGTTGTTACCTATTTGATGTGGGTATCCTTGATTTAACAGCCATTTTGTGTCAGTATTTCCATAACTCTGACACAGTTAGAACTGCTTCACCAGAACCCCATTCCCATGATCTTGAACCGCTGCTTCACCAGAACCCCATTCCCATGATCTTGAACCGCTGCTTCACCAGAACCCCATAGGCGTCTGCTAAATAAACAAAATAATAATAATAATTGAGGGAGTAAACAGAAATGTTGTCTGAGCGTAACCACTGTTACAAAGTAAAATGCCACCATGTTGTCTTCTCTCAGACTGAGCATAAAGGGAAGAATTCTGGAAAATTCTAGAATCATGCGTTGCATCAGGCAACAATGTTTGAAAACGATAACTTTGGGGTGCACACACCTTGAACATTGACTGCAAACCATTTTTTTCTGTTCCAGTATTCTTCATAATCTGGCACTGCTGGGCGTCTAATTGGAATATGGCTCTCGTCTATGCAGCCAGTAACACCAGAGAAGTTCCCATATTCATAAAACTGTTTTGTACAGTTCCTGTTCAATGGCATCAGGAAAATTAATGTATTGAGCTTTTAGCAGACATATAGCACAGCAGACTTTATGCACAATTCTACATACTGTTGGTTCCCAACAAATCCCCAGTCTCCCGATGAAAATTTCCAGTAGCCATGAATCTTAAAGTGACCAAAACTTGTAAAACAGGAGGAAGGGGCTTCCCCTGCTGAGATGCATGTGACAAGTTTGGCTCAAGTAACATTACTAGCTGTGCTACATATTTGTTATGCATCTGAAAACGGTGACGGAAGTTAATGTCATCGTAATAGTTCATTGGATCACTTCTATCAAACAGTATTCTTCTCTCTGGTCTTGAAGGAACACGCCTGTGATCATTTACACTGTCCATGTAATCCATCTGCTTCAGAGTCTGAGGGATGACTGGATTTAATCTGAATTTAAACCTGCCCTCATAAAGGGTTAAGTTAATGCTTCACATAGTTCAGGATTATGCCTAAATGGCCTTCATGAAATTAAGTTTTTAGTCAAGAACGACAATAACCTTGGAGAATTTTAAATTGTGTTCATGAATTCCACGTTTCGACTTTCGTTCATCTTGATTTAAAGTGCAATTTAGTGCTGGATCAGCGCTAGTCAGGGTCTGTAAAACATCCCGCAAGTGGACTAAATTTAAACCTGTTTTTAGCCCAGGTTTAAACTAGAGGAACAACTGCGTGCTCTACTAAACAACCTCTTCACGTGACCGCGCACGACCCTGCTCGCAGTTTCCTTTCCCATTAAGCTCTGCTGCGCAAGCGCACGACAGCTCTCTCGAGGCTCGCGGCGTGTCTTTTTCATTCACAGTATGTGGGAGGCCCGACACGCATACAGTTTACAGGTTTGAGTTTGTGGCGGATTTTCTAGAAAATTCGACCCGGAGAAATAGCTCAATTTAGTCGTGAAGCCTGGAGAATATACAATACGAAGTTTAGAGAGACTTGCTAAAAATAGACGCGCTTATATACAATTTTAACAAGGAAACGGTGCAGCAAGCAGATAGGAAAAGATCATTGGGGTTAACAACACAGCCGCAGCCACACAGAAAACTCATGGCGGCTACTGTGGAGGAGCTTTATCGTAACTACGGGGTCCTGGCGGACGCCAAGGATGATATCAGCCAGGTACGAGTGATCTACATGCGTCGAGGCACTGTCGGCAGGCTGCTAGATGGGATACTGCATCACCGAACGTTAAATGGTGGATTATTTGTAGGCCCTCTGGTGATAAGCGATGTTTGAGTTAATTGTGCTACCGGTTGTACAGTCAGTGGGCGTAGGTTTTGGAATTTGTTCTGAGATTAGGTATTGAGTTTAACACTGGTCCAGATATTGATTTGAACGCATGCTGTTAAACTTGCTTAAATAGATATGTATACAAGTAACTAAAGTAGAGCATTTGCAGAAATCTAATGTTTACGTTACAGACAGCGTCTCTAGCGTTGACAGCACAATTCTGCACGGCATCTGTTCCTAAATAAGTTAGCCAGCACTTCATTGTGCGCATTCACGCTCTATGCATGTAACCAAATGAGCTGGGGAAAAGCTACATTATTTGGGATTTCAACGCATAGATTGTGTTTATACAACTAAGACGGATTTCATATGCACAAATGCAGTCAGGATATGAACCAAAATCGAACCAAAACTGTATTTTGTAATGTTTTAGAAGAAACATTTTGATTTTGTGCGTATCCACGTTCAGCAGAAAGATTTTCATTCAGTTTTATGCCAATGAAGTCATTTTTTTTGTTTGTTTTGTTAAGTGCTGATATTAATTACAGCGGTTAACTAACTTTGCTTGTGTTTCTACAGCACAAGGATGCCTATCAGGGGATCCTAGATGGGGTGAAAGGTGGCCCAAAGGAGAAGCGCCTGGCTGCACAATTCATTCCTAAATTCTTCAAGAGCTTTCCTGAGCTGGCAGATGCAGCCATCAACGCACAGCTGGACCTCTGTGAGGATGAAGATGTGTCGGTGAGAATGCATACATAGGCTATTAATTGCTTAAGGAAATACTTCCTCCACCCTGTGGATTTGCATAATATGTGTTTGAATTGTCATGTATTACTTCTGCACTCATGCATGCTTGGCCTGTGTAGTGAAGCATGTGTTACCAGGTGGAATTTCTCTAATGGGAAGTATAAAAATGACCACTGGGGATGATGATCAGTAATGACAACCCCAACTCTCTAACAATGAGTGTGTTAAATATTTGCAATGGAATGTCATTGACGCACACCCTTCTCTCCTATAGATCCGTCGTCAGGCCATCAAGGAGCTGCCTCAGTTTGCAACAGGAGAGAACCTCCCCAGAATTGCAGACATCCTAACCCAGCTGCTCCAGTCAGGTACAGTAACTCGACTATCGGGGATTCAACGTCACCACCTGTCTGGACTTGAATACACAGACAACTTGCAGACAAAAGTTAAATGCCACTATTGCAAATATGCTCTAAGCTCATTAGACAAATAAAATACTATAAAACCACAAGACTAATTATGAAATTTGCTGGTACTGCTGGCAGATAAATTTGTATTTTAAGGGTGTATGAAATCATTGACCTACTTTGTCACAAGGATTTTACTGGTCCCGCAATTGAAATTCCTTTCTCTTTTTGTTAGTAACAATATTTTCCTGATTTTGTGTTTTTCAGATGACTCGGCCGAGTTTAATCTAGTTAATATTGCATTACTCAGCATATTCAAGATGGATGCCAAAGGTATGGTTTCTACTGCTTTTTTATTTTTTTATTTATTTTTTAATCAATTTTGGTTATAAGATTTGAGTGCATGTGTTTGGAAAGTTAGGTGAAAAGTTCAATACTCTCCAATTATGAATACCTCATTTGCAGTGTCCTTATTGCCAATATCTTGTTAACCTGAAATTGCATGTGTTTAACCCTTGGTTTTATAATTCTGCAGGGACACTAGGTGGGCTCTTTACTCAAATTCTACAAGGAGAGGATATTGTGAGGGAGCGAGCTGTCAAATTCCTCTCCAGTAAGATGAAGACCCTGCCTGATGAGGTGATGACCAAGGAGGTGGAGGACTACATCTTTACAGAGTCCAAGAAGGTAATGCATTCCATCACACTCCAGAGAGGTTACTGTAATTCACACTTCAGGGTCCTGATCAAACTAAGTCCTTCAACTGCTTTTCCTTATTTATTTTTTTTAATTTATTTTTTCCCCTCTGGTGCTGTGTTGCAGGTCCTGGAGGATGTGACTGGAGAGGAGTTTGTTGTGTTCATGAAGATCCTGTCAGGGCTGAAGAATCTGCAGACAGTGAGTGGGCGGCAGCAGCTGGTGCAGTTGGTGGCAGAACAGGCATTTCTGGAACAGCACCTCAACCCAGCTGATGCAGACAGCGTGGACAGGCTGCTGCAGTGCACTCGCCAAGCTGTGCCCCTCTTCTCTGTAAGGATGCCTCTTTATACTGTTCTTTCTCATAAATGTGTAGCTCTGCATCATTCTTGTCTTTACCTGGAACAATATTAAATGTTTAAAAAAAAAAAAAAAAAAGTCTCATCTATCAGTGTTTGAGGGTATAAAGGTTTCTGTACAGCTGCAAATTCAGCTGCCTTTCAGATACTGATTTGCATAAGGACATAAAGAAATATCTATGCTCATCTGGTTCCTGGTAGCTGATCAAACCCAGCAATTTATCAGTGTTAAATTAGTGATTGCCTTTACAAATATTTGTCATTAATTCTTGTTCTTTTTCTCATCGTTAGAAAAATGTTCATTCCACACGGTTTGTGACCTACTTCTGTGAGCACGCCCTGCCAAACTTGAGCACCCTAACCAGCCCAGTAGCTGAACTAGACATCCAGTTAGAGGTAAAGAACAGTGCCCTCCTGATTTGCAGTAACACGGGAGGTGTGTGTGGTGGGCTGATTATTTGTGTAAGCTACCCTGGGTTTTCAGTGGCTAATGGAAAACCACTTACTGGTTTGGGTAGGGAGAGAATCTGACTTTTTAGAACTCTTGCTTTGGATAAGCAACCCTTTATAATATGTCCTTATGGGGTCCCTGCTTATTTTGGATAAAGTGAACCTCTTCATTTTGGGAAGCACAACTCAAATTGGAAGTTAAGATCATATTATGGGTTAGCCACTTAAGCTATATGGCTGTTTGTTTTACATACTGGTCATATTTAATTATCCTCTTGAGTGCCTGCTGGGAGTAATACTGCAGCACATGATCAGTTAAACATGCATGCAAAGGGGTCTGCTTTATTAATATTAGTACACATAAGCAAATAAATGACTGCTGGTCATTAATTGTTTAATTGAACCTTGCATTGGTGTGTAATATTTTCTCAACGTGCATGGTATTTATTGAAATTTTGGAAAGATCAAATCTGCAAATGTGAAATACTGTGTGTTTTAATAGGTTTTGAAGTTGTTAGCAGAGATGAGCCCATTCTGCGGTGACATGGAAAAACTAGAAGTCAATTTAACCAAGCTGTTTGATAAATTACTGGTAAGATCTGTTTATTTTAGATTTTTATTACTGTGATCTGGTCAAATCTCAAGGGGATATATATGCTGTCAAATATACAGTAGAAGCCCGGTCAGCCGAACAGCTTTGGGGTCGTAGAAATAGTTTGTATGAATGAATGTTCGGATGAACGCAAGTTTACATATATTGTACTCTAAAGGTTTATTTAAACATTAGCATTCTTCTCATAGCACTGTATATAACATCACTCTGCAAAGCACATCTGAAAGCGAGACTGAATCGTTCTATACAAATTAAGTACCGTGAATGTAAAACTGATTCAAACAAGTGAAGCACTTTTTTTTTATTTTTATGCACAGTCTGTTGCACATACAGAACAGTTCAGTACATTTAGTTGCATGGCTTTATTTATTGGGCCATTGCTTTTCAGTTACAAAAATAAATAAATAAATCTGAAAACAAATTTCAACACTGTATTCTCAAATACCGTGCTGTTGGTCCATAGAAGCTAAACTGGTTTGTGCTAAAAAAATGAGTGGTGTTTTTTTCCCCCCCAAAACAGAACAGAGTTTGCCATTTGAAATTAAATCAGCGATTTAACAGTATCCCATCTTTCTTAACAGCTTATCTGTGCAAGTTTAAATTCCAAATTAAATTAACTAGGGTTCCACCTATAATTTGTACCCTACGTTTATCAAGTCTTGTTATAAAATGTAAAATGTTTATACAGAATAAAAAACAATACTTTTTGAAAGAGAAACATTTGCTTTTTTTAACTGTATTGCTTGATTCTCTGTATAAAATGCCAGTTACTGAGGGAAAATAAACCCCATAGACTATTGTTCAAGAAAAGAAAGCATTTATGGCTTTATTTATGGCATTTATGGTTTGTTTTATGTGAACTGGGTCTCTATCAGGTTAACTTTCCAAACCGACCAAACACTTGCTAAAACACTCCATCGCTTCACTGTTGGTTGGTACAGATGCAGAAAGAATTTCATTTTCCTCATTCTCTTCCTGTTCGACATTTGGATCTGGGGGTTCACAAGCTAAACAATTTCCGCAATAATTTCCAGTTTTTCAGCTAGAATAAGCACTGTCCTTTTTCGTTTGTCAGCCATTTTGAATTTGTCAGGGACACGCTTGGTGGTTAATAAGGCGATTCGGATCAAAGGGGTTCAAAGTAACAGGCTTCTAGTGTATATCTAAAAGTTCTTTGTTTTGAACTAAAATGTGTTCTTTTCAAACCAACAGCTATTGTAATCCATACCAGTTTGTATCCTAGTGATTTTACACAAAAAACCCTGAAATGAATTTGATTTTGTCAATGCTGCTGAACAGCGTTATCACTAAACACACATGTGCACATGCTACATTTGTAACATTCTGGTCCACAGATGTGCAGTGTTGTATTGGTCTCCCAAGAATACTGTTAATACTGCAAGGAATTGGGAATCCATATGTTTATACACACTCCTAACTGAAATGTTCTTTACTGTGCAAGAACTTTACTGCATGTTGTTAATATTGTCCCTTTTGATATGCAGTCTGAACTGAGGTGGTGTTTTTGTTCAACAGGAATACATGCCATTGCCCCCGGAGGAGGCAGAGAATGGGGAGAATTCAGGCAGTGAGGAGCCCAAGCTGCAGTTCAGTTACGTGGAGTGTCTCCTGTTCGGCTTCCATCAGCTGGGTAAAAAACTGCCAGACTTCCTGACTGACAAACTCAATGCAGAAAGACTGAAAGACTTCAAAATCAGGTAGGGAAATGTAACTGGGACTCCAGTAAGAATGTGGTGTTAGTGGTTATTAAATGGCATTAGTAGTGGTTCAAATGACTGGATCCGCATGAAGATATTCTGCTTTCTAATAACAAAGCTGACTACCATTTTGGTATGAAAAGGCCAAAACCACGATATTCATTACAAGATCAAACAGCTGATCGAGAGAAATTATAACACTATAGCCCTGAATGTTACCATAAAGAATAGCGTATGTAAAAGTAAACTATTTACACCACTGTCAAAACAAACTGTTTTTTACATTACTAACAAAACCTGATGACTGAAATAGTGAAGTTTTTGTTTAATTGCTTGGCGTACACAAATGTGGTATCTTTTTGTCACTTGATACATTTTAAAGTAGTCTGTATGAACATTTCCCAGAATTTCTCTGTGTCTCTTCACGTTGAACTGTGCTGACTAAATGTTGTTTGTCTCCAGGCTGCAGTATTTTGCTCGGGGGCTCCAGGTCTATATACGGCAGTTACGTGCTGCCTTGCAGGGAAAGACTGGGGTTGCTTTAAAGACAGATGAGGTAAGGAGGTTGTGTGCTTGGCTATTTATTGAAGATAGTCGTTTGATGGCAGTGGTGTTCAAATGGGTGAGATCTTCCCAGACAAGCTTTTATTTTCTGTGTTTTAAGTTCCATCCCATTTGGATTTCCTTTGTTCCCTGAAATCACTTGGAGGTTAACCGTGCCAAAACATGGTTAGGCTGAATGAGCATGTATTGGAGTCATGCCAATAATAGGCATGTACAGAACCTTTATGACTTATTGGAGCCCACATGGGTGAATTGAACCTTTTCTTTCTTTTCTAGAACAAAATAAAAGTTGTTGCTTTGAAGATTACAAATAACATTAATGTACTAATAAAGGTAAGATTTTATAGATGCTTTTATAGAATTTGACAATGTTATGTGCTGCTACATGTTAGAAAGGGATGACTTTGAGGGGATGTGTTTTATTACAAATATTTAAACCAAATGTTTTATCAAAATGTACAATTTCCCATGTAGTAATTTAAATTTTAAATTTTGGCTAATGCCTTTTGGTATCTAAATATGGAACCCACATGCTTTGTTTGCATCTACAGTATGGTGTTTTGAATGATGTTGTAATTCTCTTCCCCCAATCTGTAGGACCTTTTCCACAATCCTCCTTCTTACAAGAGCACAGTGACTCTTTCATGGAAGCCTGTCCAGAAGGCAGAGGCTGCTGGGTAAGCAAGCTTTACTATCACTCTAAGACTTGAGGGTATCCAGTAGAGCTGAAACTCAAGATTAACTCATCTGGCTTAGCTGGGATCTGGCTTCGTTATCCAATGTCTTGTTCTCTATAGTGGATATGTCAGAATTTGCTTTCAGTATGGGAGTTGAACATTTATAAAGGTTTTTTTGGATTTAAAACTTATTTTGCACTTCCTTCAGACAAAAACGATCTACCAGTGAAGACCCAACCTCCAGCTCCCCTCCGAAGAAACCAACAATACTTCCAAAACGGGATGCCCGGCAAATCTACAACCCTCCCAGTGGCAAGTACAGCGGCAACATTGGAGACTTTTCTTACGGTCAGTTACAGGGAGACCAGCAGTGTCAATGCAGGCTCCTGGGCATAGTTGTGGAGTTGTTTTAGAACAAGTCCTATTTAAAACTAGTTGATCACAAGATTCTTGGAGCACCAAGTTTAGTCTAGAGCTCTGAAATCTTTTTCCAAAGTCACCCAACTCCATGTCATTTGCAAACACTCTATGGGAAGTGTTAAGTTGTCCTGGTAAATCCTAAACCTCATTTGAAAGGGGTAGTTTGTAAGACAGCAGTACTTCATGAAAATCTGTTTATGTTCTGCTTCAACGACAGTTGAAATAGCTGCATCCTAGTTCTGACTGGGATTTGTCTGTTTGCTTACAGAACAGAGAGGTGGCTTCAGAGGTGGGCGAGGGAGAGGCTGGGGAGGCAGAGGAAACCGCAGCCGAGGGAGAATCTATTAAGAAGACTACCTTCATACCAAACCACCCACCCAACACTGCTGGGGGTGCTGCTCCGGACTGACCTTTACAGCAGCTTTGTGACAGGAACCCTCGCTGCACAGACCTACAGTCACCTCCCACCTGCCCTGCCAAGGGTGCTAACCTGTCCCTTTGCAGAAGTGGGGAGAGGACCTTTTGTACAACTGGCTTTATGTTTATAAAGAAGATTGTTACTGTGTGTTGGTAACCATGATTTCATTTTTTTTTCTTTCCCTAAAAGCCTGTAAGCTGTGATCATATTGAAAATCCTTTGTTTTCACCCATATGATTTAGAAACTAGATTTATGAAGACATCCCCCCCATCAAGAAATAAATGTTACTTATTTTGGAAATGTGTTGTATGCAAGAGGTTGTATTGTTAAACATGCCTTTTATGTTTGATGGACACACTCTTCAACAAAAACAGGGTTAAATTGATCAGACTTTGGATGCTGCAAGATGACAATGTTTGAGACTCAGCAAATTAACTTGGATGACTTACTGCTCTACAAAGTAGCTCACAAAGGTCATTACTGACAGCATTTTACTTTCATTTGGATGTATGCATTTTGTTTTCCCCATCGTTTATTTTGCCTTGGTTTATCTATCAGGAGTTTACCTTTTGAAGATAAGTGTTGAATGATGAGTACTTAGCCCATTGTGGCACAGAGCTCCAGACCATATAATGTGAACAGAGAAGGTGAATAAAATACTTTTTTTAAGCAACTGAACTATTGGAAAAACTTTTGGATACTGTATTTGTTGTAGTTTGTGTTCTAGCAGTGTGTACAGATATTGGGGCGAAGAAACAGCGGGGTTTGTGAAGAACATTATTGGCCTATGTTTAGTTTTTAATTCTGTGTTGTTGAAGTGTGGGCATGCATTTTACGGGGCCATGTTTTTGTGTAAAGAGGAGGGAAGCATGTTCAGGGAGTAGGTGTGTGTGTGTGTGTGTGTGTGTGTTTTTTAAATATAAAACATAGGCAATCTGGAAGCCTATTTACAAGGTTTCAGCTATTCTCCATGAAGGAAATTGGAACCAAAAGAGTTTGGGGAAACCAGATGGAGAATAAGTTTTAAACAAATTCCAGGTTATAAAATGATTAGCAGGAATAAGTTTGGATGTACTGCTACTTTTACAAAAGCCAGAGTGGGGGACTTTTGACATGCTGCAACACATTGTCTCTGGCGGGGTTTTGGTGTAAGGGGGGCAGGAGGGATACATTTTCTACTTTCAAATCAAGTATGCTTTTTGTATTGTTTTTCTGTTAAGATATTTAATATCTTTTGATTAAAAGCGCTGATTTGGACCAAGCAGGAGTAATGTAGTCAAATTAATTTAATGTTGACTCACCTGTCTCCACTTATTTGAAATTCTCATTGCTGTGGCAATGGGCTTTAACATTTAACAATTATCAATCCAGTTTCTTAAACTGATATAGTAGTTTTTGATAAATTGTATTTATACATTTGTATGTAATTTATTAGTGCTAGGACAAACATTCAAATACACATTGCTTGAAATGTATTCATGTGCAAAAAAATTATCAATGTGAATTCAAAACTAATGTGTTTATCCCAGCACTGCATTATAGCATGTATTAACTTAATTGTCAAATTCATATCTTGATGACCGCAATATAATATATGCTAAAATTGAAATTGATTTTGCATCACTATATTGACATTCATTCCATTACAAAACCTGTTGGTGATATTACAATTCTGATACAATTTGATTTAATGTTATTTTGTATAACAAGTCTCTATCAGCAATTATAATGGGGATATAGATACAGATAGTAAAAACAATTTGAATCCAGCTACATCTCTCTAAAATGTAGAACTGTCAAGACCAAATGCTGAAAATTACATTTTCTTGGGATTCTCGTGAGAAACACACATTATTTTAATGTCCCCAATCAATATTGGAGTTAGAAAGCCTTCACATTGCTAAATGTATGGATTTTACCAAAAATCAGAATCTTGTTTGCCCCAGTTGTCCCTTGGGTTGGGGACTTTTTATTTTATTTTTCATAAAACATGTATGCTGCCAAGTCTTACAACATTGAATATAGGGTTGAGGTGTTTGCGGAATGAATGTTACATTGTTTAATGCTCGATGCATAGATAATATTGGTTTACCCCCCCCCCACCCCCCAGTGCTCAATTAGAAAATATAAAATAGCCCAATACTTTAATTTTATTGAATGGTACAAACCAGTGGTAACAATGAACATGTATTATCTTGAAAAAGCTACTTTTTGTGTAAAGTGAAATCAATACTGAGAATAGCGCAGTGAGCATGCTTAAATAATCCCAAAGTCCTGCGCAGTCGACCTGGGAGTCTTTCAAGTAACTGATTGCCCCAGTCATTTCACGGTCTGGTTGGATTATATATATTGCTAAGTTGTTTGCAAAGAGTTAACCCACTGAATCCTACAAAAAAAAAAAAAGATGGTGCTTTATACTTTTTTGCCATACTTGTGGCAAGTCCAGACAACATACACGCTTCTTTGCAACAGCTTCAATACGGCAATGACAAGGGATAGTATATTAGGGCCCACCAGTGTTAGTCTGGTACAGTCCGTGCTGCATAAGTGATCTGGTTCCTGGAACACTTCCATCATGGAAAAAAATACTGAATCCACACTACACAACTTTCAGGAAACAAAGGGAAAGATGGATGGCACTTTGGAAGAATCAGGCTGCAGGACTAGTCCAACAATATTGCTGTGTTAAAGATTTCATACCAACACCGCTGTTAACATTTAAGAGGTAGCAACCAAAGTGTTATAAATATTGTCTTTCCTCTTGCAGCACAACATTCTCCAATGTACCAGTACTGTATTGTTTTGCTGTTATTTTTAATTTCCAAACCTAGAGTCTATAAAGTTTATTTTTTTTCTTGTTTTACAGGTAATGGGACCTTGGTAGTTTCCAATGGGCAACAGATGGAGTCCTATTATTTGTAACACAGGAAGTGAACCTACAGTATCCTGGCAAGAAAAAAAACAAAGTCAAATTATAAACCTCACAGATCAGCCAACCAGTTTCCAAATAGAGTGATCATTATCCTATGGCTGAAGCCCTCAAGAGCTAATGCGACTTTATCTTGGAATTTAAAGGGCGATCTTGAAGATACAGTATCTCTAAATCATTTCCTGATATCTCTAAATATTTGAAGATATCGGTCATTTTAAGATATATAAAATCAATTTAGCGATATCTGAAAATGATTTCCAGATATCTTCTAACATCCTGCTCATTTAGAGATACTAAAATCATTTGACGATACCTTTAAATAACTTCCTGTTCATTTAGAGATACGCTGGCACATAATCCCTTGGCCTCCTGGGGCGTGCAAGCTGTTCCTCAGACTCACTTTCTGGAGTTCTAACAGACTCTTCCATGGAAAGTCACTGCCCGAGTCAGGTGGAATCAGACCAGGGTCTGACTCCGAGTCACTGTCGGTTTCCATCATCCTCCTTGCCACCTCCTCTGTACGCAACCTTTTGCGTGACATTTAATTTACAGTAGTTACTGCAATATATAGTATATAGTAATCAATGAAATAAATTTCACACAATAGCAAAACAGATATATATATATATATAATAAAAATATATGGGAATTAAATGTACAGTCACAAATTTATCTGACAGCTACAAAAATTCTGAAAAGAGGCTAGTGTTGGCAGATATAACAATTATTTCATAAATACAAAAACAGAAACAGTTGTCGGAATTCAATGCAGTTGTAAATGTATCTACCAGGTACAAAAATTCTGAAATGAACTGTGATAGTGTTGACAAATATATAACCATTACTTCACAAAAAAAGATAAATGTATTAGAATTCTTAAAAAGAACTCTGACCTCTGCATACTCAAAAATAGCTCTACAAAATACAGAAATGTATTCAGATTTATTTATTGAACAATCAATTATTTTTAAGTAATTTCATTCCTTCAGGGTTGTAGCAATCTGCTCAAGTCAGATTCATCTCACACCACGACACACAGAGCGATGAAAGGTTAGCTGTAATTTCCAGACAGTAACTGAATTCCAGACAGAACAAAACGGAGAAATCGTATAACCAGTTTTTACTCTGTGCTCTGTCTTAGGGTGAGACGTAATTGTAAGTGACTCTGCAGCTGATGCATAGTTCACACACCCTAGCCTCTGTAAGTCGCCTTGGATAAAGGCGTCTGCTAAATAAACAAATATGAATAATAATAGCGATCGATTAGTTCTGAAAATAACACCAAGTTTGCAAAAAATAGCTGTTCGGGTCTGCTAAATGTTGTACACATCACGATTTGCTCAGATCAAATTAAATACAGACTTCAGTTGCTGACTTCCTGGATTTCAAACGTAACAACACGAAGAAATCCTATAGGCTAGTTTAGGCATCAATCATTTTGAGAGACTAAACCCTCCCACACATGTCCTCACTCACACACTGTGCCACTGCCATATAGATCGCGTATACGGTACAAAATAAGGCAGCCTGAAACAATCAACGGTTGTTTAATTCTGAAAATAAGATCGAGTTTGCCAAAATACCTAATTGGATCACCTAAATGTTTTAGCCATCACGTTTGCTCAGATCAAAGCACGATCCGCAATATACAGACTTTAGATTGCTGACTCGACTTAATGAATTCCAGACTAAACAACACGGATAACTCCTATAGGCTAATTTAGACGTCATTCCTCCACTATTTAAATTACGTGACCGATACACCATTCACATATTTCTAGAGATTAAACCCTCCCACACACTCTGTGGGTGCGTTAAGTAAGTGAGCGGCTCAGTAAAAGAATCAACTTAACGGCTTGCTCAGTTCCGCTCCCGCTGAGCCGCTCAGAGCGGTCCTGAGCATTTTTCATCAGTGATCAGAGGGAGCGGACGGAATGGCCACCTGCAGGAAACAAGTGAGATGACAGGCAGGATTGACAAATACGTTTGTCAAGAACGATGAACTGGTTCCGACTTATGAAGTTATGTATTAATTGGCTAAAGAAGATGGTAAAAAATGTTGTTTTCACACGGGGTCATTTTATCTACCATCACCTCAGAAACACAAACAAGCAAATAATTATTATTGGCCATTTTTAAAAGTCGCTCAGCGCTCTCGTGGAGCAGAGCGTTAAGTCATTTAAATCCGCTCAGTGTGCTTTCGGAGCGTTCTCACTCTGAGCGGCTCTCTTACTTAACGCGCCCAGTAATTGTTTGAAATGATCACTTACTCACAGCCGGCGATATGAGCTGGTTAATTTGCTCCACATGGCACCTATATGTTTCCGTAGTTATTGACCCCTGAGATCAAATATATAGTACTTCAAGGATTTAAAACTAAACCGGTGATACAGTGGACTGCTATTCCAAGATGCGTTTAGCATGATCTATTCAGTGCTGCTGGTTTTTGTTCAGTCAGACGCATGCGCTTATTCGCGCATTGACCCATTAACAATTGTTTTTAAATGCTTTCATTCAACTCTCCCGGACATATACACCCATAAATACATCCGGTACAGTACCAACATGTAACGTCTACTCCAGCGCAAGCTGTATTTCAATACCCGTTGCCCTTAGTACCAACATGGCGTTTTTATTCTTCACCCGCCTTCCTTTTCAGGTGTAAGCTTCCGTTTCCTGTTGCTAGTTTCCTCTTGGAGAGGGAAGATGGCGAATTACAGGAGACGGGATTCTGAGCCCATGTTTTGCTTCAGATTCCCGGGCAGAGTCAGTGGACTTGGAGGGGCGCTGATCTTTCTGAGCTGTGTCCTTGTGGAGCCCAGCGCAGCCACCACACACTGGGTAGTGACCGAGGATGGCAAGATCCAGCAGCAGGTAGGGAGGGAGCTGTGTGAATCAGAGCAGGGCAGGGTCAGCGCCCGGAGATTTGCGGATGTTGGGCTGTCATTGAATGGCCACCAGAGAAAGTGTATCCCGGACACTGTATGAGAAGCTGTGTTGTTGAGGTGCCAAGTGTCATGATAGATAGTACAGGGGGTGTGTTCACGAGAGGCAGACTTTGCTAAGTCTGCGCAGATTCTGCAAAGATTCTGATCATTCATTGGCTACTTGCTCCGATTCTGTGCAGATTCTGCGCAGAATGACGAAAGTCTGCGTGTCGTGAACGCACCCAGGGAGTGAGAAAGCTCAGGAGGAGGAAATGTGGTCTGTTGACAGGAGGTGCGCAGGTGCGCGTACACTCCCTGCACCGAAGTGTTTGCAGATATGGATTTGTACCAAATATCAGTTTTCACTAACTAGGCAAGCAAGTGGTCAGTCTCCATTGCAGTTTGTTTACCTGTTGTACAGGTTATCAATTAACTGCTGCCTGAACACTAGTATTATAGTCATTGTTTTAAATCTCTTAAATGCAACTTGTGACTTACACGATGAAGGAATTATTTAAAATACATGTTTTAGTAGTCGTAGTATTACACTGAAATGTACATTTGAATATATTAATTACAGTGGTAACTGTGGTACACTAATAAAAAGGATGCAAAGACAGGAGGGTAGATTGTGCAGCCTCCCGTGACAGACAAAATTATCGTTAAAAGATGATAGAGCCTTCTGTCTGACAAGTAACTGACATCTGACAACGTTTCATAAATACATAAATACATAAATATATGGAAAGTATGTTTAATTACAAAGACAAGAAAAATGCATTTTGGCTGAACTCATTTAGAAAAAAAATCAATTTTCAATGGCTTATCCAAGAAAAATATCAAACAAATATGATCACTGGAATGCTAACAGAGAAAAGAACAGTTGAATTTCATCTGGGGGCTTGGATTTAGCTTGTCCCCTAAAAAATATCTTTACAATGTTAACTCCCCAAACATGAATAAATTGCCATAATAACAATGTTGTGTCCGGTTCTTTCTCAGATGTTCTGCCTGGCTCTGCTGTTCTTTGATTTCTTTTGCTGTTCTGTTTTGCAGGTGGATTCGCCCCTGAACTTGAAACATCCCCACGACCTGGTGATTTTCATGCGACAAGAGACCAGAGTGAGCCACCTCAAGGAGCTGGAGGTACCTTCACACAGTGTCCAGGAACTAAGCATTGCTAGACCAGTGCTCTGCATCCATCAACACAAGCCAGGGTGCTTGGAGATGGAACAACACATGCTCAACACACAAATATATGCTCTAGATTTTGCCTAAAGCTTACCATCATACTGTCAGTGTACACACACACACACACTTACACTTACTTCAGATGAGCAGGAACGATATCTGATTGGGAAAGCACAAGAGACTGAGCTTTTGAGAGTATGTGGGTTTAAGCTGTAGTGATCTGTTCAGTGAAGGCACATGCCCAGTCTGACATTGTGTTGCTGGTTTTTGCCATGTTAAAAAAAAAATGCTGGTAGTTTGTTTACTGTACTATATTGCTGTGTTGTTATGGTAACCAGTGTTACCGGACTATTAAATGATTTAATCAATATGCATCTTTAGAGCGATGTTTCTGCGCATGCACCAATGAACGGGACGGTGCTCAGAAAATAGCATTTTTCATAATAACTACGTATTGTCATAATTTGCTAATGTTGCCGTTTTCTTCAAAAGGCCTTGGAGAAATGTGAAACCTACTCCAAAAGTTTTATGCATTTCTTTAACATGGCGAAAACCAGCAGCATTTTGACGCCTGTATTGACTGTCCATAGAGTTTTTTTGCCTAACTCTCTATACCACAATGCTTTGCGTGCAGTGAGACGGAAGTCTCCATTGAAAATCAGCGGAGTCGAGTATCTTGTTAAATAGAATATCATTTGAAACGCCCTTCTAAATAATATTGGCTGAAGCAGTTTTGAGTGAGGCTGGATTTTCGTTGATTAAAATATTAGTGTGTACTGCCATTGGCTCGAAAGGTTGCAGTGTTTTTGGCACAGTGCGAGATTGACATTTGGAAGTTTGTCTGGTTGTTGGGAAATTTGTATGGTTAATTGGAAATGTGCAGGTCCGTACAGCCTTTCGTATTAATGAATTGACAAATTAATTAATGAATTAATAGATGAATTAACAAATACGTTTATGAATTATTGTATGAATTCACAAATTTATGGAAAAATTGCTGGACAAATAGACCAATTCACGAATTGACAAACAAATTGACAAATTCACGAATTGACAAACGAATTTGATAAACTAACGGCCGGATAGTTTTGGCACAAATGGCACTCCATATAAACCTTTATTTTGGCCCTTTTGTTGGTGCCCTGTGTTGTTTATTAAATGTGTACTTTAGTGCTTAAACTGCAGCTTCCTTACCTCAGAGTCTCTTTCTTGTCGCTTCCCACTTCCGACGCCATATGTAGCAGGGTCGCAGCAAGAAGGAGACTCTGAGGCAAGGAAGCTGCAGTTTAAGAGCTGAAGCACACATTTAATAAACAAAACAAAACAGGACAGGACACAAACAAAAGGGCACAAGGGCCAAAACAAAGGTTTAACAAAACACAAGGTCAGGCTGGGCATTCGCCTCCATCCATGCATGCATGCAAGACCAAACACTCACCTACTCCTCTCCCAGACAGAGGATTTCTGGCTGTTTTTTTGCAGATGGCCACTCCCCAGTTTCTTCCGCCATTGTTTACTGAAGGCGAGCAAGGGAAGCTTTTCCTCATTGGTCAGTTCCCTAGTTGCCGCTGGACAGAATCACAAAAATAGACACCAATTATTATTTTTTTTTTCACATTGCTTCAGTGCCGCCCATCGTATCACAGGCAGTGTGAACGGCTCGTATCAAAAATGCATGTTTAATTTTTTTTGTCGTGGTGCGGTGTTCGCTTATCGCATCGCGTCCGGTGTGCAGAGGCCTTAACACTTCCAGGCAAAATCCTAAAAAATACATAGTTCTCAAATTTGGCAGAACCATATCAAAAGATGTTTAGCCTCAAAGTCAAGCCCAACCACAGTAGATTTCAGCAGACATGGGGAGATGCAGAGATACGTTTGACACCTGTTTCTTCCCAATCTTGGTAAGTACATCCCTTAGCATAAAGGTATTGAGAGTTGCAGTTTGGGGATATAAGGTGGTACCTGTATGTGTGTCACACTTACATTTGTACATTCTTTTGGATGTGTGTCATGGGGAGGTACATTTTTATAATAGAAGGCTCTGATTTTGTTTTCATAACCATGACAGGGATATATGCATCTGACACAGTTTTAGTCACTTGTATTTGGGTTGTAGAACACCCTGCAGTATTTACTAGAAACACATTACCAATCACTGTGTGCCTTGTCTGTATCGCAGCGTTATATTTCTTTTAAAATATTTAATCTAAATATTTAATATAAATCAACTGGGAAATGCCTTTCTCAACATTTACTCGGGAGCGTTCTCTAGGAGAAGACTCATTTCAATCAAAGCACCAGCATTGTTGCAGGAGGGAGCATGAACTGGATACACTGTGAGCGATCCTTCTAACAGAAATACATTTTCTCCTAGTTGATTTACCAATGACGTGTGAATAAAAATATCAAAACAGGATTATGTTGAAAAATATATTGCTGCGATATGGATAACATGGGATTCAGCAAAGGTAAAGTATTGTGTCTCTTGTGAACTCGGCAGGGGGGTCTGGAACACTGAATAACAGTGCTGACTGCCTGCCTCCTCTCCTGTTCTCTGCTGTAGAAGCAGCTGGTGGCACAGAAGATCCATATTGAGGATAATGAGGACCGGGACACAGGATTGGAGCAGAGGCACTACAAAGAGGACCTGGACTGCATCAAAGCCAAGGTTCCTCTGGGAGACCTAGACCTCTACGATGGAACCTACATCTCACTGGAGAGCAAAGACATCAGGTACCAGCAGGGGGCAGCACCTTCAAAGTCATATTGTGCTACAACCAAAATAAACTCCACTGAATGTGTTAGCATTCACAGCTGTAGAGCCCCATATAGTTTGTGTAAGTTTCAGAAAATGGTTACTCTGTGACCCAATGCGGATAGCTATCATTATGATATCGGCTTAACAAACACAGTCTGGGTAAAAATTCATTTTGTTTAACTTTCTGCACTCATAACCTTCTACTGCTGCAAATAGTAGCCAGAGTGTACCTGGCTGGCTTCCCTTCCAGTTACAAAGCGTGTGTCCCCATATATCCCCTTATAAAAGTTTACAACAGTAATCTAGCAGTTTTCCTATGCTTTCCAATGGTTATACTCTGCATTAGCATAGTTTGCCATGGTGTGCCATGTTTTCTAAGATGCTTTCCATAGGGTTGGGACAATATTGAAAAATCTCTGAAATGATAACTGGATAAAAAATGCGATAATTGCAATTATCATGGTGTTTGCTCATTTAGATTCCGCTGTTTATACAAATATAAAATATAGCAATCTCTCGCTAAACCAAGGACAGGTTACCTGGAATAATGAAGTGTCCGCTTTAAATAACAAATAAATACATTTTAAAAAACGCATGCACATTTATACTGCTCAGTTTATTTTAAATGTATTTCCATTTTCGCTATAATGACTTGGATTCTAGTATAGTAAGCAAACTTGTTAAATTTGCAGATGACACAAAAATAGGAGGAGTGGCAAACACCGTTACAGTATCAAAGGTCTTTCAAAATGATCTAGACAGCATTCAGAACTGGGCAGACACATGGCAAATGACATTTAGTATAGAAAAGTGTAAGGTACTGCATGCAGGCAATAAAAATGTCCATTATAAATACCATATGGGAGATACTGAAATTGAAGAAGAAATCTATGAAAATGATCTAGGAGTTTGTTGACTCAGAAATGTCTTAATCTAGACAATGTGGGGAAGCTATAAAAATAGCCAACAAAATGCTCGGATATATAGTGAAAAGTGTTGAATTTAAATCAAGGGAAGTAATGTTAAAACTTTACAATTCATTAGTAAGACCTCATCTAGAATATTGTGTTCAGTTCTGGTCACCTCGCTACAAAAAGGATATTGCTGCTCTAGAAAGAGTGCAAAGAAGAGCGGCCAGAATTATTCCGGGTTTAAAAGGCATGTCATATACAGACAAAAAGAATTGAATCTATTCAGTCTTTAACAAAGAAGACTATGCGGCGATCTGATTCAAACATTCAAAATTCTAAAAGGTATCGGTGTCGACCCAGGGGACTTTTTCGACCTGAAAAAAGAAACGGTCACAAATGGAGATTAGATAAAGGGGCATTCAGAACAGAAAATAAGAGGCACTTTTTTACACAGAGAATTGTGAGGGTCTGGAACCAACTCCCCAGTAATGTTGTTGAAGCTGACACCCTGGGATCCTTCAAGAAGCTGCTTGATGAGATTCTAGGATCAATAAGCTACTAACAACCAAACGAGCAAGATGGGCCGAATGGCCTCCTCTTGTTTGTATCTTTTTTATGTTCTTATGTAAAACACATAGCCTATCTGCTATTTTCTAAAATAGTCCACAGTTGTTTTCTGTTGGTAACATATTTTGCACATAGGGTACCTCCATTTTTCTCCAAGAATACTGAAATAGATACTGAACTTTTTTTTTTTTCTTTTTTTTTTTATGAAGCTGTTTTGAACGAGAGTGCTCACTGCTGCTTTCAATTCAAATGTGCTTTATTGGCATGACTATATTGCAACAAGTATTGCCAAAGCAATTTATAACAATTAACTGGCATATGTATATGAACTAAACATTATTAAACATTAATAAAGCATTTCCCTGTCTCCTTATCCTTCACCTTCCTTCTCTAACCTCTTTCACCCTCCCTTTTGCTCACCGCCTTTTCTCAACAAAATCTCGCAAAAGCCTCACACCCACTGGGTCATCGTTAGGGCGGAAGTGCTGGCTGCTCCAATACACTACAAGACGTACTAATTAAATATTACTAGAACAGATGGAATACTCGGAATTACTTGTGGAATAATTAAACTAAAAATAGCATACAAAATTCAGCTGTCATTAAAAATCATCATAATAATTTAAATATCGTACATTTCTGATGACTCAGTAATTATTTTTATAATGCAATTTTTTTATTGTGACTGTTCGATCTGATATTACCGAGTTATCGTAGATCGTCCCAACCCTACTTTACCATACCTCTGGGCTTTACAATGCTTACCTATGCTTTACCATCCATAACTGAGCTTTATTACACTTTGCTATGCTTTTACTTTATAGAAAACGTTCATAAGGGTCCACACAACTAGGAAATGCAAACAAACTGGAGTGTAAGCAGGGCCTGTGTGTTGAGAAGCGCATAGAAGAGAACTGGAAGAAAAACAGACACTGAAGAATGGTTATTTTAGTAAAAGATTGAAATGGTTGTGGGACACTGCTCTAAGTGTTTCTCTAGCGTGTAGCAGGCAGCTTTCTCCGCAAGCTGTAATCCAGGAGTTACTGTCCTCTTACATTTTTCAGATGTTTGCAATCATCCGAGTGGCTCTTATTGTGGTTGCTCAGATGCTGTGGTTTTCTTAAGTTGCCTGCCACAGGTGCATGGAACTAGAGGCTGAAAGTAAGAGCCCGCGCTGTTTGCTCTAGATAGTAAGATACCCTTTTATTGAGAGCTGCTTCTCTTTTTCTCCCTGCAGTCCAGAAGACCATGTGGACCACAAATCCCCTCTGCCCCCGAACCTGGAGAAACCTGACTGTACCAACGTGCTGGAGCTGCCCTACAGTATCCACGCCTTCCAGCACCTGCGGGTAAGTGCAGCGCAAAGTAACACATGGGCGCACGCACCCCAAGGATCAAACACTTCTTGTATGAATCATTTCATGATTTGTATCATTATATGCAGGTTTTTATTGGGATACACTGTGTATTTCTTATAGTCCTCCAAATAGTACTTGAATGAAGCACGACTGGGATTTGTAGTTGCTGCTGCATGTATGATGTCATGCCTGCATATTGTGAGTGTTGTTTTAAGCCCTGGGCACTCTCACTGTATACAACACGCAGGGTCGTTTCAGACAATCCTGTATAATGCAGCAACGCCACAAAACCAGCTCAACCATGAGCACTGTCCTCAGCCACACATTTATACTGAGAAACATATAAGTAATAAACACAACCTTTCAAACATGTCTGTTTCATTGAGCCCAGCTGTAGCCTGTACCTGTGCTGGACCAGCTGCCACTGAGCTCCCAGCATCTGATTGGAGGAATAGGACATTCATGTCCAGAGTGTTACATAAGGAAAGAACCGAGCAGCGGGTAGCCATGGGAGTGATTGCACAGACTCAGGTTATATGTGTGTAAAGATTCTGAATATGTTTCAGTAGTTCTCTCTCAATCTCCCTCCCCTCCCAGGGTGTACAGGAGAGAGTGAACCTGACCACCCCACTCCTGTCTCAGGAGGACTCCATCTTCAGCTGCATGTCCCGGAGGGTGGGGAGGAGTATGGAGGAGATGGGCCATCGCATCCACGAGGCCCTGCACCTGGTGAGACGCCTGCACTGCTGCAGAGAGTGTCTCAAGTGCTGTTTTAAAGAGTGCTGTGTTTTAAAGTGGTTGTTGATAACTAAATAACTCCATAAATCATACTTGTTTTGCACTTCAGTTGGCTGCATGAGTCTCTAACATGCAGTTTTGGAAGAAGCAAACGTTTTTTAAATGTAAAACATGATGTCTGGAACTTGCTGTCTGGAAATCTGTTTCTGGGACAATGCTGGACACTGACTGAAGTCATGTGTGTCAATGGGGAAAGCAGCTGGTTGGTTAAGGACAGTTTCACCCCCCAGGAAGTGCAACACTATCTGAAAGCATGGCTTGCAAACAGAGGTTTCATTAACAGTGTATTACCAGATATCAAGTTTTAAAATAACAATACCTGTTAACTAGAACACATTTCTTTAGAACTACTTCTAAAAACAGCCCTTAAAGTGATTGTAGCTAACATACATTTCATTTTTTTTTTTTTTTTTTTTTGAAGTTGTGCACTTCCATTTGTTATATAGCTTTCAGATATCCAGCTTTGAAAGAAACGCGTGTTACAGTAAACTTAAATTTTTATTTTAAAACACTAGATGGTACTACACTTGGTTAAATAAATCACTGTTTGCAAGCCATGCATTTTAGAATGTCTTACATTTCCTGGGTCATTTCACCTAGAGGGTGAAATTGTCCACACCGCTTTAGGGACGTCTACCCTGTCATTAACCAATCAGCTGCTTCCGCTATTGACTGACATGCTTTCAGCCAGTAAGATGCTTTGACCTAGAAGACACTGCAGAGGTGAAATGATCCAGGGAGTACACATGCAAACGGAAAACACAAGATTAAGGCATAGAAATTAAGAGCTTCTTTTAACCTAAAGTAGCACCAGATACCATGTTTTAAAATGAAAATACCTATATATAGATGGCTATCTCCAAATTGGTAATCACTTAATTAATTTGGAGATGGCCACATTACGCACTCATTTAGCTGGATGGAGAATTTTGACACCATCCACGCTGCAAAACAATAATAATAATCACTTTCTTTAACAAACAAAACAATACATTTAAGTCATAATACACAAATAATACAGGGGCAGGCATGCTCTGTCACACAAACATAGAGCCTGTATCTTTTTGTCTGACGTGAGAGTTAAGACCCTTACACACCCGGACGCGACAAAGCGGCGAGAAAATCAATAAGCGTCGCTTTGTCGCGCGACACAAATTCCAATGCGAACCATGCAAAAAAATAGACCTAGTCCTATTTTTGTGAATTCGTCACACAACTACACAACTGAGCAATCAGAGAACAGCTTCATGTCATGCGGTTTGAAATCAAGCCCTGTTTCACTTTCACTGAAAATGGAGGAGAAGATCATACTTGCAGTATTTAATTTCCCTGACCTTTTTGACAAGAGTCAAAGCAATTATAAAAACACTGAAGCCAAAAAGGTAATATGGAGTCGATTCCTAATGATCTGGCCGTGCCTGGTTTGTATAATTTCATACATGGTTAAATGCATATCGCCTAATATATTGCCGTTATCATCTGGCCTATAATAATAAGCCATTTTCTATTCCATTTGTTTGTTAGTAATCATACTTTCTGAAAGATATGGCACATTTCCGCTGTCACGTCGTGTCTGTGACCGCTTCTGGTGTGCACGGTGTTTTCGCAGTGAATTTGTCATGTCGTCCCAGTAAAAATCGCGTCACGTCTGGTGTGTGAAGGCCTTTATACAGTTGGCAAAGAACTATCTGGGGGGGAAGTTATTTTGTGTTGCAAAAAATAACAATGTACACAACTTGAAAAATAACAAAAGCTTTCCTATTCCATGAATTGAATGACAAAAGTGTTTTGTAATGATATATACTTTAGGATGTGACATCATTGGGTAAGAAAATATACTATTTTTGTTTTCACAACCCAAATAGCGAAACGCTGGTATAGTTCAAACCTGAATATTGTATTAAAACAGGGCTAGGCAATGGTCGGCAGGCTGCTACCGACACCAGCAATAAGGCATGAAACCCACAAGCACATGACAACTTGAAGCACATTGTATGGAAGCGACTGTAAATCAAGGGCAGTGGAATATGGTAGAAGAAATGCTATCCCTCCTTCTTAATTATAAGAATCGGTAACTTTTTGTTTACAGATGAACCCCTTCATGTACAGGTGTCGATAACTAACAATTTTAGTGGCCTGAAATTAATGCTCATTCCAAATGTATCGTCTCCAATAAATTCATACCTTCCGTAACTTTGTAGTTTTTTGCCAGAAACATCGTAATCAAGGACAATAAATAAATATATTAGAATTTGTCACTTTAGGTAGCCAAAAACACTTTCACACTAAAATAAGTATTTTAACGTTTGCGCAAAGTAAAACAAAGCTATTCTTACAGTTAATTGATATTCTGAATTAATGCAGGACAACCCGGTCGCCATAACTAGAGATCGGGATAAGGGGTGTAGGAAAGCTGCAGGCTGCATGTGGGGCCTATGTGTTTGCTTTTTGATAATTAATTTAAAACGTCATCTGAGCAGAGAAATAGTATATAATGAGTAAAAGTAATAGAATGCAGTGTTTTCTTATGCTTTTTTGTTTACATTTTCTATTATGTTTCTATTTGCTAAATACAGTGTACAAAATATGACTGATTGCTAATCAGAAATCAGAAAGGATTACCTACTTAATCCAAGATTGACTAATCCTGGTTTAAATTTGTGTGGTGCAATATAACTGTGATTAAAACATAACCCCAGATCAACTAACCCTAGTTTAACACTAAACTGAGTTTTATTTAATCCACGTTGGTGCATTCGGCCCTCAGTGCACTAGAGCTGCCATTTTGAAAAGAGCTTTGAAACAGACTTTAAAGTTAAGTGTTAAAAGTTGTCAGGCTGTTAAGAATGAAAAGAAAAATCACAGGTATGTTATTTAAACAGTTGTAGCAACACCTGGGGACGTGTAACACTATATTTTTCGGAACCCCGCTACTTACTCTAAGATTTTGTGGCAAAAACGTCTAGGCAATAGATTAGTAAGAATGTAAAAAAGGGTGGGTCTGAACCACTATAATTATAGTTTGGCTAGTGCTGGATACATCTATTAAGGTTAAAATTCATTTTTAGGGTCCTTGTTAAAAAAATGGGGACCCAGTTGTGTGCTAATTGTGTCCGTCCGTCTGTCTGTCACACTGGTGAACATGGTATCTGCCTTGGTTTTGCACCAGTCTTAACCAAACTTATATCACACACTCCCAGCCTCCCTCCGATAGACATTTTGGGTTGCATTTGGCTTTCAGGTACTGTGTGGTAATTATGCAATTATCAGGACTGTTTGTAAGTGTGGGCACTTGCTCAAGTGTAGGGGTGTTATCGATGATACTTTCTTTACATGATATATTGTGTCATAAGAGGTACTATATGTGTCGTTTGTATCGTGATTCAAGACCAGTAGCGAAATGTAGTTCATGGAGTGGTTATTGAGTGAAGATGTTATGAATACATACTGTTCCTATCCCTTTTAATGTTTGTCTTTTGACTAAATGGTCCATCATTAAATTATCATTTGATACTGTCATGCTTCATACAAGAGCATCACATGTATCATGATGCACATCATTGCGTGACCTGCACATTGTGATATGTAGAGTTACACTTCTCAAAGGGGGCCTTGGGGTTTGAATTGTTTCATCACACTATGCAACACTTTATACAGTCTTCAGGCCCTGTTCCCAACCCACTGTTATAATAGGGGGTGAAATGTCTCTCTGTGGTCTAGGGAGGCTTGGGTCAAAGCTGGGCTAGTTTTAGAGATGCTCTGTAACCTCTGTGCTGACCCCACACAGAACTCCTCCTCCTGGGTGCTGTATAACATGGCTGCCTTCTACTGGAGGATGAAGAACGAGCCGCGGCAGGTGGTGGAATGTGCCGTGAGGGCGCTGCACTTCTCTCCCAGGTACACTGCTGCAGGAGGGACAATGCAATACAGAGTCACTACTCGGGTCAGATCCAGACTCAAACTACTTCTGACATGAGCAAGCTGTAATATGTGGAAACCTGTACTGGAAATGAAGCAGCCACCATAAGGATTTCTTAATAATCCGGTACATCATGTCCTGTTTGTGTGTGTAGAATGCATCGAACTATGCTGCATGTTCTAAACATTTTTTTTGTTTTAGTATTTGCAGAGAGCAAACCTTTTTTGTGTGTGTGTGTGTGTGTGTGTGTGTGTGTTTTTATTGCATTTTGTTTATATGGAGTCTGTTATTTTTGAGTATTTAATCTCACTTTGTGGCCCTCTTATTAACTTGTAGTGCAACGTTACAGATCAACAAATAATACTGTTGCTTTCTGGCATCTATTCACTTCCTGTCCTGAATGTCACATAGTCTGATTGCTGCTAGACTATTGGACAAACATTGCCAGATAGCACAGGAAGTGAACAGGTACTTGTAAGGAATTTTAATTGTATACCTTTATCTTTGAATTAACTGCATACCCTGAATTAAAAAAAAAACAAAAAAAAAACAAATAAACAGCAAATTCCTCAAGGAGGGAATTTATCTGCAATTAGACATCAGGCTATGCTGAGTAAAACCCTATAATCAGAAGTAGGGAGTACTGTATGCCCTCTGTCTCCCCCTACAGGCAGCACAAGGACATTGCTCTTGTCAACATGGCCAATGTGCTGCATCGTGCTCACTTCTCTGCTGACGCTGCCATTCTGGTCCACACAGCTCTTGACATCACCTCAGACCTGCTGACCAGCCACTACACACTGGGGAACATCTATGCAGTGAGTACACTGCCCATTGCGCACCACAGGGAAAAGACCGCGCCATAAATCAACATGGTTGAGCTGAAAGTAGTACATCTGGAATATGAGACTGTTTGTTATTTTACTTTCAAAATTGTGCTAAATGTAAGTTGAGCAGGAATGCTGCATTGACACCCCCTTTAAAATCTTGACAAGGAGCATGCTATACATCTGACAGGAGGAGTATTTATCATCTAGAACTAATGGACATGCAGGAGTACAGACTGAAACGTTTTTTTATTGAACTCGTTAAGTTTCTTGTTGTATTTCTAAGTGTTTCTTCCATTGAGACCTGTATTGATTTGAAGCAGCTCCAGGAATTGCACAGTCAGAAGAGGGTCTGTTCGGGATGAGATAACCCATTGTTCAGAGCTGCAGTTGGGGGCTGCTGGTCCACCATCTGCTTTTATTATAAAAAATGACACCTGTCCCTAATCAATTGGGAATGATTTAGTTAGAACATATGATAACGGATTTCTGCCTGAAAATCAGAAGCTGCTTTCTCTCTCTCTCTCTCTCTCTCTCTCTCTCTCTCTCTCTCTCTCTCTCTCTCTCAATCGGTCATCAGTCGATTCAGAGTGTTTGCGATGACTCAAAATTCATATTCAAATTAAAAGTTGCTTTATTGGCATGACAATATTCGTGGTATTGCCAAAGCAGTTACAAAGTACAATATAAACATTATAAGCATCAATAAAAATTAATAAATGAAAAAAAATAATTCAATAAAAAGGTAGGAATGTAAAACTGATAAACAAACTAATCACCCCCTCCTGTCAGTGACCCTGTGCGGATCGCTCACTGTGTGTCCCTCAGGCTATGACAGCCACACACATACTGTGCAGAGCGCTCACTGTGTGTCTAAGCCTGTGACAGGTGCACACATACTGTGCAGAGCGCTCACTGTGTCCCCCTCAGGCTGTGACAGGCACACACATACTGTGCAGAGCGCTCACTGTGTCCCCCTCAGGCTGTGACAGGCACACACATACTGTGCAGAGTGCTCACTGTGTCCCCCTCAGGCTGTGACAGGCACACACATACTGTGCGGATCGCTCACTGTGTGTCCCTCAGGCTGTGACAGGCACACACATACTGTGCGGATCGCTCACTGTGTGTCTCAGCCTGTGACAGGCACACACATACTGTGTGGATCGCTCACTGTGCGTCCCTCAGGCTGTGACAGGCACACACATACTGTGCGGATCGCTCACTGTGTGTCCCTCAGCCTGTGACAGGCACACACATACTGTGTGGATCGCTCACTGTGTGTCCCTCAGGCTGTGACAGGCACACACATACTGTGCGGATCGCTCACTGTGCGTCCCTCAGGCTGTGACAGGCACACACATACTGTGCGGATCGCTCACTGTGTGTCTCAGCCTGTGACAGGCACACACATACTGTGTGGATCGCTCACTGTGCGTCCCTCAGGCTGTGACAGGCACACACATACTGTGCGGATCGCTCACTGTGTGTCCCTCAGGCTGTGACAGGCACACACATACTGTGCGGATCGCTCACTGTGTGTCCCTCAGGCTGTGACAGGCACACACATACTGTGCGGATCGATCACTGTGCGTCCCTCAGGCTGTGACAGGCACACGCATACTGTGCGAATCGCTCACTGTGTGTCCCTCAGGCTGTGACAGGCACACACATACTGTGCGGATCGATCACTGTGCGTCCCTCAGGCTGTGACAGGCACACGCATACTGTGCGAATCGCTCACTGTGCGTCCCTCAGGCTGTGACAGGCACACGCATACTGTGCGAATCGCTCACTGTGTGTCCCTCAGGCTGTGACAGGCACACACATACTGTGCAGAGCGCTCACTGTGTGTCTCAGCCTGTGACAGGCACACACACATACTGTGCAGAGCCCTCACTGTGTGTCCCTCAGGCTGTGACAGGCACACACATACTGTGCAGAGTGTTGACTGTGTCCCCCTCAGGCTGTGACAGGCACACACATATGTGCAGAGCGCTCACTGTGTGTCTCAGCCTGTGACAGGCACACACACATACTGTGCAGAGCCCTCACTGTGTCCTCCTCAGGCTGTGACAGGCACACACATACTGGGCAGCTAGTGGGGCTGTGTGTCCCTCCCCCAGTAGGACTTCCACTCTCGACTGGTCATGTGTGTGAATTGCAGGAAAGAAATCGTAATTTTTTTTAAAATAACGTGTCCCTTGTTTGGGTACATTTACTGCAATGTAATACAAAGTGCATCTCTGTCTCAACTTCTCCCAGTTGGTTTGTTTGTCAGGGCTTTGTGATGGTAGGATTTTGGATTGCTGTGGTTTAAATGAACCCAGTATTTTAGTGCTCATTTTTTAATATTAAGAATCAGTGGGTAGCGGCCTGATTCGGCTTTGCATGCATGGTTTGCTGTAGTTCTCTGCACTTCTAGTATATTTTTATAGAAGGGTTTCTGCTGACTGTCCCACTTTGTATAGTCCTGGTCTGTGAGTGGACCCCACACTTCACTACCATATAGGGCAATGGGCTGAATGACACTTTCAAATATTTTTAGCCATATTCTTATGAGGAGATTCATACAGTTATACAGCTTCTCTTAATGGCGTAGAAAGTCCTGCATGCCTTTTCTTTTAATGCATTCACTGCCAGGTTGTATCTCCCTGAGACACTCTCTCTCTCTCTCTCTCTCTCTCTCTCTCTCTCTCTCTCTCTCTCTCTCTCTCTCTCTCTCTCTCTCTCTCTCTCTCTCTCTCTCTCTCTCTCTCCCCTCAGATGCTGGGGGAGTATAACAACTCAGTACTCTGCTATGACTACGCACTGCAAGCCAAGCCCGGCTTCGAGCAGGCACTCAAACGCAAGCATGCTGTCCTGTGCCAGCAGAAACTGGAGCAGAAACTGGAGACACAGCACAGGTAGGGAGGGAGGGAGGGAGAGAGAGGGCAGAGGTCGAGGGCCCCTCCTGGAGAAGGGGCTGCTGGGTAGTTTCCAGTACATTAATATTGTAGCATACAAAATCATTCTTAATCCATAAATCTTAGCCATTTTGAACTTCCATTGGCTATATAGGTCTCAAATGTTAAGTTTTGAAGGAAACGCATGTTCTAGCAGACCTGTATTTTCGTTGTAAAATATGCTTTCTGGTAGTACTCAACGTGTGTGTGTGTGTGTGTGTGTGTGTGTGTGTGTGTGTGTGTGTGTGTGTGTGTGTGTGTGTGTGTGTGTGTGTGTGTGTGTGTGTGTGTGTGTGTGTGTGTGTGTGTGTGTGTGTGTGTAGGTGTGTGTGTGTGTGTGTGTGTATATATATATATATATTATAAAATATATACTGTATTTATTAGTGCTGGGACGAACATGGGATTTTCAGGTTTGGATATTCGTTCAAGATTTAGATATTCGTTCGGATATTCGTTTTCAAAACGTTATCAAAGCCATTGTATGTAACACTGTATTAAAGTTGAAAAATATCCCAGAAGTAAGAAAGGCTTTACTTTACCCTTGTGAATTAACTACAAAACAAAGAAAGCAATACAGTACTTTAAATTGTGTGTTTTTAAATTGGGCAACATAAACTTTAGCAGCGACATGACCATACCCACCAGAAGCGACACAGAGGCGATGCAACAAGTTTGAAAACTGCCAGATCTATAGAACTGTTCAAAATTGCTATTGACAAAACTATGATCAAGACTGGTACATATTCATCATATTCATATTCATATTCATAATGAGTTCCACACCATGCACCTCCATTCATTATATAAATCTCAACATGATGTGGAAATTGTGGAATAATATTATCTTTCATTTCATCTCTGTCTTTGCTCTGGGTATTTATCCACAGCAAGTATTATTTTTTTTCCACCATCATTTTGGATGTTGCTTCACCCTGCTGGACCACATGCATTGAAACTGTTCTCTGATTGCTCAGTGCTCTAGTTGACGAGCAACAAATCGCAAAAAACAGGATTCAATCCTATTCATTTTGTCTCATTGCTGCACAGGTACGCTTGCTGCATCGTGTCTGGTGGGTAGCAGCCCTAAATCCTTCCGCCAGCCTCCGCGACAATATATATAAAATTCTGACACACATTTTTTTGTTTGCCTGTAAAAAAAAAAAAAAAAATGTTTGGGTGTTTGTCGAAGCAATAATATATCATATACATAATTGTATTTGATTTTTTTAAATGAAAATGCATGTTTGCTAGAACACGTGTTTCTTTCAAAACTGCACATTAGAGACAATTTTGTCAGCTACAATTACTTTGTCATAGCTTTAATAAAACATTAACTATTTAAATAGTGAATACCAGTTTACATAACTCTATTGTAGTATAGGAAAGGTAGCTGCATTCAAACAGCAAACTGCTACTGCACTATAAGAAAGATAGCTTCACTCAAAACAGCAACAATGATGTCATCATAACCCTGTAATGTATTCTGATTATTGTTTTAAATAAAGCTTAGGAGGAATGCATTTGATGGTATCGGTTGTACTCAGATTGCCACGCTGTTCAGAGAAGCAGGATACTGTGTAAGGTTTGTGTGCCTCTGTCTCTGTGTCTATGTTCAGATCGCTGCAGCGCACTCTCAATGAGCTCAAGGAGTACCAGAAGCAGCACGATCAGTATCTGCGACAGCAGGAGGCTCTGGACAAGCACAAGCTGGGCCAGGAGGAGCAGATCCTGCGCAACATCATCCACGAGACTCAGATGGCCAAGGAGGCCCAGCTAGGTAATGAGTTCCACACCATGCACCTCCATTCATTATATAAATCTCAAATCTGATTGGAGCTCACAGCATCACTGCATAAGAGTTCCACACCATGCACCTCCATTCATTATATAAGTCTCAAATCTGATTGGAGCTCACAGCATCACTGCATAAGAGTTCCACACCATGCATCTCCATTCATTATATAAGTCTCAAATGTGTAGTTTTTTTGTTTGTTGCAAATATACATATTCATAACTTGCACAGCATTGCCAGAGCATCAGCAAAACCCGGAGGGTACATGAAGGATGATATGCAAAGGAAAAGTGACAGAGACGCTCTGTGATGCACTGTTTGGCCACCAGAGGGTTGTTCAGGTATAAAGAAGCTTCTGTGCACATTATGAATCACCCAGTATATTTCAGGTATCTGGTATTGGAATGTAATTCCATATGCTGCTTCTAATTGTGATAAAACTGAGAACATTCATAAAGATATAATGAGGACAGTTGAGAGGATCAGAATCTAGGGGCTTTGTCTGTATGCCATTGAGAGGATCAGAATCTAGGGGCTTTGTCTGTACGTCATTGAGAGGATCAGAATCTAGGGGCTTTGTCTGTACGTCATTGAGAGGATCAGAATCTAGGGGCTTTGTATGTCATTAAGAGGATCAGAATCTAGGGGCATTGTCTGTACGTCATTGAGAGGATCAGAATCTAGGGGCATTGTCTGTACGTCATTGAGAGAATCAGAATCTAGGGGCTTTGTATGTCATTAAGAGGATCAGAATCTAGGGGCATTGTCTGTACGTCATTGAGAGGATCAGAATCTAGGTGCATTGTCTGTACGTCATTGAGAGGATCAGAATCTAGGGGCTTTGTCTGTCATTGAGAGGATCAGAATCTAGGGGCTTTGTCTGTGTGTCATTGAGAGGATCAGAATCTAGGGGCTTTGTCTGTGTGTCATTGAGAGGATCAGAATCTAGGGGCTTTGTCTGTGTGTCATTGAGAGGATCAGAATCTAGGGGCTTTGTCTGTGTCATTGAGAGGATCAGAATCTAGGGGCTTTGTCTGTCATTGAGAGGATCAGAATCTAGGGGTTTTGTCTGTCATTGAGGGGATCAGAATCTAGGGGCTTTGTCTGTCTGTGGCAAAGTGGCTAGTGGAGGGGAACAGGTGTAGACGTGATGCGATGCAAGAGTGACAGACTGACGATGGTATTCAGTGGGGAAGGTGCTTTATTTATAATCCCGGTCTGGCGACCGCAAAATAATAAATCCCCAGCTATACACAACAATGTGTAAAGCGCGGGGATAACAAAACAGGGCAGAGTCCCGAACAAAAAAACAAACACACGGTCACCAGTCCGGGTGAGTGCAGTCATGCTGGTGTTGAGTGCAAACACAGGTATGTGGTGACGGTAGTGCAGTGGTGCTCGATTTGTGCTGATCCTCGGTGACAGCTCCGAGGTGTCCTTTAACTGTCTGGTGAAACAAAACACGAATAATTACCACACAGACAAACACAACACAAAACACGTAACCCGTCTTTCTTTTAATTTGAGAGCTCCTCTCTCAGTCCTTCTCTCCTCTGAGCTTTACCCAAACAAAGGAAAAGATCAGCGCTACCCTGGTTCCTATATGTAATCCCAAGATGATATCTAGGGTAAACGGTTGCAGCTGCCTTATTACTTGCAGCTGCCCCTCGTTTACCTTTCAAGTCAAAACGGTCTTACAACAGAGTCTCGCTTCTTTCCAGGCTGACCCACTTCCCGGTCCCGGAAACGAACTGTCAGGCCAGCCCTTCCAGATACTTCTCCTCCCGTTCTTTAGCGCCCTCACAGGTCGGGAGGAAGATTTATCACCAGAACTCATTATATTTCTGTCACACTGTCATTGAGAGGATCAGAATCTAGGGGCTTTGTCTGTGTGTCATTGAGAGGATCAGAATCTAGGGGCTTTGTCTGTCATTGAGAGGATCAGAATCTTTGTCTGTGTGTCATTGAGAGGATCAGAATCTAGGGGCTTTGTCTGTGTCATTGAGAGGATCAGAATCTAGGGGCTTTGTCTGTGTGTCATTGAGAGGATCAGAATCTAGGGGCTTTGTCTGTCATTGAGAGGATCAGAATCTAGGGGCTTTGTCTGTCATTGAGAGGATCAGAATCTAGGGGCTTTGTCTGTGTGTCATTGAGAGGATCAGAATCTAGGGGCTTTATCTGTGTCATTGAGAGGATCAGAATCTAGGGGCTTTGTCTGTCATTGAGAGGATCAGAATCTAGGGGCTTTGTCTGTGTCATTGAGAGGATCAGAATCTAGGGGCTTTGTCTGTGTCATTGAGAGGATCAGAATCTAGGGGCTTTGTCTGTACGTCATTGAGAGGATCAGAATCTAGGGGCTTTGTCTGTCATTGAGAGGATCAGACTCTAGGGGCTTTGTCTGTGTCATTGAGAAGATCAGAATCTAGGGGCTTTGTCTGTGGGTCATTGAGAGGATCAGAATCTAGGGGCTTTGTCTGTCATTGAGAGGATCAGAATCTAGGGGCTTTGTCTGTATGTCACGCTTCCATTTTAACATGTCCAGTATTTAGAGAACTCTATTATTGTTATGAAACTTGTTTAGGACATTCTGTGGCACAATGTATCAAGTATCAGAATCTGGGGGTTCTGGCCGCTTGTGCATCCGATTCATGCAGGTCATGGTGGTTAACCTTCCCACAATAGCCATGTATTTACACTGTGGCAGGAGATGTATACCACGGTCCTACTTGGATTATTTTTAGGTTGAAAAATACACAAAATAATAAACCAAAAAAGTCATTTGGAAAAAAGGGTGGGTGGGGGGATGACATTTATTGCCCCTCTAGACCCTTACAGTGGTACCCCAAAAATGACTGCTCTTCATTTTACCATTGAAGATGCATATTTTTCGGTCAAATAAAGACAAACTATCCCATGCAGTCATTCTGCATTGATAGTAAATGTATAATATTTGGGGTACCACTGCACTTGTAGGACTGATTATTCATTAAAATATTTTTCAAAAAGGAGATGATTATAGGGGTCTTACAGGGACAAGAGGGTTAATAAAGTCCCACCCCAGTCATTCTGCTCCAAGGCTGGTGACACCATAGTTCTGATCGGCGTGTATTTCATCGTGTTTCTCCAGGAAATCACCAGCTGTGCCGCCTGGGGAAGCCGCAGGGCTCCCTGCACTGTCCCTACGATCTGCCAGTGCGCTACCATCGCGGGGACGTCTTCGAGAGTGTGGAGCTCATCCAGGTGAGGGGCTCTCAATTACTGTGATGTTTTAAAGGAGAAGCTGTATTGGATGGATTTTTAGATCAGGGTTTTTTCTAGGCTGCCCTCCCGCAGCGTAGAACTGGTATCAAAGTGAAAGATTCACAGTCATATACTCACGTGAGAGATGTTGTTTTCTTTTTGTTCAAGACTGCTGTGAGTTTGTAACTCTGAGTAAGCCTCTGTTCTTCTCGTTTCTCGTCAGTGAAGCTCTGTTGTGAGTTTGTAACCCTGAGTAAGCCTCTGTTCTTTCTTGTTTCTCCTCAGTTCGGGGAGGATGGCTCCACTGCCAGCAGCACGTCTCTCATCTCGGAGCTCAGCCTCAACCAGAGCGAGGGCCGGGAGCTCTTCCCTTCTGTGTCTTCAGCCCCCTTGCTGGGGACCTTCTGGGGCAAGGAGGTCTCCTCCAGGGTGAGGCTACCTCACAGTCTTCCTCTAGATTCATCCAGGCTTGTTCTACCATTTTGATAAAAGAGCTGTGATTATGAGCAGTGGTCTTTTAGAGACACAAAATCATACAGGTTTAAAACAGATTTAATAATGCTAAACAGAGCTGTGAAAGGTAAACCACCACCACCATCTTTATTTATTTATTTATACTTTTCAAAAACATCTTTTGGAATCTGTAAGAAATTCAACTGAAGTAAAAAGCTATGTGGCAACAGTTAGGACAGATGGTCCATGGGCCAATACCAGACGTTTTGAAGTTGGCTGCACCCCACCCCAATCAGGTATTTTTTGGTTTAATTTTGTTCCTTAATATGTCTAAATTGAATTTCTGCCTGTTTCCTAAGTGGGTAAGTGTCCATTTGGCTTGGCAACAGCATATTCTTTTTTTTTTTTTTTTCAGTCGTTGCCAATTAGTTTTTATTATTTTCTCCCCAATTTGAAATGCCCAATTATTTTTAGGCTCAGCTCACCGCTACCACCCCTGCGCTGACTCGGGAGGGGCGAAGATGAACACACGCTGTCCTCCGATGCGTGTGCTGTCAGCCGCCCGCTTGTTTACACTCTGCAGACTCACCGTGCAGCCACCTCAGAGCTACAGCGTCGGAGGACAACGCAGCTCTGGGCAGCTTACAGGCAAGCCCGCAGGCGCCCGGCCAGACTACAGGGGTCGCTAGTGCGCGGTGAGCCGAGGACACCCTGGCCGACCTGAGCCTCCTCCCCGGACGACGCCGCCAATTGAGCTGCCCCTGGGAGCTCCCGTCCACGGTCGGCTGTGGAATAGCCTGGACACAACCGGCGACATCCAGGATATAGAGCGCATCCTGCACTCTAGCGAGTGCTTTTACTGGATGCGCCACTCGGGAGCCCCTAGCAACAGCATATTCTTAACCTAGCCCTCTCACATTTGTGTTTGTTTAGAAATGACTTCTGTGTGATGACTACAATTCACCAAATTGCAACACTTAAACTTTCAAGAGAATCATTTTAACAATTTAACATGTTTAAATACATATTGTGATGTTTATACTGATTTTAAGTGTTTTTGTACACCATAAATGATTTCATATTGTCTGACACAAATTTAATTATTTATAACATAACTATCCAATTTGGCAAAAATGCAATGGCTGCTGCCTAATGAGGTAGGCATTACGTTCAACCACAGTCCACCCGTATCCAGCAGGATCTGCTGTGTGTGGTTTGGCTCCAGAGATCGTCTCCATATGGCAGCCTGGCAGTTTGCCCTTTCCTCAGAGCAGCTCTGTATGGTGGTAACTGGTTGCTTTGAAGATTGTGAGTTTGTAACAACACTTATTTATATCACTTCCTAAGCCTCACAAGATGTGACAAGCTCCTCGCTTGCTTCAAACAGCTGCCCAATTAACTGGCAACATCCTGCATTGTTGACTAATCAAATTAAGTGTGTGTCCTTGTTCCTATGTGCACCAGAACTCTTGCAGAAATGTCCTTTTGCAAAGAGCAACCCAGGAGTAGCACATCTGTGTCCTGAGTCTTGATCACCACAGTTGCATTTCCCTCGTCAGCTGATGTTTGACATGGAGGAAAATACGAGTGTCTGCCTCCTGCTGTGTAGACTTCCTCGATATCCTGTTGCATAACCTTTCCATTGCTGGCATGAAACCGATGGCAATGTCTTCCAAATCCATAGTAGATAACATGTATCAAACTGTGCTGCATGTAGCTCTTTCAACCACTCCTGAGAGAAGAACATGTTGGCATCATGGGAAAGGAACTTCTTCCACTGCTTTGGAACGGTCTGGTGACTGTTGCTGATTTAGATCACTAGTTTGCCCCTGTTAGCACGACGACTGTGCTCTGTGCATTCGATGAGGTTTCTGGATATTCATCAGTGAGAAGATCACTTGGAGAATTGCAAGGCCGTTTTCCAGAACTACCAATGCAAGGTCTGCAAGAGTCTCTGGGAGGCGAGCAAGAGATTGCAGCAAAGCCATCAGCCTGGTCCGAAATTGTGTGAGCTGGTTTTACATCCTTTTTGATTAACTCTCCCAGCTTGCTCTTGACAGTTTTGCACGGGGTACCATCTGTTGCTGCTAGTGCCCAAGGGAGAGATCTGATTCAGTGTCTCGGGACATTTTGCAGGTACATCTGACAGGTCTGTGCTATGACCACCATCCATGCAAACAGGCTAAGATCAGCTTTGTGAATGGCTCCTCGCCAAGCGGCTTTGGTTTTTACCGAATTCTATATAAGAACATAAGAAAGCTTGCAAACGAGAGGAGGCTATTCGGCCCATCTTGCTCGTTTGGTTGTTATTAGCTTATTCATCCCAGAATCTCATCAAGCAGCTTCTTGAAGGATCCCAGGGTGTTAGCTTTAACAACATTACTGGGGAGTTGATTCCAGACCCTCACAATTCTCTGTGTAAAAAAAGTGTCTCCTATTTTCTGTTCTGAATGTCCCTTTATCTAATCTCCATTTGTGACCCCTGGTCCTTGTTTCTTTTTTCAGGTCGAAAAAGTCTCCTGGGTCGACATTGGCAATACCTTTTTAGAATTTTGAATGCTTGAAAGGAACTTCTTCCACTACTTTGGAAAGTCTGGTGACTTCAGCTTTATCTTGGGGAGTGGATCATAGCATGTTTCACTTGTGACCTGTCTCTGTTTCACAAACTGTAATGAGACTTTCTGGCCCTTGGTCGGAGCATGTAGTAAATCTGTTGTTACCTGAGGTCCTGCCTTCATCCCAGATGTAACACCAAAAAGTTAATGCAAGCTCTCAAAGGGGTTGGCAGACTTCTTGAATTAATCAGGTGCTTTCAAGACATCATCATCAGTGTCATGCTTCAGTCTTGGTGGCCTTGCTTCTTTCTGTGCTGTCTTGCCTTCCTGCCTTTTGCTGATAGCTTTGAATGATGGTTACCCGTTTGTGAGCTGTCAAAATCCAAGACATGAGCTCCACAGCTTCTTTTCTGTGTCTTAGTTGATAGACTGCTCAATGGCCTGGTCGATTGGAACCTGGGCAAATGGCATTGAAGATCTCTGCACAGCAAATTCCCCATTCCTGAGCTGGTTATAGGCATCACACTCGCATGATTGTTCCTGGCATTGGAGTGCATCCAGGGGAGCATATCATGCACACAGACCAGGTACATTTCCAAGTTGCCTTCTCGAGTAGCCCTGATGAATGATAACAGCAGATTCCCCATTTCTGTGTAATAACTCCAGAACTGTGCCATTGGCCTTTGTAAATCTTTTTGAGTTTGAGGAATGATTGGTGTAGCATTGAATTGTTGAAGCAGGATTCCCACAGTGTGCTTTGTAAGCTGCTCTCGGGTCTTTGACAGCTACCAATGGTTCAGATTTGGTGCCACCACAATTGTGTTCAACTAGCCAGTTTCCAAATGTTCCCAGTGAAGTCTCAGCAGGGCTTCCATCGTAATCTTCTGCTTGCGGACTCTCTGTTATAGTGACACCCTTCAGGTGCTCCATTAATAGAACCAGATCAAATGTTTTCTGATTCCAGTAGCATGTCCCTGAGACCAGCATTGGGAAAAAGCTTTCCTAGCACATTGAGCAGAGTACAAGCTATGTGAAACCTCCCTTGTAAGGCACAAAGCACTTCAATTCCATGGGGTTCTTCCATATCACAGCTAGTGCTTTTGCTAGGAGGCTGTGTGGTCCAGTGGTTAAAGAAAAGGGCTTGTAACCAGGAGGTCCCCGGTTCAAACTCACCACTCCACCTCAACCACTGACCCATTGTGTGACTCTGAGCAAGTCACTTAACCTCCTTGTGCTCCGTCTTTCGGGTGAGACGTAGTTGTAAGTGACTCTGCAGCTGATGCATAGTTCACACACCCTAGTCTCTGTAAGTCGCCTTGGATAAAGGCGTCTGCTAAATAAACAAATAATAGATGGCCTGATCAAATACAACAACATCAGCTTGGCTCAGTTGGTCAGCCATAACCTGCAAGCGTTTGAGGATGTTGTGCACCACAGAAGCATCTGTCGGAGAAGCATCTATCCCGTGACAATAGCCAATGCTACGTTGGGTACTTCATGTCTTTTCAGTTCAGCACTGAACCCTGTCCATGCTGGAATTGTTTGCTTTTCTTCTTTGTTTATGGTGAATAGGGAGTCACCAATACCCAAGCCAAGTAGGAACCATGCAAAATCCAATCTTTGACTGTTTGAATCGGTATGAGGAGATCTTAAAAGCAGGTGGGTTACATGGCAGCAATTCTCTGGAGTAATGGCACAGAGGACATTGTTTTGGAGCATGCTTATGTAGCTGTAGAAGACATGGGAGCACCCATATCTACCTGTCTTTGGATGGTGATGCAATTAGTGCAGTGGGTTGCTCCTGCTACAGAAAGGGTGTCCTCAAGAGTATCATTGTTCTCCCAACACCACGTTGCAAATACCCCTGGCTGGACATTGCTGGGGAGAAATATTCCTTGTTCCTCCAAACTGAACTGCTGCTCAGCTGTGGAAGTTGCAACTGTGTATGTGATGGAATGGCCGAAACGGTTGAGCAATTGCACATCTCTATGCGCTGGAGCTGGACTCTCTGAAGTGGCTCAACCACCCTCACTGCCTGGGTAGATGCACTGCTGCCACGTGTGACTGGACTGGTGCACCATAAACATATTTCAGTACCTCCACGTTTGGGTCTTTCCGGTAGCTGTGCTGGCAGTCACCAACTGCAGAAACATGTTTTTAGGGTAAAATGAAAAACAATTGTCCTACACCAAGTTGTTAGTAAATTGATAATGCTTGGGTGCACTACTGCCCTTGTGAGAACTTGGTCAACTAAATCATTTTGCATATTACGTATTTCTTAAAGAGGAGACAAATTAGCCAAGATATCTGATATTTAGGGCGTCTGAGGGGAAATAAATGTTTCATCCCATTCTATTTCAAGAGTGGTGACACATGGAGTTACAAAGCATACTACATTCAAAATTGGACTTTCTGATGTGTGTGTGTTTATAACAGTGCAATGTAGCATGGAGATCTGTGGAGAAGAAAGGGTTGATTCTCCTAAGAGGATCAGAGACACTACTTCACAACTAGAGGGGTGAGGGTATGGAATGGGTTACCTAGTCATGTTGCTGATGCTGAGTCACTGGGACCCTCCCTTTTAAGACCTGACTTGACAAAGTTTTGAGATCAATCAGCTACTATGAACTGGGTGAGCTTAGATAGGCTGAATGGACTCCTCTCATTCGGGAATCTTCTGCTGTTTGTTATGTTTTTTTTGTTTAATTTCAAAGCCAGAAATTTAGAAGAGTTCCTCTGAAGAAAATTTGCTTGTGTTCTAATATCAGTCAATAACAAGTCCTGTGTTCTGGTTTCTCTGGGATTTCTTGCTGATCTATTTTTTCTGATTTATTTCCTATTCTTTTTGTTTCACTGTGTAGGACAGCCAGGACATCCTGTGGCCAAAGAGGTCTGACTGTGCCCGAATCTTTCCCTCCATCCCCACACCGAAGGTGCTGCCCACCTACTTCCTCCCACCAGAGAATCGTGGGCTGGGGTAAGAGATTAGCGTGCTGCCCTGCCGCACTGGCAAACTGCGCTAGTCACTGTGCACCAGGCTGGCGTTTACAGTGTCCCAGAACCCCCTGCAGTGTTTACAAGAAACGTTCTGCACCTTTGCTGTGTCCTCTGTTAAGAAACCTGTTACTGCCCCATGGCGTGTGCTATGTTATTTTACCTTTGCTGTGTCCTATGTTCACCATTTGTTTTTATTCACATGTCCTAGTAAATCAACTAGAGAATTCCTTTTTTTTATTTTTATTTATTTATTTATTTATTTACTCTGGAATGTTTGTCAGGTGAAAGATTTTTTCTTCTAAACATCGCAGTGTATCCAGATCGTGCTCCCTTCTGCAACAATGCTGGCTGTTGTACATCCGAATACAAAGAGAAATTCTCTGTCCTGGCGAAAGCTCCCAAGTACGATACGCATATCGCTGCAAAGGTTGAAATTTGTCTGGAGCAAAAATGATCCATTTTATGTAAACCATTTGTCACTAAATGTAGTGTATGACAAACAAAATGTGTTACAGTTGAAGTAATTGTAGCTACTGTACCAAAATAACTGTATATCTCTTGCCTGTTTTGCACCATTAGCAACATTGTTTTGAAGAAAACACATGTTCTAGAAAACAGGTATTTAACTTTTTGTATTGCTTTTAAGTTAAAGTCCTCAGTTTTTATGACTTATTGCACTTCCTTGGTTCACCTCAGCAATGTTGTCTGGGTCAAAGCATGTTACTGACTGAAAGCATGTCAGTCAGTAGGAGAAGCAGCTGATTGGTTAACGACAGGAAAAAAGCCATTGAAGGGGTGGGGACAATTTCACCCTTCAGATAAAATGACCAAACAAGTGCAACACTAACTGAAAGCATTGATATCATACAGAGGTTTCTCTACCAAGTGTAGGACCAGATGGCATGTTACAATGACATGTGTTTCTTTCAAAGCTGGACATTTGAGACCGACATTTGAGACCAACATTTGAAGAGCACAACAGAAGTTTATGGAAGTATTGTGTCAGCTATAATCCCTTTAAAAAGCAGCATTTAATATCAAATGTTGTGAAATGAATCGTAATGCCACAAGGAAGCACTCTTGTTGAAGTCCAGATATAAAAATGTGCTTTCACCTGTTTGTGCCAGCAGCACAAACTCCCATGGGCATCTACTGATAGAATTACACATCTGAATGGCTTGGGATCTCGACCATGACATGTACAACTGGAAAGGTTTCCAGAAATAGCATACATCCTGTTGTGCCATATACTCTTCCAGTAACAGTAGTTTGGATTTTGATCGGCCATAAATCCCAGTTGCAGTAGTATTAGGCTTTAAAGGGTTACAGAACACCTAGTCATGTTTACTAATGCAGTGCTTCCCAAACCGGTCCTGGGGACCCCCTGTGTCTGCTGGTGTTCATTCCAACTTTATCACAGTGAGATTTGTATTTGTGACTAGTGAACAATCCAAGCATTAAAAATACCATCAGTGTGCCGTAGCATCCTCTGAATACATCAGCACACTGTTACACTGCACAGGTGAAGCTTCAGAAACGAGTTTGGAAATTCAGTAACAGTCAGGAGAACTTGCCCATTCAGTACATACAACTTGGATCATTTGAGTTCAAGTAACTTGAACAAGAACATATTAATTCATATGGAAATGGTATAAATGGAGGCTAATTGTTCGGTGTACTTCATCAATTTAAGTTCAGTCAACTAATCTAAATGAGTGGTGCTTACTATTTTACTATGCGGGTGCCTCTTATTTGAATAAAACAAGTTTAAACAACAGAATAAGGCAGAATAAGCTAACAACACCCTTTCACAGATCTACTGTGTTTTACACTCCCACTCACTATAAAGGTCTACAATGTGCAGATTTGAAAAAAAAAGCACAGTATCGCAAACATGGATTTTCATTTTGAAACCCGATTTACAGTCCACAAATACGTCAAGGGACAGGCAGAAATAGGTGTCTAATCAGTAATTCTCATTATCAGGATGATAGCCAGATGCATACTGCCAGTTTTTATTAGAGTTACAGTAACAGTGAAATCAAAATTCAGTTACAGAACAATAAAAAGTATTATGCATTTAAGTACTGCGTTTTTATTGAAAATACGGTTGTAAGTAAACTTTTTAAAAATATACATTTCAACTTGAAAGCTGTATGTCCCGTCCTGATCACAGACATTTTGAGGCATCCTGAACATCAGGGTATTGAACAAATCAGACATGCTGACGACTTGCATCCACAGTGTGCTGTTCATAGGTCTGTGTTGTTGTATCCTGGTTTTTCAGAATGGTTAAGAAAGCATTCACGGGAATATTGAAATCTGCAGAAACATCTTTTTCTTGTACAGTGGTGCACTATCCACTCCACTTTTGATAATGAATGTATTTTGTGCTGGTCAAGAATTTCGAAATGGCATTGATGCCAAAATAATTTGCACAAACAAGAAATTCATATTAAGTGAATTTGTATTGGAAGAAGTAATTTACAATAACCAGCTTAAATTTGACAGAGATGATGTCGACAATGTGTAGTATCTGGAAATGTGTTTAATCAGAGTTTGTTTTAATGAGAATAGACTGGAACTGGTACTATTTTAAAGAAAGAGTTCAGTTTGCTTGCCTAGTTATTACACTTGCACTTCTTAGGTCATTTCACCTCAGCAATTTTTTTGGGGGTCGAGCGTCTTACTGGCTGCAAAACATGTCAGTCGTTGGGGGAAGCAGCTGGTTGATTCCTCCCAGGAAAAAAGGCCCTGAAGGGGTGGGGACAATTTCACTCTGCAGGTGAAATGGCCAAGTGCAAAAATCTGTAGAGAGATTTATTTAGCCTAGTATAGCACCAGAGGCCATGTTTTAAAAATGCAAATACACGTTTACAATAACATGTCAAAATCGCACATTTGAAACCTATACAGCGAATGCCTGACATGTTAGATTTTTTGAAAGTATTTTGTTAGCTTCACACACATTAGGTTTGTTGTTTTACTATTAAAGTGATTCTTACTTGAATAGAGCAAGCTGAAACAACAGAAGAAGGGCTTTTGGTTCAGTTAACTCTGTGTGAATGAGAAACGATCCTGGTTAGGGTTTCCAGTGCATCGATGCCCCCTCCGTGCCTTACCCCTGTTCCGGCTCTGCTCCACAGGGTCCAGGCTCTTCTGTTCCAGGGCCGGCTCCCTGAAGTGCTGCCGCCCCCCCCAGACTGCAGCTCTGTGCAAGGCCCCCCCCTGAGGGACAGCCCTGCTTCTCTGGGGTGGGGGCTGGAGGGGAGGGAGCTGCCAGACCATCATGCCAGGCAGGTCAGTCCCCACCTGTTAGTAACTCTTATTATTAATGAGATCTGTGCTGGTAGATCCTCTATTTCCAGGGCTGTCGATCCCCCAATCCCAATAAACCAGGTTGAAGTCTCTCCCCCAATCCCAATAAACCAGGTTGAAGTTAATGCATGTGTGGTCCAGTGGTTAAAGAAAAGGGCTTGTAACCAGGAGGTCCCCGGTTCAAATCCCTCCTCAGCCACTGACTCATTGTGTGACCCTGAGCAAGTCACTTAACCTCCTTGTGCTCCGTCTTTCGGGTGAGACGTAATTGTAAGTGACTGCAGCTGATGCATAGTTCACACACCCTAGTCTCTGTAAGTCACCTTGGATAAAGGTGTCTGCTAAATAAACAAATGATGATAAATGATTGTAAAAAAAAAAAAAAAACACTTTAAAACTATTGCATTAATGCTAAATGTCATCATTAATCAAGGTGCAAAGCAATATATAAATATTCAGTTGGTTTTTTTTGCCTTGAATTATCCAAAATTGAAATATACACAGTTAGCATGGAAGGGGATTCATAATTTGGACAACGTTGTTGTTTTGCATTGTTTTCAGTACTACTTTAATGTTGATATTATTGAACAGCCCTCTGGTGGCCAGATGGTGCATCACAGTGTCTCTTGTCAACCTTTTTTCTTTTGCATATCCTCCTCCGTGCTCTCCAGCTCCTGCTCTCCCGCCTGGACAGGCCGAGTCTCAGTGAGGAGCAGATCGGGGGACTCCTTACTCGGGGCTTGAACCAGGTGAAGCTCACAGCTTAACGCAGCTGCACCCTGCCTCCGTTTTAGAGCCTTTTTTTTGTCTCTTTATTAAGTTACTTCATTTTTTATGATTTTTATATTTCATCTTTTATATTTCTAGAATTAAAAATACTGAAACGGGACTTATTAATGTCTTTAGTGATAGGCACCTCATCATAAAGTTTCTTTCCCATGATCAGGTTCTTATAGTATTAAAGTGATGGGGAAAAGACTCCTATTGCATATAACCCATTCAGTGGAGGAGGCAATCCTCAATTTTTTTTCCCAACAAACTGTCCATGTAAAGTTTACTATTTGTGAGGGACCTTGCGCCGTCATACCCCCCCTACTGGAAATTTGAAAAATGACACCCTGTGACATGGTCTTGAAATTTAAATGCTATACTAATGTTGTCTACAGCACATTTTTAAACATACATTGGCAGTGTGTAAGTTTATTAGAATAAACTGTGATGGGCTACTGTTTTATTTTCTCTGCTGGCTAGTGGAGAAAATGCATTTAACAGCCAAATTGGGGTATATGTTAAGATATGAAAAGTGTTATCAGTCAGAATACAATAATTAGATTCTACGCTGCAGTCCCCTGCTTTTTTTCTGCCTCCCTATTTTTTTTTGGCCACTGAACCGATTATAGGTTTTTTAATACAAGCTTGATTAGCCCCAGCGTACATGTGACAAGTTCAGGTATGTTTTATTAAACTCATAGTAAAACCAGGACTGGATTAAACTGCTGTGCAATGGGAGTCTTATTGCCATCCCTGTATGAATAAAGATGCTACGATGATTGAGTTTTTAACTCAGTCATCATAGCATAAAAATTATTATATCTCTCCATATTCAAGTTTTTGTTAGTGAAAGGGTAGGTTTGAATAAATGTTTTGTTTTTCACACTTTCTTGAACCCAGTCACAGCACTCTCTCACAGTTGTGTACATGCTGTCCTGGACTCTTCTCTGGTCTGGGTACCTCTTGAACTCTCTCCCTGTCTCGCTTTCAGTCTGGCGCCCCCTTGTGGCTTGTCCTAAATGAGGCTGCTCTGTTCTGGCGAGCTAGTGGCAATGCCAGCTCCGCCCTTTCCTGCCTGCGCAGAGCCCTCAACTCCGCTCCTCAGGAGCACCTTGACATCCCATTGGTCAATGCGGCCAACCTGCTCCTGCACTACGGGCTGTACCAAGAGGCCAGCCAGGTCCTGGAGAGAGCGCTGGCCATCAACCGGAGTGAGGTACACACAGGCAGACCGCACTGCCTCCCTCCTATTCCCTCAGCTCTAACCACTAGACCGCACTACCTCCCTCCCAGTCCCTCAGCTCTAACCACTAGACCGCACTGCCTCCCTCCCAGTCCCTCAGCTCTAACCACTAGATCGCACTGCCTCCCAGTCCCTCAGCTCTAACCACTAGACTGCACTGCCTCCCTCCCAGTCCCTCAGCTCTAACCACTAGATCGCACTGCCTCCCAGTCCCTCAGCTCTAACCACTAGACCGCACTGCCTCCCAGTCCCTCAGCTCTAACCACTAGACCGCACTGCCCCCCAGTCCCTCAGCTCTAACCACTAGACCGCACTGCCTCCCTCCCAGTCCCCCAGCTCTAACCACTAGACTGCACTGCCTCCCTCCCAGTCCCTCAGCTCTAACCACTAGACTGCACTGGCTCCCAGTCCCTCAGCTCTAACCACTAGACTGCACTGCCTCCCTCCCAGTCCCTCAGCTCTAACCACTAGACTGCACTGCTTCCATCCCAGTCCCTCAGCTCTAACCACCAGACCGCACTGTCTCCCTCCCAGTCCCTCAGCTCTAACCACTAGACTGCACTGCCTCCCTGCCAGTCCCTCAGCTCTAACCACTAGACTGCACTGCCTCCCTGCCAGTCCCTTAGCTCTAATATAATAATAATGTTTTTTTTTATGTAGTGTCTTTCATGTACAAGCATCACAAAGCACTGTACAGTTCAATAAGAGATGTAACAGACATTACAATTAAGAAATGTAAACATTAGGAAATGTTTATTAAAATTTTAAGACATGATTTAAAAATAACCAGAGTCTCAGAGTCTTTGATCACCCCAGGAAGAGCATTCCACAATCTTGGTGCATGTCTGCAGAATGTGCTGTCATCCATTGAACATAGCCTTGTTTTTGGAATAATTAAAAGACCAGAGTCCATTGACCGCAAATTCCGTGATGGAATATGGTTGATCACCAAATCTTTTAAATAGCATGGAGCCAATCTGCTTAGGGCCTTATAGGTCATCATCAGAATTTCAAAATCAATCCTAATCTTGACAGGCAGCCAGTGCAAGGATGCCAAAACAGGAGTTATTATGTTTGCAGGATTTAGGTTTTGTTAAAACCCGAGCAACTGAATTCTGAACATACTGCAGCCTGTTGAGGACCCTCTTAGAGATACCAACAAGCAGAGCATTGCAGCAATCAAGTCTAGAAGAGACAAAGACATGTACTAACTTCTCAGCATCAGACAAAGACAGTGTAGAATGGAATCTGGCAATATTACGTAAATGAAAAAAGGACACCCTGGTTACTTTCCGCACATGGGACTCAAAGGCTAGTCTATGGTAAAAAATAATACCAAGATTTCTCATTTAGCTCTAACCACTAGACCAGACTTCCTCTCTCCCAGTCCCTTGGCTCTAACCACTGGACCACACTGCCTCTCTCCCAGTCCCTCAGCTCTAACCACTAGCCCACACTGCCTCCCAGTCCCTCAACTCTAACCACTAGACCACAGTGCTCTCTGAGCGAGTGAACCAGCGCTTGTGTAATGAGTCTGTCTCTGTGTCTCTCCCTAGCCCCTGACTCTGCTCAGCCTGGGGAATGTGTGTCTAGCCCAGGGGAATGTGAGCGGCGCAGTGTCGGTGTTTCGACAGGCCCTGTCTCTGGGGACGCGCTGCCCGGAGTGTGAGAGCAGCCTCCAGCTCATCCGCTGCCTGCAGTTCTACCCCTTCCTGTACAACCTGAGCAGCTCGCCGGCCTGCAAGCGTGAGTACAATGAAACAGGAATTCACTTCATTAGATCAGACAGCTAAGCACGGATTCACACAACTGGACACCAATAAAAAAAAACAAATACGGACTTCCATATTGTATTTAAGATGCAAATGCATACTGTCAGTACATTTTTAACAGGAAAGCATTTTTCATGTAGGCAGCGAGGGTGCATATTATCTGGCTGTGACCCATACCTGCCTAATTTCCCGAATTTGCTATTGAGTCTCTGGGATCTGACAATGATATCCGGGTAACTGAGCTTATTATCGCTGATCATAATTAAATACCAGTCCCCATATATCACGTAAGGGCGGAATGTTCCAAGTCACTAAAAAGTCCATCCCTGCTTGTGGCTAGACAGCGACTTGGATGATGACCCCTAATTTTGGTGCGTACCAAACCATTTCTGCTGGTACTCATTGTGAGTACAATGAAACGGTCCGAGTCAGGAATTCCCTTCATTTAGAAGCCAATCTTTTGTTTTACATCTACTGTCCGGAGAAGTCTGGTCAGAAGTGGCCTTCATGGAAGACTTGCGGCCAAAAAGCCATACCTCCGACGTGGAAACAAGGCCAAGCGACTCAACTATGCACAAAAACACAGGAAATGGGGTGCAGAAAAATGGCAGCAGGTGCTCTGGACTGATGAGTCAAAGTTTGAAATATTTGGCTGTAGCAGAAGGCAGTTTGTTCGCCGAAGGGCTGGAGAGCGTACACGAATGAGTGTCTGCAGGCAACAGTGAAGCATGGTGGAGGTTCCTTGCAAGTTTGGGGCTGCATTTCTGCAAATGGAGTTGGGGATTTGGTCAGAATTAATTGTCTCCTCAATGCTGAGAAGTACAGGCAGATACTTATCCATCATGCAATACCATCAGGGAGGCATCTGATTGGCCCCAAATTTATTCTGCAGCATGACAACGACCCCTAACATACAGTGAAAGTCATTAAGAACTATCTTCAGCGTAAAGAAGAACAAGGAGTCCTGGAAGTGATGGTATGGCCCCCACAGAGCCCTGATCTCAACATCATCGAGTCTGTCTAGGATTACATGAAGAGAGAGAAGCAACCGATGCTGCCTAAATCCACAGAAGAACTGTGGTTAGTTCTCCAAGATGTTTGGGCTAACCTACCTGCCGAGTTCCTTCAAAAACTGTGTGCAAGTGTACCTAGAAGAATTGATGCTTGATGCTGTTTTGAAGGCAAAGGGTGGTCACACCAAATATGGATTTGATTTAGATTTTTCTTCTGTTCACTTTGCATTTTGTTAATTGATAAATATAAACTATTAACATGTCTATTTTTGAAAGCATTCTTACTTTACAGCATTTTTTCACACCTGCCTAAAACTTTTGCACAGTACTGTATATATATATATTGTGTGTGTGTGTGTGTGTGTGTGTACAAAACCACTGCAAAAAATTAGCGTGGAGCTCTTGTTGTTGTATGTAATGATTAATTTGCTTTCAATTTTATTTGGGCCAGATCTGGCTCCTAGTTTATTTTTCACAAAATAATCGAAACAGATATGCAGTTTATTTTTTATTCACTTTTTCAGAAAATATGCTTAAAAATGTAATGTGACCAAATCAATGTGTGTCCTGTAAAGGGTTAAGTGTATGTGTGTGGGTGGAGTGGCAGGACCGTGGATGATTTCTACTGGTTAAAGGCCCCTCAGGAGTCCCTGATATCAGGACAGGTCTTTGGGCATTGGGCTGACATGTTTTACTTCATGTAGGGTATAGGCCCTGTTTGTCTTGCTGGAGCAGTTTCTGATCAAGCTTTTCAGACTGGCATTACATGTTGTCTCTGATCGCCTCCCAGAGCGACAGCATTTCACCTGCAATATGACTCACTGCCCCCCTGATATCTCATACAATCCATGGACTGAATCCCAGCTAGCTGTTTAAACACAAGGTGCTATATACAGTATAGAAGACTGCAATGGAGAGTCTGTTTCATGTGTCTCTGCTAGCTCTCTCCCTGCTCTTTTGTTCTTTTAATCTTCTTACCAACCATGTCATTCTACTTTGAAAATGCTGGCTCCTGCTCTGCAGCCAGGTTCTTTGAGTGCATCAGAGTGGGGTTTTGATGTTGGTGCTGAGACTCATTTTAGCAGCAAGGATCCCTAAGAGTGTGTGTGCTAATGGGGAGCTCCTCAGAGACACAGGAGCAGACAGGAGGGAGAGCCTGGGGTCCGAGCCCCTCAGAGACACAGGAGCAGACAGGAGGGAGAGCCTGGGGTCGGAGACACAGGAGCAGACAGGAGGGAGAGCCTGGGGTCGGAGACACAGGAGCAGACAGGAGGGAGAGCCTGGGGTCGGAGCCCCTCGGAGACACAGGAGCAGACAGGAGGGAGAGCCTGGGGTCGGAGCCCTTCAGAGACACAGGAACAGACAGGAGGGAGAGCCTGGGGTCCGAGCCCCTCGGAGACACAGGAGCAGACAGGAGGGAGAGCCTGGGGTCGGAGACACAGGAGCAGACAGGAGGGAGAGCCTGGGGTCGGAGACACAGGAGCAGACAGGAGGGAGAGCCTGGGGTCGGAGCCCCTCAGACACAGGAGCAGACAGGAGGGAGAGCCTGGGGTCGGAGCCCCTCAGAGACACAGGAGCAGACAGGAGGGAGAGCCTGGCATTCACTGAACCCTACTCTGGGACCGGAGGAGACCACTTGCAGCTCCATTGTAAGCCTGCTTCATTGGATCTCCCTGCTAGTATCATGGAATGAAATATACTTTCATTAAAGTGTTTGTAGCGAACAAAATAACTCCATGAATCCTATCTGTCATGCACTTTCATTCACTATATAGGTCTCAAATGTGCAGTTTTGAAAGAAATGCATGTATTTTCATTATGTGACATCTGGTACCTCACTAAGTAAAGGAAAGTGCTTAGTTTGCTTGCCTTGCCCTCCAGGAAGTCTGTTAATGCTTTACAGTAGAACCTCAGCGTTACGAACACCAAACTTTTGAACTGACCGGTCAACCGAACACCCCACTTTGATCCGGAAGCATGCAATCACTCAACCATGCAACCAGATAGGCACTCCTATAAGCGCATGAAGCAGGCAAAATTACTGTACCAACAAATGTATCCAGACAAAAGGTTTGGCAGAGTTCATATTTTTTTTTCAAGCTAAAGGAGGCTGAATGACTGAGAAAGCTGCACGAATGCATTGCGTTTAAAATAAAATAAAATAAAATAAAAACAAGCACAACGTTCACCCATGATTTCCTGAAACCCATGAAATCAGTGTTTTTGCTACAGATTTCAATGGTAACTTAAATTTACTCAGCAGAACTTTGTCAGTTGTTGAGACTGTCAAATTTAAGGTTAGTATAGATCCCAGAGTGGCTCACCTGGTAAAAGAATGGGGTTTGATTTGCAGAGTGAGTCATAAAGTCAAGGGAGTGCCGATTCTCATCCTGGCTGTGCGAAGCCACTGATCTTCACTGCGGATTCCTGAGGGAGTGTCGCATTGGCTCTGGCGCACCCGCAGGTTAGGGAGCCAAAACCAGCAGGGACTGTTTCACCTTATCATACTACAGCGACCCTACTGGCAAGGCTGGCCTTTGACCCCAGAGGCCGGTAGCTCGCTGCATCCTCTGTAGAGCCCCTTGTAAACCAGCAATAGGATCAGAGGACGGCCGCTGACCGTTGTTGGGATTGCTGCAATGAGGGGCCGTAATTGTTCTACATTATAAATTGGGGAGAAAAAAGGGGCAAAAAAAAATAAGGTTAGCATCCTGGATTTTCTCATATGCAGAAGTGTAAAGCTTGAGTTTGCAAACCCGCTCACTTGATGTTTACAGTCGATCTGCTCTAACATTCCCCTTACATTACACTTCTGGGGAGGCTTTGTTTTTGTTCTCAAAACACCCATTCTAGTTTAATCTCCATTTGGAACTTGACCACCTTTTTTACAATGGAGTTTTTAATTAAACAATACTTAAAGGTAGATGTTTTACATTGGGCACTGATAAAACATACAGTTACCACAGTGTATCAATGAAATAAAATCCAAGACCGCTTTGGATTTACTGTGGTTGTGGCGTTAATACTGTGTGAAGTTAAAGTAATTGTAGCTAAGCGCAAATTCCATACATTTTCTACCAAAAAACATTATCCTCAAGACAGGAATAATAAATAAAACAAAAACTGTCAAACTATGAGTATTGTGATTATTATTTATGTTTATTGGAGCATTTATAGTACTAAAAAATTCAGAAAGATTGTGCTTTATTGATTAGTATTCAATTATACAACAAGTTGAAAACAGCAAAGTTCCATAGGCAGAATCGCCAGGCGCCTGCTTCACCCGCCCTAATATCAGAGTGGAAATCCACTCAATCGATAGATTCTGACACTGCTGGGGGTAAGTGACCAAGGAAGAAAAGAAGTAACAGACATCTTTTTGAAAATGAAAATGTATGTTTGCTGTAATACCTGCTTCTTTTAAAGATTGCACTTTTGAGATCTATGTAGCTAATGGAAGAAGAAAATGTGTAATATGTGTGGGATTATTTCGTTATTTCCAGTTGCTCTTCGTGTGAGTTGTGTTTTCCCTAGTGGTGACCTCAGTCTCTCCCTGTCTCAGCGATGCTGGTCCTGGATGGTAACGGCTCTGGCGGGGAGCTGCAGCGTGAGGAGGAGATCCAGCGGGTGGAGGAGAGCGAGGAGGAGGAGGAGAAGGAAGAGGAAGAGTGGCAGCTGAAGGAGGACCTGATTGGAGCCTTCGAGGGGGCTCTGGATGTGAAGGGGCGCCGTGTGGACCTGCAGGGGATCAGGGTGCTGAAGAGAGAAGGAGGAGCAGGGACAGACGCTGGGGGGAGAGCAGGGCCCTGCTTCGGGAACTGCGAGGACGATGATGGAGCCGAGTGGGTACGAAGAGACACAGCACACCCCTGCCCCCCAATACACCCAGACCCTGCCCCTCCACATGGAGGAATGGCACAGTACTGCAGCCTGAATAAAATGCTGGTGGCTGCTGGGTGATTTTTTTTTTTTGGGTGTTTTCTGCAGATCACATTCCAGGTGAAGCGTATGAAGAAGCCCAAGACAGACCCTTCTGACCTGCAAGAGGGGAGCCGAGAGAGGGAGGCTGGCTTTCACTCCGCCCTGGAGATCAGCGGACCCCAAATCCCCTCCCCGGGACCCCCAGGTACCCGCTCACTGAGCCCCCTCTCTCCCTCAATCTGTACCCCTCTATACTGTAACAGAGCCCCTGACTCTCCCTCAATCTGTACCCCTCTATACTGTAACAGAGCCCCCAACTCTCCCTCAATTTATACCCCTCTATACCTTACTGTAACTGAGCCCCCAACTCTCCCTCAGTCTGTACCCCTCTATACTGTAACAGAGCTCCCAACTCTTCCTCACTCTGTACCCCTCTATACTGTAACAGAGCTCCCAACTCTCCCTCCATTTGTACCCCTCTATACCTTACTGTAACAGAGCCCCCAAGTCTTCCTCAATCTGTATCCCTCTATACTGTAACAGAGCCACTGACTCTTCCTCAATCTGTACCCCTTTATACTGTAACAGAGCCCCCAACTCTCCCTCCATTTGTACCCCTCTATACCTTACTGTAAGAGCCCCCAACTCTCCCTCTACTGTAACAGAGCCCCCAACACTCCCTCAGTCTGTAATATTGTAAAATCCAAACAAAATCACTTGAAAACACCTATTTCAAAGCAGCGCCCATTTGATTCATGTTGCTTCTATTATGCTACCTCTGTTTTCATTTTAAACATAAGGTATTTTTATTATACCACAACTGCCTTGACAAATAACATTTATGAAAAAATCATTTATTTTCATAGAAGTCAAGTATGTGATGCTTGTCTTCAGCTGCAGCATTGCCCTTGACACCTGGCTTTTCCATTGCCTTGGTGGGGGAGAACTTGTTGTGTGTCACTGCTGGTCAGACATGGTGTGTGTTTGCAGGGAGACCCCGGGACTACCTGAGTCTAGGCTGGCCGAGCCCAGACGAGTGCCAGCGCCTCCGCAGAGTGGAGCCCACCACAGTGGCAAGCACCTGGCTGGCAGTGTCTGCAAAGAGCATTGAGTGAGTCCCTGGCAGCATAGCAGCACTTTAACACGTCAGCAGCGTCCCAGTCTGAGCACAGCTGTTTAATGGGGAAGGAGAGCCCCGCAGTATCTGTCAGTTTAACACATCAGCAGCGTCCCAGTCTGAGCACAGCTGTTTAATGGGGAAGGAGAGCCCCGCAGTACCTGTCAGTTTAACACATCAGCAGCGTCCCAGTCTGAGCACAGCTGTTTAATGGGGAAGGAGAGCCCCGCAGTATCTGTCAGTTTAACACGTCAGCAGCGTCCCAGTCTGAGCACAGCTGTTTAATGGGGAAGGAGAGCCCCGCAGTATCTGTCAGTTTAACACGTCAGCAGCGTCCCAGTCTGAGCACAGCTGTTTAATGGGGAAGGAGAGCCCCGCAGTATCTGTCAGTTTAACATGTCAGCAGCGTCCCAGTCTGAGCACAGCTGTTTAATGGGGAAGGAGAGCCCCGCAGTATCTGTCAGTTTAACATGTCAGCAGCGTCCCAGTCTGAGCACAGCTGCTTCCTTATTACTTTCAGTCATAACATGGTTAGCTGATGTGAAATGATCTACGAAGTGCAAGTGTAACAGTGATGAAACTCTGAACTTTCTTTAACCAGATACCAGATATCATGTTTAAAATAAAATGACATGTTTGCTAAAACACATGTTTCTTTCAAAACTGCACGTTTAAGACCTGTGTCGCTACTGGAAGTGCAAAACAGGGAAGTGTTGTTACTGTAATCTGATTACATTTCTAAGTAACCTGTTACTTTCTCAGGAAATGAAGTAATGGATTACATTTTATGTGAAAAACAACAGTTCCTTGTCGTTACATTTTAAAAAGGACAATGGCTAATGCATAATCTAGAAAATAATGCAAGTCTCTTATAATAAGTTAACTAATTACAATTTTGTTTAAGTAACTAGTAACTGTAATGGATTACTTTTAAAAAGTAATTTCCACAACACCGAAGACAGGTGAGATTTCTGGAAGTACTTTGTGAGCTGCAATCACTTTAGACTAAAGATCCTGTTCCTCACATTATTGATATAATCGCACAGAAAAAAAAACAAAACTTCACATTAGCTGAGGAAATTATTAAACTGTCTTGCTAAATTGTTTGAGGTAGATGGGTAAAACATCAATGCATAATAAACTGGGTCGAGTAACTGAAAGAGAAAAGGTGAATAAGGAGTCTTTTAAAAATCATTTAAATTAAAAATCCCTTTTTGATCAGCAGTACAAAATGTTATTTAAAGGAGAGTAAAACTTTGATCAGTACTGTATAATCATTACAAATGTGCAAACATCAACTAAATAAATACTTAGTAAATGTGTCCCTTTTCTATAGTTTACTTTTGAGTTTTGCTACATTATAAAAAGATGCTAGACCAAAGACTGTTAAAGTGTATGTAAATTTGTTCTACTGTCCCATTTGTTCAACTTCGGGGGACCACAAGATGGCAACAGAGTGCTGAGCTTGCATTGAAAAGCAAGGGTAACCCTCACTATCTCTACCTCCTTTTGAAAGGATCGGAAAAATCCACAGTAAAAATCTTTAGTAGAGTCTACAGGACTTGCAAGGAATAGGGATTCTATATTGGTCTTTATTATCTTTAATTAGCTTTAATTCTTTTATTTTAGATGTATTAGTTTATATTGTAAAACACACACTCTCTCTCTGTCATAAAGAGGAAGAATATATGTTAAATAGAGGATTTTATAAACCTTTAGGAAAAAGTGCAAGGACCGTCTGATACAAGTAACAGTGATGACCTAAGGAATAAATGTAATGTTACAGGGATTGCCGTAGACAAGGAGCACAGCTGGCAAAGCCATGTGTGCACCCAGAGAATTCCCACTCGCTCACTCACTCACTCCCTTTCGCTCCACAGTATCACAGAGCACATAGACTTTGCCACTCCCCTGCAAGAGCCTGCAGTGGAGCCAATCTGCAACGCCAACCTACCAGCCACCATGCACACCCTGGACCATCTGAATGGAGTGGCCAACCGCGGAAGCATCCACTACACAGGAGAGAGCCAGCTCCAAGAGGTACCCCCCCAGCACAGTCACACTGTATCACAGCATGTACACACCACTGCACAGGAGAGAGACACAGTCACACTGTATCACAGCACATACACACCACTGCACAGCGAGAGACACAGTCACACTGTATCACAGCACGTGCACACCACTGCACAGGAGAGAGACACAGTCACACTGTATCAGCACATACACACCACTGCACAGCGGGAGACACAGTCACACTGTATCACAGCACATACACACCACTGCACAGGAGAGAGACACAGTCACACTGTATCACAGCACGTACACACCACTGCACAGGAGAGAGACACAGTCACACTGTATCACAGCACATACCACTGCACAGCGAGAGACACACACACACTGTATCACAGCACATACACACCACTGCACAGGAGAGAGACACAGTCACACTGTATCACAGCACGTACACACCACTGCACAGGAGAGAGACACAGTCACACTGTATCACAGCACATACACACTACTGCACAGTGAGAGACAGTCACACGTATCATAGCACATACACACCACTGCACAGTGAGAGAGACAGTCACACTGTATCACAGCACGTACACACCACTGCACAGGAGAGAGACAGTCACACTATCACAGCACATACACACCACTGCACAGCGAGAGACACAGTCACACTGTATCACAGCACGTGCACACCACTGCACAGGAGAGAGACACAGTCACACTGTATCACAGCACATACACACCACTGCACAGCGAGAGACACAGTCACACTGTATCACAGCACGTGCACACCACTGCACAGGAGAGAGTCACAGTCACACTGTATCAGCACATACACACCACTGCACAGCGAGAGTCACAGTCACACTGTATCAGCACATACACACCACTGCACAGCGAGAGACACAGTCACATGTATCACAGCACATACACACCACTGCACAGCGAGAGACACAGTCACACTGTATCACAGCACGTGCACACCACTGCACAGGAGAGAGTCACAGTCACACTGTATCAGCACATACACACCACTGCACAGCGAGAGTCACAGTCACATGTATCACAGCACATACAAACCACTGCACAGCGAGAGACACAGTCACACTGTATCACAGCACGTGCACACCACTGCACAGGAGAGAGTCACAGTCACACTGTATCAGCACATACACACCACTGCACAGCGAGAGTCAGTCACACTGTATCAGCACATACACACCACTGCACAGCGAGAGTCAGTCACACTGTATCAGCACATACACACCACTGCACAGCGAGAGACACAGTCACATGTATCACAGCACATACAAACCACTGCACAGAAGAGAGAGACAGTCATACTGTATCACAGCATGTACACACCACTGCACAGCGAGATACAGTCACACTGTATCATCTTCCTAATCCAAATGTCCTGTCTTCTCAGGTGCTCCAGAATCTGGGCAAAGACAAGTACTCTCCACAGTCCTTCGAGCAGGTGGGGACACGCATCGCCAAGGTCCTAGAGAAGGTAAGCTATTCAATCAAAGTTCCCCTTCTTAGTAAGGGCTGTAAGAAAAACAACAGAGAAGTTACTGCACCCTCCGATCAGCGCCTGTGTTGATGCCAGGAAATAATTAAGAAGCTTCCAATTCTTTTTTCAAAGTTTATTTTACCGTCTCCATTCTGAGTGGTTTGTATTAGCAATGCCAGTGCTTCCTTGTTGTGGGGTTGCCTTGTGTCCCGCAGAGCAGGTTATTAGGCAGCATGGTCATTGCTCCCATTGGCCATTCCACTACCACTTGTATTCTCATTAGAAGACAAAATCTCTTAACTATAGCTCCCGACTACAGCTTCATGAAGGGGGAGCACTGTACTCAAATATTGTGGTTTTTGTGTTGACCTGCAATTCGAAGTTTCTCTTCTGTTCTGTAGCAGTTGCTTTTTGAAGACATGTTACCCAGCCTAGCTAAATCACATGACATGTTACCCAGCCTTGCTAAATCAAGTGACATGTTACCCAACCTAGCTAAAATGTCATTATAAAAGTAAGAGACAGCGGCATCTAGTCAACAGCTGTATATTGCCAGCAATACAAAAAAACATTTATTATTCTTATTATTCTTATTATTATTACCTGTTCACTGGATGGCGCTGGCTCTTATGTCTTATGTAGCTCGGGTTACTCTGACTGGCAGCTAGAACAGAGGAGCATGAATAGAAGCATGTTCATACAGAAAACAAATGATGATCATTTCAAGAAGAACCACTCGGAATGATTGCAATTCTAAATAGAAAACATTCAGCTTGAAGTTACTGACTCCATTAATTACTATTCATATTCAAAGATTAACTCTTGTGAACTCTACTATTTATTCATCACTTTCTCAGTAAAATGGTGCTTGCTGCCTTTGACTTTTCCTTCTATTTGTGCCCTCTTGTATTGCTCTCTGAAACGGGCTTGGGTTAATATTCGACCACAACATTGACAAATTGAATTATTTTGGGGCTGAACTGTTTACACTAGCCACTTTTAAGCCAGCTTTGAGGAGGCTTGGGTCTTTTTTTTTTTTTGTAGTGTAAACGCAGCTGGCCAAGGTCCAGCCATCCTAAAATTGATATGTATCAAATTAAAAATCTGAAAGTCACAGATGTTTCTTTTTAGCTGTTAAACAAATGTGCTTTGCTTTTGTTGAATAGCAAAAATAATATATAAGAGTTGTCAGTTGTCATAATGCCTGTTTCTTTAAGTGTCCACACACTCCTGATCTCAGTGAGTCTTTGGAAGTGGAAATTTAAAGAAACAGACGTTATTTACATATCGGAGTCTGACAAATAAACGGTACTGATATGCAGGTTTTTTGATGCTTCGCTCCATTTCTGTTGGCAAAATTCAGCCTTAATTAGTACGAAAAAACAACCTTGAAGTAGAAACATGCAAATGACAGGCTTGTTGGTTTAAACACCTCCACCTCCATGTTTTGGGGAGTGGAAATGTCTTCAAACAAGGGGTGGTCTATATGACATCATCGGGCACTCACTACAGGTCGGGCTATGTGCGCGCATTGGTGTCAAAGTCCGTTTAGGTCTGTGCTCAAGTGTAAACGCGCTGTATTAATGCTATACTTTCACAACCAAGGCTTTTCAAAGAAGATAAGAGAGACTAAAAGGCTGTTTTTGGTAACCCCATTGTCTCTGTCTCTGTGTATTTGTCCTTGTCTGTGTGTGTTCTTGATTCTGTCCTTGTCTGTGTCTGTCTCTGTGTGTGTGTCCTTGTCTCTGTGTCATTGTGTGTGTGTGTGTCTGTGTCTGTGTCTGTGTGTCCTTTTCTCTGTGTTTGTGTCTGTCTCTGTGTGTGTCTTCAGAACCAGACGTCGTGGGTATTGTCCAGCATGGCTGCATTGTACTGGAGGGTAAAGGGTCAGGGGAAGAAGGCTGTGGACTGTCTGAGGCAGGCTCTGAACCACGCTCCTCACCACATGAAGGTGAGACACACCCTCCCTCGCAGTAATAGCACTGACCTCTGGATACACGCCACCTGAGGGTGCACTGAATGTCACTGGGGATGTAGTGGAGACCTCCGTACTGTGATGGAGCTTGCAAAGGGCATTCGTAGCTAAAGTTATTGAGGGAATTAGAATCTGCTGGGTTTTGTAGTCTCAGTCACTGGGATGAATGTCTCTCTTCTTTAAGAACTCCCACTTGTTTAGACAGGAATTGGTGCAATGGGGTCTCTGTTAAATCATGTGCGCCTGCAGCTTAAAGTAATTTCGGTAATGTTATGAAACTGGTAAGCCAACATCCGGGTTTTGATGAAGACTTCACAGAAGGCTAGACTATGAAAGAACGCTGGATAGTGTCTTCCAGTGTCTGCAGATCTACAGTGATGATATGCTTCTCTTTCTCTCTTTCAGGACGTGCCTCTGATCAGCCTTGCCAATATCTTCCACAACGCCAAGCTGTGGGACGATGCCATTACCGTGGCCAGCATGGCGGTGGAGATCGCGCCACACTTTGTGGTGAATCACTTCACCCTCGCCAATGTCTACATAGCCATGGTGAGAGGGGAGGAGAGGTGTGGAGGGAGTGGGAGGGGTGTGAGGGAGACAAGGGTAATTAATGGCCATTATCCCCTCCTTCAGTAATGCAATGACCCAAAAAAGAAAAGGCTCTAAAAAGGCAAAAAATGTGCCTGCAGCAGATCACGTAAAGCAGCAGATCACGTAAAGCAGCAGATCACGTAAAGCAGTGTCCAGCAGAGGTTTTACAAAGCGATGGAGGTAAGCTCTTCTGTACGTCCTGCAACGTTACTGTAGATCACTACCAAAAATCGTCTGTTGACAAGCATTTAGATTCAAGTATTCACCGAAAGCAAAAGGCAGAAATCCAGGGCAGTAGAAACCAAAAAATGGTAACTTCCATGTTCCAAAAGTCCACTGAAAACCGTGAAGCATGAAACACCTAAAATTTTGACCTGACAGAGGCGTTTGTTTGCTCAAATATCCCTCTTGAAAAATTGGACAACCAAAAGTTAATTTAAAAGTAAATTCTTCAGACTGAGTGTAGCAAATGGTGGAGTGATTCCTTCATCAGCCCAGCTGAGACGTGAATACTTGTCGGAAGTTGCCGAGTATCACAAGCAGGAGATTCTGGAATTGGTAAAACAGTCTGGTTGCTTGTCAGTGATCACTGACGAGTCGACTGATGCCCAAGATCAGTATGTGTTAAACATTGTATTGGTTTTGCAAGGCCTAAATGCTGCACATGCATCTGACATAGAACTGAAAACTGTCCTTGCAGATCCACTTTACCTACAGGCTGTTAATTACCATTTCACAAGCTACTGTAAAGTGCTTGAATAACTTTGACGTTAATTTTAATGATGTCAGTGCATTTATCTCTCTATTTACTGTTTTAAAAAAAAACTGTACACATAATTTATAAAATAGTTTTGCACATTCTGCAAAATATGATACTTTACCCGTGACACTGCCATGAATTAAAAAAATCAGGTTATTTACAGTATTGAAAGGGTAGTGAATGGATGTGCATGGCTACAATCACTTCAAATGGTTAATCAGAACTGGAATAGCAAATAGCACATGCATCACCTCCAGATCACAACCTTAAATAGGAATCGTAGGGGTAGCGAACACTTCGAATTGTGTTGCACTGCCTTAGTACAACTCTTTGACATAACTCTGCACAGTGCAGCCACAAGTGTTTTACTTTGCTTTAGATTATCAAAAAACAAGAGGATGCAAGCTATAGAAATCAGCTTGCAAAAATGATTGAATTAAACAAGGCGCTACAACACCACCTCTAGGTGAAAAGAACTTTTGAATAAACAGGTTTGTTGTCTCATTTTAGGAGGAGTTTGAGAAAGCCATACAGTGGTATGAATCCACTCTGAAGCTGCAGCCCGAGTTTGCCCCTGCCAAGGATCGCCTGCGGACTATTCAGTGCCACCTGCTGACCAAGAAGGAGAAGCGCGTCCCATAGGAGCAGTGCAGGTGTGAGGAGCCTCAGCATCTCACCATCCAACCAAACCTGCTTTTAATTGAGCTGCACTTAAACAATAGAGAGTGTTAAGACGGGGGGTTTAATCGATGAAGTTAGCTTTAATCGATGTACATAAAAGAAAAATAAAAAAGATTCATATAATCTGTTAAATTGAAATATATTAAACACTAAATACAATTCTTTCGTTGGACATATTAAATCAGAATTGTGAATGTATTTACTGAAATAGCTGTCTCTGTCCTCATATTGGGAAAGTTTTAATGGATGTTTTCTGGGTAGGCTATTACTATAATGCCATAGGATATGAGATTTGTAAACCATTCACACATTCTGATTCATTGATTTCTAAAGAACTTCAAGATTACAATCCCTAGTTAAGACCGTGTAATTGTATTGGAATTTAAAAGTCAAGGGCAGATGCTTATAGAAAATTGGAGGTCTGTCTCCCCTCTTGCCTTTCTTCAGGTGTTTGCTCATCAATGAGAATTTGCAGTTACAAGTTTGATCCAATCTTGATCCATTTTAAACAGATCCAGATCAGCACCACTGTTTTTTTTTTTTTTTTTCTTTCTTCCGAGCAGGACCAGTTAAACGATTCATGTGGCATTAAAAGTTTTCTTTAGGCTCAAAGTTTTGCCCCTCCATTACCACATTAGTTCAGACCCACCCTATTTTACATGCTTTCAAATCTACCTAGCCGTTCTTCTCACAATCCCTTAGACTGTTGTAAAGTAATTGTAGCATACAAAACCATTTCATAAATCTGAACTGTTCTGCACCTCCATTTTGTGGTGTCTGCAATCATGGTGAGTGGTTCGGAGTTCTGTTGCATCTGCCTTAGCCAGGGACTGAACAGCCTTCCTCAGTCCATTCAAGTCATGTGATACTTTTCCATTCTGCCAGGCCCACCAGCTCTCTCTGCCTTTATATCTGTGGAGTAGGTGGTCTGGAAGAGTTGGAAGGTCATGTGATTTGAGGGAAGCAGTTCAATTCTGGATTTTCCAGACAAGCGCCACCCCAGATTAGAGAGAAGCAAGCAATAAAATCTGAGACCTGTGAAAAAAAAGTAATTAAAATGACAGACTGGGCGGCATTAAAATCGAACACAGGATGAATTCATTGAACATGTTGGGACAAATATTTTGAATATTGGTTCATATTATCTTGAAAACAAAAGTATGTTTGTATTTGTCAAAATTGTATTGTTTATTGTAATCCCATACGGATAAAATAAACAAATCTAAAGTATTCTTTGTCTTTGTGTTGTACAGTGATTCAGTTGGGCCTGGGCTTACTTTCACCAAGATGTTTCCACTACACTTGTGTTCTAGATTAACAAATATTCAACTCTTTGTTTGAATTGGGTCCCACCAGTGTTGTTGTGAGTGTGTTCAAGATTGCATCACCTTGTGTGCAGTAAAGGGACCATTTACCAAAGAGCTGGATTTGAGAAGAGGACCTATCCAAAGGGATTGACCTTTTCAATGGGTTAGAAATGGGAGTGCTTCTTCAAGCCTCTAATCAGCATGTTAAAGTGCAGTAGACTGCCCGTACCTCTCATGGCATTGCACCAAACTGTACTTCCCCTGCTGTTAGATATGGGTACAAATACAGTACAACGGAAGAACTCAAAAGCTGATTGGCTAAAAGAATATTTGGAAAGCTTAAATGAAGCACTGTATCATATTGAAGATTACAAAACCTAAAATGCACAGACCTTTCCGACTGTGCTGTTGTAATCCACCTTTCAGTGCTGAGCAATGAAACGTCCACATTGGAGATGCTAAACTAGATCTCAGGTCTCACCCCAGGACTCTGTAGTGTATCTGACACGTGGAAGAAGTGTTATTCACTTAACTGCTGATATTGGGTTCCATCGTAGAACATTTGTTCAGAAATGTTTTTCCACTTCAGCATTTGAGTGGCCGACCGATTTGAAGAGGTCCTTTACTCCTCTCCCCATCTGCAGTTGTTAGGTCTGGTATTGCTGGTTGTTGGCCCTGGCTGCTCCAGTAGGAGCCCTGCCTAGCCCTAAGCATCATTAGCAGCAAGTATAACAGGAAACAGTATTGTGCAGTCTCCTCAATGTTATAGCAATTGTAGCTCAACTGTAGTGCTAAGATTTCTCCACCATGCACATCCACTCATTCCATAGGTCTCAAATGTGCAGTTCTGAAAAACATGTTACAACAAACGAATTTTCAATTCAAAACATGATATCTGGTACTACAGTGGGTTAAAGAAAACTGTTCACAAGCAAAGCTTTTAGACTTATACTTCCTGGGTCATTTGACCTCGACAGACATTCTCTCCACCCCCTTCACTGGTGTCTTCCCTGTGAATAACCAATCAGCTGCTTCCCCCAATTGATTGACCCAGACAACACTGATGAGGTGAAATGCAAACAGGCACCAGAAGCACCAGATAACCTATTTTAAATTCAAAATACATGTGTGCTATAATGTGTTTCTTTTGAAATTGCACATTTCAGATGCATGTAGCTAAAGTGCTAAAGGGCTAAGATTTATGGAATTATTTTATTAGCTATAATAAACTTCAAGGGTGTCTGATCCTTGTACAATATAACAAATTATTAAAATCTAGATATGTATTACGTACTTAACTTACACTCTCAGTCACTGCGCTGAGTACACTCTTCAACTCTTAGATCGCTTGTCATAAACACTGTCAAATGTGAATCAGCTAATCATTCATGTTCCACCCATTAACTGCATCCATCTCTCTGATTGGACAGTTCAATGCACCTCCTTATTATTATTGGTTGTTATTACGATTTAATAATACTGTCCTTTTTATAATAGAACTTTATAGCGCTAGGGGGAGAGACTTTCTGCCTGTGACTTGGAACAGGAATGAAAGAACAGGGAGTGATTCGCACTCTGCCTGTGAAGCAGTGGGCAGATCGCGGGTTGCCCTGTCAAAGGCTAAAATAAGTTATTTTAATTTTTATTTCAAGCTTTGCCTGTAACATACATACATATTTGTGCCATTTCGCATGGATCGGTATTGGTCAAAATGTATCGCATCTGTATTTGGGATTCTCTGTGCCACAACTAATCCGAAGGTGAATGTCTGGAAAATAAGAAAGATCAGTATTGTTTTCCGTAACATTGTAGGGGAGTGTAGTCTTAACTGAGTTAACATTGGATTGTGTTCCATTGAGACAATGTAATGAAGTCCAAGAAAGTCTCCAGGGTTCAGTAGAGGGAATCAGGTTCAGTCCTGGAAACTAGTGGGACGAAAGCAATCTGCCATAGTACTGTGACTGTAGTGCAGGGCCAGCAAGCTATTGTATTTGTTCTGGGATTGTGATCATTCCTCAGTGCAGATCAGGGAGGAAATATACAGCTAAGTCTTCACCAGAAACAGCCAAGCAGTCTCCATACTAATCATTCACAACTTACCTAGATGTGTTCTTCTCAAGATTCAGCCTTTGTTGCAACAACATCTAGAGCTGAATGAAGAATTAAAGGAAACAGTTTTCCAGATTCTGTGTTGCCTCAACCCATCACCATACTCAAAATCAGAAGTGCTGTTTTACTCTGACCTGTGTAGTTGGGTTTGCGGAACATGGTTTGGGAACTCTTGTCTCTCAGACCTGCTGTCTTCACCATTCTGACGAATCTTAAAGTAGGATATATACAGAACCGTGTCTGGGGATTCGCCGGTCATGTAAGAGTCAGCCAGTTTACATAAAGGTGCATCTTCCAGTTGTCCAACCCTTGTATGCTCACAGATTGAAGCCTTCACTAAGCTCAAATCATTCCTGGAATTCAATCCCAGGTATAATCTCATCTCAACATTAGAAGGGCATTTTTTGGGACTTATCAAAAGTTGTAAAACGAAATAGGCAAACTGCACGTGTTTCATCTATATTCTAGTCTTGATGACGAGTGGCCGGTGCACATACTGAAGGTTCTCATAATCGCATGCTACCTGAACGGTTCCAAATGCAATCCAGAGTTTTTTTTCAGATTTTATATAAAGTAAGAACAGTAAATAAAGGGAGTTACCCTTGTGTTAATTGCAGAGCACAGTGTTTGGATAATCCTCCCATACATCCAACCACACACGATCCTTCAAATCACTTTATACCTGTTATACCTGAGCCTCTTAACACAGGGGTCGGGACACAGCGCTGTGTTTAACTGAGCCTCTAACACATGGGTCGGGACACAGCGCTGTGTTTAACTGAGCCTCTAACACAGGGGTCGGGACACAGCCCTGTGTTTAACACAGGGGTCGGGACACAGCGCTGTGTTTAACTGAGCCTCTAACACATGGGTCGGGACACAGCGCTGTGTTTAACTGAGCCTCTAACACATGGGTTGGGACACAGCGCTGTGTTTAACTGAGCCTCTAACACATGGGTCGGGACACAGCGCTGTGTTTAACTGAGCCTCTAACACAGGGGTCGGGACACAGCCCTGTGTTTAACACAGGGGTCGGGACACAGCGCTGTGTTTAACTGAGCCTCTAACACAGGGGTCGGGACACAGCGCTGTGTTTAACACAGGGGTCGGGACACAGCGCTGTGTTTAACTGAGCCTCTAACACATGGGTCGGGACACAGCGCTGTGTTTAACACAGGGGTCGGGACACAGCGCTGTGTTTAACTGAGCCTCTAACACATGGGTCGGGACACAGCGCTGTGTTTAACTGAGCCTCTAACACAGGGGTCGGGACACAGCCCTGTGTTTAACACAGGGGTCGGGACACAGCGGTGTGTTTAACACAGGGGTCGGGACACAGCGCTGTGTTTAACTGAGCCTCTAACACAGGGGTCGGGACACAGCGCTGTGTTTAACTGAGCCTCTAACACATGGGTCGGGACACAGCGCTGTGTTTAACACAGGGGTCGGGACACAGCGCTGTGTTTAACTGAGCCTCTAACACATGGGTCGGGACACAGCGCTGTGTTTAACTGAGCCTCTAACACATGGGTCGGGACACAGCCCTGTGTTTAACACAGGGGTCGGGACACAGCGGTGTGTTTAACACAGGGGTCGGGACACAGCGCTGTGTTTAACTGAGCCTCTAACACAGGGGTCGGGACACAGCGCTGTGTTTAACTGAGCCTCTAACACAGGGGTCGGGACACAGCGCTGTGTTTAACACAGGGGTCGGGACACAGCGCTGTGTTTAACTGAGCCTCTAACACAGGGGTCAGGACACAGCTGGGGAGGCACCTCTGCTGTTTGTTTTCTGCTTTCAAAATCGTCATATAAGCTAATTGATTCCTTACATGTTTCGAATGTAATATAAATGTCTCCCATTTTTATTTCAGAATTTTAAAATTACATTGTAATTGTATTTTTTCATAAGCTTGATGAAGATATGCCAAGCATATTAATCTCCATATGGTGTTAAATGGCATAGGACTAAAAGAATACACTTTCCATATAAACTGTTTTCTCAACTTTTGTGTCAATGCATAAGAAAGACCGCTAGGTGGCACCAAGTGCTGTGTTATTCGCAGTGTAGCTGGTTTAGATCTGGAGATTCCACTGTCTTGGTTCCTGTAGCCAAAACGATTTTTAACAATGAAAGCCAACACTCCTATTTCAGAAGCCACCAAAATATAAAGCTCACTTTCCCTCAGACACATGGGTGCACAGTCTCTGATAGTAACTTTCAGCTGGATATGCGGCTCAGCAATTGAGCAGTAAAAATGCCACCCAACCCCCTTGTCCTTCAGTCCGAGTCCACTGCAGTGCCAATCCTCTGGGCAGAGGCACAAACACAACTGGGCAGTCCATGACTGGCTAGAAAAAGGACATTTCTAGAAAACTCAATCATTTGATGCTTGTCTACAGATTCAGTGTTGATTTATAGCAGAACCTGCAGAAGTTTGAGCTGAGATGTGAAGGTGTCTGATAATTATTATTATAGTTTGTCCAAGCAGACACTTCTTTACAGGTCATGCTATTCATTGAGGACATTCTGAAATGCCATTTTCCCCACAGATCCAATGCTAAAGCCAGGTTACGTTTCCATGTTTCAATGCAAGAGAAACGTGCTGCAGTAGATAACATCAAATTATTACAGCGTAGGCTTATCAATTGAGATTCATATCTGAAATTGAGATTTCACGAAATGTCATTTTTCAAGCTAGCCAAGAGCCAAAAAAAGTCCTATAAGACACTCTCCGTTTGTTTCATATTGAGGCACTAGTGGTGTGTTTAAAAGTCATCTAATTATAGTCACTATTTTTGGTGAAGATTGTTGAATTACTTTTCTGTAAAAATCCATTTGGGAAGTCCCCACAAGCTGTGAGCACCACTGTCTGTGTGTCTGTCTTTGTGTGTGTGTGATTGTTTGGGCTTGTTCATGCTTCCTAAATGTGTTCATATCCATGCAAGTTCAGAAGGGAACTCCCATCATCTTACTAGTAAAGAGTCTGAATGCTGAGCTGGGGTTTATGCAGAGATGGTCACATGAGGGAGTTTCCTGTATCACAAACTTGGGAACATGGGAAGAATTTGAATTTGACAGCCCTAGTCTTTTTTGTTGCTGTCAGGAAACACCCTCTCCATAGCGCAGGCTGTGGCATGACCCTCCTCCAGAAATGCACCGTGTCCCCCGAGCGTCTGTATTCCTTCTGCAGTGTTGGAAGCACTCTGCTTGGTAACCATGGCTGCAGTGTTGGAAGCACTCTGCTTGGTAACCATGGCTGCGTTCCCTCTGCTGCACTTGTGCATGGCAGAACGAAACACCAGCCGGCTGCCATTGCTCTCGAATGCCTGCAGGGGGCTCTGCTTGGCTAGGCCAGCTGATTGATTGCGACCAGGTATTTCCCAAACAAGCTGCTTCTCAAAAACTGCTGCTAAAATGAGGAGGAGGAGAAGGGTGGCTGCCTGCCTGCCTAGCAGAGGCTCTGGAAAGTCGATTGCAACATGGAGCATGGAAATCTGTACTGGAGAACAGAAAGGTATACTTGAGAGAGGAGCAGATGAGCGGATGGCTCTCATGCTACAAGTTACTGTATCGGAGATTAGGCACTAATTACACCAAGAAAACCTGTCCCCAGCGGGTATTCTTGGTTGATAATTGCCTACAGCAACAGTTATCCTGAACTTAATTTAGAAATTCAATGACAGACGTCTTTCTCAGTGTCTTCAATGCCTTTAGGGCTGACAGCACTCATGTCTACCAAAACATTGCATAAGAAAAGAGAACGGAGCAACAATCTATAGCAGAACTAATAACAGATTGTCCATTCAGAACCAAATAACACCACTCTACCAGAAAATATTTCCTACTTAAGATCTCCCCAAATCTACAATGCATCCCCTATCTTTTCTTTTTTCTTTACCTTCAGAAAAATCCTCATTTTCCATGTTTGATTTTTCTCCTTGCCTATGTGACTTGCGGTAATCCACACCTCTGCAAGGCCGCTGTCTAATATGTAGATAATCAGCATGCATACATTCCTCATATTGGGAGCCTTGATCTCATTCACACTTTAGCCATCAGGGATGGCTCACATCAGTGATGTAAGTATGTGAACCAATTTCAATTCAAAATATTAATTTTAAGTTTTAAGTATTTCTAAATATTGCACTATTAAGTGTTTCAACATTAGATGAAGCACATTTATCCTGAAAAACACTGTAGATTCACTCCCAATCACACCACCAAAGTTATATCAATAGAGAACCCCACCCTGGGACTTCAATGAAGCAGTTAAGACAATAATACTTCCAGGTCTAGCCTTTCTGAGCATCCAGGGCCTGGTGAGCCCCAGACCCTTCCGGCCATGTGCCTGGTGAGCCCCAGACCCTTCCGGCCATGTGCCTGGTGAGCCCCAGACCCTTCCGGCCATGTGCCTGGTGAGCCCCAGACCCATCCGGCCATGTGCCTGGTGAGCCCCAAACCCTTCCGGCCATGTGCCTGGTGAGCCCCAGACCCTTCCGGCCATGTGCCTGGTGAGCCCCAAACCCTTCCGGCCATGTGCCTGGTGAGCCCCAGACCCTTCCGGCCATGTGCCTGGTGAGCCCCAGACCCTTCCTGCCATGTGCCTGGTGAGCTCAGGTGGACAGCTGCAGGGCTGGCCTTGGTAGGCCGGTAGCTCGCTGACATCAGCTCTCAACTTCCTCGGTGCAAAGAAGCAATTGGCTTGGTCGTGGGATCGGAACACACCCCCTGAACTGCAGTTCTCCTGAGCTGTGTGGGGAATTGCTGTGGTGAGGCAATGTAATTGAACATTCTGAATGGGGAGAACATGGGAGGTAAGACAATTGGGCACTTAAAGAAAAACAAACGCATCAGCTTTAATAAAATGACACTTTTTTCATACCACAGTATAATTACAGTTCATTCAAAAAACACAAGTTAATAATAGGGACCCAAAGGAAATATAAAGGACAATGCTTAATAGAAACCAAATAATTGAGTGCATTATTGAAAGCAGAACCATAAGCATGGGTGGTGTGTTTGTTGTCTGGGTGAAGACCTTGTAAAAAAAAGAGCAGGGATTAAATATACACAAATAGGAAGCATGCTGTATTGACCACCTTCGCTGCATAAACACATTTGTTTTAAAGTACTGTATATTTCCAAAAAACATTTTTAAACAAACGGAGATATAATGCTTGCCACAGGAAGCTAAGCAGCTTTCTTTCAAAGGGCATGTGTTTGAAAATAGCTGCTACTATATATAGCACTTTCTATATTTAAATAATCACAAAGCCTTGCAAATTGTTTTGTCATGTGTGCCCTTTTATAGTAGATCCATTTTTCTATTGAAGCGGCCAGGGTGGGTGACAGACATGCAAGTTCAGTAGAGGTGAGGGGCTTTCATTGCATTAGAAACATAGCCAGGGGGACTGAAGGAAGGATGGCAACATGACAAAAGGGGTCGAGATCTAGCTACACCAAGAGAGGGCAAGGGATTTTTAGAGTTTTCCTAAACGTTTAACCATTGTTATAAATACGAAAGTCAAATGTAGATTGTAAGGTAATTTAATTTGATTCTCAATATAAATATTACATTTCCTTATCCTGTAAATTGTGCGTAAGGGGTTTTATTAAATGTTTTTCCTAAACATTGAATTGTTGTCAGAAACATGCCAGCTTTAGTGTATATACAGTTGTATGTGTAACTCACAAATGACCAAAGTTTTAATTGTTTTATCACTGGTGGTTTTATTATCTATACTGTTTTAGTTGCACTAATTAGTGTGTTTTTTACACTGTATTTTATTGCATTATTTGTTATTTTTATACCCAAAGGGAGACCCCAATAAGGGGCATGGTCACAAGTGATTGGGACATTGATTGTAGTCAGGTGCAAGTCATCACCACCCCTTGATTAGTTCTCCCATATAACTGGAGTGTGACCATTTTTGGACAAGAAAGAAAGAAAGAAAAGCATCAGCAGCAGCAGCCCTGGAACCTAAACAACAGATACATTGAAGAGGAAGAGAAGGAAGTAAAATGGCACAACTAAATGCAGTGAAGACTCTATTTCACAAGAAAGAAAGTTAAGTACTCTGCATTGTTGAGAATAAGAGAATACTGTTTCACAACAGAAAGAAAGAAAGAAAGTTAAGTACTCTGCATTGTTGAGAATAAGAGAATACTGTTTCACAACAGACTGCGAGTATAACTCGTGTTGTTTATGCAAGCGTCCTGTCTGATGGATGCTAGTGCTCTAGTTATTGTTAACTGTTACACGATTCCTGTATAGGGACTGTGGAATAAGTATACTGTTGGACTGGAAGATATCTTTATTGTATTATGAGTGCTGATGCATTGTAGTTCTGTCTGTCTCCAGGGCTTGCCTTTTCTCTCCCTCCGTTCCAGAAGAAGGATTGCAGAGAAGACGGTCTGCTGTATTACCTGCAGACAGCCCGATAGGCAAGGCTTTCACCTGCTAGAGTTAAGTATCAGTGGCCAGGTCGGAAGACTGATGCTCTTGTAGGGAGGGGCCGAAATGAGCCCAGCTCAGAGTGAGAGGGCAAGGGGAAAGCGAGTATTAAGGACGGATTGTTTTCAGTGTTTTTCCAGGATCTCCTGGAGTCGGGCGTGGGATCTGGATGCAAAGCATTGGAGCCAGTTGGACTTTCATGGACAAATTTAAGTGCCCGCATTATGATGAAGACCACTTTGGAGAAGATTGCTTTTTGTCCTTTGAGGAACGAGACACTCTGCGGCCATTGAAGGTCAAGTGACACTAATATTGTGGACATAATTAAGTTACCTTCTAAACAGTGTGGGACATTTTGAAATCCTCCGGTGAGACTGAACTATACTGCTTATTTACCTGAAAGAAAGAGCATCCATGTCTGCAAAGAACAGCGGATGGGTTTTGTTGCTGACGTTGTTTATAGAGTGGGGTGGTTAGGTAACTTCACCATGTTCGTTGCTCAACGTTTTATATCACAGCGTCGCGGTTGCATGTGTATGTGTAAGACGTAGTAAAGACTATTTATTTGAACCTCCTGGTATGTAACTGGGCCTGCGTTGTGTTTTTAAAAGGTGTTTTGTGCTTGAGGGAAAATGCACCACAAACTAGCCAGGCAATGGAATACAGTTTAAACATTTCTGGACTTTTAGTAGGCCCATAATCGCTCGCCTGCTCAACAGCCACCTCGACTCATCAGCTAAGTCAGTCAGTCCAACAACTCACAAATACTACTGCCCGGCTGCCCACCCTCGTACCAGTCCAACAGCCCCTTTCGCTGCAGGCCGAACCTATGGAGGACCTCCATCTGTGCAGCATGGAGGGGCTCAACGGTAAGCAGCGGCACCGACTGAAGGGGCTCCTGAAGGAGTATGAGGCCTGTTTTGCCCCGAAGTCCAAAGACTGCACGCGGATTGATTTGGTCCAGCAGCACACCTGTGAGGGGGGTGTTGACTGAGGTCCGGGGGGAGGACCTGGCCCAGCTGCAGAAGGACGAGCTGGAGCTTGGGTTCCTGATCCACCAGCTGGAAGAGAGCCGTCGGCCTGCTTGGGGGGACATATTGACGCTCTCGACAGGGGTCGCATGGCCTGAAAGGGACCACTGGGACAGTCATGGGCGTCCCTACAGAGCTACCAGGTGGGGGACCCAATGGAGTGCATGGCTGTGGATGTCCTCAGACCCTTCCTGAGGTCCGAGCAAGGTAACCGGTTTGTGCTGGTGGCATTGGACTATTTTCCAGGACCAGAGCATGCCCACCATTGCTGATGTGCTCCTAGGGGGCACTTTCAGCCGCTTGGCGCCTTAGGAGCTCCATAGCAACCAGGGCCTCTATTTCAAGTCCAGGGTCTTTGCCGTGTGCAGGTGGATGGGAATACAGAAGACGCGCACCCCCCGTTCCACCCCCAGAGCAACGGGCTGGTTTAGAGGTTTAACCGCGCCCTGGCCATGCAATTGGCCATCTGGACCAGCCAGGACCAGCAGGATTGGGACCACTACTTACCCCTGCCTCTCTCCACCTACCGGACAGCTGTCCAGGAGTCCACGGGGTGTACTTGGACCTACTCTTCGGCTGACCATCTGGAGCGGAGGGCGGCCCAGCACTGGCGTGCCCTGACTATGTGTACGATCTGCAGGACCAACTATACCAGGCCCACCAATTTGCTCAGGAGCAGCTAGCGGATGCTGGACTGAGGGAGAAGCGAGCCTACCATGTGCACTGGGGGTGAGCCCTAAACTGACCAGCCAGTGGGATGGGCCGGGCTCTCCGAGGTGATCAGGTCTGGCTGCAGACGCGGGGGCGGAAGATGGTCCTCCACCGGGACTGGCTTGCCCTCTATCAGCCTGGGGTTGACCAAGGAGGGACCAACCCTACACCATTGGACTCAGGTGCTCCACCTGCATCCCCGGCAAGGGGGGGGGCCCACTGCCGTGGCGGCCCACCTGGACTCTGTGTTAGAGCCAACACCCCCATAGGGCCTCCTTTGTCAGAGTGGAAGACCCTGTCAGGTCCCATGAAGGCTACAGGACAGTTTCCTAGGTTAGGGCAGTGAGCAGGGCATCTCACTACTAAGAGGGGGCAATATAGCGATCCTTGGGGCTGGGGGTTTGGGAATGTGCAATGTGAATAGCTGTAAATGTTGTAATTGTGTGTGCATGCAGGGATTGCATGGTGCATGATGTGTGGGTGCGTGCGTGTGTGTGTAGGAAAATGGGCTGCAGGGGTAGCGCAAAAGACAAGGGGAGCAGGGGTCTGGTATAAGGGGAAGGGATCAAGGGGATATAAGGGGGTGCTTGAAAATGACCGGGACAGCAGGAGAAAAGAGTGAGTAGAGAGAGAGCGAGTGGATTGAGCGACAGCGAGAGTGAGCGAGAAAGACTAAATTAACAATTATTTATTTTTTGTTTTCGACTCCCAGTTCCCTTCACTTACTTTATGCTTTTATTTTCTCGATTACTGTGTAAAAATAAACGGCTTAAGCCTTTTGATTCAATCCAGCCTCAGTCTGATTTCTATCCCAAAGAACCCGAAACGCTACAATATTAACCAAAGTTATCCATTGGCAGCTGGACCCAGCATCCTCAGAATACTGTAATGCTGCATGTTGTTAAATCCATTTTTCTTTGCACATCGAAAGTACTGTGCGTGTGCTGGAAGATGCGTGTTCTGCTGGTAGTAATGGCAATGTAATTAGTATACTGAAGACGGAAAGGTGAGTTTTTCATATGTAAAAAGAAAATAACACTGGTGTGCAATAAAAGCTATTTCATAACAAGAGCTATTTAAAAACAATGTGCACCACTGATGGAAGAGTATATTTAAACACGTACAGGCTGTTGGAATCCACACCGCGTGATTCAGAGACCAGCAGCTTTTAATACCTCTTCTTATGTAGAAAGCCCCTGTATACAAACCATGCGGTCTGAACACGTTCTATATCTTTAATGTTTTCTCTACTCACTATGTCCTTTAATATTAATCCTGTGGCAAATGGGTGCAGCACATCCCACACAGTAAACTGGAATATGATAGTGCATAAGCACATAGAATTCGCTATACAATACAAAAATGTATTAGCTTTTGTAAATTGAGCTTCGGCACATTTTAGAGTTGTTGCAACTGTATTGTACTTTACTGATCAATATGTTTATATATATATATATATATATATATATATATATATATATATATATATATATATATATATATATATACACTGTTTCTAACCCGCCAGAATATCTGAAAACCCCGTTTCTATAGGACATGTTTGATTGAAGCCTATGATGTAATTGGGCACTTGTGTATGAGATGACAGTGTGGACTCTAAAGGGTTAAACGAGTTATGTAACTCCAGAACTATTAAAACAATACAATGCATTGGTTCAGTCTGTCTTTACTTAAGGGTAGATATACACAATGGTGTTCTTGTTATTATAAAAAAGGGTTTGGAAAAAAATAAGTCTTAAACATTATGCAGAATAATATTTGAAGAAAAAAAAAAGTCAAAGCAAATAGGTAAAAAATACAGCTCGGTTATCTCCCTTCGTTTATTATCAATTGGAAGCTGACACTCACACACAGCCGGGTGTAGCGCAGGAGAGGGAGGGCTGCATGTGATCTGTTATGCACTCCACCCGTTTAGAAATCTACAGGCGCCTTTTCTATTCATGCGGACTTATTTAGGTTATTCTTGTGCACTGAACCACGTGGGGCTGGGGGATTCTATAAATAGCTCCATATCTCGGCTTCCATTGACATCATTTAGGCAAGAGAGATGGAAAAATAAACAGTGAGAGGGGGAGGAGTTGGGGGAGCTCAACCTGAGCTTGAAATGAAAACACAATTCTCTGTAGTAAACATCAACACAACGTGCCCTTTTCCTGGACTGTCACATGATGGAAAGAGGAGGAGCACTGGGTAGTTAGGACATCAAACAAATGAAGCACACCAATGTGAACGCTTGATAAATATTTTGGTTCTTGATGAATGGAGGATTGGGAGTGTTTAAACACAGCAGTATTGACTTATTGTAGTCCAGGCCTATTTTGAAACGAGTAATCAGATGCAGTGTTTCCTCAATAAAGCCGCTATACACAGGGGCAACTTTGTTTTCATCATTGCTGTTGAAAAGGTGCCACTCTTCTCCACCCCCCTGCTTCCCCTTCACTAGACACAAACATACACAGAGTGACCTGTTATCTCGTTAATAGGAACAAACAGCATTGTAATGATTGCATTGAAGGAGATGCCCAGGTGTTATGAGCTGAGATGTCGCCTTTCAGAGATGGCAACACCCTGGTTGTCTCTAAAGCACAGCGCCTATGCAGAGAAATATATTGCTGAGGCAAGAGGAAGTAACACTTCATTCAGAAAGTCCAATCAGGTTTGGAAATACTTCAAGAAGCTTCAATGACAAACACTTGTCTTCATTTTGATGACATTGAAAAAGACTCGTCGAAATGTTTGTTATTGCTTTTATTAGGTTTTTTTTTTGTATTTTCAATCTATTCAGTGTTCAATAGATAGATGACATGACTGAATCAAAATGATATAGAAACCTATGGATACTGAATATTGATGGTGAAATTGTATAATTTGGTGTTACTGTATGCTTAGAATTTCAAGGCCATACTGTAAAAGGTGTACATGTTATTATACACAGTAAGATGTGATTCAAGCTCAGCACACACAATATTGTCTAACTGACTGACAGGGCAGCCAGCCTCTTAATGGCTTGAATATTGTTATCTGGGTCGATTCAGTTGAAATGATTGTGGATTTTAAATAGCCACTGTTTCAATCACTGGTCTTCATGTTTGTCTCTTTCAATCATGTCCTTAATTATTGAAATGAGCAGTCCAGACCCTTTGCCTTAAGGACCCAGGATGGAACAGGGTCATGGATTAGAAAGGACTCAAAGTGTCACACCTGGTTTAAATACTGTCATTCAAAAATGACCTTTTATGAAAATCAACATCTAACATCTGCTTTTCCAGATGCGTTAAAATATGTCAAACTCCAGGAAGGACCCTTTTTTGAATAAATAAAATCACAGTGGTATTTAGAGCCATGTTTAGAGCAGTATGTTTTCACATTAACTAGCTTTGTTACTGAAACTGTCCCACAGGTCTGTAGTTTCACAATATGACCGCCAGAGGGAGTCGCAATCCAGATTTAACTTTAAAAATGCATTTTGTTTTTTAAACAGCAGTAAGACATCTAGGGCCTCATTCACTAAAGGCTCTTTGAGGCGCGCCTTCTCCTAGGATAAGTTGTGCGCTATTGAATGCCGTGTTCATAAACCTAGATACTGTGCATCTTTAAAGAACTTTTTTCATATTTTGTTGTGTCGGTGCCTCAGAGTTTCATGCATTTAAATGAGGATTTTTTTCCCACTTATCTACACACCATACTCCACACTGTTAAGGGGAAAAAAGGTTTTATTGAGAAAAAAAATGTATTAAAAATACAAAACTGAAAGATCATAATTGGATAAGTCTCCACCCCGCTGAGTTAATATTTGGTGGAAGCACCTTTGGCAGCAATTACAGCTGTGAGTCTGTTGGGATAGGTCTCTACCAACTTTGCACACCTAGATTTGGTAATATTTGACCATTCTTCTTTACAAAACTGTTCAAGTTCTGCCAAGTTCCTTGGGGAGCGTTGATGGACAGCAATCTACAAGTCATGCCACAAATTTTCGATTGGATTTAGGTTGGGGCTCTGACTGGGTCACTCAAGGACATTTACCTTTTTGTTCCTTAGCCACTCCAGTGTAGTCTTGGCTGTGTGCTTTGGGTCGTTGTCATGCTGAAAGGTGAACTTCCATCCCAGTTTCAGCTTTCTTGCAGAGGGCAGCAGGTTCTCTGCAAGGACTTCTCTGTACTTTGCTCCATTCATTTTCCCTTCTGTCCTGACAAGTAGTGTCCCAGTCCCTGCCAATGAGAAACATCCCCATAACATGATGCTGCCACCACCATGCTTCACAGTAGGGATGGTGTTCTTTGGGTGATGCGCTGTGTTGGGTTTGCGCCAAACATAACGCTTTGCATTTAGGCCAAAAAGTTCCATTTTAGTTTCATCAGACCACAAAACTTTTTGCCACATGGCTACGGAATCCCCTGAGTGTTTTTTTGCATATTTCAAACGGGATTCAAGGTGGGCTTTCTTGAGTATTGGCTTGCTTCTTGCCACCCCATACAGACCGTATTTATGGAGTGCTTGGGATATTGTTGTCACATGCACACTTTGACCTGTCTTGGCCATAAAAGCCTGTAGCTCTTGCAAAGTTGCCATTGGCCTCTTGGTAGCCTCTCTGATCAGTCTCCTTCTTGCTCGGTCATCCAGTTTGGAGGGAGGGCCTGATCTAGACAGGGTCTTGGTGGTGCCATACACCTTCCACTTCTTAATAATCGTCTTAACTGTGCTCCAAGGGATATTCGAGGCCTTTGATATTTTTTTAAACCCATCCCCTGATCTGTGCCTTTCAACAACTTTGTCCCGTAGTTCTTTTGAAAGCGCCTTGGTGCTCATGGTTGAGTCTTTGCTTTGAAATGCACTACCCAGCAGTGGGAACCTACAGGAACCGCTGAATTTATCCTGAAATCATGTGACTCACTACAATTTAACACAGGTGGAGGCCACTTAACTTGGTGTGTGATTTTGAAGGGGTTACACTATTTTATTTAATACAAACAACCTTAAATTAAGAAAAATGTACACGAATGTTTCTGCACCTGAACTGTGCTGTGCTTCCTCAGGATCTCTGTCTGTGTCTATTAGCTCTGGCAGTCACTCCACTTGTTGGTCATGGGACAGAGGCTTCTCCTCTGTATGGCGTAATTTCATTATCAGACAAGGTGTATACTATGGTATGCTAATGAGTTCCATAGCACACGCCTTAATAAGGGGCATTCAGCTTAGTGAATACCAGCTTACTTACAGAAGTAAGGCACGTGTTAAGGGATGCCTTATTGCAGTCTTAAGAAGGGTTAGTGAAGGAGGCCCCTAGGGAGCTAAACATGTCTAGAATGTTGGTAGGCTTGGCATTGACTTAAACATGCCACACTGATAACACCACCAGCTATTAAACACCCAGGAGAAATCCATTCAGTTAGTGTTTTCTCTATGTTAAGATAGAAGGGTGCTGTCTGTTTCCTCTGTGTTGATGGAAGGGTGCTGTCTGTTTCCTCTGTGTTGATAGAAGGGTGCTGTCTGTTTCCTCTGTGTTGATAGAAGGGTGCTGTCTGTTTCCTCTGTGTTGATAGAAGGGTGCTGTCTGTTTCCTCTGTGTTGATAGAAGGGTGATGTCTGTTTCCTCCGTGTTGATAGAAGGGTGCTGTCTGTTTCCTCTGTGTTGATAGAAGGGTGCTGTCTGTTTCCTCTGTGTTGATAGAAGGGTGCTGTCTGTTTCCTCTGTGTTGATGGAAGGGTGCTGTCTGTTTCCTCTGTGTTGATGGAAGGGTGCTGTCTGTTTCCTCTATGTTGATAGAAGGGTGCTGTCTGTGTTGATGGAAGGGTGCTGTCTGTTTCCTCTGTGTTGATGGAAGGGTGCTGTCTGTTTCCTCTGTGTTGATGGAAGGGTGCTGTCTGTTTCCTCTGTGTTGATGGAAGGGTGCTGTCTGTTTCCTCTGTGTTGATGGAAGGGTGCTGTCTGTTTCCTCTGTGTTGATGGAAGGGTGCTGTCTGTTTCCTCTGTGTTGATGGAAGGGTGCTGTCTGTTTCCTCTGTGTTGATGGAAGGGTGCTGTCTGTTTCCTCTGTGTTGATGGAAGGGTGCTGTCTGTTTCCTCTGTGTTGATGGAAGGGTGCTGTCTGTTTCCTCTGTGTTGATAGAAGGGTGCTGTCTGTTTCCTCTGTGTTGATGGAAGGGTGCTGTCTGTTTCCTCTGTGTTGATGGAAGGGTGCTGTCTGTTTCCTCTATGTTGATAGAAGGGTGCTGTCTGTTTCCTCTGTGTTGATGGAAGGGTGCTGTCTGTTTCCTCTGTGTTGATGGAAGGGTGCTGTCTGTTTCCTCTGTGTTGATGGAAGGGTGCTGTCTGTTTCCTCTATGTTGATAGAAGGGTGCTGTCTGTGTTGATGGAAGGGTGCTGTCTGTTTCCTCTGTGTTGATGGAAGGGTGCTGTCTGTTTCCTCTGTGTTGATGGAAGGGTGCTGTCTGTTTCCTCTGTGTTGATGGAAGGGTGCTGTCTGTTTCCTCTGTGTTGATGGAAGGGTGCTGTCTGTTTCCTCTGTGTTGATGGAAGGGTGCTGTCTGTTTCCTCTGTGTTGATGGAAGGGTGCTGTCTGTTTCCTCTGTGTTGATGGAAGGGTGCTGTCTGTTTCCTCTGTGTTGATGGAAGGGTGCTGTCTGTTTCCTCTGTGTTGATGGAAGGGTGCTGTCTGTTTCCTCTGTGTTGATGGAAGGGTGCTGTCTGTTTCCTCTGTGTTGATGGAAGGGTGCTGTCTGTTTCCTCTGTGTTGATGGAAGGGTGCTGTCTGTTTCCTCTGTGTTGATGGAAGGGTGCTGTCTGTTTCCTCTGTGTTGATGGAAGGGTGCTGTCTGTTTCCTCTGTGTTGATGGAAGGGTGCTGTCTGTTTCCTCTGTGTTGATGGAAGGGTGCTGTCTGTTTCCTCTGTGTTGATGGAAGGGTGCTGTCTGTTTCCTCTGTGTTGATGGAAGGGTGCTGTCTGTTTCCTCTGTGTTGATGGAAGGGTGCTGTCTGTTTCCTCTGTGTTGATGGAAGGGTGCTGTCTGTTTCCTCTGTGTTGATGGAAAGGTGCTGTCTGTTTCCTCTGTGTTGATAGAAAGGTGCTGCTTGTTTTCTTGCCCCTGCCCTTTTTTCATGCCATTCTTTGTGGCGCTCTGTGACAGTCTGGCTCTCAGTGGTGACGTCACGGACCAGGAAGTAACTGAATCACAAACAGTGGATGGGCGGGTGAAGCTGAGTGCAACGGCACTCAGCGTATTTATTAATAAATAAAACAAAAACAAAACAACAAACCAAAGCAAAGGGCACGAGGGCCAAGCGAATAAACAGCAAACAAGTAAGTGGCGTGCTGGCTAAACCAGCACGTTTTAGCAATTGTTTTGTACTCTCTGCGCTCTCTCTCCGCTCTCCCGTACTCTCCTCTGTACACTCTCCCCAACCCGGCCAGCTGCTGGTTCTTATACTCTGGCCGAGGGTTAACTAGTTGTTAATTATCTTATTACCCCTCGGCCACAGTCTGCAGCGTTTGGTAAGGATGCATGACTGTCAGCTAGTTAAATAATCAGTAGCTGATCAGTCATGCATCCTCACGAGGTTTTAAATATAAATATAAAAAACAATAACAAGCGGCGGCGCTTTTATCCGCGCGCAAACAAATACAAATAATAATAAATAGAGGCGGGACACTCCGCCACACATGCCCCCATGCGCAGCACACATGGCCTTTCGGCCACCTCCCCTTATTCCCTAAAGTCCCGGCTAGCAGTCCGGCGCAGGAACAGGGGCAGCAGCAGGCCAAAGGTGGCGGCCACGGTGGGATGTCCTCCTCCCACCCAAACAGCCGTAGCGTTCCAATGGCCAGCGCACAGGCCGGCTCCTCTGGCCAAAAATTTTTGGGGTGGTCTCCAGACCTGCCCCCTTCTTCATGGCCGGCAGCTCCCCTCCGTGGGGCTCCGGCCACCCTCTCCTGCAGCGAAATTGCTGCGGGGAGCTGGTCTCCTGACCTCCCCCTTCTTCATGGCTGGCAGCTGCCCTTCATGGGGCTCCAGCCACAGTATTTCCTGCCGCGAAAGTGCGGCTGGGGAGCTGGTCGTCTGACCTCCCCCTTTTCCGTGGCGGCAGCTCCCGTTCATCGGGCTCCAGCCACAGACTGGTAGCGACCCCAGGCAAAACAGGACCCTCGGGAGGCGATGGCAGCAGCAGCGGACCCTCGGGAGGCGGCGGCAGCAGCAGCGGACCCTCGGGAGGCGGCGGCAGCAGCAGCGGACCCTCGGGAGGCGGCGGCAGCAGCAGCAGTAGCGGACCCTCGGGCGAACTTCGGGAGGAGCCCCTGGCCATGGAGGCGGCAGCGGGAGCTCCACTTCTCCCTCGTACCCTATAACTGGTGGCTCTCCAGGCGTGCGGAGCAACAGGCAGCCCAGGCGTGCGGAGCAACAGGCAGCCTTAGGCGGTGCGAAGCAGGGCAAAAGCAGTCCTTCCCAGGGCGGTGGTTGTGGAACCAGCAGGTATTCACCCTCTGCTGGTGGAGGTGGGAGGGAAAGCAGTCCTCCCACGGCGGCTGAGCGGAACCAGCAGGCATTCACCCTCTGCTGGTGGAGGTGGGAGGGCAAGCAATCCTCCCACAGCGGTTGGCGGAACCAGCAGGAATTCACCCTCTGCTGGTGGAGCTGGGAGCGGTAAGCAGTCCTCCCACGGCGCTTGAGGCGGAACCAGCAGGTATTCACCCTCTGCTGGTGTATGTGGGAGGGGCAAGCAGTCCTCCCACGGCTGAGGCGGAACCAGCAGGCATTCACCCTCTGCTGGTGGAGCTGGGAGAGCAAGCAGTCCTCCCATGGCGGTTGGCGGAACCAGCAGGTATTCACCCTCTGCTGGTGGAGGTGGGAGGGCAAGCAGTCCTCCCACGGCGGTTGAGGCAGAACCAGCAGGCATTCACCCTCTGCTGGTGGAGCTGGGAAGCGTTAAGCAGTACTCCCACGGCGCTTGAGGCGGAACCAGCAGGCATTCACCCTCTGCTGGTGGAGGTGGCGGAGGCAGAGGCAGCTCTTGCTGCTCTGCTCCTGGCGGTGGTGGAGACAGAGGCAGCTCCTGCTGCTCTGCTCCTGGTGGTGGTGGAGACAGAGGCAGCTCCTGCTGCTCTGCTCCTGGTGGTGGTGGAGACAGAGGCAGCTCCTGCTGCTCTGCTGCTGGTGGTGGTGGAGACAGAGGCAGCTCCTGCTGCTCTGCTCCTGGTGGTGGAGACAGAGGCAGCTCCTGCTGCTCTGCTGCTGGTGGTGGTGGTGGAGACAGAGGCAGCTCCTGCTGCTCTGCTGCTGGTGGTGTTGGTGGAGACAGAGGCAGCTCCTGCTGCTCTGCTCCTGGTGGTGGTGGAGACAGAGGCAGCTCCTGCTGCTCTGCTCCTGGTGGTGGTGGAGACAGAGGCAGCTCCTGCTGCTCTGCTCTAGTGCTGGAGACAGTGGCGAGGGCTCCTCACCCTCTAGCGCTGGAGGCGGCAGCGATGGCTCCTCTCCCTCTGGCGTTGGAGAGCGGCAGCTCCTCTCCCTCTGGCGCTGGAGAAGCAGCGGCGGCTCCTCTCCCTCTGGCTGGAGAAGGCAGCGGCGGCTCCTCTCCCTCTGGCGCTGGAGAAGGCAGCGGCGGCTCCTCTCCCTCTGGCTGGAGAAGGCAGCGGCGGCTCCTCTCCCTCTGGCTGGAGAAGGCAGCGGCGGCTCCTCTCCCTCTGGCGCTGGAGAAGGCAGCGGCGACTCCTCTCCCTCTGGCTGGAGAAGGCAGCGGCGACTCCTCTCCCTCTGGCACTGGAGAAGGCAGCGATGGCTCCTCTCCCTCTGGCGCTGGAAACAGCAGCGGGGCCCCTCCCATATCTGCAGCCAGGTAGTTGAGCACCATGGCTGCGATGTCTGGGAGGGATGCTGGTTGGTGTTTCTGTTCCCAGGCCTCCCAGCGCTCCCCATCTCTCGCCCACAGGAGGTTGATCACAGCAGGGAGGCGACCATTATATCCCTCTCAGGCTCCGCCAGCCAGTCCCAGATCCCCTCAGAGGAGGCGGGATTCTTCCGCCTCGGAGGATGCGGGTCCTCTCTCACCCTTTCTGGATGCTCAGGCTCCTTCCTCTCCTGCCATGGAGGGTTGGTCCGGTGCCACGTGCCCAACCTCACCAACCCATGAGCACCACTCCTCACCCTTCAGGCAGGTGAGGCAGGCGTCCAGCGTGGTAAGGACCTGCTGCTGTTGCTGCGCCTCCTGCTGCTGTTGTTGTTGCTGCTGCTGCTTTCTCCTCCGGCTACTCTTCCCCATTTTTTTATTTTTTATTTTTTTCCAAAAAACACACAAAAAAAAAATACTATTTGAAAAAACAAACAAAAAAAACGTCCTTTTTCTTTCCTGGTCCGGCTCTTGGAGGCGTTGTTTGTCCCACGCAGGACACCATATGTGACAGTCTGGCTCTCAGTGGTGACGTCACGGACCAGGAAGTAACTGAATCACAAACAGTGGATGGGCGGGTGAAGCTGAGTGCAACGGCACTCAGCGTATTTATTAATAAATAAAACAAAAACAAAACAACAAACCAAAGCAAAGGGCACGAGGGCCAAACGAATAAACAGCAAACAAGTAAGTGGCGTGCTGGCTAAACCAGCACGTTTTAGCAATTGTTTTGTACTCTACGCGCTCTCTCTCCGCTCTCCCGTACTCTCCTCTGTACACTCTACCACCAACCCGGCCAGCTGCTGGTTCTTATACTCTGGCCGAGGGGTTAACTAGTTGTTAATTATCTTATTACCCCTCGGCCACAGTCTGCACGCGTTTGGTAAGGATGCATGACTGTCAGCTAGTTAAATAATCAGTAGCTGATCAGTCATGCATCCTCACGAGGTTTTAAATATAAATATAAAAACAATAACAAACGACGCGGCGCTTTTATCCGCGCCGCAAACAAATACAAATAATAATAAATAGGGGCGGGACACTCCGCCACACGCTCTTATAATCAGGCATGTTATAATCTGGGATTGTCACTGGTAGACAAGCACACATTTAAACTGAATTAGATCACATCTGACCTGTAGGAGAGTATTTGTAAAGTTGCTACATTTCTTCTAATGGATATCATATGAAGAAACAGTTGTGGTATTTTGAGTGGAAATATTAACTCTTTAATTGATACAAAATGAAAAATGTGTACGCTTCATACAGCATAGTTTACTAAAGGAAGTAACTATGTACTAGGTGTAATAATCTTCAGAACTGATGGATAAGTAACTGGGATATAGTTGTGTTTATTACTGCTACATGGTACCATTGCTGACAAATGTTTCAACTAAGTTGAATGTTGTTTTTAATTTCTTCTGTGTTGTAATTTACTGTTTTAGTTTCTTTAGGTTTTCAAATGGTTTTGTAGTTTTACATCATGTTGGTCTCATTCGAGAGGTTATTTAGGCTTCAAATGTTTGAGATGATTAATGGTGGCCTTAATATTGAAAGTGACTTTATATTAACATAATTAGCAGCCAATCCTCTTTAAAAGAGTGGCCTTGTGAGGTGGCCTTTTTACTCAGGTGGCCTGTGACAGAGACAAATGATTCTTGGTGATACATCTCCCTCCAGACCTGTGAGGGCGCTGTGTATTTATTTGTTTATTTAGCAGACGCCTTTCTCCAAGGCGACTTACAGAGACTAGGGTGTGTGAACTATGCATCAGCTGCAGAGTCACTTACAATTACATCTCACCCAAAAGACAGAGCACAAGGAGGTTAAGTGACTTGCTCAGGGTCACACAATGAGTCAGTGGCTGAGGTGGGATTTGAACCGCGGACCTCCTGGTTACAAGTCCTTTTCTTTAACCACTGGACCACACAGTCTCCTATGGCCAGACAATTCGTTCCCAGGGTTAGGCAGAAGTTGGTGATCCAGAAAGGGGGTGGAGCTACGGTACACTAAATCATCGACCCGGAAGTGAAACGATGTGGCAGCCGCGGATTGGAGGAGCTGTTGCACTCATTAACCGAGAGGTCAAGATAGACGGTACAAAAGGGGACGGAGTGAGGTGATCTGTTCCTTTGCAATGGTTAAACGTGAACTGGAAGCAGAAACCTGTGTTGTTATCATGAGTGTGTTGCTTGTTTCCTGACCTGTCTGAAAATACTGTTTGTTATTATTTAGACAGCTGAAATACGATCCGGAGCTGTCGTCAAAGGCCAGCACTAACCCCAGACAACACTTCACCTTGTTTGCACATTAAACTGTATGTGTACTACGAGCACTAGAGCATACACTGTGGACTTGTGTTTGTGTTTGTGTTACGTGTGGGTGTAAAAGATCAGAACTATTATTATTTCGGGACCTTGGAATACAGTAAAGCAATAATAGTCTTGCACTTCCTTGGGCACTTGGAGAGTGAGATTGTCCCACCCCTTTAAAGCCTTTTCTGTCATTAACCAACCAGCTGTTACCCCTAATGACTGACATGCTTTGTAGCCAGTGAGATGCTTCTACTATTCATTACTTCCAAAGCCCTTTTCATATGAGCCTGGATGCTGTCTGTCTCAATAAATGCAGCACCCTCCTCCTCCACCCTACTGCTGCTCTTTATTCTCTCAGGCTGTGATTAATAAGCAGCCCCCACAATCAACACATGCCAGGTGATTTCAGGATAGTCTTTTTTTATTCCTTACTCCTACAAAGGCACGGGGTGAATCCAGTTCACAAGCTGCGTTACACACTCGCTGACTGCTAATGTCCCCGGATGTCCTGGAAACCCATAAACAGAATATTTCACATTCCAGTCCTTGAACTCAAACCTCATCCTTAAATTACCACTCACATCCTGGCAATGACACGCTGTGTATAACAGTGTGACAAAGTACGGTGTGAAAAGAGAAAAATCATTTTGTGACTGTGTAATTGCAGACACATTTAGTCTATTGAAAAAACCTTTCAGAGCACCTTTGTGAGGTAATTTTTGGTGACCCTGGCTTCAGAGCTGCTAGTCTGGTCTGTTGGACAGTCTTTTTTTCAAGAGCAGGTCATCTGGGTTTCTTCCAAATAGTTTGCAAGTTTTCTAGAGCTCTTTCACACCAAGTTTAACTTGGATCGTTCGGCTATATTGTATAAACTTCAAAGAGGACTTTATTTCTTTACGTTTTAAATAAACGAGGATGTTTTAACCAGTTGGGTGTATGGTGAATAAAATACTGTTTGCACACAGTATCTGGCTATATTGGTGTGGTCAAAGGCATTGCCCAAGGCCACCAATGGGCAATACAGACCCAGGCTATTATTAATCTTGGACTCATAATGCTACGTAGGCAGTTCAGGATTAATCGCAGTTAGCCAGGGTCTGTAAGAGCAGCCATTAATGTCCTGCGGTTACAGCAGGCCTACCCCCAAGGAGTTTCAGTTCCACGACATCAAGTTCAAATGACTGCCATACGAGTAGTGCATTAAAAAAAACATGCTCTGACCTCTGTTGCACTCTGAATCTATGAATGGGGCGCGGATCTACAAACAGCACAGGTGAAACACGTGGAATTTGATCTAAACAATACATGTAATGGGTAATGTAATGGTTCAGTGGTGATGATGTAATATTTAAATTTAAGGTTTCTGGTATCTGTGTGTGTCTATAGTACAGAAAGAATATATATATATATATATATATATATATATATATATATATATATATATATATATATATATATATATATATATATATATATATATATATATATATATATATATATATATATATATATATATATATATATATATATATATATATATATATATATATATATATATATATATATATATATATATATATATATATATATATATATATATATATATATATATATATATATATATATATATAGATATATATATAGATATATAGATATATATAGATAGATAGATAGATAGCTATAACTCGTGAGTGTGAGTGTGGGGGTGGGGTGGGTGGGTGTGTGTGTGTTGGGGGTTCAGATTTATAAAGCCAGCAGTCAAATAGATGAGTATCTTTATTGGGGGGCTGATGCTTTCAGTCACTCTGATAGAAGATGGATAAATACGGCAATATTGTGAAAATGCACTGCAGTCAGCTAAAACGGGATGTTATTTTTAGATCTGAGTGGTGAAAATGCAAGCCTGGTCTTGCGGTCTAATTAATTTAAATCTCTTTTTTTCCACTCACTAGACGGTGTTCTCGGTGCAATCGGACTTCTGTCGGGTTTCCAGAACATCAGCAGTCTCGGGGATGAGAATTCGAGTGCTTCATGGCTGATTCTAAACACGCACCCTCCTTGCCAGCTGAATTAATGTGATACTATTTTTGAAAGTCAGTGTTTCCAAGGGAGACCTAATGACGCAGTGACGTCAATGCAGGTCAATAGCACACTGGTGGAGCTCGCTCGCGGCAGAAACAGAGGCAGAGTCTGAGGCTGGGGTGTTTCAAACAAGCTTTTTTTGTAATATTGTTATATTTTAAGAGCAGCATTGAAATTGTTAAACTTCCTCTAAATAAAACGTAAATGTGCGTTAAAAGGAATTTCCAAGAGAGCGATAAACATATAATACAAAGCTCTGCACTGTCTCTGCGTCCCCAAACACGCAGTAAAATCATATACAAATAGTACTGTGCTCCAACATTCATCATATGATTTCAAAGCACTTTTATAAATAGATAGCAATGGAAAATGCGGGGTAGTTAAAGTGTGCACATCCACGTTAGGTGGGATTGGAGACATTGTTTAGCTAATTCTGCGTACATAAGTGTTCGATGTCTTACTCTTTCTCTTGCACTCAAAGTGGCACAACATGTTTTGCCTCAGACGGAGAACCATGTAGACACCCTGCTTGCCCCCTTTTACCTGCTGTAAGTATAACATTCGGGTACAGAAGGTTCTGTTTTTTATGAGACGTTGTGTTAATGACAAACATCTGTTCCCAGCAAGAAAAGATAGGAAAACGTGTTGACACTGGGGAGACGATTTTACAGGTAGGTGGATATTGCAGGCTTATATTGTGTTGATGCTTGCACAGTTCTGTTTACGCGTAGTTTGTGAGCAGACTTCATCAAAAGCAAGCAGACTTCCGCTGCGCTCTTTTATTTTAAAAAAAAGTTCGACATCTAAATGCTTTCTTTGTGCGTGCATGTGTCTTTCTGTGTGTGCTTGTGGTAGTTATTTGGGTTACACAGGAACAGCCAGCAACATGTAAAGTGATGTCCGCTTGTATAATAAAATAACTCCTCTGATTCCAGAGATACGCGCTTTACAGTCACTGACTTTCTTGTCGTGATTAATAAATGTTCTTCATAGATATCCTATCTTTTGTTTGCTTTGGAACGCCTGAACGTAGATACACAAACATACACACCGACTCACACACATACACATAGACACTCTCATACACACTGACACTCTCACACATACACCCACTCTCTCTCTCTCTCTCTCTCTCTCTCTCTCTCTCTCTCTCTCTCTCTCTCTCTCTCTCTCTCTCTCTCACACACACACACACAGACACACACACACAGACACTCCCACACAGACACTCTCAAACTCTCACACACAGACACAAACAGTCACACACACTCGCATTCACACTGTATTTAGTCAAAACGCAAAATATGTATTTCAGGTCTCCGCCAATGGGTTATCCCACTAGCGTGGGTGCATTCACTTTTCTCAAAGTTATCGGAATGAATATGAATACACACAAGGTTCACTGCTGTGCTGTTGTGGGACCTTTTTTTTAAAAAAACACCGTTTCACTACAGACTTAGCTGTTCTATTTGAGGCAAGTGTGCGCTGGGGAGGGGTGGGGTTGGTGACCTTGTCTAACTGCGTCGATGTTGCACTCATGAGCACCTGCACTGCATTGTTCGACAGCCAGAGGGTCAAACCCAATATTTGGGCCAGTATGCGCAAATACAGCTTTCCCTTTTTTCATTTCACAGTGTATGTCAATGCAAAGACAGCATGTGAATCTTTCATACCCTTCCATGCCTTCAAATAAAAACGTGTTGTGAGTGTTGCAGCAGACGCTCTCAGAAAGTATTGTTCTTTCAAAAGGGGTTCAGCACCATGGACAGAGCGCACCACAATCTTCCACCCGGTGTTGATTTCCACCACTGCGCCAAAAAGCATTTTCAATTTTCAACCCCCTTTCTGATCTCGGAACACTTTTTTAATTGACTGAAACGTTCCTCTCCTTCTGATAGCTTCTTATTCCACTGTCTGCTATTTTGTATTTAAAAAAAAAACATTCTTCATGTTTGCTCAGTGATGGTGAGTATTTGTACTAGTGACAAGTAAATACACACTGTATCTTTCTGAATAATTACAAGACAGTCTGCATAGAATAATACCTTTAATATATGCAGTAGCTTCAAATTATACCGACTTTGAGATCATCTTGAATTCACCACATTTAAACCCACTTTACATCTTACAACCATGAAGGCTACCTTGATTAAGCAAACCACAAAGGCTATAACCGGAGTGGACACAGCTTGAAGGCAGTCAGGGTTAGGGTTAGGACATCCACTCATCATTTAGTGTGCTTTCTGAAAGTAAAATTTTGCATATTGTGTAAAAAACAAATCATGTAATATCCTTTACAAAGTGATTCAGTTAATAATGGAGATATACTAAGTACTGCTATCATTATTTGGAACCATTGTCTTTAGCAGTATCCACCCTTAGAATGAGGGTTTGCCATCTGCCTGTGTATAGTTTGTCTACTTGATTAATTTATTGCAGATTCAAATTGTATTAATTTGGATTATTATGAACACCTTTGTGTTCTTTTTTAAAACATATTTCTCCCAGACAATGTTGAAACACCAACGCCATTCACAAACAATTGCTGTTTAATATGTAGTTCAATATTAGGCTAGATTAAAACCTTTGTTGAAGATCTTGGCAACGACGATAGAATAAGGACATTTATAAGCCTCCATCTCCTAATTACACCTCCCTGAACACCCCCCCCTCCCTACACACACCCACTCACACCCACACAGGCACCGAGAGAACCATTTACATTGCATCCATTTTCATACGGATGGGTACATTTCATGTGCAATACAAATACAAAAAATGAGAGTAATATATCACGGTACTATATATCCAAAGGGTTTTCTCCACTTCCAATATATTCATACTTACATACAAAGTGCAGATATTTGCACTTATTTGACTGTGATCTAAACACATTATTTTCCCTGGAATACATTGCAAAGATGGCTTTTGTTATTGGATTCAGCATATAGACATTTGGTAATGCGGATCTAAAAGATGTATAATTATAATAAACAAATAATGAAGAATCTGTGTTCGATTCAAAGACACAACTGATCCATATTCAAAAAGAATCCTGCTATTTTGATTGAGGTCTAATAATATTGAACGTCTCTATACATGCACACATAAGAATACATATCTACAAATAAATACACACACATTTCGCATAAAACATCAATCATTTACTATGTTGTATCCACATGTTGTAGGCTATATACTGTTTTTAAATATAGCTGCATCATTTGCAGTTCGTTCTGTTAAATATTCTGTATCTCTAACAGAAAGCGTATTGCTATATTATTGAGATACAAGCATTTTGCATTCCAAATCTCAGCCTCGTCAAACAAACGAACGCCTGTGTGTGTAGAAGAGCTGGCTTTTCATTGTGAATCGTATTCAGTTCCAGGCTGAATGGAGGGCTACTGCTTCTTCAAATGGATGCTGCGACTGACATTTTCATTAATCGTAAGAAGGCTCCATTGAAACTCAGCGAGGCTGCTGGGGATGTTCAGCCTGTCTCCAACTGCATCTGGCGACCCCATGCGACGCATCACCGTCATTGCAAGCACTGGAGGCGGCTCCAGTCATTGATATTTGTTACTGTTCCTCTGATTGATAGATTCACCACTGCAGCAGTGATACCACACAGAGCCGGGGACTGGGAGGGGGAGAGGGGAAATCAGAAGCCCTCTCCCTAACGCGATGGAAAAGAGGAATCTTTATATAGGAAGTTAAGAAACACATAGGGCGACTAGATACCAGCAATATAATTATGGGTTGCAGTATAATTGTGGGTTTCTATAGAATGCGGAATGGTAGAATGGTAATGTTGCAAATAGATACTACATGGTCTAATAGATAATACAGTCATTGTATTTATCTTGCTCTTAATTGTATTATTACTTGTACTATGATACTTGAAATGTATTTACTTACGATTGTAAGTTGCCCTGGATAAGGGCGTCTGCTAAGAAATAAATAAATAAATAAATAAATAAATAAATAAATAAATAAATAATAATAATAATAATAATAATAATAATAATAATAATAATAATAATAATAATAATAATAATAATAATAATATGGCTCAGTATGTGATAACAACTTTTATCACACAGGTGAGGATGGTCTAAAAACACAGATGCAAGTTGGCGCTGATTACGGCAGGCCAGCTGTGTGGAAAATGATTATCACACATCTACAACATGTGGAAACAAAACATTAAGATTTCAAAGGAAGATGAGTTGGCGGAGTCCTGCAGGAAATGTATCACATGCATGCATTGACACACTTGTCGCACGATTTTCTATTCTTCAACAAGCCCCACTTGAATAAGACATTTACTTCCACAAAATAAGTACGTGGGTGTAACAGTTGTTTGGAATAATACCCCCAAAAACGTGTTTCTAAAATGATGAGTAAATTAATGTGTTGATCTGCATTGGTGACACATTGATAACTTGTGTTGATACCACTGCACTTGTGTGACGTATTGCTCGTATTCGAAGATTGGACTATGGTCTGTTTAGGGAACCAAGGTATTTATTAAAACGGTGTATGAGTGGGGCTCATAGGAAACCAATGCCCACCAACACGGAATATATGAAAAAGCACTCTAACGCTGCGGAAGTTTCCCTTTTCACTTCTAATTCATTCAGAGAAATCGAGTAAATATATCTACAAACCCGTGTGGTCTAATACATAGATAGGTAGGTAGATGGAAAAAAAAGACAGCAATTAAACGGGTTAACTAAAGACTTGCTTCCCATAATAAATGCTCGTATTTTTAAAATCTGAAATAAATAGCCTCTATTTGGTTGGATTTAAATTGGTAGGGTATTTTACAAGAGCGTTTTGTTTGTTTGTTTCTTTTTCAATGTACCCGTGTGCAGTCATCAGCGATGTGCAATCTGCAGCACTGGGCATATAGAACAAGAATCCTTATAGGGTAAAAATAGCAGCAACCTATTGCGAAGGCACTGCCCTTTTTCTGAAACGTCTATATCAAGAAAACGTTTCCCCCTGTGTGCAGAGAAATCGTGGTTTCTAAATAAAGTATCATAATCACACTCCTCGTGACTGCTTGAGATGGTTCATAGAATGTGTGTTCTTGAAAGAGAACCTCATTTTCATTTATCTGTCGGTGATGCAGTGTAGAACATGTTGTCAGTGCGAATAAAGGCACATTCATAAAACTGTCTTGATATAACCTGTTTATTATTATTATTATTATTATTATTATTATTATTATTATTATTATTATTATTATTATTATTATTATTATTATTATTATTGTTGTTGTTGTTGTTGTTGTTGTTGTTGATGTTGTTGTATTGTTTTTGGTATTTTAATGTGGATCGGTGTTCTATGGAATGCTCTGTGATTCCGTGGGAGACCGCACAGCACAAGAAAAACCAGCACCATCTCTTCTGTAATTTACGTCACTCAGGGGACAAGCCCGTTTACCTGACAAAATACATAGAACGAACCCTTAGCTTTTATCAATACTTCTCCGAAATAGCCAAATGGAAGGGAAAGAGTAGTGATAAAAGCCAGAATGTGTTCCAAAGCGAATTCTGTTACAATCTCACATCAATACAATACTAATATGTATATAATCCTCCACCCCTCCCTTTTAGTGGGGAAATTTCATAACAGCGCGTCTTTTATGATCAACTATAGTGGAGAATCTAAACGTGACGTAAATGGCTGGTAACTGACGCAGCCTCGCGCAGAAAAACACCTTTCCCCTTTTCCTGACAGCAAACGCTTTAAATAATACATTTACAGAATTGTGTGCAAGCTATATGATTTACGTAAAAATAATTTTGGATGCACAGTCTTCTCCTATAGACATGAAAAATGTTCTTAAAAAAAAGAAAATTAAAATACAATCAATACAATCTGGTGCTGTGTGGAGAAATCGATTGTTGTTTTAACGCGTTTCTTTCAGAAAACAACTGATGATTTCTTACACCTGCAACATTTACAAACAAAGTCAATCAAAGAATTTACCAACCGCCTAGCAGATGCAACAACTGAAAAAGGGAAGCGAATGCACACATTTACCAAGTGTCTGTGTATGAAGAGACGGACAGGAAAACAATGAAGGCGTAGGGTTTTAAAAAAATTAAAAAATCTCTGCAATGATGCAAGAGGATCAGATGCTGTTATTGCAGAGAGAGTTAGAGGAGGGAATAATGTACATTTAATGCTTTCCACGTAACGTTCCTACGAAATGCCTTTGTGAGTGTTTTTTTTTTCTGTCCTGCTTTCTAAAAATAGCATCAAGATTTGAACGTGGTCCAGAAATAGACAAGAGGGTTGCACTTGTATAAAAAGGCAGTGCGACTCGGAGGAAACTTGGACACACATGCAATGTTTTTAATCCAGTCTTTGAAATGAATTGTAGACAGTATGCATAGCAATATTCTGTGTGGGAGTGTGTGTATGTATGTGTGAGTATTGTTTAGTTCTCATTTCCTCTGTCTCCCTGTTGCAGCGAGATTCCCTAGCCTGGTAAGTAATACAGCACGTGCAAACGTTTATATTATTTTCTATCGTTTTTACAAAAAAAGTAGTGTTACTTTTTACATGCTAATGTGTGAGTTTTTGTATTTTCTACCAAGATGTATGGTTGTTTGTTTAGGTGCATACGTTCGTAAGCAACACTGTATTTTTTACAGATGGGAATCACCCTGACCGTAAATCTCAAAATCAATAGCGGCTACGTTTGTCTGTCGGCGCTGTTGAGTCTCTTTTCGTCTTTTCCCCGCAATATTTTTTAAAGCCGCCTGAAGGAAAACCCCCTCTGATGTGTGCAAACTAGCCCTGGATATTTTCATACAAAAAAAAACAAAAAACCGCGTAGTTGCAAAATATTCAATGCACCATCGGAACAAAGCTGCAAAAACATCTGTGCCAGGCATGACGGGGGAAACCCGTGAGCTGCCCAGTGTGGATGTTGCTAAAAATAAATTCAATAACAGCTTGTGATCCCACGTCGTCGTTTCAGCACTATCATTTTCAAAACTCTCCAAATTCTACAACAGTGAAAGTCACAGGCTGCACTTCAATGCTTTGGCGGCAGAGGAGCTGTCCGCTCGATCTGGTGCTGAAAACTCCCAGTAGACGCTGCTGTTGTGCGGTACCGTGCCTTACAATTGAAGAACCTTTGCGTGTCTCCGAGTCTGGTTTGCCGCTCTTCCCTAGTGCTTCTTTTGAACCAGTTGTACCTGATGATGTTATTTCACAGAAAATGAGGCTATAGGTTACTGTATTTGGATCACTCGCTCACCCATGTCATGCCTTTTTGTTTCCTATAATTGTACCCACCTTCTTTTTATAACCCTTTCCTTTTCCGATTCGTATCCATGTTCTTACTAGATGAGTTGCTGGAGAGTCTGAATCACTAGACGCGTTTTCATTCAATGGTGTCTTTGTGGTAATGCTGCTTTAAGAGCTGTTACACTGGGTATGACCGTCCTTAACCAAACACAGGCATTCTGATCTGAAAAAAAGGCAAAATCACCTGCATTTATTACATAAAAAAGAATGCTATTTAACCCCTAACAAACTCTAAAGATAGCAACTGTTTTAGTCAAAAGCTAATATAATTTTCAGTCAAAGCGTCAAAGCATTAAATCGCAGTGGAAAAATACCAAAGACCACATAAATATACGTGTATATATTCATCATCATACTCATACTACACAATAATTTGAACATCTGTTTTAAAAGGTTATTCTATGGAAAGTTTGAGCTTCAAAAACAGCATATGCCGAAGCAAATATGATGCTAAGATTTGTTTTGTTCACAGAAGCCTGGAAACAAACAAAACGTGTAAGCTTACCAAAATGGTTAATCCATATACTGTAAGATATACGGCTGTCTGACTAGTATTTCCATGTACTCTGATCCAACATTGCATGCGCTGCCGGGTGGTGTGGGGGTGCATGGATTATTTTTTTTAAACGTTTTTATCTAAACCCGTTTATTACTGAGTTTGCATTTTGTTTTTGGTGGAGAAAAAATATATTCTCACCTCTCATCGGCGGTTTGCGAGTCTGCCACAGAGACCCAGACAGACAAGATCCTCTTAAATATCTCACTGCTGGCGCTGTGATTGCAGTGGAAACAGCGTGGACTTCCAAGTCGTGACTGTTAAAGTGAGTAATGTGCGTTGGCTGCGTCAGGACTTAAGTCACAGTGCATTCGAAACGGAGGGGAAAATCGTGACTTACTTGAGACATCCCTAAATGAAAAGCACACCCAATCAAAACGACATCAGGGTGCCATCTGGGCATGCATTTTTCTGTTGCCCTTACACCAACTTGTAGAAGGGGAGTCGGGATGATCCAGAAATACAGAATTACCAAGATCGTGATCCTCCCACGCATTTCGGAAACTTATATACATAACCGGAGACGGGGATACCGGGCTCTAGAGTGTTTGTGGCAAAAGAAAAACGCCAAACTAAACACACACACTTGCACAGAGAAGGACAGGGGGCTGGATGGACGTGGTAAGTGTGATTTAAACTCTTCTGCTCATTGTGAAGATGTTTATTCATTGTTATGTGGGGTAACTTTTGGAGGAGTTGTGAGACATTAGGTGGGCTAGCTGCGTGTTTTAGTCTTTCTCAAATAAGGGTTGCATGTTAGAATGATTGTATCTTAGGTATTTGTGTTTGGTTTGGGTTATTTTTAAACTTGAACTCTTGACAGAAATCTTTGAAATAATTTTTTACTGGCTTACCTCACTAGTTGTGTAGTGTTGTGCTGTTCATAGTATTTAAGTTGTACCTCTTGTCAGCATTAAGTACTGCATTGCAAGATATTTCAATGAAGTTAAAGGCATGGTTTCAGAGGCAACCCTCTCCTAATTGATTGTGGTTAGGGTTAAGTACTAGTGAGAGTCGAACTGGTTTGTCAGTTTTGGACAGCATATATGACTATATTGATTTGTTAGTAAACACTTTTACTAAAATGGAGTACTCTACCTGCCATTATTATTATTATTATTATTATTATTATTATTATTATTATTATTATTATTATTATTAATAATAATAATAATAATAATAATAATAATAATAATAATAATAATAATAATAATAATAATAATAATAATATGAATTATGACTATTTAAATACGATTATATTTGTGTCAGAAGACTAATTACTGTTGGTGACTGTTTATGTTTGGATAGGCTATACATACATTACATACATAGTTTTTCAATGATGTGATGCATAAAACTATATAATAATCCTATATGTAGTCTAAAAAAGCATATTAATATTCGGTTCAATCTTTTATCATTTGTTTCATAATTCTTAAAATAATTTGTATCGCAAATTGTGGTATACAATGTTGTGTGTTTTTTAAGGGGGGGTGGTCGGTTGTGTGAAGGCCCCCGATTGGTGGATGACGAAATTTGTTTTGCACCAATGAGCTGCCTAGATATCCTGTATTTATTGAGGGCTGAGGGGGGAGAGCTTCTCTTTACGCAGAGCTACTAGGTTGCTGCAGTAGCTACAGCGAGGACCACGGTATACAATAATACTGTTGGTTAAAAAATCATTGTTAAAAAAGTCAGGCCTTTTCACAAATTATTGACATCAAGGACAAGCATGGTGGATCTAAGCGCTCAGCACCCGGGCCTTTTTGGAAATCCCCCTATCTCTGCACATAGCGCGGAGTTGGAGAAAGCTTTGAGCGCAAACACGATTCAGCGCCTCAGCCGCCACTGGCTGGGTCGATTCAAATTCGGGGGCGTTTGTGCCGAAGACCGCTGGACACCCGCGCGCTCTGGATATTTTGAGAGACCCGACGGGATCAGGAATTTCAATGTCTTTCGCGAATCTTTTTGCGGTCTGGGCTTGCTGTATGTAACTATCTAGCCGGGAAGCCCTTACCCCAAAAAGCATTCGCGGAGGACACATTCGCCGAGCCGAGCGGGAACTAGCAGGTGGATCGCTTCACTGGATACTCGGATTCGAAACCCTCCTTGTTTGCTTTTTGATTATTTCAAATCACCAAATGCAACAGATAAGCACCTCCACCACCCTCTCCATACTCCAGTTTAACACAAAGCCCATGTTACATAGCTTGCCACGGTTCTAACTTTCTTGTCAGTACGGTGTACATTATTAGCACACGTTCACATAAGTCTTACAAAAATCAAAACAAACCGTCGCGAGGAATACATTTAAAAGAGAAAAACAACAAAACAAACGTCTACATGTAAAAAAAACACACCCAGCCCTGGTGGGATAGATTAATTGAAAAGGAGATGACACACCTATGATGTGATTTCTCTTACGATATAACTTCTTCCGCGGTCTCCAGCTCAAATTAAACACATATAGTTAAAGTTTTACAAAGAGAGACCGCAGCAATCCCTGTACAGTAATAAAGACATTGAGCCAAAAGCTGCCCCAACCCCCGCAACATTGATACAATAAACTGTCCATTTAGCAGTGACGATACAATCTATTAATTAATGTTATTGAAATTTAACGCTTAGCACATATTAATCAAACAATGTTATATAAGGTCCCCATATATAGTAATTCTCCAGTTGATGTATTGTTACTGTCAGCTACACGCTGCTAAACACAGTAAGAGTTAAAAGACATTATTTACAGATATGACATCTTTTTTAAAAACACATTTATGTTTTTTTTTCGTTCTAATAAAGTCTAACACAAGTCCGTGCAACTTACGCAATTGAGCCAAAATGCTGACGCATACAGTTGGATGAGGTATTTAAAGGGGTGTGGGGCTGCTTAATTGAAACAATGAAACAAAAACGACCAGGGGATGTCCCCTTACATGCCGATTCATATAATTAACTAATCAACTTTTTTTTTAAAACCTGCTTTTAAAGTTTTTTACTTTGCATACATGTTCAAGCCTTGGTACACATGAATACTGCAGTTTTACAAAAGATAAAAACCGCAGCAAAGCATTAGAGGTACAAGGTGGAAGAGTAAAAGGATTAGCAACAAACTGCACCGATATTCTCCTGAAAGCAAAAACAAATCTTTAAATAAAACAAGAACAGCGCACTCAGATAGCTGTGTTCTGTGGCACTGCCTTTTGCACGAAACCTGTATACAGTCTCGTGCTAATTCAAGCTTATCTCTGCTTTCATCAATTGTGATTTTAACCCAATATTTTGGAAATGCAAATTTGTGTTAACTCCGAAGAGCTCAAAGGGACTCTACTACAGAGAGCAACCCTATTAAAAACCCATTACTTTTCAGTCAACAAGCTCGTTTTCTCACGGTTAAACATCAGACAAGAATATATATATATATATATATATATATATATATATATATATATATATATATATATATATATATATATATATATATATATATATATATATATGGTTAATTTTGATTAGTTTCATGTTATTTGAGAGCTGAGAACTAGAAAATATATTTTATTGTGAAAAAAAAAATCCAACATTATAACCAATACGAGCTTTGGTACTTTACGCAGCATCGTTATAAAATAAAGTCAATGCTTACTTTTTATAATGAATACAATATTTTATAATTATTAAACTAAATGCTTGAAACATTAATCTAACGACACAACTTTTGGAATTATACATACATTTGTGAGCATACATTGGAAAACCCTGATAACATGAATATAGGAATGCAGCACACATTGTCTCCAGTCATACACAAAATGAACACAAACCTTTTTTAAACTCAAACACGTGCTCAATTTAACAAAACACTTACACAAATATATGCCTTTTTTAGGGGGTTATTTTTTTTAATTTTTTTTAGGTTTTTCTTTTTTTTTTTAATTTTTTTTTTTTTAGTTTTTTTTTTTTTTGGTTTTTAGGGCCCTAACTGCTTAACACGCTTGCTGTTGTTATTACAATGATACATCTGGAGGGAAAACGTGTTCATTTTAACATGTAACATCTTTTAGCTTATGCCTCAAATTATGCCACCTTGATTTACAATAATAACAGTTCATCTTGTAACGAGCACTACAACTGTGTTGCAGATTTAGAAGTACTTCCCACCGGTGTGTTCCTTGTAACATTCAAACAAGCTTGTACTAAAGGGTGAATGTTTCTACAAATCATCAATTAAAAAGTCATACACTGTAAACTTTTCAACATTTATTAACATAAGGAAGAATGCAGGCAGGACAATTACCTGTACCACACACCAAGGCCGACTGTATGGACACAAATTATAACCCTTATGCTTATTCCAAGTCTATTTAACAGAAACAGCCATGTGAAGTTTCTCCAGTTGTGTAGTTTGCGTCGGAGGTTTTAAGTTTAACTCTAAAGTGGTGAAGATTGAACTTCCTTGAAAGGAGTCACCTCCTAAAAGACTTTCACTAAAATGCAGGACTTTATCTGGCATTATTATTATTATTATTATTATTATTATTATTATTATTATTATTATTATTATTAAGATGCTTAACCCGAACTGACTTAGCTTTTGAAAATACTTTTTAATTAGGAAATATGTTAACTATATACTAACTGACTACTGAAAAGTTTTTAACCTGTTTAGTAAACTAAGCTTTAATAAATGGTATGTTTATGAAGAACTTCGTGTTTGCGGAGGGAGTATTCTCAGTGTGCTCCTTCTGCAGGGTTAGAGCAGGTATTAATTCAATCATTTCCGGAATCTGCTTGGTCAGTAAGTTACACACAAGAGCTGTCCAAACCTTCTGGTTAAAAGAGCCATGCAAATGACTGGGAGTTCTCAAACAACCATACACCATTTCAAATAGATATGGGCAAGACTGCAACATAAACTTCACTTTACTACAGCTAAACACCTGACTGAAGAGTTGTAAAGACGTTTTTTTTAAAAAAAAAGGTTTATCCAGACTGCACGAAGACACCGCTTTCAGTGTGTTTGTGCTCGTTATGTTGAAACACAACATCCGTTTCGCAGCATTTTGACTGTACTGAACTTCTAATAGACAACCGATGGCTCTATAGTCAAACTCATTAAGAACATTTAATGGGATTCTCCAGTTCTGGAACAAGAGAGCATCATTGTTGAGTTTAGTAAGCCATGTACTGGAAAGTCATGAGTTTGAGCGTTGAAGTTATTGCACCAGGAAATACAACACAAAACACATACAAATTATATTTTATACTCATCATTTACATCATTTGCGTGTACAGTACAACTATGTCAAAGTACCGCCCACAGTCTCGGAAACGCGGTGCTGAAATTGAAGGTAAAGCCCCTCTCGAGATTTGAAATGGGGGGATATGTATATCTGCGATTTGTAGTCTATAGGTGTATTCCGAATTCTGCAAGCTTTTAAGACTTTCTATCATTCCAGGAAGTACCAGCTGTGTGGCTATATTTCATTTGCTTACTGTTAATAGCACGCATGTACTCTGGTTGTAGAGTGTACTGACGAGATCTGGGTCTGAAAAGATAAACCAGATTAAATCGAGTACCACGTCGTTTGCACTCTGAAAATCCGTTTTCCAAACAAAACTTTCACGGGTTAAGATAACGTGCCATTAGTCTACTTTTCTTGTCAGGGACACGTGTAACTTTGTGGAAACAATGTTTGGAAGCTTATTTGTTTAGAATTAATTTTTTACTGTGTGTCAAATTTCGCTCACATTGATTCTCCGGTGTCTCAGAAGTCATTCATAAAAGTCCCCAGCACAGGCTCTGAAACGTGTTATGGTAGCTGAATGTGTGTTTGCTGCTTTTTTGAGTGATCTGTTGCACACATTTAGTTAGAAGTCTTGTCACTTTAACTTTAACGCTTTTGAATGTTCTTTTTCCTCCAGGCGGAGGAGCTCCTTCTTGTCTGTGCCACTGCTGGTTGGTGCGTAAAAAGCAGCGACGTAGTGATCGTGCTTGAAACGGCGTCAGATACAGCGGTGACAAGCCAGGCACAGGTAAGAGAAGTTAGTTTTTCAATTTTTTTATTTTTTTGTGGAAAAATGTAAAAGTGTTCAGCGTATTACATTACTGACTAAACGCAGTTTTATTTAAAAAAAAAGACGACGACGAGGACTGACAAGATATACTTTAGTTTTATATATTTACGCATTTGTAATAGTCGCTGAATAGCTTGGTTACTTTTCTAATACGTCTCTTATGAGTACTTCACGTTAATGTTGGGCTAGCAGTGTCATAGCTGTTTATGTTCATTGGGGTAAAAAACACTGTATCTAATGTAAACGCGATTCAATTAAAAAAATAAAAATAGAAAATTGAATTGAGTAAATATCAAAAAATGTAACATTTTAATAATGTCAAATACTAATAGATTAAGAAAATACAAGTAAATACCATTCCCCCTTTCATAAAAACATACCTGCATCACACAGCAGCACAGATAAGGAGATCAGTCTGGGTTAAACATACCACAGAAACTGTGTTGTTTTAAGCAGACAACACAAAGAGGGCAGTTTTTTCATTTATAAACTCCTGTTTCTTGAAAGGAGAACATTCCATAAACAACTTGAGAGACCATAACACCCAAAACCACTTCATTGTTTTGGTTCTACTTTTGAAAACTGACACTTTCTCCTTTAAAACACAGGAGTCAATTAAAGACTGGAGTAAAAGGTTTGATTAACAGGCCCCTGTGTATTCCTTAATCCAGCAGATTGGGCCATATTTTCAAAGTGTTCATTCCAGTCTTTACAGTAATTAACTTTTAGCTTTTGAAAGAGATAAAATGGCTGTTAATTTGACAAAACTAGTAAATAAAAATAAATTTTAAAAAAACAACCAAAAGCGATAATTCGTGTTCTTTTCAGAAAACTCAAGGTGTTTGTTTCTCATTTTTGTAACATTAACATAATTTTCTCTCCTTTAAGGCCCATAGTATGTTCATTTGATCTCACTAAAATGGGGAGGACACATTCACTGTGTAATACTGATATAAGCAGGGAGTGGTTCTTATGCTCACTGTAGTTGGCTTTTTCAATAGCAGTCTAGAACATCTTAATGGATATCAAACTGTATTTAATTCATGAAAACAAATGTGAACTTAAAGCTAAGGCTTTGGTTAGATCAGATCGGAGTGCCAAATTCTAGGCTAAGAAGGGTTTTGTTTTCACAATGCAAATTATCCCAAAAGGGTTACCACTGAGTTTAAATGATTAATAGCTGGTAAGAAATATTTAAGCTAATTGAATAAATACACTGTTGTTTTGTAAATGTTTGTTACGAATTAAACAAAGCAAATGCTGAATAGTATTTCAGCACTACAACCAACTAACCAGTTTGCTACTAGAGCCTGGCACGTTATCTGCTCTGTGCAATGCTGTAATCTCACTTTCCTTCAGAGCATTTCAAATAAAGAAAACCAATGGAAATATATAGGGCTGGTGCAGAGTTAAAACTACCTAACATAGTCAAACAATATTTGTTTTGTTTTTTCAACACCCTCTTCATGTAATTAAACCTGCAAGTAAGAGGTGGAGGAAGGAAACGGACACATTTGCGATTATGTTTTTTATTACTTATCTGTAATAAACTTTATTTAAAACAAAACTATGTAGTTTTCAAAATCTGTGCATTTACCATCTTTATGGTATAGGTGTAATATATATGTCTGTGGGTGTGGGGGGTTGGGTGGAGTTGTGTTATATATTTGGAAGACCTGGGTAAATATATATATATATATATATATATATATATATATATATATATATATATATATATATATATATATATATATATACACACTACCGGTCAAAAGTTTTAGAACACCTCCATTTTTCCAGTTTTTATTGAAATTTACGCAGTTTAATGTCTCAATGTACTCTGAAATTAAAGCATAGAACAAATAAACAATTGGAGATAAAAAAGAAATCATGGAATCGTTTTGTTTAACAAAATTTAATCTAAATTTTTGACTCATCAAAGTAGCCACCTTTTGCAGATATAACAGCCGAACACACTCGTGGCATTCTTTCTACAGGAAATCAAATATTGTTCGGAAAGTTCTTCCCAACACTGTTGCAGAAGTTCCCACAAATGTGTTGCACTTGTAGGTTGCTTTGCTTTCACCCTTCTGTCCAGTTCATCCCAAACCAGCTCGATGGGGTTTAAGTCTGGAGACTGTGCTGGCCATTCCGTGTTGAAGCCTACCGTCTTGTTCTTTTCTTCTAAGGTAGTTCTGACATAGCCTGGAGGTATGTTTTGGGTCATTATCTTGCTGTAGGATGAACCCCTGACCAACTAGGCGTATACCAGAGGGTATTGCATGGCGCTGCAAAATGCTGTGGTAGCCGTTTTGGTTCAGGGTGCCACTCACTCTGTGCAAGTCACCGACTCTGGATCCAGCGAAAGAGTCCCAGACCATCACGCTTCCTCCTCCATGTTTGACAGTTGGTGTCACACACCGAGGAACCATCCTTTCGCCTACTCGACGGCGTACAAAAACCCTGCGTGATGAACCGAAGATTTCCATAAGACCTTCTTCCAGTCTTCAGTAGTCCACTGGCAGTGCTTCATGGCCCAGGCAAGCCTCTTTTTCTTATTTTGCCATCTTAGCAATGGCTTTCTTACTGCCACTCGACCTGTCAAACCTGCAGCTCGAAGTCTTCTCTTCACAGTTGAAACTGAGACTTGCTTACTTCGACCAGTGTTAAGCTGTGCTTGAAGCTGTTGTCCTGTGAGCCGCCTATCACGCAAGCTGTTGACTCTCAGAAACTTGTCTTCTGATTCTGTTGTGGCTTTGGGTCTGCCAGACCTCTTCCTGTCAGAGTTTCCTCCAGTTTCCAAGTGCCTTTTGATGGTGTAGGAAACTGTACTCACTGACACCTTGGCTTTCTTTGCAATTTCTCTAAATGAAAGACCTACACTTTTAAGGGTTATAATGGTCTGTCTGTCTTCCTTTGTTAATTGCCTTTTTCTCGCCATTATGATAGCAATATACTACTTCCTGCAGTACAATACTGTCCAAATAATGCTTAAGAGGGTATAGTAACACAGTCTGTTCCAACACTGCTTTTATACAGACAGAGGGTTTGTAAGTAATCAACAAAAGTTGGGACACCTGTAGGAATTGTTAGCATCAACTTTCAAGGCTTAATTTACTTCCATTGCAGCAGAACAGCTGTAAGTTGTTAACCCATTACTTGTTCCCTGAAAAAGGCCTTTTTGTATAACTCTGAAATGTACATTATTTTTCAGTTTTGGTAACCTAAACTTTTTTTAACCTCTGGCAGTTTACCGCTTACCTTTGTACCATTTCAGGTTATTCACTGGACTTGAACTGCTTAAATTTCAATAAAACTGGAAAAATGGGGTGTTCTAAAACTTTTGACCGGTAGAGTATATATATATATATATATATATATATATATATATATATATATATATATATATATATATATATATATATATATATATATATATATATATATATATATATATATATATATATATATATATATATATATATATATATATATATATAGATCATTTTGGTACACAGCGGTTTTCCTTTTTCTCAAACTTTATATATATATATAATTACTTTTTCTTAAAATCTGGTTAAAATGGCTTCAAATCAAAATACCCAAATTACATTACAAAATGCATTGTATGGCTGTATACGGTGTTAACCCTAAAATGCAGGCCCTGTTTGGTTTAAAAGAGACATAGAGAGAAAAAGAGAGACAAAAAGAGAGAGAGCGAGAGAAAAAAGAGAGACTGCTTTTAACAAAATGACAGAACCTATGAACTACTTATTAGATGTCCTGTTCAAAATCTATATTTGCATTACTGAAGTGTTGCCTTTGAGATGATATCAGTATTTGAAGGTTATTTTATTATAAAATGCTAGAACAAACAAGACAAGAAAAATAGAGGAGTTATTCAACTAAAAACTAAATTAAATGTAAATCCAGATTATTTTGTTGGGAAAATCGAGAGGATGAAAAATAGCCCAACAATAGCCTGTATCTTTTCGAGGTGCACGACAAGCTGCTACGGTTGCACATACAAAACAACTCGAAAACTGTTTAGTTTAGTTTAGATTATTCACTGCACCTGCAGGGCCAGCACAGGTACATCTCAACAGTGGGAGCTAATATAAAGATAGAACATGCATCTTGTTACACATTGGTATCCCCTGTAGACAAAGCAAAAGGAACAGGTCTGTACATTGTGTGAGTGAGTGCAGTACAGCCATACTTACTGCCATGCTGATTGGGAATGATGTGCCTATCTGTAGAACTCTAAGGTGCCCTTTCCCTCCTCTGAAATAAAAACGGATGGGCGACCCCACCCCCTCCCAAAAAAGCAACTGTGAGGCAGAGAATGTCTCCCCATCTACATGTAGACATAAACTCAAAAAGCAAAATAGTCAATCTTACCACATCCATGTCCTGCCCAGAACTTACACTTTGTACAAATATATCTTAAGCTATAAAATGTGCTAAAGCTGGAGCAATAATGTCACAAGATTAGGGCTTTGTAGTTTTTAACGGCACTGTCTTTTTGGACCGAGAAAGCAAAGCTTCTTAAAGAGAAAATTAAATTTAATTGCAGACTTTAGGACACAGTAATGTACATGACCAGACATACAAGGAAATACACTCTGTTGTTACCGACAAAACATTTTCACATGTTGTATGACGTGAATAATTCATAAATGGGTACAGCATGATTGGTAAATTTAGTTGCCCTTTAATGACTTACTATTAATTAATAAGGCTTATCTTTTTCAAAGCTATCATTTAATGAGTTAGAAGAAAAAAAACTGGATAGCCACTCTTTCCTTTTTCATTTCTCTGGTGCATTTCTGTACTTGAATATAGTTTGTTTGGGGAGTGGGGCTGGGTTCAATCTTGCTCCCTGTTCCACGGTCAAGCATTGCTCTTAATATTTTATTATACAAAGTCTCGGGTTATAATCAGTTAGAAGGTAACCAGCACCATATTTTTATTTCACATTTAAACACTTTCTTTTGAATCTATGAACATTTTAACAGGAATCCAAAGATACAGGTTTTTGTAATTTGTTTTACAAAGGAAAAAAACATTCCCAATAAAGTTACCAAACAACAAAATCCACCTGTACAGAAACACTGACATTTCAGAGGAGTCTTAAGCTGCTTCTTATGCATTTCTAATAGTTTCCTTTGTGAAGAATTTGGAGTAGACAGGTCTGAGGCTGTGGCCTGCAGTGTTTTTAGGAATCTTGGATGTGACGAGGTCTGTCTGGACTAGCCGTGTCTGTCAGCAGCCTATGGATTGTGTGTTGCCTTTATAACACAAAATCAAAACATTTGCCTTCTTTTAATAAACTTAGCAGTAGCACATGGTTTTTACTGTATCACGTATTTTTGAAACTGTGCACTATTCTGATAAGTGATGTTCTTCAGATCAGATTCATAGTTAGGATAAAGGAGGGTTAATGTACGTGAATAGGAGCTTTCATCTTTTGGGTTCAGGGAGATTTTACTTTGCAGTTGCATGTAAACAACTTCAATACAAACAAAAGCAAAACCTTTGCTATTTCAAAATGATCATTTTAATTGTATAAGTAGCCTAAATTGGACTAACACAAATTCAGATATTTCAAGAAAAGAGATGAGTAAAGTTTCAGCTACTGTAACCTGTGTTAAAATCTCAAATACAATAGATTCATTACTAAAACAGTAGAACAAATAGTTATTCATGATGCAGATAGAATTTAATGTACAGTACAATTCCATATTTCCTAGATAGCTGAAGTCTATATGATTAATAAATATATCACGTTTAATTATACTGCTGATAAGAAAATAGGAAATACTGAGAATTTTGGTCCAAAACGTTCTATGAAAAAACAACAAAATTATGTGTGTGGTTTATCATTTTTTGTAAGTGATATATGTATACCATAATTTGTGTTTTGAATACATTTAACATGTACATTTCAGATAGTTTGATCTATCAGTGCCTGTATTACTAAACGCATTTTAGATATTAATTTAATAACAAAGTCTGTAGCCTTTTTAGTTTGGAATATGGCAGGATATTTCCAATTGGAGATTCCTCACAAGCTTCTTTTAAAATTAAGCACATGTGTTCTGAATGTAGCTGTCATTTCTACCTGTAATACATTGTCATTCATCACTTTGCACACAGAACAAAGCTGTTTGTGCCAGTTGCCAATGTGTTAATATTGAGGTTCCAGAACACCTCGACCAGAGAAGAATATTTACGCAATTCAAATAGTTTTTTTTTTAGCGTTACTGAACATTTTCCACGTTTGAACTTGTGGACAAAGATAGACCTAGACGTCTATAGTGGCAGACTTGAAAGGAAGTTTATTTTTGTGAATGGAGAGACTGTCTCCCACACTTGAGTCTAGCTTAGACTTGCCATCCATAGAATAGATGCTGTGAACACAAAGGTCCCACGCTGTGAATAGATCACTGACACACAGACTTTACAAGAGAATGCGTAGCCAGAAATATGCACAGAATCAGAAAGTACTCAGACACATGCAAAAAATGTTGCATGATTTCAAAAAACTGTCAGGAATTTGTTTACAGAATTAATTTAAAAAACACACTGTGTACTGCAATATTAAAGTGATTAAACACAGCCAACCATTTTCCTGCATACTTAAAATGCAATTAACAAATATCTTAAAATACACTCTGGATTTTTTACCTAATATAGTTTAGATTATTCTGAAGCTGTATACATATAGTTAAATTATATATAATATGAATACATTTTAGCACATTGAGTAATATTACAAATGATCAATATTAATCAATACAAATTGGTAAGGCAGGAACCTAAACTGTAAATAAGTAACAGTAAAATAATAAAAAAGTCAGTTTTCAGTTTACAATACAGTTACCCCAAGAACACTGGGAATAAACTCAGGAAACAGCCTCCCCATCTATGACTAATAGGCACACTTCAAGTGCAACTTTAGTAGCGTGTCATGACATTTTCAATCTCTGTTAAAGCTCAGGATGCCAAACTCAATGGCCCTCTTTCCAAATGGCGTTTCTCTTAAGAGCTAACATCTTACATTAAGCCAATGATGAGGGACACATTCAAATCAGTCTTACCTTGGGAAAACCTTTTTTTGTCTGCACACCTTTATAGACCTTACGTGCTAAGGTTTATTTAACCGTGAGAATGTAATTTGTGCAAGTGTCTTCTTTGTGTCTACTTTTCCTAACTGTCCTCACAGGGGTCTGGGAGAGGATATTTGTGCAAATATTAGGAGTGAAAATGGAGTGAATTTCTTGTAGGACAAAATGCGGTACGTGGAAAATGTATAATAATCTGCACAAATAACTACAAATGCACCTCCAATGCCTACTTTTGAATGAATTTTTTTATCGGACACCAGAAACATTTTTGTAAATGGCATAAAATCAATTTCTGCTTAAGGCTGCATTTTAAACTATGTACATGAAAACAATTAAAGCTAGTGTAGTACCCATACCATCTCATTGTAACATTTTACTAAGGAACAACCCTTGAAAAAATATTAGTTGGTCTACCAGTTACTACAATACTTTGTGCTTAAGTAAGGGGCAATTTCCATGGGAAAAGAAAAATAAGTCTCACCTTTTTCTCACTCTATTTTGGTAGGACTTTCAGGTAGAATGGGTTTTCCATGTAGTTTTCTTTTAGCCAGAGAAATTCTCCTTCCAAATGGAAATAACCTAATTAATATTAAAATACGGGGCGGTATATGGTAATATTTTTACCTGAGTTCCAATTTGGCCTTGCGTGACGACTGTGTACTATCCTTGTATTATTTGCTAAACATTTTTTGACTGCATATTTATAAACCTATTATACACGTACATATATAATATTGTAGCAAAGCGGGCACTTAAGTACCCAGGAACGAGACAGACACACTGGATTTAAGCAGCCAGGCAGGCAGGCAGACAGGCAGCTCCTCAAATGGAAACATACACTCTCTCTGTATAGACTGAAGGAACAAACCACTTCCCCCACTCTGCAGCCCCTATCACTGCTGATGGTGACCTAGCATGAATACAGAAATAACACACAACACTGCAATACAACAACAACAATCACAACGTCGGCCTACTGCCCTGTATCCACAACAAAGTCACTGAGTCCTTGGGGCGGGCTGGCCGAGGCAAGGTGAGGGTTGTGTCCGTTGGTGACCCCACTGTCTCTGGTTGATGCAGGAGGGCCCGTGCTCTCCATGACCTCACATTCCCCACCAGGCTCAGTACTGTCCAAAACAACCACCCATCCCCTGGTCCGAAGCTTTACCCGGTAGGTCATATCTGACAGCCACTCGATCACCCCGCACGGGCCCTCTCTGTGGCTGGTCGGCTTCGGGCACAGTCCTTTCTTTCGCCAGGGGCAGTACACCCAAACCCGGTCCACGGCTTTGAAACCCTGCCTCCAGCAGAGGATGTCATATGCCCATTTCTGCTGCTGATCAGCCACGTCCAGCCAGTCTTGGAGCGGATGGAGGTACTCTGGTCCAGCCGGCTCGGGGTCGTCCTGCAGTGGCGGCTTACCAAACACCAGGTCCATGGGGGTGCGGAGCTCCCTCCCGAACATGAGCGCCACTGACGTGCACGCTGCTGACTCGTGAACAGCCGTCCTGTGGGCCATCAGGACCAGGGGCAGGTGTAAGTCCCAGTCCTGCTGGTGAAGTGAAGTCCAAATGGCGAGTTGGGTGGCGAGGGTCCGGTTGAATTGCTCCACTAAGCCATCACTTTGTGGGTGGAGTGGTGTTGTCCTGGTTTTCCGTATACCCAGCCGCTGACAGACCTCCCCAAACACCTGCGCCTCAAAGTTGTGCCCCTGGTAGCTGTGTCGCTCCTCACAGGGCAGCAGTGTGGAGTAGTGGTTAGGGCTTTGGACTCTTGACTTGAGGAGGTAATGTACTTTACCTAGATTGCTCCAGTAAAAACCCAACTGTATAAATAGGTAATTGTATGTAAAAATAATGTGATATATTGTAACAATTATAAGTCGCCCTGGGTAAGGGCGGCTGCTAATAAATAAATAAATAAATAAATAAATAAATAAATAAATAATAATAATAATAATAATAATAATAATAATAATAATAATAATAATAATAATAATAATAAATTGGCTGAACATGCCGTCCAGGAGTACCTCCACATAGGTGGTGACGTTCTGGTCCGGCACTGTGTACCGCTCTGGCCACTTCACCCATGAGGACAAGGACGAACCTGTTGCCCCACTCTGACTGATGGAAGGGGCCGAGGATGTCCACGTCCAATGCGCCCAGGGGCCCAGTGACGCCGAAGTGCCCTGTCCCTGGACCACTGGCACGGCTCGCAACACGGTCTCTCTAAGAGCTTGGGGAACCACCAATTGCAGCTGCTTCTGACCTGTTGCAGGGTCTGTCCATGCGAGTGCGTCCGAGAATGTGGCGGAGTGTGCCATCAGGTCATCCAAGTACACCACACAGGCTGTCCGAGGAACTCCAGCCAGTACACGCTTCATCAGGCACTTAAATGACGCTGAGACATTGCATCACTGAAAACTGCCACAGACCCTGATGGAGAATGCGGTCTTTGGGCGCACCTCAAGAGCCAGCTCGACATGCCCGTAGCTGCTTCGCAGGTCAAGGGAGTTGAACCAAAGAGAGCCCGTAATACAGTCCAGGGCCTCATCGATCCTGGGATGGGGGTACGAGTCTTTACAGGTCACTGCATTGAGCTTCCTGTAATCCACGCAGAATCACAGTGACCCGCCCTTCTTCATCACAAGATTGAGCTGCACTGCCAGTCTCAATGTGGTGCTGTACAAGGCTGTTGAGGTTACAGTCCCCCACGCTGGCTGCAAAAATGTCTCTGTACCCCCTCAACCGCATCTTCGGCTGTTGAAGCAGGCGGGGGATTTACGCTGTCCTTCATCTCAGAAGCTGTCCTGCTAGTCGGCAGTGGAGTTGTCATATGCCGCGAAGTGGAGTGGGTGCTGTCAGCTGCTTCTGAGAGAGGCAGGGTCCTGCCCCCCCGCTTCCGACAAGCCCTGCTCCTCTTCGGTTGACGCGACAATGTTGGCTCACTCAGCCGACTCTCCTCCCTTAAGGCGGTCTTGGCCAATGAACACAGCTCCAGCAGCCAGGTCGAGGGTGGCCCCCACTTTGGCCAGTAGGTCCAGTCCCAGAATACAGCGGAGCGGTCATGGATATCCGCCATCCAGAACTCGTGTTCAACCAGTTACTGTTTGGAGACGGATCTTGATGGGGGCCCAGTCACGCTGTTTTCCGCCTCTGCCATCAGGAAGGACTCCAGGCCGTATGATGGAGATGGTGGAGCCAGTATCGACCAGAGCTTTGCACTGGACCCTATTGATGGAGCAGGGTGCATGCAGGCTGTTACCCTGGCTGATGCGGCCCACCACCACATTGTTCATCTCGAGGAAAGGAGGGGCAATTATGAGCGGCTGTCCCTCGCAGGATGTCTCTGGATGTCGGCAGTGGGCCAGGAGGTGGCCAGGCTTCCTGCACCTCCAGCAACATTTCTTTTGGTGGGCTGGGGTCCACACCTGCCAGACCCCGGTCTCGTCGTCACGCTCCCCTCTCCTGTGGCGCTGCAGACCCGCTTCATGGCCCGGCCTCGACTGCCCTCCTCAAGCACGGCCTCGACCTGTTTGGCCTGCTCTAGCGAGGTTGGGGTGGCGAGCCCGACCTACTGTCTGAGCGTGGTAGGGGCCAGGCCGCCAAGTCTTTTTGCACCATTGGTGGGTACGCTGGATACCCCCGCCGAGCTAGGTACAGGCCATCCGCGGCCAGAACCCACAGCTTCTCTTCACTGGCATAGCTTCGAGTAGCCAGTCGGTGGCACAGGCCGATCTCTGGCTCGACCTTCCTGAACCGCAGGCTGAAAGCAGTGGCAAGCTCTTTAATGTCATAAGGGCCTGCCGGGTCGAGGTCAAGTAGGACCTGCAATGCCTGGCCCTCCAGCGACGCTGCCAGCTGCCCGGCCTTTTCTTCAGGGCCCCATCCGCTGACCAGTTTTAATGGTGCTCCAGCCAGCTGGTCTCTCTTGAGCCAGTGCATCGTTGGCCTGGAGCTGCCAGGGAGCGCAGCCATCCACTTCATCCGCTGCCCTTGCCGTCCCTCCAGGAGCGACTCGCGCTGCATCTTTTTCAGCTCCGCCGTCATACAAGTGATTTCTTCCTCAAGGACGCGCATCTGCCGCTCTGCCTTCTGCTTTCAGGCTGCAGAGCCCTCACCCCAGTATAGGGAGAGTAAGTGTGCCATCTCTTATCCCACTCTGACACCAGTGTAGCAAAGCTGGGCACTTAAAAGCACCGTTGTCTGGTTATACCCAGGAACAAGACAAACACACTGGATTTAAGCTTAGTTTTCCTACAGAACCGGAGCTTCAGCAAATCTGATTCCTATAGTCTACGAATGGAGCTGAAAAATCCAGTCAAAATGTTTAGTACAGTATGTTTTTTAAATATTGGTAGTAAGTCAGTCTACTCACCCGTGTTTCCAACTACATATTATTCTGATAATAAAAAGAAATACCTGAATCCGAATTCCGCAGTGACAGTGCAAGGCTCTCGCCAGTAGAAATGGCTATATATATATATATATATATATATATATATTGTTCTTGTTGTTATTGATAATATCGGTAGTCCATATGAGTTCAACACATTCCTCAGTGCTGTCCACTGGGACTTTCTGGAACTTCGTTATGTAAATCTTGCAGCAAGCTGATGTTAGCCCCGTATTTGTATTTTTTAACAAATTCATGGAACCAACAGTTTATTTTTTTCATGTTTTCTACCACCCCTGTGCTGACTCGGGAGGGCGAAGACGAACACACACTGTCCTCCGAAGTGTGTGCCGTCAGCCGACGCTTTTCACACTGTGTACTCACCATGCAGCCACCCAAATGCTACAGCGTCGGAGGACAACGTAGCTCTCGGGCAGCTTACAGGCAAGCCCGCAGGCACCCGGCCAGACTACAGGGGTCGCTGGTGCGCGGTGAGCCGAGGACACCCTGGCCGACCTAACCCTCCCTCCCCTCCGGGCGACGCTCGGCCAATTGTGCGCTGCCCCCTGGGAGCTCCTGTCCACGGTTGGCTGTGGAATAGCCTGGACTCGAACTCGCGTCATCCAGACTATAGAGCGCATCCTGCACTGGATGTGCCACTCGGAAGCCCTTGAACACATTTTCATGAGTTCAAAACGGTTCAGCTTAATTTCCACATTTTTCTTACTTGGATAATGGATAGTATATGAAAATATGTAGTCATTTGTATACAACATTCACCAAATGAAGGGCATATAGAGCCCCATGTTTTTCGCAAATACGAAATAGCACGAAATAAAATGAAATGTAACATATAAAACGAAATAAAAAGAAATACAAATATAAAACGAAATAAAACAAAAAATCATTATAAAGCAAACATAGAATGACCTTTTAAAATTGGGAGGTTTTACATGTTTTAGATTATAAAAAATACATATTTAGATTATAAAAAAAACATGTATTTAGATTATAAAAAAACATATATTCAGCTTATAAAAACATGTATGGAGAGCACTGTGTGTTACATATAATAACACATAAAAACCTTATATGAAAAATACTATAACATCAGGCCAATTTTATAACCAATCCACAAAAAATGTATTTATGAACATATATGTATACACATAAAAAACAAATGACGAGAAATAAGAGGCATATAAGTGTAACATTGTGACAGGGCTTGGTAGGTCAGAGCAGGAAGACACACATGCAAAGTACTGTGGGGTGAGTCGTTAATGCACTCATATTTATTTAATAACCAAAAATAACAAACAAAGCACTTTTACAAAACAAAAGGCTTGTTGGCCAAAACAAACATTTAAACAAAACACTGAACATAAAACAAATATCGTCTGGAGTACAGCCAGCCGGATAGCAGTTGTTTTACCTTGAGATTGATCTCTCTTTCACTTTCTCTCGTTCCTCTTATCTCACTTTTTCCTCCCGCAGAGCTCAGCTTATTCTCTTTTTATACATGTGGCTGTCCACAAATTGGCAAACAATTAACAAATTTGAAGTCGGCCACATTCTGCACGTGTTATTTTTGGCAGGGAAGACAATTGTCTGCTTCCCTGCCAACCCAAAACCACACCAGCAATAATACAAAATACATTTGTGTTTTCCTCTGGCGGTGGAGGCGGGAGCAGCGGGTAGCTTCCTCTGGTGGTGGAGGCGGGAGCAGCGGGTAGCTCCCTCTGGCGGTGGAGGCGGGAGCAGCGGGTAGCTCCCTCTGGCGGTGGAGGCGGGAGCAGCGGGTAGCTCCCTCTGGCGGTGGAGGCGGGAGCAGCGGGTAGCTCCCTCTGGCGGTGGAGGCGGGAGCAGCGGGTAGCTCCCTCTGGCGGTGGAGGCGGGAGCAGCGGGTAGCTCCCTCTGGCGGTGGAGGCGGGAGCAGTGGGTAGCTCCTTCTGGCGGTGGAGGCGGGAGCAGCGGGTAGCTCCTTCTGGCGGTGGAGGCGGGAGCAGCGGGTAGCTCCCTCTGGCGGTGGAGGTGGGAGACAGCGAGGCTTCTCCCAGTGGTGCTGGAGAAAACAGTGCATCTCTCAGTGGCGCTGGAGACAGCAGGGCTTCTCCCAGTGATGCTGGAGACAGCAGGACTTCTCCCAATGGCACGGGAGACAGCGGGGCTTCTCCCCTCTTGGGCTCTGGATGCTTGGCCTCCCCCCTCTTCAGCTCTGGATGCTCAGTCTCCCCCATCTTGGGCTCTGGACACTCAGCCTTCCCCCTCTTGGGCACTGGATTCTCGACCTCCCCCCTCTTGGGCGCTGGACGCTGTGCCTCCCCCTCTTGGGCTGGGGCTGTGCCTCCCTCCTCTTGGGCTCTGGACGCTCAGCCTCCCCCCTGTTGGGCGCTGGATGCTGTGCCCCCCCCTTGGACGCTGGATACTCGGGTTCCCCCCTCTTGGGCTTTGGACGCTCAACTTCCCCCCTGTTGGGCTCTGGACGCTGTGCCTCCCCCCTCTTGGGCTCTGGACGCTGTGCCTCCCCCCTCTTGGGCGCTGGACGCTCAGCCTCCCCCTTCTTGGGCGCTGGACGCTCAGCCTCCCCCCTCTTCGCCGCTGGATGCTCAGGCTACCCTCCTTGGGCTCTGGACCCTCAGCCTCCCCCCTCTTGGGCTCTGGACACTCGGCCTCCCCCCTCTTGGGCACTGGACATTCGGCTCCCCCTTTTGGGCGCTGGATGCTCTGCTTCCCCTTCTTGGCCGCTGGATGCTGTACCTCCCCCCTCTTGGGCTCTGGACACTCAGCCTTCCCCCTGTTGGGCTTTGGATGCCCAGCCTCCCCCCTCTTGGGCTCTGGACACTCAGCCTCTCCCCTCTTGGGTGCTGGATGCTCAACCTCCCCCTCTTGGCCGCTGGATGCTAGGCCTCCCCCCTCTTGGGCGCTGGACGCTCAGCCTCCCCCCTCTTGGGCGCTGGATGCTGTGCCCCCCCCCTCTTGGGCTCTGGACACTCTGCCTCCCTCCTCTTGGACGCTGGATACTCGGGCTCCCCCCACTTGGGCTCTGGACGCTCAGCCTCCCCCCTGTTGGGCTCTGGACGCTGTGCCTCCCCCCCTCTTGGGCGCTGGACGCTCAGCCTCCCCCCTCTTGGGTGTTGGATTCTCGGGCTCCCCCCCTTGGGCTCTGGACCCTCAGCCTCCCCCCTCTTGGGCTCTGGACACTCGGCCTCCCCCCTCTTGGGCGCTGGACATTCGGGCTCCCCTCCTCTCGGCAATGGCGTGGATGTGCCTACTGGCTGTGGAGCTGGAGTACACTTGGTTCCTCCCGATGAGACTAGAGATAGTGGGGATTCTCCCACATCTGCAGCCAGGTAATTGCCATGGCTGCGATGTCAAGGATGGATGCTAGGCGATGTCTTTGCTCCCAGGCTTCACATTGCTCCCCATCTCTGGCCCACAGCATGTTGATGACCATCGGGCGCGCCTCTTCTGTGTTCATCCTATGGTCCATCAGCCAGTCCCATATCTCCCTCGACTCCACTTTCATTTTTCTTTCTATAGTTTCATTTTTAATTTTTCTTTCCATTTTGCTTTTCATTCTTAAAAAAAATACAAAACAAACATTCTAAAAAACACCTCTCTTGGCCTGGGTATGTGGAGGCGCTGTTGTATCCCACTCTAGCACCATATGTGACAGCACGGATTGGTGGGTGTTGTCAGACCAGGAAGACACAGGTGAAGTATTGCGGGGTGATACACCAATGCGCTCGTATTTATTTAATAATCAAAAATAACAAACAAAACACAAGGAACCACATTCACCCTATTGGTCCAGACATACTTCGATCACATTTTATGTCCTGTTTAAAATACAAGGATCTGTGCACAGCCTAGTACAGTGTTCTTCAATTGGTGGCCTGTGGGCCAAATCCGGCCTGTGAGAGCCTTCCGTCTGGCCTGTCGGGTGTCAGTTGTCCTTCATCCAGATGCTAGTTGCTAGGGTTGCCAAGTGGTCCCATAATTCAGGGGCACTTTAAGACAGGTCAGGTTTTTTAACTCGCCTCTAAATCACAAATGAATCGATTTTAAATCAACAGGTGAAGTTGGTGTGAATTGCGTGACAGCTTCAATAAGTGTGTTTAATTGTTTAATTGCGGTGGCGATTCTATCGGGAGAGCATCATAACAGGTATTAAAATCGTATTGCTTGATATTTTTAATGGTAAACAAAATAGTGCAGTTCGTCATTATAGAACATTTTGCACTCACCCTCACTCTTTATCATTTAACCTTGTGGTTACGTTTCTGTTTGTTTAATATTTCTTCCTACTTCACACAGTCTTGCAGCAATCAGACAAACACAGCAAATCAGCAAGCTGTATAGGTCTGATTGATGGAAACAATCCTCACAGGAAGTAATTCCCGCCTCTGGACAGGTGTGTGCTTTTAGTAACTAGTTAGCAAAACATAAATTCCTTTAGTGACAGTTCACGCAATTCACACTGACTTACATGTTCAATAAAATCAATTCATTTGCGGTTAGAGAGGTGAGTTTAAAAACCTGAGCTGCCGTCCAATAAGCAGTGAAATGGCTTATACTGTGATTTAATGCAAGCACCGTTTTCAACTTTTGATGAGGACAGGCCAGCAACATCTTTTGCCAAGTTTGTGTTCCAAAAAAATGAATAAAAAAAGCAGTCACGGTTGGGTGTCAAAAATGCTGTTCTTGAGAATGACGCCGATTCCACACTGACGAAAATGCTCCACTGGACACTGAAACACTACTGTATTAGTAAACATATCTGTTTGCTAAACCAAAACATAGTCGTGCCTGGTTGATTAGTTATGCCTGATTAATTAGTTTTGGACTGGAGAGAGTGAGAGAGAACAGGGATATAAGAGATTGAGCTAGAGAATGTGAGAAATGAACACTTCGTTTAGTTTGAAGTATATATTTACCATTAAAGTGCACTAAAATTTGTGAAATGAAAGCCACAACTTATTTTTAAAAAACTACATTTTTTAAACTTCATGTTTATTTTGATATGTTCTACAAAAACGTGCTTGATTGTAAATTATATGAAAAATGTACGTCAATATGTAATTTTTCAGGATATGATGCGTGGCATTTTATTTTTAAATTTATTTTTAGCTAACGCTAATTCTTTTTTCAATAATGCTAATTTATATATTAACAATACAGATTGTGTGGTAATTTAGATTTTTTTTATGCTTTTATAAAAAGATAAATCGCCTTTGTTTTTACCTTTATTTGGGTTTCTAATGTAATTTTGAAATATATATGTGTGTGTGTGTGTGTGTGTGTGTGTGTGTGTGTGTGTGTGTGTGTGTTTTTAAAAACATTTAAGTCTTCTTGATGGAGGGGGGGCTTCAGGGCTCAAAATGTGTTGAAGACCCTCAGGAATAGACTGGCACATGGCAGACTGAATACCCTCCTTGTTATAAGAGTTGAGGGACCTCACTGGAAGGGGTTTGATTATGAGAAGGCCCTGGCAAAGTTCAGACATGAAAAGTAAATCTTCTGCACAGCTGCAAAAAAGTGACTTGGGTAATGTAGGGACACTTTGTTTCTACCAGTTTTTTTTTTTATCCAGGCAATTTCAAGACATAATTCTTACTGACTGAATACTAAATGAAAACTTTGTTTTTACATTTTAATTTTTTCGTTGTTCTATGGAAACACAAGGTCTGTGAACTGTTGGCATGTATAAAAATACTGTGGTTGTGTTGAGTTCTAAATCATGACCACCTCACTAAAGAAAATGCCCCACAAAAATGTTGGTTGGGGGGCAAATTGACCCTCAACCAGTAAGTCCTGGAGCATTTCAAAAACTATGTTTGTTAACTAGCTAATGTGTGATTTATCAGGTTGATCCATCTGGTAAAATGACAAGTTGTAAGTGAAGTCATTTCTGAATTTCTTTTTCAAGTTCAAATTTGCTTCTGAATGTGGTCCAAAATGCTCAGAATGCATCTGAGAGCCCAGAGCTCTCAGATGCCTAGGCGGCCCTCAGAACCCCAGCCTAAACATTGGTTTTGCCCCTGGAGTTTAAGTCAAAATGATTATAGGCCACGTTCACCCATGCTTCTGACACGGAAAATGATTTGAATGTACTTTATGCGTGCCGCACAAAGTGGGGTGTAGCCCCCTCAGTTTTTAGTTATGCCCTCCACCCTTAGCCCTCTGATCAGGGAGTCTGGTGCCACCACTGATTGATGTGCTTTCATTACTTAACTTGCATGCTTGCTGCACAGTAATTTTTCAAAAACAAAGATGGTGCGAGCAAGTGTAAAAATTTTAGACTAAAAGAAAGGAAATTAGATGTCCATTTTAATTTCACAGTTTTAATAATATTCAGATTAATAGCATGCTGTTTTAATAGCATTACAGTGATACATATATTTGCTTTGTATTTGTATTATTAAATGGCAATCAGAAATCGTATCATTGTAAGTGGTCACACATCGCCCCCCCCCCCGATACGCACATCATAAGTACCCTGTGGCCCCCCCAAGGTTTGGACATTGCCTTAACTGGCCCTCCAGACAGCCCTGCAGGAGGCGCTGTGCCCCGATATGGGAAAACAAGCATTAAAACTCTTTCACATGAAGTGAATGGATGCAACACACAATGGTTAAAGCATTCTTAAAGAGACAGAAATAACTACAAACGATCCTGAACAACATTACTGAAGGGATCAGCCAGGTTAATGCATTTATTTTTGACAATATTAAAGCTTGAATGTTAAACTTTTAAAAGTACTATAAAGCTAAAAAGCTAAAAAGCTAAAGATCGTTGAGTTTTCTGTTCTTGGAAAACTAAGTTAAATATACATTTTCAGAAAATGATACATTAATGTCAATCATTATATTCCAGGTGTTTTGATCTGTGTTTCCATGACTTTTTGGAATAGCTTTTTTACTGAAATTCTTGTGTTTGTTTAACTGCACTGATTGTGAGACATTTCTGTTGTTGTCTGTAATGCAAACACACCAATACACACAGAACAGTCTGTAATACAAATACACCAATACACACAGCACCCACTGTAATGCAAACACACCAATACACACAGCACCCACTGTAATGCAAACACACCAATACACACAGCACCCACTGTAATGCACACAGAACAGTCTGTAATACAAATACACCAATACACACAGAACCCAACATAACTCAATGTTTGGCTTCCATCCTTCTGTCCATTCTGTAAGAATGGGAATTTGCCTTTATTCTTTTCCTTTGTTAATGATTGTTTCTCTTGGTGAATGCACCTTGTGACAGTGATGGCTGGTGGATGACGTCAGACCAGGGAAACGAAACCACAAACAGGCAGGTACTCGGGTGAAAGCACGGTTGTGCCATTTTTATAAACACAAAAATAAATTAAATATTTAAACAAAAACAATGCTCACAGAGCAAAGTAAAAGTTTAAACCAAAAACAAATCACAAACACAAAATCACCTCCACATAAACAAATACGGTGCTGGGGCTTCCAGCACCCATAGCAATTGTTCCCTTTCAATTTGAAGATGACCGCCAATGATACTTTTGGGAGCATTTTATATCAAAGCTGCCGATAGGCCCCTCCGTCGAGTGACGTCCTCGGTCCCGCCTCACCGAGGTAATAAATAGTCCCTGCTTGGAGATATCAGTCTCTTTTGCCTTTCACAGACAGGTAGGTAAGGTGGGTGAGTATTACTCTAACCTTTTCCAGTTGTGATTGACTCTTTAGAGCTCCTTCTTAGAGTTTTTTGTGAGTTCCCTTGCAATTAATTGCTGGAAGTAGGCTTGCCACTTCCCCGGAATCAAAAATGCGGAAACTGAAGGCTGAGCTAACGATACGCAACTGCGTTTCGATTGTAGGCTGCTTTCTAATCTCTGCAGCTTGCTGCATGTTCTTTACTATAATTTTCCTCTGCTTTTTGCAGCTGTAAAAAAAAGATCTAGAAATGCAGACCAGGTGAGGGATATTGCCAAGTTAAAGGGCCCCAAATACTCGAGCTGTTGAGCAGGCAGCAGTTCCCCCCTTTGCCTGCCCCAGCACCACCAGCACCTGCCCCACAGCATACCCCGGCTTTGCCAGTGGTTGCTGCAGAGGCTGACCAACAGGACATGGTGATGAGCGAGGAGAACAGGATGTGCTTTCCCTAGCGGCTTCCTGGGATGAGGAGTCCTTCTTGCGGACGGAGACTCAGGAGACTCAGGACCCAGACCTGACTCAGGTAACCGCCCCCAGCTCCGAGCTTGTTCTCTCGAGCAAGTTCTGAGCTGAAGGCAGACTTCGACCCCCCAGCCTTTTCCAGCGTTCCCGGATTTTCTGGAGGAAGTCAAATCCTCTTGGCAACACCCGGCCTCAGTGTCCAGTGTGTCCAAGAGTGCAGCCGCACTTGCCTCCATGCAGGGTGTAGAGGCAGTAGGGCTCGTGCAGTTTCCTCCGGTGGACTCCGCCATAGCGGCCCTAGTGTGAGCACCCCTGTGGGAGGTCTGTCCAAGGATCCTGTATGCCCTAATGGCCAATGCAGGAACACGGAAGCTCACCTGATAAAGGCGTATGCCGCGGAAGCACAGGTCACTGACTAACACAGGAGGCCTTTTGACGGCCTACCTGGACGGCATGCTATGCTCGGTTACCCTTCCCAAGCTGCTAGCTTCAGAGCTACGCGCAGTTTCGGGGCACCTCACTGCAGATTTCAGGGTTCCAGGGGCAAGCCCTGGGCAGAAGCCTGGCGGGCTTCGTGGTGGCGCGCAGACAGCTCTGGCTGTCCCAAGCGAGGGTCCCGGATGCGGACAAGTCTGCATTACTAGATGCGCCTATCCCCTGGGCATACATTTGGACCAGCGGTAGAGGAGATGTTGCAACACTCTCACAGAGAGTGAGAGGCATCCCGGAAGGTAGCTGCGATGCTCCCCTCCCATGCCTTGGCACGGGGAAGGGTGAGGCGTGGGCGTTGGTGACTTGGACTGTCCTGGTCCCTACGGCACGACGGAGCGACCTGAGGCACCGCCTCCAGGCCTCCGCGGCAAGGAGCCAGCAGCAAGGACGGGGGAATGTCAGACGTGGGGCCCCAGCACACCAGCGCCCAGGGATCCAAGGCAGCCTCTGTCCCAGCAGCCCCAGCAGGGGCCCTGAAGGCTTGCGGCCTCAGACCCAACTGTTCACACAACACCATCTGCACTACTGGTGCAGTTGCACCTCAGACTCCTGGGTGCTTGCCACCGTACACACCGGCTACGCACTGCAATTCCACTCGGGACCTCCTCCCTTTCGAGGGATCACAGTCACATCCGTGAACGACCCTCTCCAGGTCTTGGCCCTCAAACAAGAGGTGGAAACACAACTTCAAAAACATGCCATCCATCTCGTAAACAATACAGTCGGCGCCGCCTAATCGGGATCCTGATAATTGGGATTGCTGCTTAAATGGGATACAGCTCTAAGAGAAGTTTCTTCCCAATGCTATTTATGTTGTTTAATTGGAACGTCACTTTGTCTAATTGGGATACAGTATTTTCAAATGATGAATGGAGATCGCTTTTCAGAGCAAGACAGATCGCGTAGCACAGTGTAGTGAGTACGTGATTACGCTGTGACTTGCGTAAATTGCGTAAAACAAGTTGAACTCTTGAAGGAGGAGTCTCCTGTGGTTTCTGAGGCTGCTGTTGCAAAGAAAGTTAGCATGTCAACATTGCAGGTGTGATTAATTTTGTTTAGGAATAAAAAAACATTGACTTGTATTTTAAATTATGTATTTAGCATTTAATCATAATGTGTTGTAATTTCATTCTTTTTCTTATCAAAAAAGTGTGACTAAGGTCGTCTCAACTGTCTCTGGTTTAATCGGGACAGCCGCTTATTCGGGATATCCTGATAAAGTGGCACTAACTGTACTACAGTACAATGCATATAAGGAAGGAACGTTTAAATGACTACATCAAAAAGAAGAATATATACAAATTTCTACTGCGATCGTGGCATTAAATGTAGGCACAGGATCATTATATTTATTATGTAAACTCATTTGATAAAAGGTGTTTCTGCACATTATTATATATATTATATTTAATAATATTATTTATAGCCTACAATTGTACATACTGAAATACATACAAAAGTAGAGGTCCAAAAAATATATACATTTTTCTTTTTAACCAAAATAAGATTGCAAAATGCACATTAATAGAGTTTTTGCATATAGTAAGCTGTGGCAAAATATCCCCCCAAATGAGGGGAAATGACTAGTGGGGTTTAAGTTTTTTTTATTTATTTTTTAATCCGTGCTATCTGATTTTTACCCACATCCCTGATAATCGTAAATCTGCATTTTATTTGTAAAGTGTTCTAAATAAATCTACATTTTGCATGACAAAATGGACAATTTTAAACAAAGTTTACAAATTTTACAGAAAATAGATATTCCCATTATTTTTTATTTCCATTTGGCTGCTGCTCGCTGGTGGGAGAGCCGTCTCCCTGTACGCTAGTAGTTTCCATAACAGCGAATTATGCTTCCATTAATTTTTCTTGATCTTGTTAACATGCATTTTGATTAACAAGTTCCCCTTATCTATTTGTTGAGACAGGAAGTGATGTACGTGACAAGCTTTTTAACGAGAAATGCGTTCATTAACAACCTCATCGACAGGAGGCTGTGTGGTCCAATGGCTAAAGAGGAGGTCCCCGGTTCAAATCCCACCTCAACCACTGACCCTGAGCAAGTCACTTAACCTCCTTGTGCTCCGTCTTTCAGGTGAGACGTAATTGTAAGTGACTCTGCAGCTGATGCATAGTTCACACACCCTAGTCTCTGTAAGTCGCCTTGGATAAAGGTGTCTGCTAAATAAACGAATAATAATTTCAAAGCATTAACAGATTGATTTTATTAATAAATTTGTTTGAAAATCACTTGCTACTAAAGCTGTCGTTACTATACCGCGAGTTTGATACAATAACACTGATGTTTGAAAATCCCACCTGTCATCTCTTAGTGCAGGGAGCCTCCTGTGGTGTAAGAGATGTTTTATGACCGGGAAGCTGTGCTGTTCTGTCTGCTCAAACTTTGATATCGTAATATAAAACTGTTTAAAAAGAAAAAAAAAATGTATTGATTTCAAAGTGAGCCCCTGTTCCCTGCACGGGATGAAATCTGTTGACAGGGTAAGGTCTACTGAAATTCTGACAAACCCTTAACCGTGAGCAGTTTATTCCTGATTGGGAATATTTAAGTTTAATGTACCCCAGTGTCTCAGTGGAAGTACAGGCACTGCAGCATAATTGGAAGAGTTTGTTATAGGCTTTATTAACCATTGCATGTGGGACAAGTTACCTCGACAAGTGTTACCTCTGACAAGTGTTTGTAGTTACTGTGTTGTTTTATTTTATTACTGACTGTAATTTGGTTTAAAAAATGTCAACAAGTGCTTATATCAATTGCCTTTTTCATAGCTGTGAAAAATATGTACTTTAAAGAAACATTTTAGTATGAACCAGTGTTGGCGGAAGATTGAGGTGGCGAAGCTTCCTCTGTGTTATTTTTAGCGTTTCCACCGAAACACAATTTGTGACTTAATATTGAAAATAATTAAGTCCCTACCTAAACCCTGCGGCGAGATCTTTAAAAAATGCAGCTCAATTGCAGCCAAAGCATAAACAATCGCAGAAATGTAGGTTAATTATGAAGGTAATTAAACAGCCATGAAAACAGCGTTTAATTTTCTTATTTCATAACAATACTGATCTGAAATGGCAGAATGGTGAAATAACTACCATTATTTTTGAATGACAATTTTATATGCATGTATAAGTAGAAATGTTTTATAGTAAGTTGGTAACAAAATCAAGTCCAGCAACGTTTCTAGACTGACCGGTGGCGGAGTGTCCTGCGCCTATTATTATTATTTGTATTATTGTTTGCGGCGCGGATAACAGCGCCGCATATTTCTTATTATTTATATTTAAAAACCCCGTGAGGATGCATGACTGATCAGCTACTGATTATGTAACTAGCTGACAGTCATGCATCCTTACCAAACGCGTGCAGACTCTGGCCGAGGGGTAATAAGATAATTAACAACTAGTTAACCCCTCGGCCAGAGTATAAGAACCTGCAGCTGTCCGTTCTGCGGGGGTGGAGTGTACAGAGGAGAGTACGGGGAGAGAGCGAGAGCGAGGAAACATAACGACATTTAAAAACGACTGCTAAACAGTCTTTGTTTATTCGTTTGGCCCTTGTGCCTTTTTGTTTTGTGTTTTGTTCAATGTTTAAATCTTTTGTTTTTGTTTATTTGATTAATTAAATACGCTGAATGCAGTAGCATTCAGCTTCACCCGCCCACCCATTGTTTTGGTTTCTGTACTTCCTGGTCCGTGACGTCACCACACCTCACCACTGCGAGCCAGACTGTCACACAAGCCCAGACATACCTGTATATTTACAGTTTACAGCCATTCAATTTCAAACAAAAATGTGCTCGCTACATTTTTCAGATACTGCCAAGCATGGTCTATAGCAATGACAAACCTTTTTTTTAAACTGTTGCAGACTTTCTTTTTGTTTGAATTCCTGCTGTACTGTCCGTACAGGCACACATGTGATCAAGTGAGCATTCCCCAAGGCTTTACCGGAAGCATGCTCTTCACTTCAGCTATCTACCGCTTAAAAAAATACACAAAAGTACCGGTAACTTTTATTTTAATTAGGAGTTGAGTGAACATTTCTGTATTTGTGTAAGTATTAAAGTTGGCAATAGGCACTAAAAAGTATTAGTGACAGTAAAACAAAAAAAAAAGTTTCTGTAATTAAATCTCTAGTAGACTACATGTGTTAGTGCTGATCATGTTGTTTGTTCAGTAACTTGTTCACATTGTGTTCATAAAGTTTATTCAAAGTAATCAGTCTGCATCCAGTTGTTTGATTTCTCCAACTTGTCATTCAAACCAGAGACTAGCTGCTATTCCTGCTGTGCTTACTCTTTTGCTGCTGACATTGACAGACAACATTCAGAGGGTGTGCACTAGAACAGAGATTTTCTTTCATCAAGCAGAAAAAGGTAAAATACATAAAAGAAAACTGTTTTTATGTTTTTTTCAGGTTAAAGGAAACCTCTGATCCATTTTTTAATATACAGATAACTCTTACCTGCCTTACAGAGACTTAGAGTTGGGTGGGTGAAAACATATTTCCGCCCCAACATTTTAACGGGGGGGGGAGGGGTAGCTCCCCCCTGCCCCCGCAGTTCTGTCGCCTATGGTATTAACTAGAGTGCCAAAAATGTAGTGGTACTTATTTGGATACACTTCAAAATACAGGTTGGTACTGTACATTTTCTAGCTGTAGTTTGTTATAGAGTATATTCAATAGTTTATTACAGCTTTTATGACAAGTGGAACCTTTTTACCATTTACTATTATTTCAAATCCTGTTATCCTTTCATAACATGACATGGTACAGTGTGGATAAACCAGCCACACAAAGCCTACCATTGATTCACAGCACGGTTGACACAGAAGAGCAGTATTGTCAAAGCTGGGTAGTTTATGCAGACTGCATTTCTGTTAATAAACTTCTGGAACTAAAAAGGTGAATTACTTGTTGGGCATTACTTTAACAATATAACAACAGGCCAAGCGGAATGCAGATTAATAAAAAGAGTGGTGAGATTATGTTATAGGTTGCCAAGGGTTACCAAGTCACACTGTTGATGTTCAATCATTGGGATCCTTTCAAACCTGACTTGACTACATTTTGAGATCAATCAGTTAATAGGAACTGGATGAGCACAGATGGGCTGAATGGTCTCTTGTTCATAAATGTGTTCTCAAATACTTGAAAATGATAAAAGTGCACACATTTATTTCCTAATTGTAAGGTCTCTCTCGAACCGTGGTACCTGGGGGAGTGATAATGTCATATTCAACAACAGTTCTACTTGGCACGTCAGAAAAAACATCCTTGAACTCCTCAGTTAACCTACACAGATCTCTCTGCTGGTCTGGAAGTAACTGTTCCCCCATCAGAATGCTCTTTGTGCTAAGGGCCCCTATACAGGGTCCAAAATCATCCTCTACCTCGCCTGGGGCTATAAATAAGGCCTCCCTTGCCTGCCAGGGCTTCATTAAATTGACATGGTAAATTTCCCTTTGATTGCAGGCTGCTAAATTTCATAATTCACTTTCCAGTAAACAGTTTGGATTCTGATGTGGGAAGAAGCAGCATTACCTTGTCTCCTGGTCGAAAGGTCAGAATCCATGCATTTTGGTGATAATGCTGCTGTTGCCGGTGCTGAGACGATTTTAGGTTGTCCTGGGCCAAAAGACCGACCAAATCCAGACGATCACGGAGTAGGAGCACATGCTGCACTACATTTTTGGATGAGCCTTTGTGCTCCTCCCACCACTCTCTCAACAGATCGAGGATGCCGCGAAGCTGTTGGCTGTACTGTTGTAATTTTGAGACAAGAAGTCAGTTCCATGATCAGTCACTATCTCTTCGGGTATCCCTACTCTCGACATAATCTGCACTAGTTCCTTGGCTATTGCAGTGGCACTAGTGGACCTCAATGGAATGGCCGCCATGTATCGCGTTGCATAATCTACCATTACTAATATATGCGTATACCCAGGATCAGAAGGTAGCAAAGGGCCCACTATGTCCATTGCAATGCGTTCAAAAGGAGTGGAAATGGTTGGCAGTGGGACCAAAGGGGCAGGACGCACTCGACCCGGTGCTACTTGCTGGCAATCTGGGCATGTGGCTACATATTTTGACACTTCATTATGAAGCCCTACCTAATAAAATTGAGCCAATATGCTTTCTCTCATTTTATCAGCTCCGTGCTCCCCCACAAAAGGGAAATCATGCACCAGCCTCATGACCTCGGGCCGACAAGATGGGGGAACCATCAATTGTGTTACAGGCTGTCCTGTGCCCATGGCAGGGTTTACCCTATACAGTAATTGCCCCTTGTTAATGAATTGTGGATATACTAGTGCCCCAGCGCCTTCAACATCCTTAACTTCAATAGCCCGGACGTGCACCATTGTGGGGTCGGTGGTCTGGGAGGTCTGGTTCCCAGGTGAAGGAGAGGTGGTGGTGGAGGTGGCGCTGGTCCTCGGATGTTCGGTGGGTCAGGAGGGTTCAGCAGTCCAGTGCTGGCAGAGACCAGGGAGTCCTCGTAATCTTCCACCAGTTTGACGGCAGTCTCCAGGTTGTCTGGGTTATGGCGCCGTATCCATCCTTGGGTCTCAGCTCCAATCACATGGCAGAATTGCTCCAGCACTATTGCCCATTTGCACCCCTGTCTTCTGGACTGGGCTAAGTCAGTGAACCATGTGGTCACATAACTTCTGGGCGACCACCCTGGGGCGGGTCTCCCGTGGCCTCTGGTACTCCTGGAACCGCACCTAGTGTTTCTCCTGTGATGTTAAGGAGTTGGAGGATGGCCTGCTTGACCAGGTCATACTGGCTAGCCTCCTCATTTGTCATGGCCTGCCTCCCCGCTCAGACAGGGGCCCAGCTGACTGGCCCAGTACTCCTTCGGCCATAACGCAGTACGTGGGGTACGTGGGGTGCGTTCCTGAGTCCGACCCTCTCTGTCAGCTTTGTATATATCTCCTCCCTCTGTCTCTCCTCCGTCTCCCGTCTCTGCTCCAGCGCTTGCAACAGCATGGTTAGCGTGGCGATGCCCATCCCACTGCTGACACCACGTGTGAACAAGTGGTTTGCAGTGTGCAGGTGCAGTGCTCCAACAACAAACAAACAGAGTTCATGGTCCAGACAGTTCTTTTATTTTGTTTGCACAGTTTAGCACCATTAAATAATAATGCTGGCAACTACACGCTGGCATTGCGTAGTTGCACAGCTAAATAACACAGGGTTTCAGTCCCGAATCAATAATAAACAAAGGCAATGTATGTGCACAGCTCTGCGTCCTTTCACGGTGCTCCCGTGCTGGTGGTGAATACACAATTAACGTGACTGGTGCAGTATGTAATAATTATAAATAAACAGTTAGTAACAAAAACAAAAAAATACAAAACACAGTTTATACTTTTTGCCCGTCCTTTACAGGTCTGTTTGCAACCATAACAAAGAACAGATTGCATCAACACATCCCCTAAAATCCTGTTAGTCACACCCCCTCCGATAACTAGTGCAATCACGTCTACTCCAGTCCATGACTGACACATCGCTTACCGTACTAGGGCGATGACTTCTGGTATTATGACTCCGCCCCCTTCCTGGATGGCCGGCTTCCGACTAACCCTGGAATGAACTGCCGAACCATCCAGTACAAGGCACACTGTTCCTGTTATACAGCGTCCCCTCACAGGTCAGGAGGGAGATTGTTGACTAGGATTAATTCGCCCTCTGTCACAGTTACGTTAACAACATTGAAACAATTTTTTTATTTTGTGAAATCCTAATGTGCGAGACTGCTCTTGCATTCGGCTACTCTCATGGCACTAATGCATCCTGACGCTGCATTGGATACGCGTCACGGGGCTGTGTCTAAAAGCTAAACTGAAAGTCCTGGAAAAGTGTTTTTTTTTCACAAGCAAGGTGTCGCAGTCCTGAATTTGATATCATGCATTTCAAAGAGAAGTAACAATATGACTCCATTTTATGTCCTACCTTGTGGATTTTGAGCATGAAGTTTACTGGAATGAGAAACATTTGGCGACAGACAGTGACTGGGATAAAGGATTGCTGCAGAATGAAACATTGCAGCGTTTGTAAGATGGTTGTGGTTATTAGACGATTCCTGTCAGGACGTTTTCTCCCAAATCCTGGACTGATCTACACTTGCAGAGTCGAATCCACAATGCAAAGGTAAGGGACAACATCGATACAACCGAACCAAACGTAACCAAACAAACGACAAGCGGTAATTCGACAGCACGGCAGGACTGCGTTTGTGAAGTAGGTTGATATACCTAATAGGTTGATGGGAACTTACCGGTAATTGGTTTGTAGATTGACCAGTGAATAAATGCGCTGTACTAGGAACTGCATTAATGATACTATAGATTGCCTGCCTGAAAACCTTGCAAGCTATTTATTAGCCTTGTGTGTGTGGGGTGCATTATTTTATTTGTATTTGATCACACAATCAGGCCATGTTCGCAGAGGGCTCCACCTCTGTTTTGCATATCAACGGTAATTGAAATCTATTTTAGTATCTAAACCCTACATCTGCACTTTTTCAGAACATAAGGCTTTAACCGCCTCGATGCCTGGGTATTTCATTCCTCCATGTATTTGTTATAAATTATACAATTTTTTTGACAAAGCTAGAGTATATCCGATATGCCAAGACAAGAACATCCAACATTAACGGATTGATTAGGGAATATTAAAAAGCATTGTCAATTCCTTTCTTTTAGGAGTGAGACTGCTAAAATTGACGCCAAAAACGTTCCTAAAATCAGTGAGTCAATGAGTGAGACTTGACATGCTTGATATAGTCGTACTTAAAAATAGACACATGATTCAACAAGAAGTATATTTCAATGCCTTTAATGCTCTAACACTCTGCAGCATACCATATGGCATGCATAATGAATTAGCTCGAATGACTGTATTAAGGATGTCCACTATATGGTTGAAACATTGCAAATTCTAAAAGATAGCAAAGACACTCAAAGTTATTGGAAATTCTGGCTTCTTAAAAGGTTAATTCTGAAAGGGCTGAGAACAATAACATCTTAAAGAAGCAATCTGAATCTTAAGCACATTGGTACACTGTTTAGTATTTATTGTTTCAAATTCCTTGTCGTTTCATTTTATATCATTGTACCAATCATCTCAAGTTTTGAATTTGGATTATTCTTGGTGTGTTGAATGGAATTATCTCTAAAATGTGTTTCTTTTAAAACTGCGCATTTAAGACCTATAACATTAACAGATGTCCATGGTGGAGACAAAATATAGAATTGTTTTGTTAGCTACAATTACTTTAACTGTATTGACTGTATTATTCAGATGTCAACTGTTGAACCATTGCAAAGTATCAAAAATAGCGAGGACAATCAAAGATATTAAACACACAGATGCACACTAGATTATTTCCTGTTTTATATCTCTAGTAGTTTCATATCATCTCAAGTTTCAGATTTGTATCATTCTGGGTGTGTTGAGTAGAGAACACAAAACACACCCAAGAGTAGCAGGTCTTTAAGATCCACACTTTTATGGAGCAGCAGTGAAAAACAATGACAAATGAACTTTTCAGCTTGAGTTCAGGGGGCGCCTGGCCAGTGGTGTCCACTTCAGCATGATTAGGAGAAACAGTCCCTGATGACTGTGCTTCTGTAACCTGTGGAATTGCCAGCTCCAATGCAATACTCCCTGTGCAATCCCCAGCCAAGACTGGCAACTTCTCACAGCCAGGACGTAAAGCTGCAGCAGCATATTTTCATCTAATTGAGAGAGAGAGCAAATTCCAGGCTCAAGCTTTTCACAGACTTATTACAGAAACAACCTTTCATCTTGGACTGTATCTCCTCAGCTAATCTGATTATTTAAAAGGGTCTGGAAAGACTTTCAAACTGAACCCGCAAAGGGCTTAGGAATTCCTGGAGCACAGAAGTTGTTGATAAGTTGTTGATAGTCAGCTACAGGTTGTGTTTTTGGACACTTCATGGCCACATAACTTGTGTGTGAATGAATGGAGCATTTTAACAAATGTGTTAATTTCTAAAAAAATGTTATTGTATTTATATTTGTTGTCAGATTTCAACTTTTTTCTTTATTAAAAGTAGTGTACAATTCATGATCTGATTATTCAAATTTGTGTAATTCAGTTTGGCGTTGTATGCTTATTAAGTGGAGCTGCTAATAATTCTGGAGTCATGCACATGAGATTGTCATGCATTACAGTTACTGTGGTTGAGACGGAAAGATTCTGGCTGGGGATCTCAAGCACAATAGAAAGAAAGAAAGGCTGATATACAGGTAGGTAAGCTGGGCTGAGTTGAGTGGGGGACGGAGGGGGGTGATGCTGGGACGCCAGAATCACCGTCGAGCCCTCTTGAGGTGTCGTGGGCTAGTCGACGAAACACAGAGGATGGAAGGTGCCCACTTGAAGACCCCAGAGATGTACCCTACTTAGCTCAATCCAGACGGTTGTCATGCTGATGCGCTGGGGAGACCGCACTATGGTTGATCCCCGAGCCAGCATCGCAGCCGTTGTGTGTGCTGATGCTTAGGGAGGCAAATAAGCTGATCCCTGGAGCCAGCATTACACTTCAGCCATCAACACCAGACAGAAGGATATCTACATCATCATATGGAAGGAAGCGCAAATGGATGGAGACACATATGGATCACATTAGTTTACTGTGAAGCTACGTCTTAGTTGGTGCTTATCTTGGCGAGAGCCAAGTTCAAATCAGCATGAAGTTTTAACATCTACTCTCATGTAATGGAAATCACTATTGTGTGGAGTACCAGTGGAAGCATGAACATGCACCCATATAAACTCATAACGACAGAAATCCAGTATAACAAATGAGGATTGTAGTCCCTACTGGCACATGCAAGTACGGTTTCCTCTCTCTATACTGGTCGATGAGAGTAATGCTATTTGTGGACAAAAAAGGAACATAGTTTCTGAGAAGTAGCTATAATGACGGATAGCCTATATATTTGGTAAAACTAAAACACAAATAAATAAATACATTAATATAAATATTGAAATAAATGAATACATAAATGAATACATAGACATTTATATATTTATTTATCGTGATATTTATTTATTTATTTTTCAGTATCATAAAAACAAAGACAACAGTTCTTGTTCAATTCTATATTAGTGAAGATTTTTGTACAGAAAGGTTGTCATGCTTTCATATATTTTTACTTTCAAATTAAAAAATATATTGTAACGACCCAAACAGTTGCTTTGTTGCAGGACTTGTTGTCTGTTCAGTTTGTCTCGTCTGTCTTTTATATATTTTGTTCTTTTCAAGTAACTGATATTTTAAAATCTCTACAAGCTATTGACTGTAAGAAGCCGGTAGGTCCTGCTGGCCTAGACCCGTTTTTATTAAAAATAGCTGCTGTAGTTATTGCAGAACCTATTACTTATATTTATAATCTTTCAATTGAATCAAATGAACTGCCTGATATCTGGAAGTCGGCCTATGGTACTCCTCTCTTAAAAGCTGGAAATCTATCTGAAATGAACAATTACAGACCCATTTCTAGTTTGTCAGTTTTGGCAAAAATTTTGGAATCTGTGGTCAGTAATCAACTGAAATTGTACTTGGATGCAAACAACATTTTAAACAATATGCAATCTGGTTTGAGGTCAGGTCATAGTACTGTGACTGCAGCATTGAAAGTTATGGATGATATCAAAATGACTCTAGATAAACAATCGGCATGTTTATCTCTGTTTATTGATCTTTCCAAGGACTTTGATATGGTTGCTCATGCATTACTCAGTAAAAAATGATTGTGCGCTGGTACCTTACTAATAGATCACAGATTGTCAAACATGCAAATACGTTATTGTTTATCCTATATATGAATTTTATACTCATGTAATCCCTCCCCTTCCTGGCAATCAATAATTTGCAGGCTGATTTTGATTCCATTCAATGAGCCTTAATTAATCTAAAGCTTCTTTTAAATTCTAGTAAGACAAAAGCTAGGACAAATGCTACTAAAGAATTATCTTTAGTTACTTTAGAGAACAACGTTATTGAGATAGTTGACAATTATAACTATCTGGGTATCTGGTAATCTCATATACTTTTGTTCTATGAAGCGTCAGTAACTAGAATCTGTATATTTCCGGTAAAATCAGCTTCAGCGAGTGACAGCTAAATGGTTAAGTTAAGGAGTCTGTACTAAATGGACTACTGAGTAAAAAGGAGCACAGCATGAACAATGTGTAATGTACGTGCAGAATGATTTCTGTTCAATTTTCAAGTTGCCTAAAATTACAGGTAGATGGATCAATTTGCAATTATTGTGGTTTTGAATATGTTACAAATGATGATGTTTCTGTGATTTCATATTAGTTCAGTAAAATAATAAATGTAGCACAATGCATTCTGTTAATGGTAAAGGCATATTTTATGTAAGGACTGGGAATCACCAACTTGCTTAATTGTGTTAAACTGTATGACATTATCTGCAGTTTTGATAGACCAAGGCTGACTGAGAAATATGTCCGGGTTTGGTCTGAGTACTGCTTCCGAAACATGATCATGTTACAATATACTAAATGAACAGGACAAGCTTATTATGATGGTTTGCAAAATTAGATATAATACAATCGGGAAAATACATAATCATTATCTACAAAATCTTGTTCATCTCGTTGTAATAAAAACTGTAACTTTACTGCTATGCTACTTGCAAATGTTGTGAAAGGGAAGGACAAACTGTGGCATGAATGCTACGGCGCCTGCATTGCAAGCTGCATTAGAAGCATGTCTTGGTTTCGATTACCACACAGGCTTTATATGTAAACTTTAAAAAAAAAAAAAAGTATTTTATTTAGTGAAACAAACACATTTTTAATGTGAAAAAAATTTAGTTGATATGAATGACACTTTCATTGAACATATATACTTTTGCAAACATAACCTTAACATGCATATATATATATATATATATATATATATATATATATATATATATATATATATATATATATATATATATACACTGCCTTGCATAAGTATTCACCCCCTTGGACTTTTCCACATTTTGTAGTGTTACAACCTGGAATTAAAATGGATTTAACTGGGATTTTTACCATTTGATTTACACAACATACTTAACACTTGAAGGTGTTAAATATTTTTTATTGTGACACAAAAGTTAATTAAACAAAAAAAAAAGACATTTGTCGCATAAGTATTCACCCCCCTGAGTCAATACTTGGAAGAAAAACCCTTGGCAGCAATTACAGCTGTGAGTCTTTTTGGGTAAGTCTCTACCAGCTTTGCACATCTGGATCCTGCAATTTTTGCCCATTCTTCTTGGCAAAATTGCTCAAGCTCTGTCAAGTTGGATGGGGACCATTGGTGAACAGCAATTTTCAAGTCTTGCCACAGATTCTCAATCAGATTGAGGTCTGGGCTTTGACTGGGCCATTCTAAGACATTCAGGTTCTTGTTTTTAAACCACTCCAGTGTAGCTTTGGCTGTGTGTTTAGGGTCATTGTCCTGCTGGAAGGTGAACCTCCGCCCCAGTCCCAGGTCTCTTGCAGACTGAAACCGGTTTTCCTCTAGAATTTCCCTGTATTTGGCTCCATCCATCTTGCCCTCAATCCTGACCAGTTTCCCAGTCCCTGCCGATGAAAAGCATCCCCATAACATGATGCTGCCACAACCATGCTTCACCGTGGGGGTGGTGTTCTCAGGGTGATGAGCAGTGTTGGCTTTGCGCCACTCATAGCGTTTTGCGCTAAGGCCAAAAAGTTCAATTTTGGTCTCATCAGACCAGAGAACCTTTTTCCACATGTTTGCTGTGTCTCCCACATGCCTTTTGGCAAAATCCAAACAGGATTTGATATGGATTTTTTTCAGCAATGGCTTTCTTCTCGCCACTCTTCCATAAAGCCCACTTTTGTGGAGCGTCCGGGTTATAGTTGTCCCATAGACGGTTTCTCCCATCTCAGCTGTGGATCTCTCCAGCTCCTTCAGAGTTACCATTGGCCTCTTGGTTGCTTCTCTGACTAATGCCCTCCTTACCTGGTCACTTGAGTTTTGGTGGACGGCCTTCTCTAGGCAGAGTCGCGGTTGTGCCATATTCTTTCCATTTTTTATTAATGGATTTAACGGTGCTCTGGGGGACCCTGATTGGTGCTTCTTCAGAACTTTATCCTAGATTTGTTTTGATAGCTCCTTAGTCTTCATGATGCTGTTTGTTTAGATATGCTCTCTAACAAACTCTGGGGCCTTCCAGAATCAGGTGTATTTAATCTGAGATGATGTGACACTTTAATTGCACACAGGTGGACTCCATTCAACTAATTATGTGACTTCTGAAGGCAATTTGTTGCACCAGAGCTTATTTAGGGGTGTCCCAGCAAAGGGGGTGAATACTTATGCAATCAAGACTTTTCAGTTTTTTATTTGTAAATAATTTTGAAAAATATGTAGATTTTTTCCCCACTTCGACATTATGGACTATTTTGTGTAGATCAGTGACAAAAAATCCTAATTAAATCCAGTTTAATTCCAGGTTGTAACACTACAAAATGTGGAAAAGCCCAAGGGGGGTGAATACTTATGCAAGGCACTGTACATATATATTGTTGATAGTTTCTATTGTATGTATTTGTGGCATACTGTTGATGAAATAATATGAAATCATGATCGAATTTGGATATGTCAATTGCATTATGCTGAATCAATTATTATATTTATTTAAAAAAAAATCACTTTAATTTTATGTGGCAGATTGCTGCTGAACATATGTAGCACCCGGGAGGGGCAGTCGTTCTTTCTGATCAGGGAGAATACCAGAAGGAAAAGAGATACACCTTTAAATTTGGCAACTCTTTCTTCCACCTGCCGAATCAGAGAGCACCGCACCGGACGAGTGGGAGAGAGCACAGCTGGGGGTGTGGTGCCAGGAGAAGCTGCAGCACTCAGAGAGGGAGTGGGATGAGGTCATCCAGGTGGTTTTCGAGTCGCTGCCGGAGAGACCACAGCCGCTGCCAGAGAGTCCCACGCCACCGGAGAGAGAGTACCCCGTGCCGCTAAGGAGGGAGCGTTCTATGCTGCCAGCGCCAGAGCCTCAGAGAGAGAGCCCAGCATCGCCAGAGTGCCCTGCGCTACCGCCAGAGAAAGAGAACGCCGTGCCACAAGAGAGCTCTGCTCCACAACTGCCGTCTCAGAGAGAGTGTCCTGCGCCGCCTGAGAGAGAGTGTCCCACGCCGCTCAAGAGAAAGTGCCCCACTGCCAGTGAGAGCACTCCGTGCCGCCGCCAGTGAGAGACTGCAGAGCGATGTCAGAAAAAGAGTATTTCCTGCCACCCGGAAGAGGCTGTCCCGCACTACCAGAGAGAGAGCCCCGCGCCGCCACAGCCCCAGAGCAAGAGCCCCATGCCACCAGAGGTCCAGAGAGGGAGCCCAGCATTGCCAGAGCCCCAGCGAGACAGCCTTGCATCGCCAGAGCCCCAGAGAGAGAGCCCAGCATCACTGCCCTAGAGAGAGTGCCCCACGCCGTGGCTGCAGCACCCAGCCCTCGCCAAACAGCAGCCAGGTTCCGAGGTTGCTGTTGGGGCTGTGCTAGCTAGCCTCTGCCCCTCTGTGTGGAGTGGGGCAGCGATCCCAGGAAGCCCGGACCCAGAAGGGACTGCCATTCAGGACTGGCACGGAACCCTGCGATGCTGCCCAGCCCCTGAAGTGGTCGTCACATTGCGTCACCCTCAAACGTGCCGCCAGGACCTGTCTGTTGCTGTCCTCCGCCCTGGCAAACATACAATCTGCCACACCGGGACCAGGTCAGTGTAATGGCGGGTCAATTTGGGATTGCTTGGGACTGAACGCTGGGCTGTGTTAGCTGCAGCTGCATGTAGATGGGGTCTGTGTTAGCTGCACTGTGATTTGTGCTCAGTTCCGCCAACCTGCTGTTTGCGCGGGACCGAGGGTCTGAGCGATTGGACCGTGTGTATGTAAATGTACCTCTGTGTGTGTGAGCCAATAGGGCTCGGGGGGGAATCACTATTTAGGATCTGCCTGCGAGCAGCTCGGGGTCGTGTTGTGGTTTTCATGTAGCTGCGTGTCCGGGAGCTGTCTATCTGAGCTAAACCATTTAATAAGAGAGCGTCCATTTGCCTGCTGTTCCAACGCTTCAATAAACATAGCAGTTTTCACTGCTTTAACTGTATCCTGTGCCTTCTCCATTTCTTCCTGCTGCGGACAAGTTATGCCGCTGCTACAGTATATAGCAGATTGTTAAGTATCTGGAATGTGAATTGAATGCATTGATTGCTAGATTACTATTTCTAGTAATCAGATAATGGTGTTAAATGACAATGAGTACCGGTTGCATTTAATATATCTAATGAGTCCTGCTTTCAATACACTCTGATGAAGACAGCATGTCGAGACACATCAGTGTACCTGTTTTTACCTTGTTTTAATGAATAAAGTATGAATAATTGACACACTTTTGGGATGTAGACTTTTATTTAGCGGGAGTTGCTGTCTTTTCTCTTTGGCGGTGGCAACATCTAAGAAGTGTTTCCTATTTAACGTTTCCTATTACTATATTGTAACAAGTTGCGTGGAAATGTGTTAGAAAACACGTATGTCAGTTTAAGAATGAAGAGGGCAATGTTCCCAGAAAACTGTTAAAATAATTCAATTAAGATGGTAATCTTAGAAATGTCCACTAGGGGAGGCACTTGTCTTGTCTCTCACAGGGTTAATTATCTCATTTTAGGAGAGCTGAAGTTAAGCTGTCTCCAATCTGGTAATCAAGGAACATATTTAAAGGGGTTCATTCGTTGTGCTCTTTGTTGGCGAGTAGGAGATGGTTTGGAGACCTGTGTGTTGATTGGGTGAAAGGAGAACAGTTCATTGTGGAAAAGGAGAATTATTTCGCTTGAAAAGTAACCCTGTAGGAGTACAAGCCGGCAGATAACCTGTGTCTAACCTGGGGCCAAGGTTGGCCCTATTGTTTCTACTAACTTGGTTTATGTTTTTCAGGCACAATAAACGCGGATCAAACGCATAAAAAACACAAGCCAATTTAGTTGAAACAATTGGGGCAGCCTTGCCCCCCATCAGTTTGACAGTTGTACCTATTTGCAGCGTGCTGGGCAAGGTTGCCCCAATGGTTCCTTGAAACTTGGCTTGTGTTTTTGATATCTCTACTGTAAATGGCTGGGCACTTTTGATAACTTGGCGTTTTTTCACATTTCCAATGTATTTTTGTTTCAGATATTACATGTGCCTTTATTAGTAGCCTATGCCTTAAAATAGTACATATTTACTGTAGTAGTAAAGTAAGCTCTTTTTATGATATTTACAATAGTTTACGTGTTCTAAATGCCGTTAGTAAATGTGTTTTTTTATTGATTTTTTTTTACCTGATAAATTTCTTTGAATTGTTTTGAAAAGCCCTCCCCTTAGAAAAGTGGTTGTAACTTTCTCTGTGCATTTCTCTTTCCAGTAGGTAACCCTCTACGTCAGTAGCGTCCCTTTAGTTTGACTCCTCCGTGATGTCGCTTTATTTTTCAAAAGTGGAGCTTCTGCCATTTTTACAGCAGTTGCCTCCATTGGGGACTTGTCAGTTATCCGACCATCCTGATTCGTGGATTAACCACAGTACTCCATGAATGTTAATGGACTATCCTTACTCTAACCCATTTCCCAACTAAATCCCTTTAGTATCACTTATTGTAATTTACATTCCCAGGATAGACTATAATGAAAGTGAGTGGGGGCATGTTACTGGTAAACTTCTTTCAACCCTTCCTAATATCCCAGAGGCATTGAGATTGTGCAGTTTACATATCGGCACGTTTTTGTTTGTAGTTGCTGACTGCACTGAAAAATGCACTGTGTTGTAATTATTTATTAATGCAATAAATAGCACATAGTTGGGTTAATGTTGACTTGTTTACTTTTACACACTGTAAATGGGAACTACAACAGCAGTTTGTATTAGCACTTCTTGTCTTTTTATTAATGCTAACTAGAATTCTTATTTTGACAGGTTATTGGTGATACTAAAAGGGTTTGACTGTAAGCAAGAGCCGTTCTGCGCACTGCAAGACTTTCGTTGTACTTTTTCTTGGTACTTTTGTTGCAGTTTTGTGTTTCAGGTTTAATATCTGAATCATAGCTCAGTGACGCCACCCTCTTGTGTGCAGGGATGGTGGGATGTGCACTGTATTTGCACTCAGCTTATATAATGTATCTCTGTGGCTGGATATTAACAAAATAACACCACTATAGCAGAAAACATGTTTCTCCCCTTCTCATCCTGTTTGATTTTTATTTTTATTTTTAGTCCTTTTTTTGTTCCCTTTTCTAATTGTCCATGGCTTACTTTTATGTATGCATTTTTATTTGATTTTATTTATTTCTATTTCCTTTCTTGCCTGCATGACGCACACACACACACGCACACGCACACGCACTCCTCTTGATGAGACCATTAAGAGATCATTCATACTGCATCCCCCCCTCCCACCCAGGGATCTATCTGTGAACTCAGACTCATGTTCAACATTGAAAACGTTGCAAAACACTTCTAGTCTAAACGTTTGTCATTTAATTTATTTTTGTATTTCTGGATATTAGGATGCAAGAACTTTAAACGGTGAGAGTCACTGAACCATTCCACAACAGAGGATTAAAATCCAAACTTGAATGCTGTACCCTAATGTACAATTAGTGTATGTAATAGTGTAATGAAGTGTAATGTTTCAATAGTTTAAAAACATTTCATAATTTCCAGCGGATGTTGTATTTCTTCTTCTTTTTAAAATTTCATTTACACGATATATTCCATTCAGTCCTTGCATGGAAACGGCATGGCATCATACAATGAGAGACCCTGCATCATGAATCAACAATACCCAAACAAGACAGAACATTACCACACTGATTTGTGTCAGCTTCTGAAAGTTTAAGCACTTGTCTTGTGCTTCACACACCAGAGGTGTGGTACATTGCATGATGTCCAGCCACCCTGTTGAGTGGATACGACACAATGCAGCGCTATACAGCAGTTTTATTGTTTGTCCTTCATTGCTAAAATGCTGTCTTATATAATAAATGGTAATACCTGAACTCCAAATAATGCAATATACAATACAACCAGAATCAATAAGGGCTGCATATAGACATTTTGTGTCTACTACATTGTATTAAGTTTGGACACTGCATATTATTACCCCATCTTTAGTATTATTCAGCCTTTCTGTTTTCTTTTTTCAATAAGCAATGAATCAGGGTGGCAAGGTCTTGGCCCATGCAGCCATGCAGCTCCCTGGTGAATCACCACTAAACCCTACACTCTGAAACACACACTGTAATATATGATACAACCACAAATAAAGTAAGCTGTCTTTATGTCTTTATTTAAAAAAAACAGGCTCATTGCTTATAAAGCTACAGTACATCACTCAGGGACCTGTCAGGTTAACGACTTCAATTCTAGTAGAATTTCCAAGTGAAATCAGGTAAAACGAATTTAATAAATTCTATTCAGGGGTTACAAATTAGGTTTCATGGGGAAAACCCTAAACTGAGATCATGTGTCTATTACCTTCCACTCATCGTGCAAGTCTGTTAGGTCTCCACCAAATTAATATTAGGTTTTAGTTTATTTTTATACCAAATTATTATGATTATTTGTTCAGTTAAAGTGAAATATTAAATTCCTGGAACCTACTGTATAAATTCCTATGCTATTGCAGTGATGAATGCCTTAATTACTGTCACTTGCGCTATAAACCCAAGAAACTGCTTTCTTGTAATCGGGGTGCACTTTACAAGAATGCTCTGAATGTGCATGTGGTCCACTACACCACGTTCAACAGTATTGAGCCATGATGTAGACAGCCTATAAACCATGCCCACTACATTACATACAGTACCTTGAACGGAGGTAGAAGAAGTATTACAAAGGAAAGATGATACCTGTATAACATTCGCGGTTTATTTTTAAATTACCAATATTAATAGTATTGTAGTACACTGGTTTCATGGTTGATAGCTACCATTTACTTTTTATTTGTGATACAATAACAATTTATTATACATTATACAACAAACGGACCTTGCTCTGCCATTGTTTTGAGGTCAGTTGTCCTGTTATTCCTCAATAAAGGAAAAGATGAGACTGCAGTCATTAAGGACACTGTTGACCAGATGTTTAAGTCCTTAAACTGGGACAGTATGGAGATATTGTGAAAACATCCAACTTCCAAGCTACGAGGATATAGGTTTTTATTTTCACTTTGGCAATGTTTGATCTATATTGAAAGTGGATTCAGAGACTCATGGTGATATTCAGAGTGGAATCTTTTACTTTCAAAAACTTTTTGTGAGTAAATTAAATTAGTCTTTGTAATTTCATATTCTACACAACTATATCTATTACATTACACAGTAGCAAATTCAATAATATCAAATTCTGAGATTTTCAATTCACAAAAAAATCTATTTTATTAACGATTTACTGCTGCAAATCTAGTCCCTTTTCTGCCCTCTTCTCCTTTGACTTCCACTTTCAAGAAGTATCTCTCTCTCTCCCTTTCTCTTTCTATGCTATCCTCCAGTGTCCAATCTACAAACCAGGCCATTCTTGTATGAAAACATTACATATCTCAATATTTCTATTTATTAAATGGTTACTTTATAGAATCATTTTGTTTTCAAAATATTTAATTTGCTTGAATCATTAGTGAGCCGTGATTAATAGGTACTAGGAGTTTTTTTTTAGCCACTTTCTACTGTTAAACATGGCTCATACAGTGTATATTATGTGGTGGAAATCCTAAAGGTGATGACGTGTTAAATATCGTTTCTCTTGACTTACGTGTGCCGTAAATGAAGCCCACTGCATCACCCATAAGCTTTTCCACCTTTTCACAGATAATCAGCTTTTCTGAGTTTTGTTTAGAAGCTGCCCTGATTGCACAAACAGGAATTTCCTTCTGAAGTAGTTATAAAGTCTGGTAAATAATAATCCAGCTAGGCAAACCCTTTAGGTTTCTCTGAATAAGTATGCCCCCTTTAACATGGTATAAGCTGACAGGTATCACTTAAAATGGAAAGGAACCTGTTAAAAATGTGTTAATTGCATTATTTTCAATCTACGCAGTGGTCATGAGAAAGCATCTTTGACAATCTGAATTGGATAACTACGCATTTCACGAAGTCAAATTTTCTTTCATGATCATGACTGGAGTTTTTTGAGTCAACAGTATAGGCTGAGACATGGATCAAGCTGTAATAAGATTAAATCGTATTCCTTTTCTGATCAAATTAAATGCTGTCCCTTCTTTGCTTACGAAAGGAATACTATTTGGAGAAACCAGAAATGTGTTTTCAAGGCTTGTAAGTACACCCTGCTTTTCTTTTAGGGAAGAATAGGTATTTGGGTGTTTGCCTCAAAAATGCATTGAGCACAACTGGCAACGCACGAGAAAATGCAGACTGGGAATTGCCAGCAACAATTGTGACTGTTTAGCTAATTTATGCAGGAACACCCATAATTAGATATTCATCTGCAAGAGTCGCTGACAGCATTACGCATTTTTAATACATTTCACCCTAGACTTTTAACTTGTTTTGCAACTGGTTTGCGACTATTGCGACAGCCGCAACACTTAGTACATCTACCCCCAAATGTTATGTGGTAAATCTCATGAGATAATGCTTCGTGAAGACAGCCCATAAACTCACACATGTTTTTAAAACTTCTTTGAGGTTACAGAAGAATAATATTTTGTAGTAGGCGTAATGATCTCTATGATAAAATAAAGTCTTGAATTTGATACCTGTTACTGCACTAATAATGAAAAGATTGATCAACAGATTGATCAACAGAACAGCTGATACATGTTTATTGAATAGCAAGCCTTTTTGTAGTGTGTTATCAATGTAGTTTAATACTAGTACTGCTACTAGTATTGTTCAAGAATCAGAGTTACCCGTTTTGTGTAGATGACATCCATTTTTAAGGGAGTGTGTTTTTGAAAACAAACATTGACAGTCCTGTTTCTAACTTTTTTGGTTTGTTTAAATGTAAATGTATTATTTGATCTCTTCAACAATAATGAATTTTATGAAGTCGTGTTCTTGCTTAGGCTTATCTTTTATTCATAAATTACCATTGCAGGTTGCAAGTTACTGTCACTACTTTCAAAATTGAAAGAACAATTTGAAGAAACTCTCGTTGACATCATTTTGTAAAACCTGTATAGCTGGGTTTGAAACTCCAATCAGGAAGACTTACAAGAACACTGTATCCCTGCTTCTGAACTTAGAACTGCACTACTTCATTTTAAACTCTTTTTGCTCAAATTCAAATGTCAAGCTCCCATAAATAATGGATCTTCAATGAAACGTCCCTCCTTATGTCTCCAGAATTGTACATTTCTTTACACTTCAACATTACAGACTGTGATTTTGAGTGCAGGGGAGCTAAGCGTTTTGATGGCACTTATTGTTCATGATTTATTTGCTGTTCCAGGCTCACTGTTCGATTTATGCATCACTTTCTGTAGACTGATATCCTCACACTACGTTGCTGTTTGTAATAATGGTAGGAAACTTTATTTAAACAAAACAAAACAAAATCCTAAGTGTGATCATGCACAGACAACCACGTATTAGCATAATAAATGTATTCATGCTGGCCCATTTCTGAGTCATTCGTACAAGCATACCATACACAATATTTCCTATGTGCTTTTTTAGACTTTTTTATGGTGAGTGATCGGCGCCATTGATAGTGCCTTGAGATCTTCAACCAGTCCACACTGAAATGTGTTTCCACTACAACAGCGACTGTGCTAGGATTTTCATATTGTGGAGTCACAGACCCCATGACCCCCAGAGTATGGAATATGATTAGGGCTTCTGATTTTCTTTGATTACATGGTGTTTAACAAAAGATTAGCCATATGCCTTTCTTAAATGTAACTAAAAGTAACTATTCTTTCACATAAAATGTAATCTGTTACCACATTTCTTTACTGAAAAATGTAATCAGATTACAATAACGCGTTACATGTAATGTGTTCCTCCCCAACATTGCATATCGCTAGTTAAAATGTGCATTCAGAACTGGTTATAGGGAGGTTTGGAACCTTCATTCCCCTAAATTCTCTGCTCCTTTTATTTTTTGCATCCCTATAACTGTTCCGTCCGTAGGGTCTCTGGCTTCAGTCCCCTAAGGCCTAGGACCCCAATGGCTGCTAGATTCAAAAGACTGCTAAGTACAGGCTACATTTGCAATTATGTGTTTAAAGCTACGTTTTCAACTGCCACTGGGGCCGACTTGAAACTTGAAGATTTTAAATCAGTCCTGTTCGTTTTCATTAGCAGCAGATCAATATCAAACTGATTTCAAGTGGGACTGTCAGCCCCAGTTAGAAATACTCTCCAACCCTATGATCGTGGATTGCCAAGGACTGGTGAAAAAAACAGGAAAGAGGGCTGTGAATTCATTTTATTATTTAGGCAAATATTGTAAGTAGGTGAAATTATTTATCAGTAGCAATTATACCAAAATATGATACATACAGACGAAATCTGAGCTTTGTCAAATTAGCAGACTGCAGATAGAACCGGCAGCAGCCCCAGTTTGATATTGGAACCAGGTGCAATGTTCCAGACAGGGTTCATTGTGAATATGGAGCCAGATGCAATGTTCCAGACAGGGTTCATTGTGAATATGGAGCCAGGTGCAATGTTCCAGACAGGGCTCATTGTGAATATGGAGCCAGGTGTAATGTTCCAGACAGGGTTCATTGTGAATATGGAGCCAGGTGCAATGTTCCAGACAGGGTTCATTGTGAATATGGAGCAAGGTACAATGTTCCAGACAGGGTTCATTGTGAATATGGAGCAAGGTGCAATGTTCCAGACAGGGTGCATTGTGAATATGGAACTGTTGCATAACACTTTGTGGGTGCTGCTTGTGTGGGGATCACAGCTCCAAGCAACAGTTACACATGTAACATGTTTCCAGTGTCAGCTAACAGCTGGTTTTTGTCTTCCAGTTGGAGGTGGTGATGGACGACAAGATCATATTAGAAAGGACAGACAGGCACGTGCAACCTTCTCATAAGCTGGTAAATAAAAAAAAAAACATACTCTTCTAAATAATAACAAGAAACAATATTCAAGTTTTACTGAACAACCTTTAGTGTTTACAACAAATGCACGACTTTCAATTGCTGTCTCCTGTGCTCTATGTATTATTGAGGTATCTTTTTCAACATAATAAGTGTTTTGATATTTGTATTGATATACCCTGGGTCATAAAATCTACTGAAGAATGAAAACGAATACATTATTTACCAAATCTTCATTGAGAATCAGTACATGGCAAAATTAAATCATGTAAACGTCCAACTTTTGTATCCAAATAAAATGCACTTAGTACATGACTGACGCTTTCTGTTCCTACACGATAGCTGGCATGTGAAGACGGTGTGTGTATAGTAAGTATCAGTGTTTTGTCAATAGATAGAGCTGCGCATTTGCCGATTTTGCTGGTACTAGTCTGTCACATACACTGTTTTAAGAAAGATTGTACACTACAACTGTGCTGTGTTGAGGGCTGTAGTAAAAAAAGTAAGTGTGAAGTATCTCTATTAGATTTGCCTAAATGTGAAGAAATTCATTTGCAATGGTGTCAGTTTGTGCAAGTCGGAAGTACTGGTTTTGTTGGGGGAAAAAACACATTCAGAGTTTTCTGTAATGTTTATTATAGTTTTTGAAAAAATCTTTACCAATACATAATATTGCTACTGCAGTAAATTAATACAAATTTTCATTTAGCCCGTTTCATGATCACATGGATTAGGCTACCTAGAGAATGTTCAATATATAGTCAACCCACTTAATATACACTTCCAAGGAATTGGGCAAACATGGGGACAATAAGGAGAGTTGACTTTATCAATAAATGGAGTTGACTTTATCAATAAATGGAGTTGACTTTATCAATAAGAACTTTACAAAATAAATATTTCTGGCTACCAATAGTAAAATAAATAAATAAATAAATAAATAATTAAATAAATAATATATAAAAAACACAACACCAGTGCTAATATAGTTAGCATGCTTTTTTACCATGGTTAAACTATGCACTTTTTTATTATTATTTTAAAGTTACAGTAAATTCTCATTTAATTACATTTATTACCATCTGCCATTACTCAGCACAAAACCATTTAAGCTGTTTTTTTTTGTTAAAAGCAATAAGTAAGATGAGTTTATTGTTTCAGAATCAGTGTTGGGCACGTTACTTAAAAAAAAGTAGCGTGTTATATTGCTTGTTTACATGTTACTCGTTACATTTCTGTCTCATCCTGTCCTGTGAAACAGTTGTTGTGACTGTTCCTTACTTTTTAACTATATGTCTGGTAATTCATTATTAAATGTGTCAAATGGTATTTTAACATTCTTGTAATATAACAAACAAACAACATTTGACAGATATTTTTGCCATCGTCCTGAGTCATGTCAAGGGAGTGGCAATACCCCCAACCAGAGAAGGTAGGCCGTGATACTTGCCGTGATACACCCGTTAAAATGTAACACGTTATATTACCTCGGTATTGACAAAAGTAATATCATTACAGTAACGCATTACCACCACCTCTGTTCATAATACCATGCAAGTTTGTTTTTTTTAGCCCATACCACACACGAACCTGCATCGAGTTTTGCGACAGCATTTCCAGGACCCAATGATTTAGACAGGGATATGATTTGATGCAAAAATTATAGTCTTTGTAAAAACGGATTCAAGTTTTCAACAGCACACACATAAAATAATGGAAAGACAGAATTAACTATATTTTTTGCAATTTAGCAATATGGGACATAGGCTATGTCTAATATAAATATAGAAATCAATGTGAAATGAGTAGTCTATTTTTTGCAAAAGGAAAGAACAGAAGTCTTTTAACTTTTAAGTCTAAAATGAATTGTATGAGTTGTTTGTTGCTAGTTTTTAATGTTATGTTTTTGTTTCATTTTTACTGTAATTTCCATCTCATTACAAAATCCAAAGTTTATTAAGAAGCAAAAAAAAAAATCAATAATGATTAACTTATTAAAAAAAAAAAGAATCCATTATATTTACATATAATTAAATACAGTGAGGTCCACATCAGTTTATTTCAGTGATCAGCAAATAAGGTCCAGGAATAACAAAAACTAATAGCCTCTAAGCATCCATTACATTTTTGTGAACCATTTCAGGATGTTCAATTTTAAACTAAATGGCTGCACAACTAAAATATCATCGTTGTTATTTTTCAAAATCTTCACAGTGTATATCAACTTTCTGCAATCCAATAGCCGGAGATACACAAGCAATTTTAAGCATTTTCTGAAACTGACAATAGACATTGACTGTGTGTTAATATTGACAACCCAAATTTTCAATTGGCATTTGAGTTGCTGGAATATACCACTGCTCTATTTTCAACAATGCAGTGGACACATTTTCTATGCGCTGTGTGTGTTCAGCCAGTGATATTGCATTTTCTAATCATCTGATTTCACTCACAATTTTGCTAAACAAGCAACTCAGAACTTTAAAACTCTGGCACGAAAAAATTGTTCACTAGATATTATAAAAAAATACTTCCTGGGGTAGTGTGGGATATGAGAATGTAATACACACCAAACATCCCACCCAGAGGTTGGGCATTCAATTCTCATTTATCCCACACCACCCCATGCAGTATTTTTCATAATATCTGGTGAGAATTTTTTTTGTTCTGTCTTGCTTGTTGTGGAATTCCTTTCACTTTGACAGCTTGCACTCTGCTGCTGCTGGTATTAATGAGCATGTTTTCCCCTTGATAACCGGACAGTTATTATGGGAAATATAAAGAAAACCGACATTTTAAAGAGTTTTTTTTAAATCGAAATACGGAAATCCAAAAAAGCACACACAGCCCTACACATGAGCCTAAATCTTGTTTTCAAATCTGTTACCTTTTCTTTAGAGCATAGATATATAAATAATTTTACCTGGGCATAAGCTATATTAATAGTTTTTTTTCCGCAAGTGAATCCTTGCTGTCTCGCTATCGTTTAATTTCTTCCGTTTTCCACCATTATAATAGAAGAAATAATAAATGCAATGTAATCTTTTGATGTTGATGCAGTCACTGGACAATGACGATCTATCAATCAAAAATGAGTTTGAAGACGAGTAGAAGGAATTAGCTAATCTTTCAGGGAAATCACCAGCAGAGGTAGAAGACAAACCGAAGAACCTCCAAACTCAGTTCCTTCATCACAGCATGATGTGCTCCCTGTTGTTTCTGTGGCACAGACACTCTCTGATCCACAATCGAGTTTTTCTGCATCAACATCTTTTCAAAATTATTCTAATTACTACAGCAGCTGCTGAAACATGTTTACTTAAAATCATTTTCCAGTGTGCATGTGGCACATTTAACAACAGCCATTCAGTTTCAATTTTTTGTTATCAACTACAATTGACAATAAAAAATGCTTGTGTATCTCCAGCCTCGAGCTAAGGGAACACAAAGCCAGCGGTTTGAAACCTGGTTCCAGGAGACCGGTAGACCTAGTCTGAGGTAACTTTGCTGTATCAAACCCCAAGTCCTTGGTGTGCCATGCAGTGGCCTGAAACCTAGTCTCCTGAAACCAAGTTCCAAGCCACAAAGTCAGGGGTGCAAATCATTTTGAAAATTGGTGCTAAACTGTTTAGAAAGAGAGCCTACTGGTGCTAAATTATTAAACCCCACCCTAATCAAGCCCCCCCCCTTCAATGTTTTTAGTGCAGTTATGTGGATGAGTGTGGGTGGGTCATGTGAGTAGTCCAGACCCAATGAGAAACTATCATCATCTATGGTTGCTAAGGAATAAATCAAATGTAGCGCCAGAATGTAATGTTGCTGGGGCTATATAAGGTACCCTGGCGCTAGAATCTAGCGCCATAGCACCAAATTTGCACCCCTGAAAGTGGCTTTGTGTTCAGCTTTAGAAATATCACTATGCTTGATCAGCATCAGCATATCCCTTTAAGTATGACGTAATCCTCATGGTGGATTTTGCCATCTACCAACTCAAAAAAAATGTCACCTTAATTTCTCAGTTGATTTATGACCATGATATTTGAATAAAAATGCAAAAATAATTGATATCATGTTGAAAAAGATATTTCAGAAGTAACATAGTTAAAAGTAATAAACCACATAACACCCATGGAGTTACACCGCATGATTAGGCTGCATGCGAAGAAGATATGACCAGATGAAACTTTAGACATGCAATATAAGTAAATCAAAATAGTATTCAAATTACACTTACAAACCATGAATATTAAGTAAAGAGCTTAAATACACAAAAGTATGATTTTCGTTGACTGAGCATACACAACGGCAGACAATAAGAAACTGTCAGCCTCACTTATACATCTCCATAAACTAAATGACACACGCAAGTACCATGAAAAGAGGTATTTACGAGCAAAAGACTTTTATACATAGAGCCCTATATATATATATATATATATATATATACTGTACAGTACATGAATACATCCAGACATGCAACCTAAAGGATATATTCAATTGATCTTATTGGAGGCACGTGGAAATAATTTAAATAGAGCTCTTTGTAAACAAGTTCATGAAAATCAAGCATAATCGTGTATTATGCGTGATAAAACTTCTGTTCCTAGACGCCCCTTTGCTCAAACGCAGTGACGCAGCAGGAGGGACAGGAGCACATCTGCTCAGAACATGCATCTGATTGGCTTGTTTCTGGGCATCAGAGAATAGAGCAAATTAGCTGAGCTCAGTGATGCTAAGAGCTGCAGGATATACAATCTTAAAAGTGACAGCTGCAAAAATGGAGTTCCCCAAGAACAGTTGCTGCAAAGTTTAAAATCTGTATTTGGAAAAGGGCTAGCAAAAGAAATAGAAGAGAATGCTGTTCCAGGGGTCTTGCAGAAAAGTTATTGGAAAGCACACCCTAAACAATAAAACATACAAGCAGAAAAGTTATTGGAAAGCACACCCTAAACAATAAAGCATACAAGCAGAAAAGTTATTGGAAAGCACACCCTAAACAATAAAACATGAAAGCATTCCAAATCTGCCAGGATGTAATCAATGAGATGAAAAACTTAAGACGTCCAGAAATACACAGATGATACACTAAGAATGGATGAATAACCAACAATACATATACCTAACGATATACCAACATATAACAAGTCTGTTCATGTAGTATTGTGTAGATATCACAAAGCCAGTGTATAGAAAAGAAAGAATGTTAAAATACCAGCTGAGTAAATTAAATTAAACAGCTGAATTTGGAGACCTGCTTTTCTTAGATCAAGCTCGGGAACTGTTAGCAACGTGGTGTTATTTGGAACACTGCGATTCGCCTAGTCATTTGATTAGACTAAATACAAGATAGATTTCCAAAACAAGATCCTGTAAAAACAAAATCACCAAGCAACATGAATGATGCTACATTTCTGAGCACCTGTTGTATAAAACTGGGAGCCGAAAAAATGCTCTTTGTGCCCCACAATGGAGTTTTATTCAACTGTTAAGAGCCTTTTTTTTTCTTTTTTTCATACCAGTACTACCTTTCCAATGAATTGAGCCCTGCGTGTCTATATCTGCCGTAGGAGTGCAGGACAGCAGCATGTTTTTTATGAGGTTTGTATCACTATAACAGTTCTTAATTCAACTCTCAATATTTTATTTTCTGCATGTCCAATTCCTAACTAAAATTGGTAAGAACTTAATGTGGGGGATGTTTACAACCTGTTTACTCTTTAATAAACTCCTTTTTAAAAATCAAAACTGTTAAATAAAATTAGAAGAAGCAACTGAGTTATATTATTCAAGGTTCTGCTCATGTTTTTGTTCATGGGTACAGAGGCAATCATTATATTTGTGGCATTTCGTGGTAAATGTACAGATATAGGTGGAAGGCTAATTGTAAAGGCATTTTCACTTTAAATAAATAACCCATCCTGACAATGAAACTTGTGTTAAATAGTTCCTTATTAGATATTGAAGGAATGTGGGGCAGTCTGAATGGAGAACCAGTTTAAAATTAAAGCCTTAAATCTTTTTTCTCAACATAAATATTGGCATGATAAAATGCTTCAGATTATTTTGTTTTGATTATTTATACTCACAGTGAATTTAATTCACTGACGCCGTAGCAACTGTGAAGAGTTGAAATAATTGTAGCCTATATACTGTAAGAAAACAATCATAGTATAAAGGTAAACATATGCAATGTATTTATTGTAGATCATAACAGTGCATTATTTTCTTTATATTGTCATATGACCAAAACATGTTAAATATACAAAAGGCCCGGTTACTAAAATTAGATTAGCTTTTACCATCTATATATACCAAGCATCAAAAGAAACGTATCACTATTATAACACATTTATTTTTCGGAAAAAAATATGGTATATAAATGATGGACATTGACGAAATGTTTTTGGTTTCTTTTTAATCTCTCGATCATTCATCCTTGACCATGACATGCTTGAGCGACTATGACTGAAGCATATGCACTTAATCGCCTAATTAGTGAGACAGTTGATTGGACACTGGATATGGAGTGATTTCAGCTGTTGAATTGCAAGCTTGAATAAAAGCAATAAAAAAATCACAGAAAAAAAACATTATGCCACATCTGTCAAGAGAGCAGCGCCTTTGTGCAATCGGCATGTTGGAGGCTGGACTAGGGCAGCTTAGTGTGGCTCGCCGTCTTGGGTGCTCACAGCCACCAATTTTAAACCTGGCGAGACGGTATAACCAGACACACTCTGTCAATGACAGGCCACGAACTGGGAAACCAAGAGTCACAACACCTGCCCAAGATCGACAGACCATTTTGCAGCATCTTCGTGATGTGAATTGTTAATCAGAACAATAAGAAGTCACTGCATCTGCACTAAAACAGAGTTTGTCATTTTTCGATCAAATCTCTTGAATTTTATCCAAATATAAGTGATAAGTTTCTTTTGATGCTCAGTATATATTTAAAAAATGGCTGTGTTAATAAAGACACAATTGGGACTTACTTAAAAGGCTACATGGCTGGTGGCACTACCAAGATAAAAAACTTAAAAACACGGTCCAGGAACTTAAACAGAATATTATTTATAGACACAATCAGAATTATTAAACAAATAATGCATACATTGTTTATTTTCTTTTTGAATGGAACTAACACAACCTAATAAACGACTCTGCTGTTTAACTTAACAAACTGCTACAGTTTTGAACTTAAATAAATGTGAATTACAATTACAAAACTGGGATGATTTAACAATTTTACTGTTTCTTACCAGGACAAAAAATGAAGGCTGAAAAATGGGAAAATCTCAGGATGTCTGGTAACCCCGTTCATGCATCACCTTTATGACTGGTATTCCTATTCATGCATCACCTTTATGACTGGTATTCTTATTCATGCATCACCTTTACGTCTGGTAACCCCATTCATGCATCACCTTTACGTCTGGTAACCCCGTTCATGCATCACCTTTACGTCTGGTAACCCCGTTCATGCATCACCTTTACGTCTGGTATTCCTATTCATGCATCACCTTTATGACTGGTATTCTTATTCATGCATCACCTTTACGTCTGGTAACCCCATTCATGCATCACCTTTACGTCTGGTAACCCCATTCATGTATCACCTTTATGTCTGGTAACCCCATTCATGCATCACCTTTACGTCTGGTAACCCCATTCATGCATCACCTTTACGTCTGGTAACCCCATTCATGCATCACCTTTACGTCTGGTAACCCCATTCATGCAGTGTATGTTGTAAGATCAACTGCATTGAGATAATAAAACATAGAAAAATCATTGTTTTAAAAGATCCAAGAATTCAGTTTCTCATAACAGAGCCGTGTCATACGGGGGGAATGCCTCACTTAGGTTAGTTCAGACTTCTCACCCCCGTTCTGTGTAATACAGTAAATATAAATCTGACTGTGACTCCATATACAAAGAAATGGCACATTTAGGGAGTTGCTGTGGCAGTTGCACTTCCTTTGTTTTAATTCTGTCGATGAAGGACTGTGACGGGAGTTATGAGCTAATGAAAGGACGCTAATGAAAGTCAAGGTCATCTTCCAGACAGTAGAGCCTTCAATGAGAGGGCACTGTTGCTGTTAGAAAATGTTTCTCACATATTTCTAAAGTGTCTTTGCCTTGTTGTTATATGATTTGCTGGGGACTAGGGGGCCCTTGTAACCATCATCCTCTGAGACTGATAGTCCACTAAACTCACGCTTCAATTTCAAAGCAGCAGCAGCAGCAGCAGCATAAGCATGTTTCTGTGTGTTTACAGTGTATACTCATAATGAACTAGCAGTGCCAAGACTGGAATTGTATGCAGCTGTTTGTGTTGAAATGGAAAGTAATTGTGAACTGTACAGTTGTGGTTGCAATCCATTCCATATAAACAATTTTTTGGTACATTATTAAATAGTTAAACAAAATTCCAAGCAGTTTTAAAATATAGTGCACAAACAGCAACGAGTACAAAACTGTAATTACTGTACACAAATAGAGAATTAGACATTTTCAAATGCAGGATTTATGAATATATTTTTTAAGTGTTGACTAGTGGACTAGTTCATTATTTTTATCTTGAATATTGAATATTGTCATTCTACTCCTAGTCCCGACAAGATGAATACAAATAAAATAACAATATTCATATTGCAAATAAATGAACTTCAGTCAATTGAGTGGTTAGTACAATACACAGGTGTAACATGAAAGGTTGCTGAGCATGTTGTGAGCCCATCATGGCAGAGCTTTTGGACCAGCAGCAGTGAATCAGGTGCTACCCTTCGCTGATGTACATTACAAGAGATATCCAAGTTGACAGTGAAAATTGACAGGCTTACAAAGCTGGGAAATGAAAATCCAAAAACGTACGCTGACCCATTTGAATCACAGCTGTTGTGCTGATGTCAAAGCAGGCTTCTAGAGCAAGAAGCTGATTGGCTGACAGTACAGAGCAGTTTTCTGGTGTAAAATCATGGAACAAAAAAAGTATTTTAATGGAGCAGACATAAGACAGTGATAATAACACAGACAACCCAGGGGATTGGCAAGGCACAAGCCCCTTCAATGGGGATTCTCAGTACTGCTGCGCACCTTCAGACATGGTAGCGTGCTTCTAAAATGGCCAAATAAAATGGCTTTTAAAAAGTTGATAAACGTTCCAGCTATTGCCTTTTACATTGCAGTTAGAGAGTGTTTTTTGAATTTCTGGATGAATAACCTCATTTCTGAAATCCTAGGTTTCTGTATTTTTATTAATTCTTTTGACATGATCTGGACAAAAAAAAAGTGCTGGCTGATCCACAACATTTCACACGTACAAAGAGAATTGGCAATTTAAGGGTGGGATAAACAGTTTAGAAAATAGTCTAAAAGAATATATATATATATATATATATATATATATATATATATATATATATATATATATATATATATATATATATATATATATATACAGTACTGTGCAAAAGTTTTAGGCAGGTGTGAAAAAATGCTGTAAAGTAAGAATTCTTTCAAAAATAGACATGTTAATAGATTATATTTATCAATTAACTAAATGCAAAGTGAGTGAACAGAAGAAAAATCTAAATCAAATCCATATTTGGTGTGACCACCCTTTGCCTTCAAAACAGCATCAAGCATCAATTCTTCTAGGTACACTTGCACACAGTTTTTGAAGGAACTCGGCAGGTAGGTTGGCCCAAACATCTTGGAGAACTAACCACAGTTCTTCTGTGGATTTAGGCAGCCTCAGTTGCTTCTCTCTCTTCATGTAATCCCAGACAGACTCGATGATGTTGAGATCAGGGCTCTGTGGGGGCCATACCATCTCTTCCAGGACTCCTTGTTCTTCTTTACGCTGAAGATAGTTCTTAATGACTTTCGCTGTATGTTTGGGGGCGTTGTCATGCTGCAGAATAAATTTGGGGCCAATCAGATGCCTCCCTGATGGTATTGCATGATGGATAAGTATCTGCCTGTACTTCTCAGCATTGAGGAGATCATTAATTCTGACCAAATCCCCAACTCCATTTGCAGAAATGCAGCTCCAAACTTGCAAGGAACCTCCACCATGCTTCACTGTTGCCTGCAGACACTCATTCGTGGTGCAGCTGTCCAGCCCTTCGGCGAACAAACTGCCTTCTGCTACAGCCAAATATTTCAAATTTTGACTCATCAGTCCAGAGCACCTGCTGCCATTTTTCTGCACCCCAGTTCCTGTGTTTTCGTGCATAGTTGAGTCGCTTGGCCTTGTTTCCATGTCGGAGGTATGGCTTTTTGGCCGCAAGTCTTCCATGAAGGCCACTTCTGACCAGACTTCTCCAGACAGTAGATGGGTGTACCAGGGTCCCACTGTTTTCTGCCAGTTCTGAGCTGATGGCACTGCTGGACATCTTCCGATTGTGAAGGGAAGTAAGCATGATGTGTCTTTCATCTGCTGCAGTAAGTTTCCTTGGCGACCACTCGCTCACGGTCCTCAACGCTTGCCCGTTTCTTTGTGCTTCTTCAAAAGAGCTTGGACAGCACATCTGGAAACCCCTGTCTGCCTTGAAATTTCTGCCTGGGAGAGACCTTGCTGATGCAGTATAACTACCTTGTGTCTTGTTCCTGTGCTCAGTCTTGCCATGGTGTATGACTTTTGACAGTAAACTGTCTTCAGCAACCTCACCTTGTTAGCTGAGTTTGACTGTTCCTCACCCAGTTTTATTCCTCCTACACAGCTGTTTCTGTTTCAGTTAATGATTGTGTTTCAACCTACATATTGAATTGATGATCATTAGCACCTGTTTGGTATAATTGTTTAATCATACACCTGACTATATGCCTACAAAATCCCTGACTTTGTGCAAGTGTACCTAGAAGAATTGATGCTGTTTTGAAGGCAAAGGGTTGTCACACCAAATATGGATTTGATTTAGATTTTTCTTCTGTTCACTCACTTTGCATTTAGTTAATTGATAAAATATAATCTATTAACATGTCTATTTCTGAAAGCATTCTTACTTTACAGCATTTTTTCACACCTGCCTAAAACTTTTGCACAGTACTGTATATAGTCGTGTATCATAATTATATAACAATGTTCATTAAAACAAAACAAAACTTAATGTTTACATTTTAAGAAAAAATACATTTTAATGTTAACTCTAGAGTTAACATTCCTATATTAACAGCAATTCTGGAGCCCAGTGAGGTTTTTTCCTCAGAGGAGGCAAGCCTCTGTTAGAAAGCCCTATCTACTTTAACCACAGTAATAGCAATGGCAAATGATGTAGTCTGGTCCCTGGTTTTAATTGGATGAGCCACTCACACCCTCCTGCCCCCTGCTGAAGCATTGCTGTACTGAGCATGCGCGATTATGAGTCAAGTGTTGAATAATGGAAATTGCATAATTCGGTTTTGCATCCAATTTTCTGAAAAATATTTTAAAAAGTGACCATAAAAAAAAGAAATACATCACAACTGTACGAAAATTAAAAACAAACACAATATATTTAAACACAGCTGTTTTATCGTCTTATTTAATTTTTATTTAGCAGCTCTAAGTGAACCGCAGATGAGGTTAATGTTTTTGATACTGTAAACATTCTAAATGGCACATAATTATGCTGCGATATGAAGTAAATGGTAAAGTGATAAACATTTATAGTGTAGACTATTGTGTATCATTTATAATAACTTTGCCAAACAGAAAGCAAATACAAGTGTTTCCAAAGATATTCCCAAGAGCAGAAATTGTAAAGGAGTACTTTAGCTGAAACTTCTGGAGAGAAGGGGTATGATACAGAATTCATCGATTTAATCCATTTCCTTTACTGTGCTAGAAGAGATCAAGAATTAATGAAGCTCCTTTTTTTGCATGGTAGATTGATGAAACAATGTGTTTGTAGTTGTGCCTCTTCTGACAGAACTAGAAGTCACCAGCCACCACTGGTACAGAACAGTATATAATTATTTGGTTGGTCATTTATTTAAGTTTAGCAAGTTAAGCCGATAAGATGTGCTTGATTTTTGTCTGCCTTTCTCCTGACTTAACAACTTTGTTTACAAAATATGTTATTCAAAGTATGTCTATTGAAATCTAAATTCTATATTAATGTTGCATACAGTGCATTTTTAAACATAGGCTAGCAGTGTGTAACAGTTTGTTAGAATAAACTGATGAGCTACTGTTTTCTTTTCTCTGTGGGGTATTGGAGAAAATGTGTTTAACAGCCGAATTGGGGTAAAATGTTAAGAAGATATGAAAAGTGTTGTCAGAATACAAGAATAAGATTCTACTGCTGCTGGGGTTTTAAGAGGACCCCAAGCCACATATATGCATGTGTTTACCTAGGTAGTTTGTATATTCTAACTTTGGACATATGAAATGTTTTAGACTGCTCTATTCATGAGTTATTTATCCTAATGCATATAAACATTCTTTTAGCTATTGGGTTAAAGTTATATGAATAGGTCCTATTGTTCTATACAGCGTCTGAATGTGTGTAGTTTGGGAGTCATTTCCATCGTGTGCAATATGTCCAAGCTGTTCTTTTTGTTACAGCTTTTGAGAGGTGGCAGAGAGAGAGAGAGAGAGAGAGAGAGAGAGAGAGAGAGAGAGAGAGAGAGAGAGAGAGAGAGAGAGAGAGAGAGAGAGAGAGAGAGAGAGAGAGAATCACAGCATGGGTAGATGCACTGTTTTTTAGGCTGATCAATTAAAAAGTACTGTGGTGATTTAGATATATATATATATATATATATATATATATATATATATATATATATATATATATATATATATATATATATATATATATATATATATATTGTAACACAGCAGGGAGGGGGTTAATATCCTCCCTGCATAAAACATGTGCGTATGCACATTTTGTTAACTGTTTAATTTATTTTATTGTTAATTATCCCGTGCACCTGGTAGTAATTGTAAATTAGCAGTCAGTCTGCACTGGGCTGCTGTGTGAAGGCGACAGAAGGTGTGCTCTGTTTCTGAGCAGTCAATATACAAGTAAGTGGTGTGATAAACCTGTGTGTTTTGTTTATTGACAGGTAAACGGCTTAGTCGCCCTGCGTGTTAGTCAGGGACCCGTTCAAAGTGAAGTTAGGCTCTATGTTTGAGCTAGGTGTTTATTTTGTTTTTGGTTTGTTTGTGTTTTTTTTATTAAAAATAGCGCATCCGTGCTTGAAAAATCCATTTCTGTGTCCTGGGTCTGTGCATTATTGGGGCAAACGAACGACCGTGAGTGCCGGCTGGTTACAATATAAATATATATATATATATATATATATATATATATATATATATATATATATATATATATATATATATAAATTGCATCAAAATGCATCAAAATGCAAAATACAGATCTAAGGCTAGTACTTGAAACATTTAAACTCTGAGGTAAAGCTAAGAAACTTAGGGGGACCAATTTACTGTTAAAGCTGTGAAAAAGGGGAACAAAGGACCAAATCAAACTTCTGTATCTTATTATATATTGTATACTAATTATAGGTTATGTATAATCAAAAACAATTCAACAATAAAGTGAGAAGTTTTAGAACATTGAGCAGCTGGAGGTTTTCAAATAAAAAATGAAAAGTCTGTTTCCTGACACTTTTGGGGTTTTACCTAATCCTTTGCTTTTGTTTATACACTAATCTCGTTCTGCCACCAAATCTCTGATTAAAATACAAAACGCTCCATATAGAATGTCAATTAAAAAAAGATACCCAGCAGTAATTGACACACGCTTTCAAAAAGCAGCTAATTCCCCAGCCCTTCCTCCAGTCTGTGATGAATTCCTTCTGATTGTACAAATCCAGAAGCTAACAACCCAGTAGTATGAATAGAGAAAACTCCATGAATGTCCATGGAGTGCTGTAGTTATTCCACCAATGAGGATGGGCTAATAACCTCGACCTACCCCCGAAACTTACTTACGGATGGCTCTTTTCAATGCCAATGTGCAATTCAACACATATCAAAAATAAATATTTACTTACTTTTGGATGTTTTAATTAAACGTATTTACTCAGCTTTACTTAGTGTGTAGTTCAAAGTTATAAATGGGACTATTTTTTTGGTCCCTTTATTTGCGTAAGAATAATTCATAAAAAATAAAGAAAATTTCAAATCCACTGTTTGACCTGTATTATAAATGCAATGTGGCATCAAATATGAAGACTTCTCGGAGGTTGGAGGCACTCAGCTTCACCTCGTGAGGCACAATGCCCCGACGTATACATATTTGCCTTCTGCTAGCTCTGTTGTCAATTCAACGCTTGTCTTCTTTCTATTCTTTAAGGATATTATCTTCAAGTATTGCTCATCCTTGTTAGTCAGCTTTTTGGGTGTTCCAGTCCTGGGTTTGTCCATTACAGATGATGCATCTCTGTACTTGTTGATTGTGGTTCGGATACCACACCTTGAAAATCAATTGATGCAAGCTATTTCACACTTCTTTATGCAAGTCAAGGTTGTTATAATAGTACAAAACACTAGCGGAGACTTTGAGTAAATTGTTGATGCTCATAAAGCATCAGAGTAGAAAAATACAACATGTCTAAGACTTTTGCACAGCAGTATATATATTAGGATAATTAATTTAATTAAGCTCAAAGTTTGCGTTTCCGTTTTCCTGATGGTATTTACCAGCATTTGGTAAGGAACTGTATGTTAAACAACCTACTGTGGAACGTTTAACAATTTAGCTTAATTAGAGGGCAAAAGAAACTACCGTTGTGCTTTAAGCAACTGCAAAAATGAGACTGACATTAGAACAGCAGCCTCACTATACACGTCTTCTGCAGCTGTGAAATTATGAAGGATGCGTGTTCAGCCCTCCAATCATGATTTAATAACAAATGTTTTTAAGTGAGCATCAAAACGGTCCCACAGCAAATAGTTTTAAACTCCCTTTTAGAAAGATGCCATAGGACCTAAAATAATCAAAGCAGCTCTTTTTCTCAAATATATTTTTAGTAAAAATAATAATTCAAGTTGTGAGGCCCATCAAACTCTATTTTCTAATACTGTGCTTTCTGGGAGTTCTTTTTAATTCAATGGAACAACATTAGTTAGAATGTATGTGTTGTCAACAGAATTTAAGTAGCCAGTTGTTGAGTAATTTAATATGATAACGTCAGTAATGGTTTGTTGGTGGAGAGCTATCTAATTTTAAACACAAAAACAAGAATGACTGACAGATACTCCACATATCTGAAAAATAAAGCAGGCTGCTGGAGTAAACATCTCTAGACAGATAGACAGACAGTCAGAGAGAGACAGGCAGAGAGAGAGACAGACAGACAGAGAGAGATACGCCTCAATTGTCTCTTGTTTAACTAAGCCGTTTAAAACAGATTTATTCTTTAATGTGTCCCTTTTAAGCCCTTGTAAGTGTAATATTTTCATCAGACACTATACAAAAGAAACCCTGCTGATTTTACCACAGCCTGCATCAAATAAATACCCATAATAGTCATCCTTCAAAAAATAAAATGCTGCACATAACTTTCTACAGCACATTTGGATATCAAAACCCCATTCCCCACCCCAGTAACAATGGTACACACTGTCAGATTATGCATTCTCAAGGGCTGGTCTGAACAGTGACTGTATTTTGGATTGTTGTTTCATTAATCTAAATATGTACTAATATTTTATTAAATGACCAGTATGAACACATTTTCATGAAAAGATATATTATCCTCTATCTTACTCGGATAATGGATAATATATGAAAAGATGCAGTAAATTGCATAAAACATCCACAAAATTAAGGGCATATATTTAGATTATAAAAAAATGTATTTAGATGATAAAAAAAACACATATTTAGATTATAAAAAAAAAACATATATGGAGAGCACTGTATGTTACATATACTAACACATTAAATCCTTATATGAAAAACACTATAAAATCAGGCCAATTTTATAAACAATATTATTTACACATAAAAAACAAATGAACAAAATAAGGCATGCAAATGTAACATATATTACTTTTAATACATGTAAAATATAAGCTCTTTCCGTATGGGTTAGTATAAAATAAGGGCTCATTGAGGTAACCTTGTAAAAGTTTAGCACAGTATTTTTGCACTGTAAATGCCTTCACCATGGTTTGAGAAACGTTTGTCATTGGATTTTAGTTTCTTTCGGTTCTCTTAATTTACCCTGGTTTGCCATGTTTTGTATATGCTTTACCATACCTGTCTGGTCTTTAAAATGCTTACCTAGGCTTCACCATGCTTTCACCATGCTTTATTAGACTTTGCTATGCTTTTACTATGGAAGACTTTTATAAGGGTATAAGGGTTTGTCACTGTAAGCATTGTAGGTATGATATATATATATATAAATTAAATCAAACACCTGCTTAACATAAATGATACAATAAAGTGAGTGTGAGTGTAGGGCAGTGTGAGAGGCCTCTTTTGAGAGCTCAGGAGAGTGGTGTGGCTCTTTCCAACTGACACACAGCTAAACACAGATAGTGACTGACGTATGGAGACTAACTGTAGGGTATTACATACTCTAAGGAGGGAGACCTCATTACTCAAGGGTGATTTATATATAATATAAAATGTTCCTAATAAACTGGCTAAGCCCGCATTACTTAGTGAAATCCATCCTTCATAACTCCCTGCACAATGTTCCACTCAGAAAACTTGCCCACTAGTCAGTACCTACCTGCATTATGTGTATTATTTTCCATTTATTGACTCCTTTCACATGTTACAGCTAACTGACCCAGGTCTTATACAGTAGTTACTAAGGGAGTGCAGCTTAGAGCAATGAAACTTAGAAGGTATGCATTCATTTATGAAAAGCAGTGGTGGTCACATTGAGAAGCTGTAGACAGGTATGACAGCACTCTCTCTTTTATTTCACAGAATCTTGCCCTGTCTTTTGAGGGACCCTGAAGACAGCATTGTTGATCACCTGACAAGTAACGTGGTTGTGCTCCTTTGCATGGGGCTGCTTCCTGATGCTCCTGCAGATTTCCTGCTAAAGGGATCAGCACTTATAGTGGTATGGAATGTTAACCCTTTAATTCCTTTGTGGAGTGATGTTTCTGAACCTCGAATGAAACAGGGATACTGCACAAGGTACTTTTTTGATAGCTGGAAACCTGCTAGTATCGAGATATTGCGCCTACGGTCAGCACAGTCATTCAAGCATTCTGGTAATCTAGTAGCAATTTTATTTTGTTGTAGATTTGTTTCAGAATTTAATTCTTCATGCTAATTTTTTAAGCAGGTCTAGTGGAATCCGTTCATGGGACAAAGTTGGTCCATTTATGTGTAAAATAAATATGTTGTATACTGTATGTATGTATAACCTCAAAAACACTGGTAAGATAAGTGGGTTTAGAGCATTTTACAGCACTGGGGATACCTATCTGTGGGTATCCCAGGATTAACACTTTAACAAAGTAGTTGATGCAATCCTGGGGATTCCCTGTGCTGTAAAATGAAATATCCAGCTGTGCCGTCAGTTTCTTATAATTTCTTATCACTGTGGATATGCACATTGTGGTGGTGTGTACTGTGGGGAATCTTTTGACAGCGTTTTCTACACTCTTTAATTAACTCCTATTTTCTGAAATGAGAAATCTAGATGAACAATAGTACAACGTAACTACAACGTAATTCAAGGTCTCTTACAAAGGCTGAGGTTCTTTGTTTCCCTCTTTTATACCATTACAATTCATTTTATATAAGTGTTAAAGAGTAAGTAGCGGGGTTGTGAAAAATATAGCGTCACACGTCCCCACGTGTTGCTACAACTGTTTAAATAATGTACCAGTCATTTTTCTTTTCATTGTTAACAGCCTGACAACTTATAATATATAAGTCTGTTTCAAAGTTCTTTTCAAAATGGCTGCTCTAGTGCACTGGGGCTTGAGATCTGTCCTCAAAGTCACTGCAGGAAAAAACAAAACAAAACATAACAACAAGTGCTCTGGCTTTTCTGTTCCGTACCACAACATGGATCGTTATTGCTGTGATGTTACCTGTTTGACAATGTGGGCAATAATCCTTACACTATTAGTGCACTAGAGAGTCCATTTTGAAAAGAACTTTAAACAGACTTTAAAGTTATAAGTGTAAAAATGTGTCAGGATGTTAACAATGAAAAGAAAAATGACAGGTACATTATTTAAACAGTTGTAGCAACACGTGGGGACGTGTGACGCTATATTTTTTGGAACCCCGCTACTTAGGCTTCAGCACTTCTATAAAATGAATTATAATGTTATACTCTTTAAAGACCCCATATTTCTTTATATATGTTTTAGCTGGTAAATGTTCTATGTACTTTTTAAGTACAAATGAAAAACTTAATTTAAATATTATTTTTACGTGCTAATATGTCTTTCAGAGTGGTGTTATGCTATCAGATGAACAACTTATAGTGCCTACATATATGTAGCTTTTTAATAGCGAATGGAAAACCTGACGGTCTCCTAGTTAACGTGAGAAAAGAACTAGATAAGAGTGGAAAGGAGAGTGCACAGTCCAGCAGATGTATGTGGACAGGAAGTGTAATGCGGACAGTCACATATGTAAAATATATACTTATATGGTCTGCGTGTAAGTTTGCTTGAGAAAGGAGAGGGTGAAAGGTGCGTGTAATGTAAATGACTGGAGGTGCAGCTGGTGTTACATTGTTATGTAGATGGAGATACATGTCTAAATAACTAAGCAACATTAAAGGGAGCACATCGTGTTAGCCTGGACAGGTGTTTGGCAGGGGAGATCGAACTTGCGCGTTTTTTTTAAAGATAAAAGACCGCATGTTGCGTAAACGTAGCTCTGCCTTATCAGTCGAATTAACACTGTGGGGTTGTTTAATTAACGTGCCTTTTTAAATATACAGTAAAGTCAATGGAAGGATGGGAGGTGTGAGAATATTTTATATCAGTGAGCAGGATGAGGGCTTCCTTGGTCCTTGCCAAAACCCTGCAACAGTTTGACATGGCACGTAAAAAAGGGGTTCCCAAAGGTCTGCTAAAAAGATAAGCGAGCAAAGCCGCTAAAGTTATCTAATAAAGAACTCAATTATTAATTTGCTTTTTGTGCCCTATTAATAGTTTATCGTTAAAATGATTAATCACATTAGTTGAATTTAGGGTTGGTGCATTGTTTCGTGCAATAACGTGTTTGTTTTTTTTAAATATAGGACACGGGTCGATAGCCTACTGAAGACAACGAGGCCTTTTTCAAGGATTCACAGTTACTTCAGGTAATCTTAATTAAGTGATTATTTATGGCAATCAAAGGCACTAAACAACTACAACCGTGCTGGCGCAAATTTGGGTTTATAGCACGTTTTCTTCAGTGTGCACGTCACAGAAATATTTAAGATGCTTTGTGTTTGGAGGCATGGGGAAATACAATATAAAATAAAGAAAGCAACAGTACAAAGACTTGTTAGAAAGACTTAGGAAATACTGACAGAAATATTGAAACATGATTCAGAAAGGGTTAGGGTAAGAGGGGCATTTAAAGGAAGGAAACTAGGATTTAGCATAATTATATAACTATATACTGCCTCTATAAAGAAAAAACAAAAAACAAATGCAACCTTTTCTGACAATATTGTTCACTTATTGTTTTATGTATTCAGGCATGGTTAATGTAACTACAAATAAAAACGTAGTGCTAAAAATGACAATACAAGAAGACAGTGATAGGCACAAAACGTCACACACAATAATGTAACTGTATGTATATTTCTATTTCTATATGCTTTAACAGTGATCCAGTCCTGCATGGACACACATATTTCTATATGCTTTAACAGCTGTCTAGTCTTGAATGGACATACATATTTCTATATGGTTTAACAGTGATCCAGTCCTGCATGGACATACATGTTTCTATATGCTTTAACAGCTGTCTAGTCTTGAATGGACATACATATTTCTATATGGTTTAACAGTGATCCAGTCCTGCATGGACATACATGTTTCTATATGCTTTAACAGCTGTCTAGTCTTGAATGGACATACATATTTCTATATGGTTTAACAGTGATCCAGTCCTGCATGGACATACATGTTTCTATATGCTTTAACAGCTGTCTCATCCTGAATGGACATACATGCAGTATATATGTTCAGTGTATATTATAAGACAGAAAAGGTATTTGATATTACATTAATGACAAACTATAGGTGAAGAAAACCCTTAAAATATACAATTTTAACAGCATGTACCAGAAAAAAAAACTATAGAAACAGGCTTCAAGCATGACAAAAATAAATGTCACTATTTTTACAGTGAAAATACTAGTATGTATAATTTAAAATTCAGTCTAGCAGTGGTTAGATCTATTTTCTGTAAATATATAGCGTTTTATATGTAATATGTATAAGAAAATGGCCAAAAACGAGATGTGTTTGACAAACAAACAATACAAGCAAAGTGTTTAAAGTTCTTAGGATTGATTCCATGTTTCTCTAATACATACACATAAAAACAGCAAGATGGAAACGTTCAAAGCTGCCCACTGTTTTGAGGTTCTGATTGTGGATTACAGGCATTAGAGTTAATATGACAATATGAAATAATCAGAGGGATGTTTAATCTATATCTGTGTGTAAAAAGAGGAGAATAAAACTCCTTTGTTATGTAAATGGTTGGTTATTTTAGTTTTGGTGCTGTGGATACTGATCTTTGTGTAGGTTTCTGAGACAATAATTATGCAGGTCATACAGACGTTGCTGCTGTATTCTACTAGGTTTAATGTAAAGAATAACGAGTAAAAGAATAAATAAAAGAATAAATATTATCAGGATTTGTCCTATGACTAGCAAAAAACGTGTAAATTGAGTCACAGGGCGAACTGTTAAAGTCTGGACGTAGACACTGAAACCCTAATTGATTATGTATTTAATCTCATGTTCTGTGTAACTAACGGCCCAGAACACTATACTGTAAAATTGTATACGAATTGTAAATTGTTGTAAACGTGGAAATGTAATTATTGTACACGTAGTTTCTTCTTTATTTGATTCTAAAATAAAATGTTTTTTTTTAAATTAATTTTGCCTGCTGTTTCTTTATTTGAGGGAATATATGAACTGTGGTATTTTATTGTAAAATTACAATTGTAGATTGATAGAAACGTGAGGTCACAGGCTTTATTTACATACTAGAATTGTGTAACTGTTAAAGATTCGATGTTTCATTTGAACATAATTGGAATATAGGACAGGCTAAAGAGCACGAGAAAAATAGTCTTTTAAAAGACCAAATATGGGTTAAATGTAAACTATATAGAAAATATATAAGAGAAAGTGCGTTTTCCATTCAACCAGTGAAATGGAATAGGATATTCTGTTGTTAGGGAGCGTTAGTGGGTTAAAAATCAATCGACCCATTATGTGATCAGTTTTTGTCCTACAGGTTATTTTACGACAGTTATTTGAACAGGGGTATATTACAATAACACCAGGTATCATTTTAAATTGGTGTACGTTTGTTGTATTTTATTTTTTAATCGCTACATTTTTTATTTTAACACACAACGTGTGATATGGCCTGCCTAGAATGGGTGATATATTTGTAACACACGCATTAATCCACACATCTCTCCTGTAGGGCCTATATTACTAATGATTGGTATGAATAACACTATTGGTTTAGGGGTTTAGTGGCATTCTGCCGCTGACCTTTTCTGCTTTGGGGGTTTCACCAGTGCAAAGTGAAGGTGGCAAATCTGTGTTCACTGTTATGGCCTACTGTATATATTACAATGCATGTACGCTACATTTGTATTGTTGTGTTTCTCTTAATTCAATGGCGAAGGGTCATTTTAAGGTGTAATAAATTCCATGGGTGCTGTGGTAGTGAATACACTCGTAGCTCATGTTTTTAATAATGCATACACAATATACCTTTTACTGAAAAAAATACTATAAAGAGAGTATTTTGTATGGAGACATTTTCTTCTTCTTCTTCTTCTTCTTCTTCTTCTTCTTCTTCTTCTTCTTCTTATTTTAGATTTTTACAGTAAATGCATTTTCCTTGATGGTATTGCATTTGCAATGTAGAAACAATGTAATACTTGTTGAAACAAACATAACTTATACTCCTTCATACTTAAGTGTATTGGTCTATGTTCTTTAAATGTGTATTTAAATGTGTGTATTTTATACATAACAATATATATATTTGTGTTAAAAAGAAAACAATGCAAAAATAAAATGCAGATTACTAAAGTGCTGTCAGTTACCCATTTAAAAACATTGCCTTGACTGCGTACACAGAACGCGGCACACATTCTGTTTGATTGTTACAAATAATGTGGACCGTTTGCAAATGTGTATATTGTTTGTAAATTAATTTTTTTCTGTAACTTTCTGGGTCTGTATGTTATATGCACTGTATTTGCGTCATCACAATCCACAAATAATGAAGAATACGTTTTTCTATTCAGTTATTCCAAACCAAAATACAATCTCCTGTATGTGGTGCTTTATTATAACTGAGCTCTTTACATTTTTGTAAGGTTTGAGACGGATGTATTTATGGTACCTCTTCTTGTTCACATGGGTAATGCTGGGTTCCCTGTCACATCACACACACTATAACGCTGCTTTATTTTTATAAGGGGTCAAGGAGAGTACAATATTCAGAACTAAACTGTCTGTTTTTTATTTTATTATTATTACATTGGCAGTTAAATAAAACTCTTATAATAGTATTTTCTCCAACATGTTTATATAACACAGCTTCACTTCCGCATTTGAAAGACTGCCGCGAGATTTTAATGACGAAACTCCAAGCATTTGGGGGCTTCAATTTGAATTCTGGGGATTGGAGTTTTTCTATCAAGACGTAAACTTGCGGTATCGCTGTATGTATGTGATTACAAGTTAAAAATAATATATATATATATATATATATATATATATATATATATATATATATATATATATATATATATATACAATAAAAAACATAATTAAAACCGGAATCTGTTTTGGGCAAAGTTGTGTTGTGGGTGGGACAGTAAGGGACCAGCTGAAAATAAATAATTTTACTGGAGTATACTGTGTCGTCTGTTCATGATTGACATGCACTTCCACGTTTTACCTCTTATGAAACAATGTGAAGGGCGGAGATATCTTACATTGGCACTTCTGTAAACCAGTAATCTCCGCTTTTCATTCATGCCAGGCTTTGAAGGGGGGTTTAATTCGGCTTTGACTGCTGCAACAAACGGAGCAATCAGAGATCTAGAATCCTGATTGTGTCATTTTTACCCAATCAGGTATCGCTGAGTGACGTTGTGATCCACCCCCTCCACTGACAGCTGGAACGCGTGGTTCTCTGCCTGACAGGGCATTGACCAATGATAGCAAACGTTTACTTGACTGACAACGCCAGGCTCCAATTGTTATTAGAGTGGGGCGGGTGCTGTGGAAGACGGTTCGTGTGTGAGCGTGTGGATTCTGTAAACGCTGGTTTGGGTCTCTGTCACTCTACGTTTCAGATTCTTAAAGCTGGAGTTTTTTCCCAGGACTGGCGTTATGTCATTCCTGCTGGAAACAGCTTTCTTCTCGGCAGCCGCCCCGTTGTACTGGCTAGGAGCTTTGACCGCGGTCTGGCTCTCCCTGCGCTCCGGCAGCCTGCTTGCTACCGGGTTTCGTGTGTGGGTGTTGGGGAACGGTCAGCAGGTGGGACCGCAGCTCGGCAAGTGGGCAGGTGAGTCTCAAGAATGCTTAACTTCTCGTAGTGTACGGACGGCGTTGTGGGTCTCCCACAGGTCTAACCTGCTTGCCATGCTGTGTTGTCTGAGCAGCTAGTTTGCAGCTCTTCAGTGCCTAAGAAACGGTCGGCTCGAATCTAAGTAAAATAGAAGTCAAGAATGCAGTCCTTAACCTCTGTACGTTGTGAACAAACACCCGGCAATATTAAGTAATAACAATAACGTGTTAAACGTGGCCTGTGTATTAGAACAGGATTGTGTATGAATTCTAACAGGTATGGTAAACATGTGCGTTCTGTGCAGCTTTTATAGTTTTTACACGTCGTTCGCCACCATTCGAATATAGTAACACACATTAACTGCATTCCTACTATGTACCTACAGTATATGGTATTCAAAACCTCAACATATATTTACAGCAACCATACTGGTATACAACTAGAATGTATTTTATTAACCTAATTGGATATTAAATTGAGTTATTTCTCTTTCTTGAACCATTATAACCACTCTCTCTTAACTGGCATGGCCAGTAAAAAACCTGTACTACTAGTTTCCAAATGGGAGTGTTACAGGGTCAACATAGGCGTAGAGATACAGTCTGTGAACCTTTGCTGCCATCACACCACAAGTATGTTGCAATCATTATCTTTATCTGAAGTCAGTTGGAACACTTTCCTGCCCTTTCTTTTAAAACTGCTGTTCAGTTCAATCTCAAGAAATCCAGATCCACTCTATAGACTTTGTCCTGCAGTGCCTTCAATCAAATTCCATTCCTCACTAATTCTTTGTGCTATACCTGTTTCTTGCAAGGGGTAGTTAATACAATTTGGCCTCATTCTAAAGCCTCTCTGTTATCTCTGCTGGTGTGGCTGTTGGCTCTAAGGATGTAGCATTATCCAGTCCATCCACATGTTTAAACCTCCCTGTTGTAATAGTGTGTGATATACAGAGCATCTGTCCAGAGATGCTACAGTATGATAGTATGGCATACATTGCTATACATTTCCATGGCTGAGATACTGAGTTCTCTGTGGTATGAATATAGTTACAGGTGTTTCTTTACCTGCTTCCAGACCTTGTTGTTGGCTTCTAATGTCAGATATTCTGTTCAGAGATTTACAAAAATACTACATTTTTTAAATGTAATGAATTAAACCACTGCATGCACTTTTGGCTATCCCAACACAGCTTAGAAAGGGATTGCCATATACTTTTAATTCATCCACTTTCTGGGTTGTCTGGAAAACGTATGCACATGCAGGGGCAGCAGGAGAGAGAGAGAGAAACAGTCAATCTTTTCACCCATCACCTGGTATAATACTGTAGGAGATATCAGGCTTGTAGTACATATTGCACACTTTATAACATTAAGAGAGTATTAAGAGAGTCCCATCTTAAGGGTGAGTTATGTGCAGTGCAATTATCTTTTAGTTTTATCCTAACTGTTAACCACACATTAATTTCATTAGTGCAACACATTTCAATAAACTTGTATGAAGCAAATGAACATTTTCAGAGAGGAATACAATCATTCTAACATTATAAAGCTACTTGTGGCAGGGTAGCGTCACACCCAGGCTCTTCCTGGCAGGAAAGAGACCAGAGACAGAAAGCTGCGGTTCAAGCGCATATGCACCCTTTTATTGCACAAAACAAACAGGAACAAAATACACATGGCACAGGGGCCAAGATGAATGGTTCAAATACAACAATAAACACTTGTAGGCTGGGCATTCACCTTCACTACACAGTTACAAACTCACCCTAACCTCCACTAAAAAAAAAGGATTTAGCTTCCCTTGTATACATGTGGCCACTCCCCAATTAGCACTTTGTGAATGTTGGCAGAGATGGATTTAACCCCATCCCTGCCAAACTTGCATTCAAAGTGACTGATCTTTATTTAAACCCAAGACACCAAACCACACACCCACTATTTACACGTGCAGAGCTTCCGCCCTGCCACATACCTCCCCCTGGTGCAAAGCACACATGGCCGCCACTAGCCTCTAGCCACCTCCCCCTTGATGAACTCCATCCTTCGTGGATGGGAGTCAATGTTGGTGCTCAGCTGGCCCCAGTCAAAGACCAGATGGACAGGGCTGCCCTCACCAACCCAGACAACCTGCTTCCTGGTGCCAGCTGGCCCCAACACTGTCTCCTGATGTGGCGGTCCTGGGTCTTCTGTTAGGGCAAGCCCCGCATTTTCGCAACCAATTATTTTCTTTCTAGTTTTGTGTTACAATAATTGTTTTTGGCCTCTAAGAAAATATATTGCGTTCGCACCTTCAAAAAGAGCCCTTCTAATAAAGGTTTACTTTATCCCAATGTTATCTTAGGTAAAATAATGCAAGTTAGTGCTAATAGGGGGCTGTGAAACTACCCCTAAGTGATCATCCTGCAATTCTTTAATATTGTGTGTTTTATGCAAAGGGGACAGAAATGACTTGCATACCCCGAGTGGTGATTTCTAAAATCACCTCACTTCAGAAATTCAGCTTTTTGTCTTGAGATGCGCCTCCTGTGGTTCAAAACCAGGTAAATAATGGTATAGAATTATGCAATACACACAGTTCAATATATGCAATTTTATAAAATGTCATGGGCAAGCTAAGTGTTCTTATTGGTTGTTAGTGATCACGTGACCAGGATGTCAGAACTTTTTTTTGCCTCATCACGTTATTAAAATGTAAACTAACTGCATAAAGATCAAAGGGTGTATGAGTCAACAGCTTTTAAAATGATACATTAGTCAAACACTGTCTGACAGTAAACAGATTTCCTTGGATTTAAATCTTTTTTTAATATTATTCTCAATCTCTAGCTGATTGGCGCCTTTGAGCAGCCCGGTCCTTTAGTACCGAATGTGACTGATCAGCAGTTTCTATAGCCGGGGCACAGCATTGTTGTGTTGGACCTTAACAATAAAGTCAGTTTTAGAAGCATTTAATTAGATATCAGTGTGTATTAAAGCAGAAAACGGTTTTGTTTGTGTTGCTATGAGTTACACCCAGTCTGCTTGCCTGCCTGCCTGCCTGCCTGCCTGGTGCCCCTCTGAGTTGAGCAAATGTGCTGAGTCTGAGAGTATGAGCACTGGGTCTTTGAGTTTAAAAAGAAAGTTTCCTGGTATGAAACTAAACTTTGTGTAGTATCAGATGTCTGGAAGAATGTAAGGAATTATACAAGCTTATTTTCTTGCCAATTATAAGCATTGTCAACATTAGAAATAATGTTTGTGATGGGTATCTTTTTATTGTTTTCGTATTAAATATGTATAATTTTTTGTTTCTAGTGCAGATTTTTAAATGAACCCCTCTATAGCTCTGTAAAGCTTGCTGTGCTCATCCTGGTTCCATTTTACTTCCTCTGACAGACTAAATTGCAGAGTTAGGGTGAGGCCTTACACTTTGAAATCATCCACTCGCTGTATATCGTGGTGGTTGTCTCTGGAAAACATTTGTGCAGAACTTTCAGGGGGCAGATGGTAAGGGAGGAACACTTCACATCTTTGAATTCAAGAAATGGTTTTGAAAGCATCTGAGTGCCGGGTCATGACACAGTGTAACAGGGCAGAGGCTGTGTGTGAACTGGTGACCATGCCCACCTCGAGAGAGCATTTGAACTGACAGTGTAACAGGGCAGAGGCTGTGTGTGAACTGGTGACCATGCCCACCTCGAGAGAGCATTTGAACTGACAGTGTAATAGGGCAGAGGCTGTGTGTGAACTGGTGACCACGCTCACCGCAAGAGAGCATTTGAACCACTATGCACAAGAGCAAGGCTTTTACCGTCATCCCATCGACAGGGGTCAGAATCGCCCAACACTGCCAGCTATATTATCACTCATTTTAATATCACCATATTGGTCTTGAATCCTTTAAAAATCTTAATAAGAAACTGAAACACAACTTTTATCAATGTCAGGACTGCCTGCTAATATAAGCTGAAGAAAACTGTTCAATCACAACATCACACATTGCAGTTAGACATGAACACACAAAATAAATTAAACAAAAAAAAATTACAGCGCACATATATATAACATACTGCTGACACCTCCTGACATGTCAGCGTTTCTGGATGGCACTGTGCATCTGACTGGTGCCCTTTTATTTAAGCTGGCATATTACTGGACAAAGTCCTCTGCTATCTGGTGATGTGTGTTTACTGGCTTGCTACGTGGTGTGCAGTTCAGTAAGCGTTGGACACAATCAGTAAACTATTGTTTGTAGTGTTTGTAGTGTTGCTCTTATTACAATGGATTGGTGGCTGGTTTGTGCAAAAGAAAAAAACACAACAGCAGTGACAAACAGAGAAACCAGTGGCATTTTGCATTTTTTTTTTTTACCATGGAATTTTAGAGGCCACTAAAAATGTGGCGTATGTAAAGCATGGTTTTCACCTGGCGTTCTACACCCGCTATCGAATTAGCACTTTGCCATTAATAATCCAATTTAAATGATATGAAATGTATTCAAATGAAGAAAAGAGCATGGAATTGGGTTGGATCTGGATACTAAGCGGGTGCAAACATTATAATGAGAAGTAAGGATTTTGCCTTTTAATTTGGCAATTGCTGACCCTCCAAAAACTTTGCACCTCCGCTTACAAGGTGCAAATCATTGTAGAAGTGAGTAACTACGAGCTGTATAAAGGTGCACCCCTGCCATTGGCTTCAGGATGGCTTCTGTGGTCCACTTCCTGATGTGGCGATGCTAGGCTCTTGTTGAGGAGGCATGAAACCCTTTGGGGGAGAAGGGCAAGACGGAGAAGACCCTGCATATTCACAGCCAGGGTCACTTTGTTTGGGATGCGGTGGTAAGGCATCATCCTAGACATAATAGCTGAATTTTACCTTTTCATCACCTGGTTGACAGTCCTCCTGGTAACACTGACAGCATTGACTTTCTCCACTGTAGAGGACTATGTGGCCCCTTTGGTAGTATAACTGATGCTGAGGCTTATCCAGATCACTCTGCATTAAATTGAGTTACCTCAGAAAACTTTACTTTTCCATGCGCCAAGAGGACTTTGCTGCCCTTCCTCTTTTTTTGTTTGGTTTGATTGCTGTGCTCCACAAATCTCATACAGTGCCTACTGCTCTCTGTACTAACTCGCCTCACCTCTGGGCTGTAAGTGGCTGCTTAATAGCCTGTTGCACAGGCGGCGCTCATTGTGACCCTCATTATCATGATTGTGGATCTTTATTTGTGTGTGTTGAGTAATTTGCATTGCTCTTAACATAGGCTGCAGTGCAAAATCATTGCCTGGCTACAATGCAATTTGGATTTTGCAGTCGCAATTGTTTGCACTACCCCTATCCTTGCATCAGCCCCTATATGTTTATTTTATTTTTATAGTATAAGCCACTATTTGATTAGTTATCCTGACGTAGTCTTTCTGTAAATGCACTTAGTGCTGAAAGAGTCCTTCATGTATTAAGCAGTGTGTAAATATGCAATATTTTGGCAATAAAACACATTAAAATCTACTGTAGCAGAACTGGGCAGTATGTTAATTGTTGCAGCCTTACCAACAATTCTGATTTCTACTAAACTAGTAAAATATGAACTCCTGATACTCAATATGCAATACTTTTCATTGAACATTAGACTTTTTCATTCAGCATGTTTATAATCCAGTTCATAGTGCAATGATATTTCTTAATTTTAACCAATGAATGTTAATTCTTAACCTGCAACATGTTGCCCAAGTAACTACAACAGCCATTTCACAATGTGATACTTTCCCTGTGTAGCGATACTGAATAGCTGGCATGGAGTGTAATCAAGCAGCACAGTCGATGTCCATGTGTTGCTCACTATCACACTGGTAGGTACCAGTGAAGTACTGTACACTTACACTACTTCCCATAATGCTCATACATATGGTACTTTGATTTCTAGGCTTTCTTCCTTATCACAGTCTCTGATAAAAGCTTGGCAGCTGTGCACTGACTGCACCATCCTGCTTTTGACTCACAAGCCACCTGCTGGAGTTTGATAGTACTACCTCTTCTGACTATAGACGGCTAAAAAAAAGATAATTGACAGTCAAACCATGCCAATCTGAAAATACCACTAAATAAAAAACTAAAATATTAGTGTTTTATGAGTAATTCAGTTAAACTGGGTTCAGTGTTTTGCTGCAGACAAGACTTTCTCACAAAATCAAACAGATGTCCCTCTTCAGAAGTGACCTTCAGCATAGCTTTGCACCATGTATATTTTTGTATTATAATTTTTTATTTTATTTAAGTATAATTGTTTGTTAAAAAGATGATCAATGGTCATGTACACTACTGTGTGCTGTAATGACTAATTTCAGCACAACAAGCACTGGGAACTTTGTTTATTCACACACAAAATAATCAATCTTTTTATTTTGTTAATATTTCTTGGCACAAAGGCTTTTTTTCCCGGTAAATGGCCATTGCGGATATGAAATCTAGATACCTGCAGGGTTCAATCCATTCTTTTTCACAGGATTTAGATCTAGTTCGGGCTAATATTTATAACTTTTATAAGTAAATATAACTTTTCGGTGTGTACTTTTGACGAGTGCCCAAATTACTGTAATAAACCACTTGCCTTTTCGAAGAATGTATTTGTTTTGCGAGACTCTGGTTCTTCACTAAAACATCATGAAACCGGTTCATTGTTGAGTACTTTTCAGGGGCTTTACCATATGATTTGTATCCAAGTGCCCTAACCCTAACCCACTCAGCCAAGCAGTTGCTTACTACAGTTGATGAGAATCAAAGAATCCATTGAAGCTATCTGCAGCTGGATATGAAATCCGGATTAGACCCTTCTTGTCTGTACATCATTATCTTCCCTAATGCGCTCTTAACTTTCTATATATGGTTATCTTACTTCATGTACTCTTCTTGTTTAGGTTCACTTTGTATATTGCTTTCTGTTTGTCATCGCATCACAGGGTTTTTGAAACTCAGAAGTGTGAAGCATGCATGTGGCCTCCTATAGAGCTGTCAGACTTGTCTTCTCTCTCAGTGCAGCTGGCACACCATATAACCATTAACCTGCCCCCTGCAACACTTTGCCCCCAGTGGACAAAATAAAATGATTCCATGTGGTATTTCGCAGATTTATTTCTTAAAGTAATTGTAGCTAACAAAATAATTCCATACATTTTTCTTGCCGTGCAAAATATCGGTCTCAAATGTGCAGTTATGAAAGAACCACATGTTTTTTAAAAAAAAACATGATATCTTATACTACACTAGGATCATTGTTGTCTTGTACTTCCTTGGTCACTGCACCTAAAGAGTGAATTTGTCCCCACCCCTTCGGGCCCTCTTTTATGTCAGTAACCAACCAGCTGCTTCCCCTGTCGACTGAAATGGCTTTGCAGCCAGTAAGATCCTGGAAGGCAACCAAACTGATCAGATGTCCTTTTTAAAACCTTGCTGTAACTTGTGCTTCTTCCAAAACTGCACACTTGAGACCTTTATCGTGAATGAAAGTGCAAGACAGGTAAGATTTATAAATGCCTTGTGCTGGCTACAAGCACTTTAAATCCACCATGGGCAGAGTGTTGCAGGGGGACAGGTCATTGTTTGAACTCTGGTGTATCAGCTGTACCTAGAGAGAGAACATGTTTTGAGAGCTCAAAAAAACCAAAACATTGACTTAAAGATTCAAACTTAGAACGAAGCTAGTTTGACAAAGTTTTTACGCGTTAATGGGCCATATCAATGATACCGAAAAAGTTCAAAAAAACAAACAAACAAAAAAAAACTTTTACCTGAATACCAAATGTACCCATGTCTTTTTATTTAAGATGAAATGGATGGATAAAATACAATTGGTTTACAGTATATGGTGCTAAAAATCTTTAGTTCAGAAGATTCTTTTACATAGCTGTTGGAACATACTTTTAAAGGGCATATGAAATCATTCCAAATAATTTTTATTTCATAGCAAGTCGGTCTGCTGCAGAAAACAAGTTATACATCACCATCTAGTGGCAGGAAGCAGTACTTCAGTGTTTGGTTTAAATTTTTTTTTTCTTCTGATAATCTTGCAATGTAGGATAAGTATACGCCAATGTAAATACATCGCGTTTCATGTTACTTACAGCAAGCACAAATATTTTAATAAAGACATTGTTCCAGAACACGGTCTATAATTCATATATACTGCCATTTATCGTATTAAAACAAATCTACCATTGCACAGATGTTGCTTTTTGCATTCACTTGTCCAGGTGTAAATACAAGGTTTGTGGACACTATTAAGTATATTTATTTCTAACATTTTTCATAATTGATCCTTTCATACTGTATGGAAAAGCAAATTTATAGTTTGAATTCAAAAGCAAATGGCCCTAAAAGGAAATTAAGACATGAAAATAAATAATCCTAGCTTCTCGAAGCTTGCTGCTGTTCAGTGTGTTTTTTTTTTTTTTAAACTTGAAAAATGAAAATGCACAACTGGCCCCAAGTTTCCCTCAATCCTAGGTGTAGATGTAAGACTGATCAGGGACCGGGATCGAGTGAGAGATAAGCATGTAGTGGAGAGTTTATGAAATCTGTTGGCTACAATAGTAGAAATACTTCACTACAGTGGTCCACTGGCAGATCTTACGTATTGCTCTTTTAAACTGCTTTTAAATCACACAGTTTAACAAAAATATTATATCTACAGCTTTTCCCAGAAGTATTGACATCCATGGTTTCAGATCAATCAGACGTTAAGCTGTCGGAATGTACTGTTACTACAGCACTCCCCCTTTAGAATGTTAGTTAGGAGCCGTTGTTACACAACCATGCTATTTGTGTTGCGCCTTATAACAAGAAAGAAAGTGCTGGTGTAATGGCTTTAAGAGGCAAATAGGAGCCACAACCATGTCGCCTGCTAAATCATTCCACAGTATAAAGGGCTGCTTTATAAAGAGGGAGCACTGTAGTTGGGTACTTCAGTACTGATTTTGCATGACCACATATGAATGAACACATTAGTAGTTTCATTTGAATTGTCTTTACATAGACAATGCATAATTGTATTTATTGGTGAGTGATGTGGCTAGGAATCTTGGTGAGCCAAAACTTTAAAAAGCCTAATCTAGGATGTGATGAAAAACAGAAGCAAAGAACTCAAAATCAAATATCATGAATGACACATGGGTTCATACAGGGCATTCTAATGTTAAATTCTTAAAGCAAGAATGTTGAACACCCCCTGCTTTTTACTACTTCCAAAATAAAATCCATTTAGTTAAGAAGAGTGACACTCATTCAGTGTATGTTTATTGAAGTCTTTCTTTGGATTTCCCTCAGATTCTCTAAATCTGCAGCACAAGCTTTTTGCACCAGTCTAGGGGCTACAGTATCTTTAGCCACTCTTTATAACAGACCAGTTTCAACGGCTCATTACTGAAAGGCTTTCTTCTCACCACCAAACTGTAACTTCCAGCATTCTGTGTGGGTGTCAACCCCCATTCTAACATTGAATCAGTATTATTGCATCAAACTTGGAGGGGAATGAAGTGAGTAGTGTCTCTGTTTAGGAGCACCAGTGTATTTTAACTGGGCCTCATTTTAATGCACAAACTGACCAAAAACTTTTCAGTATTGTGACATAGTAGGCAATGTACCATTGGGTAACATCCCAATGTTTCCAATCATTAAGTACAGTCATTTATACACGTTTTGCGTTGCCTTATGATGCCACCATATGGGGACTAAAATGAGGACAACATGCAGAATAAATGAACCCTATTCTGATGACTCTGCTGAGGCAGAGGGGGAATCAGTTAATTGCCGCTCTATGGATAGAGTTCCTCATCACAAACAGTTAAAGTTGAACATTCCTCCAATTTGAAGCCCAGGGCAGAGCAGAGAGATTATATAAGCATGCCAGGGCGCATTATTGCTGCTGATGTGCATTCCAGCGTGATCAGGGGGCTCCAGGCCTCTTGCACTGCATCTTGTGATTGGTGACTACTATTCCAGCTTCCTCTGACCAATCACAGTGCAGTCCATGTTGTGGTAACTGGTAAGCAACAACAAATTGGGGGGCGGTTATGTTGATCTATCCTTATATTGCCTTACTAATGCAATCATGATATGTATATATATATATATATATATATATATATATATATATATATATATATATATATATATATATATATATATATATATATATATATATATATATATATATATATATATATATATATATTTTATATATACATACATACATTTATTTTTGAGAACCAATGAAGTCTGCCACATATCCCGGGAGGCCCTCTCCACCCCCATTCAGAACATAACTGAACACCATTGCCACTGTCGCTTTCTCTTCTATTACAGTGAAACTTGAAGTCAAGGCTATCTGACACATACTGTAGAAGTTCCATCAGCTGATTGGGGGAGAGCAGACTTGTTTGGGATCCTGTGTGGCAGGGCTGGGTTGGGAAGCAGTAATTTGTGAATAGGGGGGAAATGCCATTCATGCTGAGAGTGTCATGTGGCTGTGAGCCAGTGTGTATGAAGCAGGGGCTGAGCTCTCTGAATGGTGACTCGTTATGACTGGCTCTCAAGCAGGAGGGGGTGGGCACACGCACCCACTCACGTGACAAGGACACTGTCTTGGACACGTGCAGTCACTGGGGCTGCTGGAGAGAGTGCATTGCAAATATCCAGCCCCTGGGCTATTCCTATTTCCATTCGGTATCTCTCTCTCTCTCTCTCTCTCTCTCTCTCTCCTCTTTGTCTTGCTGTGCTCCCCTCTCTTTTCTTATCCACCATTTAGCTGGTTTTCTCCCTATTTTTCCATTCTCTGTCTCCTGTTTTGAAATGATTGTTGAGCTGCCAGGATTGTGAAGTGACTGTAGTGCAGTCACCTTGCTTCATTTAAGAGGGGTCTGGGTGCAACTGCCACTAAACATTACATTATAGCAAGAAAGCCCATGCAACCTGCAAGTTACTAAATTACCAGAGATAAGAACTGCTTTTGGTCTGTTACCTTTATATGCAACAGAAAAAGGGTTATGTTAAACAGAAAACAAGTTATATTTTGATTGTAACATTCCCTGTAGTCTCTGTTGTATTGAGTCCTACTTACTTACAGCAGCAACCTAACATTCTCTGTGACTTGGTGTTATATTTGATAAAATGCTGTTGTTCAAATGGACTAAGGGGTTAGGCCCACATGATTATTAAGGATTTGGACCATAAATGAAATGGGGAGCAATGCATGTGAATGTACCTCACACTGTTGTTAGAATGTAAACTAGTTTATGAAACAGGCTGGCTGAGGCTCTTATTTTGCCTCTGAATATGGAACATTTGGATTATGGGTACTTGGAATAGTTCATTTTCATGACTTGAGTATTCCTTAAATGCAAGTGATAGAGCATGATTCACAAAGCTTTAACCAATGAGTTATTTGAATGCTGAATTACCTACCGTTTTTAACCATGTATAGGTGTTCATGTTTTAACCCTGTCGCAGCTTTTTAACTAGAAAATGCAGTGCTTCTTTCTGTTCTGTTGAGACCTTTTAAAATGGCAGAGAAGGAAACCTCTATTAGCATTGGTTTACAGTGAAATATACTGACCAACTAATAGCTGGAACATAAGTTCAGAACATTTACGAACACGAGGAGGCCATTCAGCCTATGTAAGCTCGTCTGGTCCCCAGTAGCCAATTGATCTCAAAACTTTGGCAAGTTGGGTCTTGTAGGATCCAAGCGGTTCTGGCTCAGCAACATGACTAGGCAGCCCATTCTAGCCCTCTTAAGATATGGGCAGTGCTCTCAACCCCCAAACTTTTAGGGTTCATACAGGATCTTGAACCATTAAGACTGGAGACTTCCCCTAGGATAAAATCATGGAAGGAACTATTGTTTATGTTGAAGTGTAGCACACACTACATCTGGCACATTTTGAATTCACTGTATTTGCTAGGGTTTGCAGGGCTGCACTGTGCACTGATTCTGTTCTTGCCATGGCTATTGTCATGGTTCCCTTGCTATAACAGAGCGCAGGTAGTAATTCACCACTGGAGGAATATCTCCAGTTTCAATAAACAGTACCTGACTCTCATAATGGGTAGCCAGTGGGGAACCAACCAACAATATTTTTGCCAATTTTTCTGTTTGTTTTGGATACACAAATGGCATAGCTACTATAGTACGGGAGTTTTATCGAATCGGTACTTTTTTGATTTTCCATGAATGTTGCCTGTTTTTGTAAGGTACAGATTTATATAGATTGCAAAAGTATCCAGATTTTTTTTTACCCAAATCAAGTTGCAAGTACATTATACTCAAACTAACTCCAACCCAGTGCAGATTTATTTTTATTTTGTTTGTTCATTGTTACTTCTGCATTTAATAATTGGTCAGTGTAATGATTTATTTATTTTTTTCATGAATCACATGATGTGATCTTCTTGAAATGGCAACCCATTGCTTCAGATGTAACAGACCTGCAACGTTACACAGCTTACTTTGAAATCAAGGTTTTTTTTTAAATTAAAAGAACAGATTACTGTATTAAAGTAACTCATTTAAACCAGGACTGTTGTGTTTTCTGTTTGAATTGGTCCCGTTTAGTTTGTGATCTGTCTCACAGTGTTTGCATGTGTGCTGCAGCTTGCTGGTGCTGCTGCTCCTGTGTGTTGGAAGGTACTGAATCTTTAATGTCAGGAAGCTGAGTAGCTAGTTTGTATTCCAGTGCTGTAGCTGTACCAGACAGAACTGCAGCAGTGAGCTGCTATTTTTAATCTCTCGCATTCTTTTTTTAGCCCATAGAATTTTTAGTAGCTGCGTCGTACTGTCAAGATGTCAATATTCCTAAACGTGATGGAGCTAAGGCTCTTCCTCTCTTCCCCTGAATCGTAAAGAAATATTTAATAGAATTTTTCATGTATTTATTTAATTAATTCAGTTGTGTGTCTCTGCCCCCCCTGATCTGTATGTATGTATTAATTTTAATTGTTGTGTGCCTCTGCCCCCGTATGTATTTTGGGTCAGTCATTGGTATTCGTGCATGTCCGTTTTATTGTCGTGTGTCACAGGAAACGCATGAGCTGCTTCCACGTGAGGGGAATTATCCTACACTACCCTTCGCCCACACTCTCACACTCCCCAGTAATGACCTTTTCAACACAGAAGAAACAAGCTTTGTTCTCAAGTCTGAGTTCTGTGTGTAGTCATATTGTGAATTTGTGCTTGCTGTTCATATACACAGAATCTTACTTGGCTATGCTCAGGAATATGTACATATTTCAAAACAGTTATCTTTGAAATTCTACTGGGATCTCTACTGGCAGCATTTCAGATCCCACTGCAGGACGCAAGACTCCCATTGTACAATAGTTTGAGACATTACAGGTTTTACTGTGGGCTTAATTAGACAAAACATAGAGAGCGAAGGCTCAAGTGTATTTAATGATGTGTAAAACATGGAATGGCTTGTACTGCTGTGCAATGGGAACCCATCCCTGCTACAGTACCAGTGCCAAAATCAAATGCTGGCCGGTTTCAGATTGAGATATCTTACTAGTGTAAATGTACTTGTGATGTAAAAAGTTCTATTTGTCCTTTTGTAATGCAATGTAACCTTTTTTTCTTTCTTTAGTTGGTATTGCATGAGGAAATGTGCAGTGCTCCTGCTTGAATGCTGAGTGAGCAAGGGAAACAATAGCGCATAGGTAAGCCTAGAAAATGCAGCGAAGGAAAGAAATGAGGAGTGTCATTCTGAAAACTTTAATCTGGAATTTTGTTGAGTTTTGTAAAACTATGATTGACCACCCTTCTATCACTATTGGCATGACTAGACTAAAATGAGTAGCCAACAATGTTTGTGCTGCTTGTTTTAGTACAGGAGACAATCGTAACATTATTGGTGTACTTATTGAATTGACACCCCTACATCAGGATTCATACTCCTAAATCAGGATCAAATGACATTAACAAAAGTCTGCTTACTAACGCAATGTAAAAGTGCTGGCTCACACTCCTTCACACACAGACACAGACAGGGTTGCCCTCACAAACCCGGACACTCTGCCTTCTGGTGCCAGCTGGCCCCAACATGGTCTCCTGGTGCTTTTTTGCTTGGGGTGGTCCTAGGCTTCTGTAAGGAGGTGCCGGGTGTCCCCATTGTCCCTTCTTGGCGCTTCTCTCCAGAGGATCACCCCGTCGATCGTACAAGCCCTGGGCTTGCTGTTGGCAGCATCGCTTACTATCGCATCCCTTCTCTCACAGACAGCGGCTCCTCCCCCTCCAGCTGTTGAAGGTGACTCCTCCCCCTGTGGCTCTGGAGACGGCAACGGGAATGTTGAGCTTTTTTGTTCCCCCACGGTCATCCATTTCCTGTCCCAGACTCGTCCATACCCAGAGTAGCCTACTCCATTCACACAGACACAGTATGATGCATTATTGTGCAATGGACAGATTCTACACTTGTAAATGTTAACATTAAAGTTTTCGTTCAAGATCATCAATGCTCTTGCAGCCAGTGCAGATGACAATGTCACGTCATGCCTTTCTCTTTTACAAGTTGGCCTAATCCACCCGTCTCTGTCTGTCACACCTGACATAGTGAAGACCATAACTGGCTTGATTTTTGCACCAATCCTAGGCAAACTTTTATACACTCCTAGCCTCGTATAGACATTTTCTATAATCGGATACATTTACACAATTATTTTATTCTACACTCCTAGCCTCCAGCTTTATTCATCACTTCAGGATCACTTCATTGACCTTACTGATACAAGAGTACCTTTGCTGCGCATTTAGTTGACAACGATACCTGCCAGGTGTCTGAAGTGCAATAAGTCACCATATTGTAACCTTAAGCAAAATAAATAATAAAAACAAAAAAAAACAAACTAGATTCTTACATTTTTTCCCCATTTGCAAGTATAGAGTATTACTGCAAGTAATAAAAAGGTATAATGTTCTTTTTTAGTAGACAAGGGTGTGCATAGCATTGTTAATCACATATAGTAATGTCTTATAAAATAAAACATTCACACAAAACAATAAACCATTTGTGTAGGCTACAAAAAATCATAGACAACAATGTATGAGAAGTTTAAAATAAAATGTCTCTTTTTTTTTTTTTTTTTTTAGCTTTTTTGCGAGTCATCTACAAATAAAATCTACTTGCATGTCTAGCTAATAATGACTATTAATTACCTTAAAATTACTATCAGTAACACAGTGTCTTCAGGGGACTTTTTGGTACACCAGGAAATTGTCAAAAGTAAAAACTACAGATTTTACAGCAGAAACAAAGTTTGCAGTATGAAAACTAGGGTGGTTGGATGACAAGCAAAACAATAGTACATTTTCAAAAACATCAGCATTTACTTTAATAAACATCTGCATCAGAGGATCCTTTTGAAAGAAATACAAACGCTGAAAGAAGTGCATACTACAACATTAGCGTCTATTTATTAATACCTATGAAACATTGGTGATAAAGAGTGACTCATTCACAGTGGTGTTCATTAGATTTACAGTCAGTTCCAGAATTATGGAGTTGAAACTTATGATTTGTTCCAACCTTTGCCAATTGGACCAAAAGTGTAATGTTTAAATGCAGTTACTCTGCACCCATGTGCTCAGGGATTCCCAATATATTTTGGTTTTGTTGCAGTATGACAGTGTTTATATGGACAAGTCATGACAGTTTTCCTCAAAGTTTTTGTCGTGCTATGCTGTTCTGATTTAGGAAAAAAAAAGTTTGCCGTACCAATGCAGATTACTCAATTCATAGTAATTTAGAGGAGGCGATATTTAAATGTCTGTGTCTGCCTAATAATTAGGAAAAGAACGACTCTGAATATCGTGAGGAGAACTTCATGTGTTGCCGTGAAGATTAAAAAAATTAACAAGAGGACATTCCGAATTATCACTCATTACTTGTTTGTGTCTCGTTACCTTTCCAACATGCATGCACGCACACACACTCATAAAAGTATATAAAATCAAATTTCTATTAAGTATAAGTTTTACTACTTAAAAATAGATATGAATAACATCTAAAAGTTTTATTTAATTAAGTTAGTCTATAAATGTATGTGGGAAAACAAGGTGTTGATCGGTATGATCCTTAGGCCTATATGAATAGAAGATTGAGAACAGGGGGATATGTAAAAATACATACGAGGATCCTGAGCAGCTTCATGCACTGGCAGTTCTATAGGTGGAGTACCAGCCTAATGTTCCTGTACACATCTGCCAGTCCCTATACCCTGCCTCTGCTCCGAGAAGCCAGTGACTGCTGGTCTGCAGCTGCGGTAGAAGTGCCAGGCGCAGAATCAGCTTAATGCACACACATTGTAATGAAACGTGGATGTCTTGCAATATTATAAACATTCAAACAAAAGTCTTTATTTAAAGCGATACAGTACATTTGTTTAACTATATCCATTACTTATTGCACAATATGCCAATTGATGCTAACAATTCATTCCAGTTCAGTGCGGTGGAAGAAGAGGTGGAGCTCTGTTATTCCTGTGACATGTTAAAAGAATTATAGAAAGAAAATACGACTACTACTAATCATAATAATGAAGCTAAAAGTTAATATGAGGCTAAAGGCTATACAAGAGGTTTACATTTGCAGCGTCTTTTGCGTTCTTTCGTGTGTGTGTGTGTGTGCGTGTGTGTGTGTGTGTGTGTGTGTGGTTTGGTACGGTTTTGCCGAGGAATAACTTCTTGATCTTGACTGCTGAAATTTCGTGACACACAAGCACGATTCCTGCTCCGGTTTACATGTTTTTTTACAGCTATTTTTATCGTGAGAAAGCGATTGACCCTGCCCTTAAAGTCGCTCTGACCAAAGGATGTTCTTTTGCTGTTTCACTATGTATTTGCGTGACCACATCACACAGTCATGACTGTAGAGTCGATTTTCACGTGCATGTAAAGCCAGCCTATGAAAATTAAAGCAATAGATTTTTAACTGTTCATGATGATACTGAAATAGATTAGATAAAAATGAAATGGATAAAGCAATTTTATATTGAGCTATTTTCTAGGTGTTTTTGTAGGGGGGATTTTGAATGTACTACTCTAATTCATTCTTACCAAAAGAGTTCTGTAACTGTAGAGGACAAAGACATTTCTAAATAATGTATTTTTTCAGTGACCTATTGTATCTTGTCAAAGTCCCTACTTTTAAAACTCTTGTCCCTTTGAGGGCCATTGGCAGTCATTGAAACTAGCCAAGTTGACTCGGACATTACTAGAAAACGGATATGAGATTAAAAGGCAATGCACTAAAGCCTGGATGCTCCATAGTGCTCCATCATTTTGAAATCCTGTACTAACAGCCATTCACACTTGCTGGAAATCTGATCAAATGAGAAGAGAATTTGAACAGGAGGATACGTAACCTACAATTTTTGATACAACTTATTAATTCCCAACAAGTTTCTTGCATTTCTGTTCAAAGCACTCCACAAACATTATATCATGTGGTGTTCACTATTTTTGTGAATCATCTAAATGTAAATCTAATGTGGCCAACATGAATAGCATCTGTTTTCATTGAAGTACAGGATGTATTTGTGTTTTTAAATGATACAACACTGTTTCTTAGTTAATATGTTGTGTGTAGAGAGGCCTTTTTAGTGTAATAGAAATCATTTTGCAGTTTGAGCTCAAGATGACATGTCTTAAAACAATTCGAGACACCTGTACACTGCAAACGAACTTGCTGTTTCCTAAAGCTTTTTATTACCTGTGTTACATTTGCTGTCCGGTATTTTGTTCTCTTTTGATTAAACTACTGGGCAGGCTGTTCCTTTTGTTTGATGCAGATTTTCTGCAGGAGTAAGTTATTTCTACCTTAAAATCCATGTTGTTTTTAACCTTAAAATCTCGTGTCTCCCTTTTAATTAATTGTTTAATTTGAGAGCTCTCTCTTTAATGCACCCCTTAGTAAAGTTTGCCATGGTAAATTTGCCCTTTTCATGTTTTTCTATGCTTTATCATACCTCTCTGCTTTCCCATGCTTGTGTGCTATTATTCTTGTTTGCTATGATGTTTCCTGAATTAAGAACCCCTCTCCAGTGAGGTGTGAGTTTCCTGCAATCCCCTTGCTCCACTGCATCACTACCTTTATAGCTATTCTCCCTCCCACGCACGCTGTGGGACCTCAGAGCTTTCTAAATACAGACCATACTGCTCCCATCTTGCTTCCCTTCTTTGTTTCTTAACACTGCATTCTGTGCTCTCCAATTTGTTTTTTCACTTGTCCATTATGCCTTTAATATATATATATTTCTGTTGCCTTTGCTGTAAAATAGTTTGGTTTATTGTGTATTAGAGCCCTCTAAATGGGCTCATGATTATGCCTCCCACCCTGACCTAATATCCAACAGGCTGCTATGGAATCTGTCTCTTATTATCCAAACTCACAGACCAGGTTTCTTTTTTTTTTTGAAAGCTCCCCACTCTTCCCCCTCCCTCCTTTTCATTCTCCTTGATTTCTATTTTTAGTCAGCCCTGTGATGCTTGCTCACCCCCTTTTCTTCTTCGTCACAACCCCCCACTCCTCTGCCAGTGCAGCTCTGCTGGGCTGTGGCTGCTGATATAAATCTTTTAATCAGCCTCAAGTCTTCAGCACTGAGGCAAGCAGAGGTCAGCAGGACTTGCCTAGAATACTGAGATGGGAGAGAGAATAAAGACTCTTTCTAAAAATACCAGCCTGCCTCTGGCTCTCTATTTTTAGACGTGAGCATTCAAAACAGGGGTGATTAGGTACTGGCTTAAAATAGCCATCCACTTTAGCAAGGTGAGGACAGACCAAGCAGGGAAATCAGAGCAGCAGCTCACAATTGTACAGGTTAACCAATTAAGCGCTTGGATAAAGCTGCCTTGTTTACCCTATAATAATCTCACCTAGCAAAATGGCATTGTGTATGCCTTGTAGCCACCACATTTCTGTCCATGTCTTTATGTTCTCCATGATTTCTTTCCATCTCTACACAGGACTGTACTGTAGAGATGGCATACTGTGCAGCAAGTTCAATGCATTCACTGGGTTTAGCACTTCTACCAGCTTTACTATGTATTGCATTGTTTTAATGTCATACTGGTTTAAACACATGTGGTTAAATTATTCCATTCCCATCATCAGTTTCTCCTACACTACAGTGTACAATGACAGCTCTCAAGTCAAGAATGAACATTCAAAGAGGAAAAAACTGTTATTTGCTCCCAGTCCCGAGTTATCTATTCAAGATGCTGGTAACCAGGGCTTTGCAACTTTGTTTTGACAAGACAGCCCATGCCCTTCTCATATCACTTCAATGGGACTGAGCAGAAAGGTGATACTCAACTCTGCTGAGTATCAGGAGTACATCAATAACCAGACACAGAATGCATTCGAACATTGTTACAAAACACGTGTGTGTTTTGCTGTGGAACTTGCAGTACTGGGTATTGCATTGATTTATATTGGTGTTCATTAATTAAATGTATTTTACTGTACATCTAGTCTACCGTCTATATGTGGTACATGTACAACACATCGTAATTAAAAACATAGCTGTAAAAATACTAATTGTAGTGTTCTGTGATGTATTGTGCAGCCCAATTAGCAATGTAGAAAGGGGGAACACACCGTTTCCAACTTACAAGTCACTGGTATGTAGGGCTGCAGGGAGTTTCACTTTTAAAAATCAATGTCTGCCTTATTTGTGTCTGAATGTAGTTCTGCAGATCTGGAATATGTATCATTTCTAGCATACTCTTTCCTTACATATTATTATTATTATTATTATTATTATTATTATTATTATTATTATTATTATTATTGAGTTTCTTTGTAACCTGGCAACTGCAGCTGTAATTCCAGGTGTGCAGCGCCCCTTATTGGTAGTACTGAAAATAACACTAAATTTGGAATGTTGTGTTAAACATCGAAATGAAGCTTTCTACACATTCAAATTATTTAGCAGCATGTAATCTATGTATGAAATCATTAATTTATTATATTTATATTTTATTGATAAATTACATATGGTTTTGCCAAAGCTATGGATTAAATGTGACCCGTTCAAACATGTGAAAAAGCTGCCTTGAATCCAGAAAATCAATGCCTTTTATATTGAGTAGATAGAGTAGATAGGCTACTTTTCAGTTGAGCATGTATATACAGCAAGTGTGGCCACTCCCCCTGCCACACCAAACTTCAGTTACTTCTATTAAGTTATTCAATTGGGCTGAATTGTGATGCTTGATGCACCATTTTACATTGAGCTCCATCTTTGGTCCAAATGAAACTTCTTAATGTGAAACTGCAATAGTCATGAATGTGAGCAGTCATTTGTATCAAATGTGCCACGCTACATGTATGTGAAATATTGTTTTAAACATCATTTTTGCCGTGAATGGCAGAGTTCAGTAAGACACTAGTCTATTACACTTGCAAAACTGAACATGATTGTGGGATTGTTAATAAATACACACATATCAAGTAATGTATGAACTGTCAAGCCCTCGCAATTATTGTAGATTTAAATTCCAGATATTTGCAAAGACATTGCTACTAATTCAAGTGATTCATTGTACTTTAATGTATCACATTTATTTAAATGCTTTTGTACACATGTCATGTTTCTATCGCTCCTCTAGCTTTATCATAAATTAAACCATTTAAAAATGCCTGCACTCACAAAGGCAGTAGTTTACACTGGGTGGTAATTGTGAGAAAGCACACTTTCTTTGTTTTAATGTACCTAATGTTTTGTGTTTTTCAATGTCAAAATGAAAGCAGTCTCCAGCAGCAGAGTGGAGAGAGCAGCTGCTGTTACCTGGTTTCACCTGAAGGATTTGGATACAACCTTAGTCTTTCTCTCTCTCTCTCTCGCTGTCATTGGATACGTCTGACTCTCTCTCTTTGTTTCTGTTTGTATTTAGTTGTCACCGGAGCTACAGATGGAATTGGAAAGGCCTATGCCGAGGAGGTAAGACTTGTAAAACGTACAGCTACATGTTGCACGAAAACCCAGGATAAAATATCTACGTGAACTGGTAAGGAAAAGGTGGGGTTGGTTTGTTGGTATGCTGTAACATGGTATGTTTTATCATTAAATACAGTGCACATCCCCATCAAATATTGAGTGATGTCGGGGAAATAAATTCACACCAGTGCGTTGTCTTTGTAGTAAGGAAAAGCTTTAATTAGGAGCCCGGGAGGTTACACAAGTGGAATTTCACAAGGCAAGCTCTCAGAACAACAGTTTGCAACGTTACTTATACCTCATTATGATTGCACAATTAGTATCGCTTATTGGTTAAAGTTTGCTGCATAGGTGTGTAAGTCCATTTGTCACTTGGTGATTGGTGCTGCTTCTGCCGCAGGGGCTGTCTAAGACGAACTTTGTAAAAGTTCTGTTCTTGGCTCCGGGGTGTTCTCCCACTGTCCTTGCATGCAGCTTTATCAGGTACACAGCCCACGGTTGGTTTCTGTTCCTGGTATTCTTCACATCACATGTTATCTGGTGGCTGCAGTCGATGTAATGTCTATATAAACACCCTGGTTAGTCGTTAGTTTGTTAAACTTATAATCCCTACTTCATTGAGTAACACATTACAGTTGAGGAACTATGGCATCCTGATAGCCAATTCCCCACACCAATGTGTGCGTCTTTTAGTGTATAGGATTGAGATGTACAAAATGATAGCAGTACAGATGGCATTTGTTGATTGTGTTGGCTCTCTGTACTTTTCTGGAAGGAGTTTTATTGCCACTCATTTGAATGAGGCCAACTAATACTGCAGAACAATGACCAATAGAGAACATTGCATCCTTACTACTTAAAGTGGTTTTGGCTAACAAAATACAGTCTAATGCATACTGTCACCATTCTTATTGAAGTTGCAGTACCACTGAAATCAAATTTCAATACAGACAATGAAAAGTATTATACATTACAAGTAGTGTGCATTTAATTGAAAATACAGTTGTGAACTTTTAAAAAGTATACACACATTTCAGATGAACTGCACTTAAAACCGGCATGTCCTATTCTGGTCACTGACATTTTTAAACCGCAAAAGCACGGCGTCCAACATCAGGGTATTGAGCAATTTGGAAAAGCTGGCAACACAGCTTGCTGTTCATAGGCCTGTATTACTATACCCTGGTTTTTCAGAATGGTTAACTGGAAAGTTTAAATCTGCAGCAACATCTTTTCAATACTTCATGGAAATGTCATTGATGTGTGAGCACTATGACAACTCGAAATACTTCATAGGATCGGGAGGCCCAAAACAGCACTAAAATACAGAGGCGCTCATCTGGATGCAAGTTAATATATTTGAGGGCACCAATAGGAAATTTGTGTTAAGTGAATTTGTATTATAAGAAGTTATTTACACTAAGCAACAGCAAAATTTGGCTGCGACCATGTAGAAAATTCTTGGTGTCAAGAATCGTCTAGTCCAAGTTTGCGTTTATGAGAATTGTAGGTCACGATTGCGGAATCACGGACGGAATCGCGGAATTAGGCATTGGGAACGGAATTGGCATTTTGGGAATGGATTACTGCTTTGCAACTGCACCTTTTAAAAAACAAAAAAAAAAAAAAACTGCACAAACAGTCTTTTAGCGCTGTTATTCTCCTATAAAATATAATGGATTGCTTTGAAAACTACATTACCCAGACGCCCAGCGATGATGCGTGTATAAAACGTTTTTGTATGTTTGTTTATTTGGATCACATTGGATAACAAGTAAACAGGTGGTTTTGTGGGCGTTACGCTGATGGACTGTCTGTCTCTGTTGCGGCGCTACCTGTGTGCTTTGTGAGTCGAGTTGTTTTAAAAAATAAAAAAAGCAAAGCTATTTTGTGAGTTCTATTCTGTGGAATAATTTTGGAGTTAGTATATACAGAAAAGTGAAAAGCACCTGAAAAAAAAAGATCAACAACCCACAGATTAAAAAAACTTAACTAAATAAATGAATACATAAATTCATTTATCGCAAATCCGTTACCCCGTCACCTGCTCAACACAAGGAAACGGCACGGTGGTTGAGGTGAAACCTTTAGTTTTAAAACTTATTCTTTCTAATTTATGATTTAATTCCTTAGTAATACTACTAGTGATTTTTAGTTTTTGTTTTACTCGTGTTGCTATAACATGGCTCTCTCTATACTCTAGCTACTGTAGTAATAACAGAACATGGTGAAAACTGTAGATTCTACAATGAGTGGACCAATAAATACTAATACATTTATTTTACCAACTGTACCAAACGCAAAGCCAATGTGTTTATTGTGAAATGAATGTGTCAGTAGTTAAGGAATACAATATGAAACCAAACAAGGAGCTTTTAGAAATACGTATCCAGAGGGCACAGTAGGTAGAAGCTCAAAAGTAGAAGCGCTAATCTCTTATACTATTAATGTCACATACATTTTAAAATGTTTGTAATGATACTCTGTAAAATGTTCACACTGTTCTATTATTAAAGTACATACGGTAAAATGTGTAAGTCTTGTTCAATATATGAACATTGTCATATACAGTACTGTGCAAAAGTTTTAGGCAGGTGTGAAAAAATACTGTAAAGTAAGAATGCTTTAAAAAATAGACATGTTAATAGATTATATTTATCAATTAACTAAATGCAAAGTGAGTGAACAGAAGAAAAATCTAAATCAAATCCATATTTGGTGTGACAACCCTTTGCCTTCAAAACAGCATCAGTTCTTCTAGGTACACTTGCACAAAGTCAGGGATTTTGTAGGCATATAGTCAGGTGTATGATTAAACAATTATACCAAACAGGTGCTAATGATCATCAATTCAATATGTAGGTTGAAACACAATCATTAACTGAAACAGAAACAGCTGTGTAGGAGGAATAAAACTGGGTGAGGAACAGCCAAACTCAGCTAACAAGGTGAGGTTGCTGAAGACAGTTTACTGTCAAAAGACATACACCATGGCAAGACTGAGCACAGCAACAAGACACAAGGTAGTTATACTGCATCAGCAAGGTCTCTCCCAGGCAGAAATTTCAAGGCAGACAGGGTTTCCAGATGTGCTGTCCAAGCTCTTTTGAAGAAGCACAAAGAAACGGGCAACGTTGAGGACCGTGAGCGCAGTGGTCGGCCAAGGAAACTTACTGCAGCAGATGAAAGACACATCATGCTTACTTCCCGCCATGTCGGAAGATGTCCAGCAGTGCCATCAGCTCAGAATTGGCAGAAAACAGTGGGACCCTGGTACACCCATCTACTGTCGGAGAAGTCTGGTCAGAAGTGGCCTTCATGGAAGACTTGCGCCAAAAAGCCATACCTCCGACGTGGAAACAAGGCCAAGCGACTCAACTATGCACGAAAACACTGGGAACTGGGGTGCAGAAAAATGGCAGCAGGTGCTCTGGACTGATGAGTCAAAATTTGAAATATTTGGCTGTAGCAGAAGGCAGTTTGTTCGCCGAAGGGCTGGAGAGCGTACACAAATGAGTGTCTGCAGGCAACAGTGAAGCATGGTGGAGGTTCCTTGCAAGTTTGGGGCTGCATTTCTGCAAATGGAGTTGGGGGTTTGGTCAGAATTAATGGTCTCCTCAATGCTGAGAAGTACAGGCAGATACTTATCCATCATGCAATACCATCAGGGAGGCATCTGATTGGCCCCAAATTTAATCTGCAGCATGACAACGACCCCAAACATACAGTGAAAGTCATTAAGAACTATCTTCAGCGTAAAGAACAAGAAGGAGTCCTGGAAGTGATGGTATGGCCCCCACAGAGCCCTGATCTCAACATCATCGAGTCTGTCTGGGATTATATGAAGAGAGAGAAGCAACTGAGGCTGCCTAAATCCACAGAAGAACTGTGGTTAGTTCTCCAAGATGTTTGGGCCAACCTACCTGCCGACTTCCTTCAAAAACTGTGTGCAAGTGTACCTAGAAGAATTGATGCTTGATGCTGTTTTGAAGTCAAAGGGTGGTCACACCAAATATGGATTTGATTTAGATTTTCTTCTGTTCACTCACTTTGCATTTAGTTAATTGATAAATATAATCTATTAACATGTCTATTTTTAAAGCATTCTTACTTTACAGCATTTTTCACACCTGCCTAAAACTTTTGCATAGTATATATATATATATATATATATATATATATATATATATATATATATATATATATATATATATATATATATATATATATATATATATATAGTTGAAGAGCCCTGCTCTAAGGCAACTGTCTGTGCAGGGTATATGAGAAACACATGCAAGCAGTTTTAAGCAAGTACAGCATAAACCAGTCTGCATTGTTGCAAACTACAGATGGGAGAGAAGTGTCCTGAACATTGTATTTAATTTGTGTTTTTATGAAAATTGTATGTTGTTGTAATAATGCCCCTTGTTTTTGACTAGACTGTATATTGTCATTCCAGCAATAAGCTTTTTTTTCAAAACACCTTTATTTGTTTACTGACCTACAGTACAGTGTTACTAGTGGACTGCTTTAAGAAATATTTTTCCTGAAAACTACAGTATTTCAGGGACTTAAATAAATAAATACATAAAAAATTAATTCAATAGATTTAATGTAAAAATGTTATTTACGTTCAAGTTACATTGTTAATTCTTAATAAATTGGTAAAAACTGAAAAAAACAGAATTGGTCATTTTGAAAAATGGAATTTGCCATTCCCAAGAATAGAAAATCAGGAGCCCTAGAATTGACTGTCCTTTTCACCTGTCGTGCAGTTCCATTCACTGTACATGTCTGAAATGTGCAGACAGTTCTCGGTTTCCTTGCCTTCCAGGAAATATGTTGCACTTGAACTTTGCATGCCATTTCATCTTGACAATGTCTTCGCAGGTCAAAGCACCTTACTGGCTGTTAATCATGTCAGTCAACAGAATAATGAACTGGTTGGTTGTACAGGAAAGATGGCCCTGAAGGGCTGGAGACATTGTAACGCTTCAGGTGGAATGACCGTGAAAGTGCAAGACTATCTAAAAAGAAGGCTTGCATACTCTGTTAACCATTGTGTAGTAAAAGATATTCTGTTTGGCAGTAAATGAAAATCATGTTTGTGAAACATACATTTCTTTCAAAACCACACATTTCAGACCTCTATAATCAGGGGTTCAGTTATGTGAACCCCTGTCTATAATGAGTCGATGTGCATGGCATGGGAAATGTATGGGATTGTTTTGTTATCTGTATTGAAGTTCTGCTCTTGTTTGATTGTTGTGAAAGTGTGCATCAGCACCTTAATGCCTGTGTGATTTGCTTGTTTCTCCTGTGCTGCGTGGCTCTGCCTGGTCAGTAACACTGGTGTTTCCTCCACAGCTGGCTCGCAGAGGAATGTGTGTCGCTCTCATCAGCAGGTCCCAGGAGAAACTGGACCAAGTTTCCAATGAGATCAGTGAGTTTCATTTAATCTCCAGTACATCACGCTCCTGGGTTACACCAGCATGGCTGGCTCTTTCTATTTCTGGGGATATTGTGTTCATTGGGCTGTATCCTTTGAGATGTTGCCATCCTGCGTGTACCCCAAATTCTCACTTTTTCATACATTGCTCATGAGTATATGATTTAAATATTTCCAGCTTCCTGATTTGTAACCCGAGACACTGAGTCTTCAACATGCACTATGATGTTGTCGATGGCCAAAACTATGGCAAAATATGCACCAAAAATCCTTGTTGCATGCCGGTTGATTTATCTTCCATTTCAGCATTGATGTCAGATGCAACATTCGTTCCCTGCTAGAGGAGCTCCCTCAGAAGTCAGGGTGTCAGGAAGCACTCGACACACAACTGTTTCCTGAGATGTTTGTTCACCTGTAGGCTTTTATTTTTATATATTTAACGTTTGACTATTTGTAGGTAATATTTGTGAAGTGCTTCAAGATGCCTTGGTATGAATTGCGCTATATGCATTTTAAATGATGATGATGATGATTGACCGAGCCAGCATGCGAAGGGGCGGTCTCTCAGTGAAAGGCAAGGTCAGTTACCTTCTGGTGATGGCCGCTGCAGAGGACGTTAAAGCTATTCTAATTCTAAAGCTGTTGTGTAGAACAATTCTTAATTTTTTAAACATGTTTTTAGGCTGTATTTTAGACTCAATCCCTTAGACTACTTGAAAATGTAGGCCCTCTCTTTAAAGCAAGTTTAAGATTTCAAAGCCTGTTGGCTTTTAAGCAGCACTGTCCCTAGAATAATGACTGCTAAACTCTGAACCTGATTTACTGTGAGGTTTAAATATTCCTGATTTCATATTCAGGAGTTGAATATAAACAAGAGTGAACAAGAGTGAACCTGAAATAAGCAGTGAACAGGGCAAAGATGAAAACCAAGTGAAACGGATTCAGTGCACGTGGGCATCCTCGTCCGAAGACAACTTGAAAGTAATTTGAGGATGACCATTCCAAAATGAGTAAAATAAGCACCTGGATTCAAAGAGTGTTGTAGCTGACCGCTTGGAGTCTTGGTGTAAATATCTAAAAGCTGCTTTTAAATCAGGTGCTTCTGTGAGCAGGTTAGTTTTGTTTATGAAGCAAGCCGGTTTCATTTACTATGTATTGGAGACATGAAATTAGTTTTGTTTTTCTGATTACTGCTCTCCATCAGTACATTGATTGAATTCAAGTATAAGGGCATTATTCACATAGCCACGTGTAAAATATAGTAACAGGCTGTAACAAATCAGCAGACTAAATGAGAATTTTGGGTATTTTTTGGGTGTTGGCGACGGGCCTACAAGAGGGTCTATTTTAATGTTCAAAACAGCAGCACAGATCTTTTGACCTCCTTCCTAAATGCTGCAATGTAACCTTGGTCTTTGACAGACACCTCTTTATACAAAAAAAAAAAATGAAGAGCGGAAGTGATGTTAACAAGTATGTTATTAACATACATCCTCCACCATGGCTGTGATGAAGAAGCTGATGACCATGTATATCAGCAATATGTACACAACAGAGAGAGAATTATCAAAAAGAAAAAACACATTGATTGCTTCTCCAGATATATGCAAAAATGTAAGAGGCAAACAGACACCCCTTACATCTGCAAAATCTAAATGTCCATACCGAGTTTCATGACAGTTGGATAAGCAGTTTTCCCTCTAGATGGGAAATGTCCACTACAGTATATCCCCGTAGCAAGATTTCTACCCCAGCTGGAGATGGTGATAATAAAATTCCTGCAGGAGTCCTACAAAGTTAAAGGGCAACAGTATTACGATCCCCCCACAGTTCATTAAACGTGACCCTAAAGATATGTAAAAACATGTAACGCAAACAAGACTGAGGTAATCAACCCAGTCTTACTGAACAGCATAGGCTGAACAGCAGTATAGGAGCTGGATATTAGAACAGTCTGATTCTTTAATACATGTTACTGGGGAAATACTGTCATCCCATCCAACATGTTTTATTAATCTGGCCCCTAGTCTCCTAATGCGTGATTAGAACAAGGAGATCTGCACTGAAGTGTTCCATACACATCGTTTGTTCCCTGCCTTCATGCTACATACCTTTTTTGGTTTCCTTTTCAAGTACGAAATGTAACCATTACCTAATGGGATATAACCTCTTATAGCCTGAATTACCTGAGCACTTGCATCAGAGCTACTCCTTTTAAGAGCCCTGTCTGCGTCAGACATCGTCACGGCCCCCAGGAGATAAATTCGAATGACGCATAAGGCTCAGCGCCATTTTGTCTCTCAGCCTGCCTGAGGAAGGTGTGAGCTCTGACTTTGTCATAAAAAACGTAGCTAAGTTGAGTCATTCACATATTTTGAAATCTTGCTTTTTTTAGTGATAATTCTTCTTAGCTTTAGGCGTGTGCCCTGTGTGAAGCTGAAATTCCTGTCATTAAAAACAGCTTTCTTGCTTACTGTTACCTCCGCTAAGCGTGTAGGTGAAATGCAAGCATTTTTAACAGCGAAAGCCTGTTTTTATTTTTTTGCGGAAAATAGAACTAAGGTTACTCTCCGCACTAATCCATGTTTTCCTCCCTAAAAGCATTTCTGCTTTCCATATCAACCAGTCAGGCCTTCCATCCACCTCCTTTCCAGTCTGACTGGGAGAGAAAGATCCATATGCTGTGCCGGCATATTATGTTGACCGCAGAGTTGGCGGCAATCAGAATAATTGTTTATTTGCTTCGGGTCTAAGTTCCACGGACAAACCCTGTCTAAACAGCGGCTGTCGAGGTGGATTGCAGACACGGTCAGGATTGCATACGATCTAGCCAACCTGCCCCCAGCAGAAAAGGTCACTGGTCACTCCATAAGAGGCCTTGCAACCTCCTGGGCGTTGTTCCAGGGCGCATCTGTTGCAGACGTTTGTAACTCTGCAGTATGTGCTATGGTTTTACCAGCTTCTACCGGCCTGAATGTCGTAGATCAGCAGAACCCTGGTTTTGGGACCAGAATGTTAAGAGCAGCCTCTCATTCTGCTTTTTAACACATTTTTATTGTGTTCCACTTTAAGTCCCAGGGTAGTTAGCCATACACCCTTTTTGGACTGGTGTTAAATGCTGATGTTACTCTGTGTAACCTTGCAGCATATACACTGCATGAGAGTCCTCCCTCACGGTACTGTGGAATATATGCCATAGTTACTCATCGGTCCTCTGCCAGAATGCTAAAGGCCGTTTTCCTTTTTATCACATCTGCCGGTGCTGCAAGTCCTTGACTTGTGACGGCTTGGGTATTCTATCCTGTTAGGTAATGGTTAAATTTCATACTTGAAAGGGAACGCTAGGTTGTTATTACTTATAACCCTGGTTCCTTAAAATAGAAATGTAACCATTACCCTTCAAGGTCACTGCGTTCTCACCAATGCAGCAGGCCTGAAAATAAAATGGCGCTGAGCCTTATGCTTCACTAGTAATTATCTCTTGGGGGCGGAGACCACGTCTGATGCATACAGGGCTCTAAAAGGGGCAGCTTTGATATAAGTGCTCAGGTAAATCGGGCTGTAAGAGGCTATATCCCATTAGGTAATGGTTACATTTCTATTTCGGGGAACAAGTTATGATCATAACCTAATGCTTGCACTCCTTGTTTCTTTTGTTGCAGTAATCACTCACTCCTTACAACCCCAATTCCAGAACAGGATGTTAACCAGACAAAACTAGTTGTGTTACGTGAAATTAGCGTCTCGCCCTGTAGCATTGCATCTGCACATACACAGTGAAAACATTTAGCTGTAACACAGCTGTCGGAACATGTGGATAGCTATAACGAGCAAAAGCAAGCAGACATGGCTCAGATTTTATTGCTGATTGCAACCTAATATGTATATGTATAAAGTGATGATCTTAAAAAACATTGGGAATTCCCTTTTAAAGAACTTTAAGTCCAGAAATAAATGCACATTCCATTCCTTTATAATCATATAGTCACAATAATAACCTCCACAGATGATTGACAAAAACGGTTGCACTGAGCCGTGCCTTATTGCTTACTTAACTGACAGCTCAAATGAATAATTGTTCAAATATGTTTCTCCTTTGTTTTGGAAGGTAGTGCTGTTTTATCAGAACATTTCTTGTAGTACTGGGAGTCGGACTCAGTGTAGGTCTGAAATCTCTTTTTCTGTCCTGGGTCTCATGCGAACATGACCCTTTTGAAAGGCACATTGGCAGCTTGGATTGCGGTTGTTTGCTAGCCCTGGGCGACGAGGGTCCTGTAACAGCAGGTGTTGTGATGTGACTACATGGCATTCGTGTGCCATCCGGCACTCGGGCTGATGCAAATGAGCCCAGGTTATTTTTAGCTCAGTTGAAAGGCAGGCGTTGAGCCACCTGTTTATCCTCAGTGACACAGCGCAGCTGGGGAAGGAGATGGCATTGCATCTCCAGGGAGCTCTGGGGCAGACACACACACACACACACACACACACATGCTACATGCATACATACAATTCACCATTTACATTTATATATACAGTACTCTAGTCACTTCCCATTTATTATTTTTTTTAATGTATAATAAATAAATAATCCATGAGCGAGGGAAGACATAAGCGTGGAGGACGACAGTTCCAAGCTGGTAACGTCTTTACTCACAAACTCGTTATTTCAGTTACCCACCAAGAGCCATTGTGTCTTCTGTTTATACCATGCAAAATGAACCATTTTCTCATTGACACATTGATGTAAGTAATCATTTTTAACCCTTGCCGTTGCTGTGGGCAGCTCTGAACTCAAAGTGGGGTGAAGCTGATATTGTGACATGTAGTGTAATAAACACCTGAGTGTTCCCTAGATCCCTTCTAACAACTATATCGCTAACAAAATTGAATTATATGAATTAAGGAACTTTTCAACCTGTTCACCTGTAGTGCAGTACGGGCTACTTTGTTTTGCTTAAAAATCAAGCCCTGATTTAATCTGCCTATGTTTGCTTTTTAAAAAATAAACCAATGCATGTATTTTAAACAAACTATGTACCAGTGATAGTGCAGAACTAGCGACTGTTGCTAGTCATCCTGGTTTTAATGCAACTCTAACCCACTTCTCAGATAAATTTGTGAATGGAACAGGGCAGGGTGTTTGTCAGTCTGCAGATCCATTGCCGGCTACATTATTCAAATGTGTGTGTGTGTGTGTGTGTGTGTGTGTGTGTGTGTGGCTGTGCTGTTTTTTGGTGGCTATGTGTGTCCGTGCTGTTTCTTGGTGGCTGTGTGTGTCCGTGCTGTATCTTGGTGGCTGTGTGTCCATGCTGTTTCTGCATGGCTGTGCTGTTTCTGTTTGTTTTTTTTTGTTTCTCTGATGTTTATTAAAAGATGGAAGGATTATAAAAACAGACACCCTTAACTCCATTCTGTCCATATTTAGACCGTAATAATTGGTTAGCCGCTGATTCATTTAAAAACCTATTTATAGGTGAGGTTCTTTTAATCGGGTGTGCTTGTTGGACAATCTGTTTAATAATATAGAGGGTTATTGTTCTGACCCCTTGGTACCCCTGAAAAGATGTTCCATCTTCAAAAATAGGTACAAGATTCTAATAAGCAAGATGTTTCAATAAATGCAATGTTGTCCATTTACTACCAATGCAGAATGACTGTGTGGGTGACTACTTGCAAAAACACATGATTTGGGGTAAAATGAAAAACAATGTCCCACACAGTCACTCTGCATAATAACATTTGGGGTGCCACTGCACAAATGGGACACCTTGCTTTCTAAATTCTCTTGCCTATTTTTGAAGAGTGGACAATTATCAATTCAAGGTTACCAAGGTGTTTAGTATGAGCAGCAAAACAGGTGCAGGGGTGTGCAATACTCATTGCCCGACGTTTTACCATTATACTTTGCATGTCAGACAACGTTCTGTTGCTAGAAAAACTCCTGTAGATTTCTAGGGAGTCGCTCAAGGTCTTGAAAACTCTAACCTGCAGAAGACTCGCATTTAAAAAAAAAAAAAGAAAACGTAACTGTAACCCTAAAAGCGCAAATATAGAGTACACAAATACACATATCCTTTTAATTCACAAACCCTCAGTCAGACAGTAACAAACATATTTGTTTGTTATATATATTTAACATATTTAACATAACAAATGTATATCTATCTATATCTATAGATATATCTGGTCCTTCTCACTTCTATATACACTAGTCTACAATTACAAAAACCTTTTAAACTATTTTATATGTAACAGTTTAGCCATTTCATTTATTTTTTAAAAAGCTACTTAAGTCATGCGGTTGGCAGTAGGTTTGTAAAGCTATAGATTGATTTAATTATTTTTTAATACAACTTTGCGCTGTGAAGCCCAATGGCTTCCACACTGCAGCCCAGTGCATTCTCTAACCACTGAACTACTCGAACCCACTGTGTTCCACACTGCATTTAATTTCAATGCGAATCCTACAAGGGCATTTGAGTACGTCATTCATTCAGTCAATACGCATGTGATAATTGCGTGTGTGTGTGTAATAAAAAAACCCTCAGATATTTTGATCGTCATGGAAAATTTGGTGAGCGAATGCGAGAGGAGATTAGGATCACTCCATGCCGCCTCACTAGGGGTTGAGTGCCATTTACGTCGAAGCCTTTTTCTTTTACAATGTAGCCACTCCCCTGGGGAAGAGAGGGGGGAGAGTGTGTGCAGCTGCAAGGAGAAAAAGGCAGGCAGCCATCCCCCACCCCACCACAAACTCCTCTCACTATGTCCTTGACTCTTGCTCCCTGTCTTGTCCCTTTCCTTCTTGGTTTTATATCCCATCTTTGCATTTCAGCCCTTTTGCTTACATATCTGTGTGTCTAAAAGCTTTCTGCCCGCTGTCTCCCTCTCTCTGACTCTGTCAGCAGCAGCTTACGCTCCGCTGTCTTCAGCAACATGCCTGAATGGTCTCAGCGGCATCAAGGGATAAAGGCCCTGCTGCTGCCGCTCCATTTCCTCAATGGAACAGAGGCTGCTGGGAAAGAAGCTTCTGGATTACTTTTTCATGAATGGGATTTTCCTCCTGTATTAACTGGCTCTTGTTTTTGTGAACGGAAGCAAGTACATTGGAGACATTAGAGGTGGTGGTGCTTTATTCCAGAGAGAAAAACAGACCTGACCTTCATAACCTACTTGGTGCATTCATTTTAGGCAGCGTGGCCCAGTGGTTAGAACTAAAGAGGGGAAGGTAGGGAACTGGAAGGCTTGGTACCATAGTGCTTAGGGAAGAGGGCTATGTGGCTGACAAGTGAAATGAGAGATTTTATTGCCCTGCGTGGGGGGAAAAAACATTTATCCTGATTTTTTATAACAGTACAATCCAAAAGGTCTAGAGAAGGCGAAGAGTGTATGATAAAAATTAGGTAAAGAGGTCAGGTATCATGTCAGATAGCAAATTTAGTACAGCTATCATGTTCACACGATCCATGTAGCAAGGTCCACATTTTGAATGAGAATTTGGAAAGGCTTGGGGGATTAACAAAGCAGAAAAGAACACTTGAGTTTACAGACCCAGATGCTCATTATTGCTGTTCAATCATTTGAAACTTCATTAAAGTATATGTAGACCTGTTTCTTTGTCTGTTAACGGAAGACACTGCTGAGCTTAGCAGTTTGAGGAGCAGTTACTATAACCACAGCTGGTCATGCAGAAGTTCACTGTTAACACATAGCTAAGCAGAGCGCCTGGTACAGTGAACTCCATCGATACTGCAGTGTCCCATCGTCATTGTCATTCTTTGGGTTCTGTCTGTCTGATTATTGTTATCAAGACAGTCTCTTTTTTTTTTTTTAATAAAGACATTTTGGTTTGGTAAAATACGTCTTGGCAGTAGGGTGGGGCATAACATCCCCCCAGCTAACATGTTCCAGCATCATTCAATGAGAGAATTAAGCAAAAAGCTTTTATTCAGTGGCAGGTCTACAGAAATGGCACTTTTTTTGAGGTCAAGATTCTGTCATGACTGCAATCATCCATCATCTTTCTACTCATGAATGCACTCTACATAAAAGAACAAAAGAGATGTACCAGTGCTGGGACAAACATACACTTTTCAATGTTCACATATTGTTTTAAAATGTAGGTTATCTGAACAATTTGCTGAAAATGTGTAAAACTGTACTATGTATCATGCTGTACCGCAGTACTGAAATACTGTAAATTGTACTGTAGATTGTGCACAACACACAAAACCAAGTGACAGGGAGGGTTCATGTGAAGGGGTTATTTTGCACCTGCGCTAAAATATATAATGTTTTTTTTTAGGTCTCAGGATTCCCTCTTTATGAAATGTAATCTAAAATGTGTTAGTAATATGTTTAATAAAAGCTCTGTGGATTAGCTGTGGAAGTGAATGAGATGAGGAGTGGTTTGCAGCAGCCCCGTGTTCTCGCAGTAGTAACTGAGTGAGCTCTCTGCAGTGAGTTCCCCGAGAGCCTGGAGTCCTGTCTTGTTATTGGTGCAGCCCATGTATTCAGGTGCAGTCCTGCTGTTGCCTAGGTTTTGAAGGCTGTGCATGCTGGCATTTCTATAAATAGCAGCAGGCCTGAGGAAGCGGAATAGCACACATCTGAGAGCTTTAGGGACACATGTTTCTATTTACATATGTAATACATTAATATAAAATGTTGTTATTAATATATACTGATGCACAAAAGAAACGCAACACTCGGGTCTAATGGATTTAATCAAATATTTTAAACATAGATATCAAACAATCACAAAAATTCAGATCAAAGAATCATACATTTTCAGTATGAAATGTGACACACTGTCAAAATGAAAACATTATAAAGCTAGTATCGGGTATGAAATCACTTAGCATTAACACAATCATGGCAGCGTTGGCGCATAGACCTGAGCAGCCTCTGGATAGACTGCTGCGTTAGGATGTTCTGCCACTCTTCCTGTGCAGCTGCAGCCAGCTGGCGAAGGTTGGCTGGTCGCGGTGGTCTCCTGTGGATGGCACTGGCGATTTGGTCCCACAGATGTTCTATTGGACTGACATCAGGAGAAAAAGCTGGCCACGGCAAGACCATGACATTGTCCCACGGATGTTCTATTGGACTGACATCAGGAGAAAAAGCTGGCCACGGCAAGACCATGACATTGTTTTCTTGAAGTCGTGCAATTGTAATCCTAGCACACTGGTGTTGCATTATCCTGCTGGAAAATCGACATTGGCTTGCAGAAATGGAAAACTGTTGCCTCAAGGACTTTGTCAATGTATCGCTGAGCAGTAAGGTTGCCCTCAATCTGCACCAAAGGCGTTCTTGTGTTAAAGGAGATTCCTCCCCACATCATCACACTTCCACCGGTTGGCTTGAACAATGCAACAGTCAGCATAATGCTCACCACGACGTCTCCACACACGTTCGTCCATCAGGTCTGTCAAGGGCAAAACGGCATTCATCAGTGAATAAAACACTCCACCACTCTCTCTGCCGTCACCTCAGATGTTCTCTGGTCCACAGAAGACGACAATTTCGTCTCTCAGCTGTCAACATGTTACCCCTGAACGGCCTCATTTTCATGCAGACAGTGAGCTACAGTCATTCTGCTGATGCGCAGGTTATTTCTTCATGGAATTTCTCATGCTATAGCGACACTGCAGTCTGAAAAGGATTACGCAGCTGTATCAGTCGGATGTGACAGTCCTGGGCCGGTGTGGTGACCCTCTGCCTTCCAGGACCTGGCCTGTCCCTCACAGAGCCGGTTTCCTGGTTTCTCTGGATTAGTCTGCTGATTGTTGAAGCAGAACATCTCGTTCTCGAGGCAACTTCTCTCACAGACAGGCTGCCTTCAATCATGCCGATAGCAACCAGGCGATCTTCATTACTTAAGTGGGGCATGGTTGTTTCTTTGACTGTTCTTGTATTAATTAAAATCATGACTTTTCGAATGGCTATTTATACAGATTCTTAATCAATTCATTTTGGCAATTTTAACTTAACTCAAATACCAAACACAGAGCACCTGGCGTTTGTATCAAATCACATGACTTGAGTTCAGTATTTTGTTATCCCAAGGAACAATACTAGTCAATGAGCCCAATGAGCTATTGATGTACAATTTAGACTGTTGTGTTTTCATTGTGCATCAGTACTTTATATATATATATATATATATATATATATATATATATATATATATATATATATATATATATATATAAAAATGTGTGTATTAGTCCAGCTAAAGGATTGAAAACAATTAGTGTTGTATAATATATATATATAGCAATGACAAATATTTGAACAACCACTACATGAAACACTACATTTGTTTAATATAACAGAATTTATAAATTGCTGTATCAAAAAGATTTCATACCAAAGAAACCAATGCATAATTGCTGTCTGTAATAAGTAACAGTGGGTGTCTCCTTTCAGTAATGGGTTGTTTTATAACAAATTGTATTTTTCCATCTAATTCAAAATTAATTAATATTTCAATATTCATTTAGATTGAAAGAATATTCAAACATGACAATTCCATGTTCCTCCCAGCACTATGAGAGATATATATATATATATATATATATATATATATATATATATATATATATATATATATATATATTTAAAAAAAGTATTTCTTAAGGCCCCAGTTGTAGCATTCAAAAGAGAAGCTAATTTAGGTGATATTTTAGTTCACAGTAAACATAAAAGAATAATTGACAAAATAGGTTCTACGAACATGTGCACCAGTAGATGTAAAGTGTGTAAATACATAGATAAAAGTAAAAATATAATTAAACATAAGAACACCACATATCCACTAAAAACTAATACCTTCTGTAAAAATAGCAATGTTGTTTATGGAATAGCCTGTGAAAAATGTGATGAAATCAGATATGTTGGAGAGACTGGAACTACTTTATATAAACAAATTCAGAACCACCTTTCATTAATTAGAAATAAAAAAATGAATGAACCAACAGTACAGCACTTCACCAGTCAAGGACATGACATAAATGATGTAAAGTTTGTAGTATTAGAACAGCTAAAATTAGACAATGCGACATATAGAAGAATAAAAGAAAGTAAATGGATAAATAGACTGAACACGATTATGCCAGCGGGACTCAACAGAAAAGAATGAACTAATTAACTTCAATAGATATATAACATTTAAATAAATAAACAAAGTTCGTTCAAAAGTTGTGCATGCTGATGCTTGGGAGGCCAAATCTAGACTGATCCTCAGAGCCAGCATTGCATGATATAATAAAATATAAATTTATATAAAGTAATGTTAATTAGAATTAATACAGATTCAAAGATAGAAGTAAAAATGATGTCACAATATATAGAACAGCATTACATCATGTAAGAATAAATCATAGATTTGAATGTAAACAATAACAAGTAGTTGTCATGCCGTCAAAAACCTATAAATACCTCCAATGTTTTGATTCAAACACAGGCTCCCTTGAGAAAGATATGTGCAACATATCGAAACGTTAAGCAGCTGGCTCTTTGAGCTAAAATATATATATATATATATATATATATATATATATATATATATATATATATATATATATATATATATATATATATACAGCTCTGGAAAAATTAAGAGACCACTGCAAAATTATCAGTTTCTCTGGTTTTACTATTTATAGGTATGTGTTTGGGTAAAATGAACATTTTTGTTTTATTCTATAAACTACTGACAACATTTCTCCCAAATTCCAAATAAAAATATTGTCATTTAGAGCATTTATTTGCAGAAAATGACAACTGGTCAAAATAACAAAAAGATGCAGTGTTGTCAGACCTCGAATAATGCAAAGAAAATAAGTTCATATTCATTTTTAAACAACACAATACTAATGTTTTAACTTAGGAAGAGTTCAGAAATCAATATTTGGTGGAATAACCTTGATTTTCAAGCACAGCTTTCATGCGTCTTGGCATGCTCTCCACCAGTCTTTCACATTGATGTTGGGTGACTTTATGCCACTCCTGGCAAAAATTCAAGCAGCTCGGCATTGTTTGATGGCTTGTGACCATCCATCTTCCTCTTGATCACATTCCAGAGGTTTTCAATGGGGTTCAGGTCTGGAGATTGGGCTGGCCATGACAGGGTCTTGATCTGGTGGTCCTCCATCCACACCTTGATTGACCTGGCTGTGTGGCATGGAGCATTGTCCTGCTGGAAAAACCAATCCTCAGAGTTGGGGAACATTGTCAGAGCAGAAGGAAGTAAGTTTTCTTCCAGGACAACCTTGTACTTGGCTTGATTCATGCCAAAGCTGCCCAATTCCTGCCACACAGCCAGGTCAATCAAGGTGTGGATGGAGGACCACCAGATCAAGACCCTGTCATGGCCAGCCCAATCTCCAGACCTGAACCCCATTGAAAACCTCTGGAATGTGATCAAGAGGAAGATGGATGGTCACAAGCCATCAAACAATGCCGAGCTGCTTGAATTTTTGCGCCAGGAGTGGCATAAAGTCACCCAACATCAATGTGAAAGACTGGTGGAGAGCATGCCAAGACGCATGAAAGCTGTGCTTGAAAATCAGGGTTATTCCACCAAATATTGATTTCTGAACTCTTCCTAAGTTAAAACATTAGTATTGTGTTGTTTAAAAATGAATATGAACTTATTTTCTTTGCATTATTCGAGGTCTGCCAACACTGCATCTTTTTTGTTATTTTGACCAGTTGTCATTTTCTGCAAATAAATGCTCTAAATGACAATATTTTTATTTGGAATTTGGGAGAAATGTTGTCAGTAGTTTATAGAATAAAACAAAAATGTTCATTTTACCCAAACACATACCTATAAATAGTAAAACCAGAGAAACTGATAATTTTGCAGTGGTCTCTTAATTTTTTCCAGAGCTGTATATATATATATATACAGTACTGTGCAAAAGTTTTAGGCAGGTGTGAAAAAATGCTGTAAAGTAAGAATGCTTTCAAAAATAGACATGTTAATAGATTATATTTATCAATTAACTAAATGCAAAGTGAGTGAACAGAAGAAAAATCTAAATCAAATCCATATTTGGTGTGACAACCCTTTGCCTTCAAAACAGCATCAATTCTTCTAGGTACACTTGCACAAAGTCAGGGATTTTGTAGGCATATAGTCAGGTGTATGATTAAACAATTATACCAAACTGGTGCTAATGATCATCAATTCAATATGTAGGTTGAAACACAATCATTAACTGAAACAGAAACAGCTGTGTAGGAGGAATAAAACTGGGTGAGGAACAGCCAAACTCAGCTAACAAGGTGAGGTTGCTGAAGACAGTTTACTGTCAAAAGTCATACACCATGGCAAGACTGAGCACAGCAACAAGACACAAGGTAGTTATACTGCATCAGCAAGGTCTCTACCAGGCAGAAATTGCAAGGCAGACAGGGGTTTCCAGATGTGCTGTCCAAGCTCTTTTGAAGAAGCACAAAGAAACGGGCAACGTTGAGGACCGTGAGCGCAGTGGTCGGCCAAGGAAACTTACTGCAGCAGATGAAAGACACATCATGCTTACTTCCCTTCGCAATCGGAAGATGTCCAGCAGTGCCATCAGCTCAGAACTGGCAGAAAACAGTGGGACCCTGGTACACCCATCAACTGTCCGGAGAAGTCTGGTCAGAAGTGGCCTTCATGGAAGACTTGCGGCCAAAATCCATACCTCCGGCGTAGAAACAAGGCCAGCTGACTCAACTATGCACGAAAACACAGGAACTGGGGTGCAGAAAAATGGCAGCAGGTGCTCTGGACTGATGAGTCAAAATTTGAAATATTTGGCTGTAGCAGAAGGCAGTTTGTTCGCCGAAGGGCTGGAGAGCGTACACGAATGAGTGTCTGCAGGCAGCAGTGAAGCATGGTGGAGGTTCCTTGCAAGTTTGGGGCTGCATTTCTGCAAATGGAGTTGGGGATTTGGTCAGAATTAATGGTCTCCTCAATGCTTAGAAGTACAGGCAGATACTTATCCATCATGCAATACCATCAGGGAGGCATCTGATTGGCCCCAAATTTATTCTGCAGCATGACAACGACCCCAAACATACAGCGAAAGTCATTAAGAACTATCTTCAGTGTAAAGAAGAACAAGTAGTCCTGGAGTGATGGTATGGCCCCCACAGAGCCCTGATCTCAACATCATCAAGTCTGTCTGAGATTACATGAAGAGAGAGAAGCAACTGAGGCTGCTTAAATCCACAGAAGAACTGTGGTTAGTTCTCCAAGATGTTTGGGCCAACCTACCTGCCGAGTTCCTTCAAAAACGGTGTGCAAGTGTACCTAGAAGAATTGATGCTTGATGCTGTTTTGAAGGCAAAGGGTGGTCACACCAAATATGGATTTGATTTAGATTTTTCTTCTGTTCACTCACTTTGCATTTAGTTAATTGATAAATATAATCTATTAACATGTCTATTTTTGAAAGCATTCTTACTTTACAGCATTTTTTCACACCTGCCTAAAACTTTTGCACAGTACTGTATATATATATATATATATATACAGTACTGTGCAAAAGTTTTAGGCAGGTGTGAAAAAATGCTGTAAAGTAAGAATGCTTTCAAAAACAGACATGTTAATAGATTATATTTATCAATTAACAAAATGCAAAGTGAGTGAACAGAAGAAAAATCTAAATCAAATCCATATTTGGTGTGACCACCCTTTGCCTTCAAAACAACATCAAGCATCAATTCTTCTATGCACACAGTTTTTGAAGGAACTCGGCAGGTAGGTTGGCCCAAACATCTTGGAGAACTAACCACAGTTCTTCTGTGGATTTAGGCAGCCTCAGTTGCTTCTCTCTCTTCATGTAATCCCAGACAGACTCGATGATGTTGAGATCAGGGCTCTGTGGGGGCCATACCATCACTTCCAGGACTCCTTGTTCTTCTTTACGCTGAAGATAGTTCTTAATGACTTTCGCTGTATGTTTGGGGTCGTTGTCATGCTGCAGAATAAATTTGGGGCCAATCAGATGCCTCCCTGATGGTATTGCATGATGGATAAGTATCTGCCTGTACTTCTCAGCATTGAGGAGACCATTAATTCTGACCAAATCCCCAACTCCATTTGCAGAAATGCAACCCCAAACTTGCAAGGAACCTCCACCATGCTTCACTGTTGCCTGCAGACACTCATTCGTGTACCGCTCTCCAGCCCTTCGGCGAACAAACTGCCTTCTGCTACAGCCAAATATTTCAAATTTTGACTCATCAGTCCAGAGCACCTGCTGCCATTTTTCTGCACCCCAGTTCCCAGTGTTTTCGTACATAGTTGAGTCGCTTGGCCTTGTTTCCACTTCGGAGGTATGGCTTTTTGGCCGCAAGTCTTCCATGAAGGCCACTTCTGACCAGACTTCTCCGGACAGTAGATGGGTGTACCAGGGTCCCACTGTTTTCTGCCAGTTCTGAGCTGATGGCACTGCTGGACATCTTCCGACCATGGCGGGAAGTAAGCATGATGTGTCTTTCATCTGCTGCAGTAAGTTTCCTTGGCTGACCATCATGCGCTCACGGTCCTCAACGCTGCCCGCTTTGTGCTTCTTCAAAAGAGCTTGGACAGCACATCTGGAAACCCCTGTCTGCCTTGAAATTTCTGCCTGGGAGAGACCTTGCTGATGCAGTATAACTGCCTTGTGTCTTGTTGCTGTGCTCAGTCTTGCCATGGTGTATGACTTTTGACAGTAAACTGTCTTCAGCAACCTCACCTTGTTAGCTGAGTTTGTCTGTTCCTCACCCAGTTTTATTCCTCCTACACAGCTGTTTGTTTCAGTTAATGATTGTGTTTCAACCTACATATTGAATTGATGATCATTAGCACCTGTTTGGTATAATTGTTTAATCATACACCTGACTATATGCCTACAAAATCCCTGACTTTGTGCAAGTGTACCTAGAAGAATTGATGCTGTTTTGAAGGCAAAGGGTGGTCACACCAAATATGGATTTGATTTAGATTTTTCTTCTGTTCACTCACTTTGCATTTAGTTAATTGATAAATATAATCTATTAACATGTCTATTTTTGAAAGCATTCTTACTTTTACAGCATTTTTCACACCTGCCTAAAACTTGCACAGTACTGTGTATATATATATATATATATATATATATATATATATATATATATATATATATATATATATATATATATATATATATATATATATGGGGGCTATAACTCGCATTGAATTGAATAGAATAGAAATGGTGTTCTAGCTAGTAGCGAGATTGCCAGTGTGTCAGATTAATTTCCCCAGATACCGGCAATGCACTGTAACAAGCTGCTGTAATGCTGTATACAATATATTGTTACAAACAAGAAAAATCATTACATTACGCTACATGCAATAAAAAAATAAAAAAAGTTTGCTTTTATTAAGTGGTATTTACAGGAAAAGCAACCACTTTCTTTCAGGGTGGAGATGCATTCCAAGCTGTTTGGATTCTTCTTAAACGTCCTCTGTAAAGCAAATGCACAATTTGGGAGAAAAGGGGAGGACAGTCTTTTGTTCCTTGTCTGTAACAAAGCCGTTCCATCGATCAAGGCACTAGATGGAACATTGGTCTACCTGACTGTCTGAAGTTTTAAGACTTAAGTTGGGGACCAGTGTTGTTAAAACTAGAAAGTCTGGGTTTGCTAGCGCTGTATACTGTCAGCTGTGTAGTTTATTTATAGCTCAGGGTGCTGCAGTTCTAGAGCAAGCAATCTTCTGCCTAAGAATCGCATAAGAGTTCTGCAAAGCTAAATAAAGATCAGAGACCGAAAGCTGCAAATCCTGTGTTTCACCACAATACCAACCATTTGTATGCAGTCGATAGTGTCAGGTTTTTTTTTTTAAATTTTTTTATTTGGATTTCGTTTTTATTATTGTTTTGTTACAATCGGTTAATTTCAGTGATAAGATTACCAAACCAAAACCATGGGCCAATACAAGCGCTGATTCAGGTGAGACAGACAGGGTGTTTCACAAGGTGCTGATTTCAGGTGAGACAGACAGGGTGTGTTCCACACAACTGATTCAGGTGAGAGAGCGAGACAGACCAGGTGTCTGACTAGCATTGATTCAGGAGAGGCAGACAGGGTGTTTCACAATTTCAGCTGAGACACTCTGTTCAGATGCCTGTGTGAGGGACTGTGATAGCACTGTAAACCTGTGTTTCACAATGACTGGCTAGTGTATAAGATACACCCCAACACTGTTCAGATGCCTGTGTGAGGGACTGTGATAGCACTGTAAATGACTGGCTAGTCGACCGCCACTGGTCTGTGTTCCTCTTTTGCCTGTTTCTAGGATTCCATTGGGGGAAAAAGTAGGGCAGCAGTGTGGAGTAGTGGTTAGGGCTCTGGACTCTTGACCGGAGGGTCGTGGGTTCAATCCCACGTGTGGGACACTGCTGTTGTACTCTTGAGCAAGGTACTTTACCTAGATTGCTCCAGTAAAAACCCAACTGTATAAATGGGTAATTGTATGTAAAAAATAATGTGATATCTTGTAACAATTGTAAGTCGCCCTGGATAAGGGCGTTTGCTAAGAAATAAATATGTAATAATGCTTTTTCATTTTATTTGTATTTTCTGTAAGGAAGAAACCTCTGCAAATATTATAAAAGCATGTTACAACGGATGTTTTATTTGATTAATTTCTAGTTTTTCAAAATGAGCCCAGGTTTTTGTTCTCTTGCACCTCATACGGTTTTACATTGCAGTGGTCATTTCTTTTAAAAAATGACTGGCCAGCTTTTACGAAGACGCGAAGCGCAGAGATTAACCCCAAGTGTCCTTTTATGGCAATACAACCGTCTCTTGATTTGAGCTGCAGCCTCTTAACACACCAGCCTTTCTTTCAGGGGAGAAGTTCCAAGTTGACACCAAGACTATCGCCGTGGATTTTGGACAGGGGGTTGGGATCTACCAAACGATCGAGAAGGGACTGGCAGGGCTGGAGATCGGAGTACTGGGTGAGTACACTGAGTGAAGGGACTGGCAGGGCTGGAGATCGGAGTACTGGGTGGGTACACCGAGTGAAGGGACTGGCAGGGCTGGAGATCGGAGTACTGGGTGAGTACACCGAGTGAAGGGACTGGCAGGGCTGGAGATCGGAGTACTGGGTGGGTACACTGAGTGAAGGGACTGGCAGGGCTGGAGATCGGAGTACTGGGTGAGTACACTGAGTGAAGGGACTGGCAGGGCTGGAGATCGGAGTACTGGGTGAGTACACTGAGTGAAGGGACTGGCAGGGCTGGAGATCGGAGTACTGGGTGAGTACACTGAGTGAAGGGACTGGCAGGGCTGGAGATCGGAGTACTGGGTGAGTACACTGAGTGAAGGGACTGGCAGGGCTGGAGATCGGAGTACTGGGTGAGTACACTGAGTGAAGGGACTGGCAGGGCTGGAGATCGGAGTACTGGGTGGGTACACCGAGTGAAGGGACTGGCAGGGCTGGAGATCCGAGTACTGGGTGAGTACACTGAGTGAAGGGACTGGCAGGGCTGGAGATCGGAGTACTGGGTGGGTACACTGAGTGATTCCTTCAGTGCCGGTGCTGTAAGAAACCAGATTGAATAATGCTATCATTGACATTCCTTAGGCACTGCAGCCATCTAGTGGCTCAACACAGAAATGCATTCTCTTTGAAATATCCTTCTGTAGGGTACAGAGGGATATTTCCTGCAAGTATTTGTGTCCTGTTGCAGTTGCAGCACAGATATCCTTGTTCTGTTCATGAGAAGCTCATAATATCCATTTCCATCCTATATGCTTAGTTTAAAGACTGAACAGCAATACAATAGAAAAAACAGCAGCATAGTAACCATTTGCGATATGATCTAAACCAGTAGATTTTTGCATCTTTCTGCTTAATTGTATGTATCTGATAGGGTGTGTGCAGCTCACTCTTATTGTATGTATCTGATAGGGAGTGTGCAGCTCATTCTTGTGCATTACTATGTTCTAGAAATAGTGAACCCTATAGGGGGAGAGAGGAAGGGGTGGTGCTAAACTGGTGTGGTCCCAGGCCAGATCTCAGCCACCCAGTCAACTTTTGTTGTTTCTTCTCCCTAGTTAACAACGTGGGGATCTCCTACAGCTACCCAGAGTACTTCCTTGATGTCCCTGACCTTGATAACGTAAGCACCCTTTAAAACGGACTAAACATGTGTGGTAGGTATACTATAAACAGCACAGGTAAGCCACAAGAAAGTGAATATATGTAGGTTATGTTTGATTGCCCTGATGTCAACGTGCACATCTGAACTTTAAACATCACTTTAAACAAAATAGGTCTGACTTGCATCCAGCTCTTTTAAAAAAAAAAACATAACCCAATCCAACACAACTGTGAATGGGAGGGACGATGACAGAGCTCTTCACACTGTCATGGTCCTGCACCTTCTTTTAACACTTTATTCACGAGTAAATATACTGCCTGTATTGGGAGTTTTAATTTAATTGATTCATCTGTTAATGTGAACAGTTGATAGTCAATTCAATAGCATACTTTACAGGTCTCTTACAATATGGAATTGTAGGTATGCTTCAGAAACATCCAGGAAAATAAATGTTCTAAGCTACTATCAAAAACACCACTGTTTTCAGTAAATCTATGCATTCATAATTTAACTGATTTAATGTGCTTAGTGAAAATGCAGATTTAAAAAAAAAAAAGTATATATTTTTTTTATCTTGGGAATATTTAAGTAATCAGTGAACAAAATGTTTAATCGATTTTAAATACTTTTGCATGTTTGTCATTTGTCTCACATGTTACTTCTAGGAATCAAGCAAGATTACCTAATCTAGCAGTCTAATACTCTTTAGCAGGTCATTTTGACAAATAATTTATTTGCACTATATTGTGGTATTGAGGCAGCCATCGGTCCCCGCCATGGGATTAGCGTTGTGGCTGTGCTGCTAGTACAGAGGCAGCCATCGGTCCCCACCATGGGATCCACGCTGTTGCTGTGCTGCTAGTACAGAGGCAGCCATCGGTCCCCACCATGGGATCCACGCTGTTGCTGTGCTGCTAGTACAGAGGCAGCCATCGGTCCCCACCATGGGATCCACGCTGTTGCTGTGCTGCTAGTACAGAGGCAGCCATCGGTCCCCACCATAGGATCCACGCTGTTGCTGTGCTGCTAGTACAGAGGCAGCCATTGGTCCCCACCATGGGATCCACGCTGTTGCTGTGCTGCTAGTACAGAGGCAGCCATCGGTCCCCACCATGGGATTAGCGTTGTGGCTGTGCTGCTAGTACAGAGGCAGCCATCGGTCCCCACCATGGGATCCGCGTTGTGGCTGTGCTGCTAGTACAGAGGCAGCCATCGGTCCCCACCATGGGATCCGCGTTGTGGCTGCAGTTAGAAACAGGCAAGCTGAAAGAAGTTGTGTAAGGTGCAGCTCAATCGTCTGACCTGCTGCACTGTATAAATGAAAAGAAGTGTTGGAGTTTAGATAGCAAAGTTACTGTGGTGATTGACTAGCAAAACAAATAACCTACTTTCTTTTTTTAACTACTTTTTTAATCTGTTTCACAGATGATCAGCAACATGATTAGCATCAACATCATGTCAGTCTGTCAGGTAATGGATTCTTTGTGGTGTTTTTTTTTTTTCTTGTCTGGTAACAATGAGACAAAAGGAAATTCTTCTTTTTAGAGCTGTTTTCCTTGGCCTCGATTTTAAGTGTTTCAGCCTTTATGTTGTGACCAGACTGGACAGGGTGAGGAATTATCAGCTTGGGCATATTGAGAGTACAGCACTTAAATCAGCTATGGAATCTAGTGAAACCAACATTCAGAAATTGTCCTTTTTTAAAGTAGCTCCAGAACTACTGTAGGGAGCAGTGCAGTACATGCATTACTCAATGGAATGTTCAGTTAAAACAAAGCAAATCTGAGAAGCAAGAGTGTCTTCTCGTGTACACGGCTATGCTAGCAATTCATGGACCTCTTGCCCACCAAAGTACATGAAAGAATACCCCCTAATTCTGTAGAGACAGGTGATCGTATAAACTCATACTGTATTTGATTACTGTGGGAGAGCAGAGGGGAAACACCACAATACTGCAAATGGAGTTCTGTTGTGTGTTACGGGATAATAGTGTCTTCTAGTGTGCACTTTAGATGACAGAAACTCAAACTTCAACTGTGTTGAGGTTTAAATGCACCCCTCCTCGGTCTGCAATGCTTCTGCTTGTGCATGCCTCGCTGTAGGGGATTATATCGTAGCCCATCTTAGTGAGACGGTAACTATTCTGCAGCAGGATGCCTTTCAGTTTGCAGCGTTTTTCCCTGGGACGTGAGCGCCACTGAACTTGGAGGCTGTGGGCAGGGGCTGTTTGTCTGCTTGTTTTTTTGCTGAGATAAGCCTGATCTGAGTGGGGAGGTGGGTGTCTCTGCTCTGGTCTGATCTGCTCTCCCCTCCTCGCTCACGCTATTGTACCTGCAGTTTGTGGTTCCCAGAGCAACAGTGAGCTCCTCCCACGCTGTCTGCTCCCCGCCACCCACACAGTCGTGTGTGTCTGTGTCTCTCTCTCTCTCTCTCTCTCTCTCTCTCAGCCGCAGTGTGGCCTAGTGGTTATTTCTGAGGGATGAAGGCAGACAGTGTGGTCTAGTGGTTAGCGCTGAGAGACTGTAGGGAGGCAGTGTGGCCTAGTGGTTAGAGCTGAGGGACTGGAGGGAGACAGTGTGGCCTAATTGTTAGAAGAAGCATATTTTAGACCCATTGAAAATCTTCAAAAACTCAATACCTGTGGGAAGGGTTCTATTTGCTGCGTTGTGTACCCTGGCACCCCTGACTAACCGTCTCTCTTTTTATTCCTGCCTCTTTCAGATGACGCGGCTGGTGCTACCAGGGATGGTGGAGAGGTGAGTAACTGCCCACCACTGGAAAGCTGCGTATCAAATTGTGATGAAACAACTAGTTTTTGTTTGTCCTCTGTACATACAGTACTGTGTTGAGCACAGCAAGGAAACCTATCAGTCTCCACCATGAGATGAGCACTGATCGGCTCTTTCACTTGTCGTGTTGTGTGCACACGCTGAAACTGCAAGCTTCCCAAATCAAACACATTGTAGTAGCAACAACCTCGCTTGAGCTAATGAGCAATAGAGGCTTTTAAAACATAAGCAGATGTTTTACTGTACTCCCTGACACACACACACACACACACACACACACACACACACACACACACACACACACACACACACACACACACACCCCTGCTGAGTCCTCTGCAGAGTGAGCTCCCTGTGCACACCCCCACTCTGCCCCTGGGGAGTGTGAGAGGGGCTCACCTGTGCTGTGAAAGGAGATCCCTGTGACTAACACTCTGAGGTGGCAGCTCCCTCTATCAGGTGACTGAGATCCCCCGCTCAGGATCCCCTTCCTAGCTTCCTTGCATGCCTGCCTTGCCGGCTTAGGGGCTCCACTTATGTAACTCTATTAAGAATTTGTCGCTGACTCATGGTGACTAACACAGCATTCTCCAGTCACTCTCCGTGACTCTGAGGGGGCAGCGGGGATTCTACTGGTAGTTTCCTCGCTCTGTCATCACTTGGGCAGGCTGGCCTAGCAGTAAGAGCTAAGTGCTGGGAGATAGCTGATCTTGGCTACAAACCTGTTCTTGCTACCTAAATTCACTAGCCCTATTAGTCCACACCACAAAGCAAATCCACAATTTGGCATGAGTACCTGTTTGAGACAGGATTAGGACTGATTTGACAGTGTGTTCAGGTTAGGGTTAAGGTTTCTCGCTGTAGCCAATGTCACCCCCCACCCCCCCACCCCCCTCCTTTTCAGGAGATTTGATTTCACATAAACAACTGTCAAGTTTGCTGAAAATGTGAGTAAGAAAATTACAGGCAAGAGGAATTCCTATCCCTTAAATTTTGCAATGCATTTTAGCATTGGCTGTCAAATTCAATAAAGTGTTCTGTAATAGATGAAGGCAAAGAAACAAGTACAACATACTTGCAAAACAGAGCTATCACTAACATGAAAAGAACAGATCACCCTGGTCTTCATCCACTGTATGCACTTGTATGATTGACATGCAGCCAGACAACAGAAGGACAACCCTCAAAATTGTAATACGTTTAACATGCTTAGCAAGTTGCATCACAATCGAATAAGCAGTTCTCCAGATCTATTTACAGATGTGTAAAAATGTGTGTACGTCTGTATGGTTGGTGCTGCCCAAATCCCCAATGAGGGATAATAAGAGAACTCAACCCTGGGGTGTTCGATCTGAAAGTATGAAGCTGAAAGGGCCTTCTGATTTGGACCCTATAAATATTTTCAGCACAGTAATTGGTTCACTGGCCCTGGTTCTAAGTAAGGAATCTCTCTCTCTCGCACAGGTATCTGATGCCTCAGAACCATATAGGTCGTGCAAGGGAATGGGTTTCTATGGCAACACACTGGGCAGCTGGAATGAATACAGCATGCTGTGTGTGTGAGCGCATGGGTGTGTGCGTGCCAGTGTGTGTTTTATTATTACTTGTTGAAAGGATATTTTATATATATATATATATATATATATATATATATATATATATATATATATATATATATATATATATATATATATTTTTAATAAGCAACATGTGCAACAAGAGAAATGGCACCCCAAATCTATGTACTGCCAATGCAGAGCGATTGGTCAGGACATTAGGTGTCTGCAGACTGGGTTTCTGCAATGGTGACTGTCTAGACTGGCATACATAAGCACGTTTTGTATTTTCTGCAGCTGTGTGCAAAGTGTGTAAGCCTGAAGAATATTGGGGGGGTTATGGGAGGAGAGTCAGATATTCGGGGACAGCTTTTAATGGAGTTGTTTTTTAAGGTTCAGTTTCAAATTAAATACAACTGCTTTAGTGGTATAAGAGTATACGTTTTATTGTATAAAAAATGAGTCAGTAATATTAATGGTGTTTTCTTGTTGCCATTATTTGGCTCCTCCATCTGCCAAGTTCCATTGCATTTCAACAGCAGCATTGCATGGTGACTTCACAGTCACCCTTGATCTAGACAGTGTGTACAGTTCGAGAAAATTGGGATTTGCACACACACACAGGGACCCCTGTGCCATCGCCAATTTAACACTGCTGTACTCTTGAGACAAGTTACTGTATAGACACGTGGTGGATAAAAGAATCATTAATACAGTTTCTACAGTGGAGGTTTGGTGTTTTAAAAAAAAGCTGTCCCTTTAGCTTTTGTGTGCAGATTGGTGATTACAGGTAACTAAATATGACTTTAATCCATGTCGTTCCCTGATCAGCACTTAACATTGAGAATCACACCCCACAAGGAGAAAAAGAGTTACATTCATAAAGTGATTTTCACTTTACCAGCTATTTAAAATGAAGAGTAGAACATTCTGCCTCATCGCTTCAGAATGTAAATGGAAAGTCTGGCAGCAGTAAAGTCAACCCAGGTGTGAAATTCTGCCGGTACTCTGTACCGGGGCTTATTTTAACTAACGTTACCCACTGTTCTCCCATTCTTTTCTTGAACAAAATATGTTGCATTTTTTAAACGGTTTTATGAGGATTCATAACGTATAGTGTTAATTTTAAGTATTTGACCTGCTGGCTAGCAAAAATTCTTCTGAAAGTGTACTGTGATGATGATCACGCCATGATGAAAATTCAGTTGAAGAAAGTGTACAGTATGTATAACACTGATATAATTCCATCACATCTCCTCGTGTTCAGCTTTGAAGCCTTATCAAAAGCTATTTTTTTCTGGAGTAGTTCATGGTAATTAATATAGACAGAATCACAACAGAGAAGCACACATCATATAATTGTGGGATTAGTAATAAGTAAAACAACTGGGATATATGTTCTAGTCCAAGGCTGTCATTGTAGCATGGCCAGGTCCTGTTGTAGGTGAGTACCCAGAGTCTGGAAAGTATGGGGATGATTTCAGAGAATACTATGGAGATTGAAATGGCCACGTCAAGTACATCATTTATTTATTTATTGTTTGCCGATATCTATGCATTTTAGAACAATTTACTCATTGACAATCAAATTGGCTAAATATTTGCAATGTTTCCACTCGGCTGCATTTCAGTATCTGCACTTGTTTGAGAATTTCACCCCTGAGTCCAAGATGCTGTTCCTGGTATTGGACTTGCTGAAGTCAGAAGGATCTCGAAAAATGAGTCTCGTTTCTCGTTGCAAACAAGGCAAATAAAATCATTTTAATGTTACAAAACTATCAAGAAACTGCTCAGAACAATACTGTTTCAGCTCCTTGGACTGTTTCTTGTTAGTTTCATATGTCAGTTATTGTTCTATTTGCCAAATAGGTATAAACTGGGGTAGCTCTCTGTCTGCAAGACACACGTCTGTTGCTGATCTGTTGGATATTACAGGGGTGATTCATCAGGATATGTGTGTTTCAGGTCCAAGGGGGCCATTCTGAATATCTCCTCTGCAAGTGGCATGTACCCAGTCCCCCTTCTCACACTGTACTCCTCTACAAAGGTAGGTCCTATACTCTCACTGTCTCACACACACACACACACACACACACACACACACACACACACACTGCATGTTACATCCTTCAGGTACGGTTCTAATTTTCTTTATGCATTTTCCTGGATGTGAGTGTAGAGTTAAATCAATGCAACACTAATTGTGAGCAGAAATATTTCAAGGATTTTATTAATTTTATTAGGTTACATGATGCACTTTATTCATTTACGTGGGCTTCAGACCTTGCCATGCTGGTCCTTGGGCAGACATCGTCCTAAAAGAAAAAAAAAAAAAAAGTTTTCTGTTGAATACTCCCTCATTGTTCTCTAGCATGCTCTCTCATTAGCAGATGGATGTTTTAATGCTAAACATATAAATAGAAGGCAGATAGGTTTGGAGATGCATGTTTTTATTGCAAAGTGCAAGTAGGTTTTGAACAGTCTGAGACACCTTACACATGACGTATGAACTTATAAGTCACACAAATGAAGATTGTACTTGGGAATAGTGCTAAAATGTAAAATATATATAATATATACACTACCGTTCAAAAGTTTGGGGTCACTTAGAAATTTCCTTGTTTTCGAAAGAAAAGCAAATTTTTTGTCCATTAAAATAACATCAAATTGATCAGAAATACAGTGTAGACTGTATGTTAATGTTGTTAATGTTGTAAATGACTATTGTAGCTGGAAACGGCTGATTTGTAATGGAATATCTACATAGGCGTACAGAGGCCCATTATCAGCAACCATCAGTCCTGTGTTCCAATGGCACGTTGTGTTTGCTAATCCAAGTTTATCATTTTAAAAGGCTAATTGATCATTAGAAAACCCTTTTGCAATTATGTTAGCACAGCTGAAAACTGTTGTGCTGATTAAAGAAGCAATAAAACTGGCCTTCTTTAGACTAGTTGAGTATCTGGAGCATCAGCAACTGTGGGTTCGATTACAGGCTCAAAATGGCCAGAAACAAAGAACTTTCTTCTGAAACTCGTCAGTCTATTCTTGTTCTGAGAAATGAAGGCTATTCCATGCGAGAAATTGCCAAGAAACTGAAGATCTCGCATACAACGCTGTGTACTACTCCCTTCACAGAACAGCGCAAACTGGCTGTAACCAGAATAGAAAGAGGAGTGGGAGGCCCCGTGCACAACTGAGCAAGAGGACAAATACATTAGAGTGTCTAGTTTGAGAAACAGACACCTCACAGGTCCTCAACTGTCAGCTTCATTAAATAGTACCATAAAACACCAGTCTCAACGTCAGCAGTGAAGAGGCGACTCGGGATGCTGGCCTTCTAGGCAGAATTGCAAAGAAAAGCCATATCTCAGACTCGCCAATAAAAAGAAAAGATTAAGATGGGCAAAAGAACACAGACACTGGACAGAGGAAGATTGGAAAAAGTGTTATGGACAGACGAATCTAAGTTTTGAGGTGTTCGGATCACAAAGAAGAACATTCGTGAGACGCAGACCAAATGAAAAGATGCTGGAGGAGTGCTTGACGCCATCTGTCAAGCATGGTGGAGGCAATGTGATGGTCTGGGGGTGCTTTGGTGGTGGTAAAGTGGGAGATTTGTACAGGGTAAAAGGGATCTTGAAGAAGGAAGGCTATCACTCCATTTTGCAATGCCATGCCATACCCTGTGGACGGCGCTTGATTGGAGCCAATTTCCTCCTACAACAGGACAATGACCCAAAGCACAGCTCCAAACTATGCAAGAACTATTTAGGGAAGAAGCAGTCAGCTGGTATTCTGTCTATAATGGAGTGGCCAGCACAGTCACCGGATCTCAACCCTATTGAGCTGTTGTGGGAGCAGCTTGACCGTATGGTGCGTAAGAAGTGCCCATCAAGCCAATCCAACTTGTGGGAGGTGCTTCAGGAAGCATGGGGTGAAATCTTTTCAGATTACCTCAACAAATTGACAACTAGAATGCCAAAGGTCTGCAAGGCTGTAATTGCTGCAAATGGAGGATTCTTTGACAAAAGCAAAGTTTGAAGGACACAATTATTATTTCAATTAAAAATCATTATTTCTAACCTTGTCAATGACTATATTTCCTATTCATTTTGCTATATTTCCTATTCAAACTCATTTCATGTATGTTTTCATGGAAAACAAGGAAATTTCTAAGTGACCCCAAACTTTTGAATGGTAGTGTATATATATTTTTGCAAAACCTAACTTTTATCCCCTTCTCCCCCGGTCGTGAAATCTTTCTGTCCCAGAATCATGCATGTGGCCTACAGGTGGGTGTCCTGGTGAGGCTGGTTATTAAAAACAAAAGTGCAGCGGGAGAAATGTGTTTTTTAGAAAGGTTACAGCGATTTCTTTAGGTAATATTTTCCTCTTGAGAAACTCATGTCAAGTTCACGCTTTCTTTAAATTGATGAAGTTAATAGGATGCTCCATTTGACATTTTTAAACTTTGGAATGAGGTGTGGTGTTCTATACATAGGATGATATCTATACAAGGGATAAGAGGTACTGGAATTTAGGCAAATACTTCACTGTGATTTGGTTGGTTTCTGGTTACAGCAGGCTTTGCTTGCTTTGTCTTGAAGGTGTGACTCAATATTGACTGCTGTGTAATGTTAATCTCTCTCTCTCTCTCTCTCTCTCTCTCTCTCTATCTCTCTCTCAGGCATTTGTTGATTTCTTCTCTCGAGCAATGCATGCAGAGTACAAGAGCCAGGGGATCATTGTGCAGGTAATGCACTTCCATTCCAGTGGAGAGGCCCTGCTCCTTCCTTCCTTCTTGTATACTGTTGCCACGGAGACCTGCGCTGTCTTAGCAACAGCAAGAACCTGCATTCACACACCTAGGGCTGTGACACTTAGGTCTTAAAGGCACAGTGCTTTGTTTAGTACTTTGTTGTTCACTCATTGGTTAGATAAGTAGCTACTACAGAGCTAAGGAAAAGGGAGGCATGTGGACTAGTTTTTAGAGTTGAGGGACTGGGAAACCGTGTGGCTAGAGCTGAGAGACTGGGAGGCAGTGTGGTCTAGGGGTTAGAGCTGATAGACTGAAAGGGAGGCAGTATGGTCTAGTGGTTAGAGCCGAGGGACGGAGGGAGGCAGTGTGGTTAGGGTGTTAGAGCTAAGTGACTGGGAGGGAGGCAGTGTGGTCTAGTGGTTAGAGCCGAGGGACTGGGAGGCAGTTTGGAAAAGCTTCCTCCCTCTTTAAGTGAGAGAATTCCACCAAATACCGTTTTAATCAATACACTGATGAAGGCACTAGCCAAAATGTTTGACTGACTTTATTAAGTTTTAGAAAACCTTGATGTACTAATTCCTTATTGATGATTTTATTCTTGACATCATGACAGGACATTGTTTTTATGGACAACGTAGTATTTGTTCTTGCTGCTTTTTTTATTAGAAATAATATGTATTTGGGATTGGGGTATTGCAAAAATATATATTTTAATAATGGGAAAACAAAAAAAAAAGTTGTACCTCTTACCTTGATCAGAAATGTATTATTAAAATTCCAAATGAACGTACTTGGATGTTTGTTCATCTTGGTTTACACGTGAGGGTTTTCATGTATCTGGCTCGAGTGACTTCAGCTCCCCCTTGTGGCACTGCCTTCCTCCAGTGTATCGCTTGTGATTTTATGTTTTAAAGATGTACAAAAAAAACGTGGTGTAAGATATCAATACATATATAAATACAAGAAAAAAATAAGTTGGTGTCATCCTTTCCAAAAAGAAAATAGAAATGACTCCATCACTATATGATGCACCATTTGAACAAATATTAATAATTATTTTTCTAGCATGAGATGTACATAAGAAAGAATAGCTAACAATTAGCATTTAATTAAAATAACTGACTGATGAGAGAACAAAAAGGTCTTTCAGCACACGCCTCAAATCGACTCCTATCTTTCTAATCATGTATTTACAATATACAATTTGTTCATAAAATGGATTATACCAACACGACAATTCAAGTTCATATTCTCTTACAAGTCATTTTGCAATGTACTTCCCTTCACTCCCTGAATGTGTTTGCAAGTGTTCTACCGTGGCCTCTTCTGACTTTGAACCAGCTAGCAACAACATGCCAGACCATGTTGTGCTTTCGCTCTTGTATCCCGATAAAACCATGCATTCCTCTGTTGTGATACGATAATCATGTAAAAGTCTTATGATTCTCAGATCCACGATGAATCATTACACCCCTAATTGTAGGTGTAGACTGTAGTATACTGCACTGTATTGGAGGTGTAGACTGTAGTATACTGCACTGTACACTGGAGAACTCCTCAAACTGCAACCAAGAGATCAAGCAATGATCAGAGTCAAGTGGAAACTTGCACATTATTTTAATCCCCCAGATAAATATCAAATCCAATTTAAAACCGCTCTTTTCACTGGATGGTGTGGTTTAATGTTCACATGCTGATTACTAGACAAGCAGAACTAGTTTCCTAGTGAGTATTTAATATTACATCTAATGAAATGTGTGTGTGTCTCCTCTTTCTCTCTCTCTCGCTCTCTCTCTCTCTCACTCTCTTGCTCGCTCTCCTCTCTCTCTCTCACTCTCTTGCTCGTCTCCCCAGAGCGTCCTGCCCTTCTTCGTGGCCACCAAGCTGAGCAAGATCCGGCGGCCGACCCTGGACAAGCCCAGCCCTGGAGCCTATGTGAAGGCAGCTCTGAGCACCGTGGGGCTGCAGGTCCAAACCAACGGCTACCTGCCTCATGCACTGATGGTGAGGATTAGAATCTCTGAGATTTATTATTATTATTATTATTATTATTATTATTATTATTATTATTATTATTATTATTATTATTATTTATTTCTTAGCAGACGCCCTTATCCAGGGCGACTTACAATTGTTACAAGATATCACATTATTTTTACATACAATTACATTATTTTTTTACACATTATTTCTACATACAATTACCCATTTATACAGTTGGGTTTTTACTGGAGCAATCTAGCTAAAGTACCTTGCTCAAGGGTACAGCAGCAGTGTCGCCCATCTGGGATTGAACCTACAACCCTCCGGTCAAGAGTCCAGAGCCCTAACCACTACTCCACACTACTGCCCCAGTGCTGCCCCAGCCTGAGACAATAAAATACATGTGATAGGCCTGATGGTTAGTAAGGTAACTGAATAGGGCATTATTAATGGACTCTTGAGGCAAAGTGCACCACCACCAAGTCAATCTCCTACTGCTTATTGAAAAAGTACTGATTCCTGTTTTGTTTAATATCAATTTCATATCTTTTCCAGACTTAACTGAATGATGCTGAAAGAAAACATGTTATTTTAAAACAATAACACTGTCAAACTGTGGTAATGGAAAGTGTACTGACAAGCAAGGATACACTGAAATAGCCAGCAAGTTAAATCCAGGCAAATATTAAAATAGGTTAAGGACTCCAGATCCCTGGGTGGTCCCCTGGTAGAAGCAGGGTGAGTCATACTGCAGGGGAGCGCCGGTTCACGACCTGGCTGTGTGAAGTCGCGGGTCTTCGCTGGGGATTCCAGAGGGAGTGCCACATTGGCTCTGGCTCTCCCGTGGGTTAGGGAGGCAAAATCGTCAGGAACTGTCTCTTCTCATCGTGCTCTTGAGTTCCTTATGGAGAATTGCAGCAGGGAGGGAACGGAATTGGACTTTCTAAATTGTGGAGAAAATCAGGGGCAAAGAAATTGGGCACGCCAAATAAAATTAACAAAAATGATTTAGATCAGTATACACTATCAGGACAGTTTTGTAACCAAAAATGTTAAATATGCGAATCAAGTCAGGATCAACAACAACAAACTTAGACTTCTAAAGCACTTTCCATGTGAGACACACCTCAGAGCACTGTACATATTGAGTACAAAACTACATTAATAAAATTAAAAGATACAGGACTAAGCAGGCTGTGTGGTCCAGTGGTTAAAGAAAAGGGCTTGTAACCAGGAGATCCCCGGTTCAAATCCCATCTCAGCCACTGACTCATTGTGTGATCCTGAGCAAGTCACTTCACCTCCTTGTGCTCCGTCTTTCGGGTGAGACGTAATTGTAAGTGACTCTGCAGCTGATGCATAGTTCACACACCCTAGTCTCTGTAAGTCACCTTGGATAAAGGCGTCTGCTAAATAAACAAATAATAAAATAATAATAAACTATATAAACAAGACTCCAATCAGTCCTTAATACCTTTTGGGATTGCAGTCCAGAGCTCAGAGTCTAACTCTATGCTTCACCAATAATCCAAGATCTTCCAACCAAAGGGCACATGTAGGGACCTAAAGGAGAATCTCTGCAATATAAACAGGAGCAAGACCACACAGGGCCTTGCAGGTCAGTAATGAAACCTTCAAATCCACCCTGCATCACACTGGAAGATAGTCCAAATACAAGCTGCACAGTTCTGAACAACCCCATAGACAGACTAATGAAAAGAGCAATGCAATAATGAATCCGGGACATGACAAAAGTATGAACCAGTTTCTCAGCTTCCACCGTAGTCAAGCACAATCCAAGTTTGACTGTTTCTGAGATGAAAGAATGACTACTAATAGTGTGATTTATGACCAACAGTAAGCTCTGGGTCCAAAGTGACTCCTAAACTGCAGACCACTGAGCTAAGCTCAATAAGTATAAGTATACCATCTAACGTAATATTTAGACTGGATACATCATGGAATTCACGTTGAGAACCCAGGACTATGGCTTCTGCTTTATCATTGCCTCATCAAAAGTTTAACATGGGCAGTACAGACTGACTGACAGACGAGTAAATCTGTGTGTCATCAGCGTGAAAGTGTAAAGTGATTCCATAACCTTTGCAGATTGTTCTTCTGCACACACGTTACCTCAGAGTACAAAGGACCAAGTATGGAGCCCTGAGGGACCTTCCCCTGGTACAAGAGGAGAATTTATCAAGGGGTGCAAAGTGTTGTCTTTTTGTAGATGAGACATAAACCATTCCAAGGCAATACCTTTCACAGAAACATAGTGCACTAGGCAGTGAAGCCAAATGTTATGATCAACTCTCTCAAAGGCTGCACTCCAATCCAATAAAATTAAGACAGAAAGTGAGCCTGAGTCAGAGGTGATCAGCAAGTTACCAGCCACACCAGAGATATGTCTGTGCTATGGTGACCATGAAAACCAGACTGGAATTGTTCCAGTAAGTCACCCTTAGCAAGACAATTCTACAGCTGGTTGGCCAGTACACATTCCAAGACTTAGCAAGTTAGATATTGGCCTATAGTTGCTTAAAGCATCAAGACTAAAATTATGTTGTGTGTTAGGTTTCTTTTTTTGTTTTGTTTCAAACAGCTGATTTTAAGGAATGAAGGAGTTGAACCAGATGATAAGGAACTATTGATAATCACTTTGTGAGGTCCACTTACTGTAAGATATTGCTTTAAACAGTTGAGTTAATTGGGTCCAAAGCACAGGGACAGTGCCAGATCGTTACGACATGGACGGGAAATGTAGTTTTCAATATATAGCTATCTTTACGCTGTAAACTGTGTGAATTTTTGAAACTGCACTATACTAGCAATATGTTCTAAAATGTAAAAATGCAATGCGTTTTGCTCACAATTGGGTAGGGTGATGGTGTGTCTGTCCCTAATCAAGTCTCTGTGGATCTGTGTGCAGGGCTGGGTGACCTCAAGCCTGCTGCCATTGCAGATGGTGATGAACTACTCCATGAAGATGAACAAAGGGCTGCGTGCTCGTTACCTGAAGAAGCAGAAGGCTCAGTAAAGAGGAAGAGGAGCTTGTGAAGGAAGACTTCAAACCGTGGGCCAAACTACTATAGGAAATACATTTTATGTTTTGCAATAATACACAACTTTTAAATTCTTGCTTTGAGGAATCTTAACCATGGAGAAGGCGAAACTGCTAAAATATTCAAGTGACCTCTGGGTTTGTCTCCTGTGTTTGTGTTACTGTGTGTTTGTCCATTTCTAGCCTGTGTTGAGTGGACAAATCGGTCGGCAGAATGGTGGTAAACACAATTTATGCTGAGCCTTATGATCTATGATCATATGGAATATGGACTTGTACAGATTTGAATAGGTTTGCATAGTGATACAGTAGCTGTGTGTATTTGTGTGTGTGTGACTGACTCTACATAATTTTTATACAGACTACAGTTTCTGCTGTATTCTTGACTGTAGAAGCTGTGTGTGGTTTTTTCTGGGTCTCTGAAAATTGAATAAGATGCCGCTGTAGCATTTTATTGTACGCCATCATTACATTGCATTCACTGATTATAAACATTGTAAACCATATGCAAAAAAAATTGTCAACCCATACCACAACACTATAAAGGATTTATCTATGCAGTTATAAAATGTCCAACCTGCTACTGTTGTACACACTTTTCAAAATGATGCAAACACAAACTACCACCAATCTCCAATTTATTACATGAAACAGTATATCTGTAGTACGAATTTAGACAGAAATCCTGACGGAATCAACATGTGTCTTGTGTGGTAAGTCTGCTTTTCAGTGCGGCTGCTGTTACTGAATATCAATCTTGCTTTTCTTGATATATTAACTATACAGTAAGTGCACCCCAAGTCAAGAGACTGTTTGCAGATTGAAATTATGGGAATAAGTGTGATAACAAACTAACAATAACAAGACAACCAACATTTATCACCATTGAGTCCAAGTCTGACCCTGTTTGTCACTACTCTACATGTTTTGGATTTAGTGCTTCTGATTTCCATCTTGACCATTTTTACAGGAAGTCTTTAGAAGACTTCTCTGGGTGTACTGCACCTTCAGCTTGGAGTGAATTTGGATTGTGTGTGTGTGTGTGTGTATATATAAATATATAAGAGTAAAGATGCATCATCTCTTTCTGATGACCAGGGACTCTAAAAGATGTCCTCTTTCAAGGAAATAAAAGTACAAACACATAGTACAAATTATTTAATACTGTAGTGCTTCAGATCCATATCGCTGTATACGAGTCTGATTCACGTTCCAGAAATGTCCTGGTATGAGATCACAATACTGATTTAAATTGAACTTGCAGAAGAAAACCAACTGCAATTAACAAACGCAGTGGCCATTAATGAACCAGGCGGCCACACAGGAGAGACTACGGACACCAAAATGCAGTCGGGTTTGGAGATCAGGATAAACATGCGCTGGGCCATATTTTCAGCCTTTAATTAGCGGTACAATATCTAATATTAATTTTACAAAACCAGAACCAAACAACCATGTTATGTAGGTCACATTCTCTTAAGCACTCAGGATGTTTTGTTTTTCATTCTGTGAAATTAACATGTTTTTTCTCCTTTCAAAAAATGGGAATTAAAGAACGGAGGAACCTGCATCCACCCTGGCTTACACATTGAAATCTGGCAAACAAAATGTAGTTAAGAAAGCTGCTATATTGTGGGCAGACAAGCGCTTTGGCTAATGTATTCCTTACTGTAGTGTTCGACTTGCTTTTAGTTTTAGTTATTTTAATGGATGATTTCTAGGAACAGATTATGCATCTTTACTGAAACATGCTCAGTTTATAGCAGAGAAATAAACACAAAACCGATGCAATGGTGCTGATGTACAGCTTCCCGATGGGAAAGTCACTGGGTGTAAAGGGTGACGTGTGTGGTGTTGGTTCCGAACTTTAACTGTGTTTGTCTGTAGTGGAATGCTGGATGTTTAGCTTGGAGGCTGCCTGTGAGTTATCGCTTTGTGAATGTAGGCTTTCTTGTATGGATTTGAGATTTCCTAACAATAAAACATAATCTGAAAAGCCATGTCCTGTGGGATGTTTCTTTTTATCATACAAAAATATTAAAGGGACAGTGATAGTCCCCTATTTTATTATTATATGTTTATTTAGCAGACTCCTTTATCCAAGGCAACCTACAGAGACTAGGATGTGGGAACTATGCATTCTGGTGTTTGATTTGTGTTTCATATGCATCATGTAAATTGCTTGAGAAGAAGGTGAACTGATATTTTCTGCATGATTAATACATTTAGAATGAGCCCTTTGTTATGACATCTCAAGGCCAGGACTCAGTTATACACTGACAGGCCAGAAAAATGTCAGTAAAATGAGCAACCCCTTATCAGCAGTGTATTTAAATGTATGTGTACTTGTGACATGTCATGTGCTCCACTAGATCTATATACTCTGTGTGAGAGTTATGTGCAACTAGGCAGCAGTAATAATTGAAAAGCACAATGATTTCATTGACTTCATAAGGGGTGTAATAGTGGGGCTAGTCGTGCCACTGGCTGCAGTGAAAAGAATGACCTCCTGGGGGCAACATTTACAGAAAAACACCAGCGGAAGGAAAGGGGCAACTGTTGTAAATGGGTGTGTGGAGTACTGTGACAAGCAATAGATGTGCCATTGTCCCAGATCACAGCTTTCAACAAGATGCATGTTTTTCCATTCGTATATTCAGGAGATGCACTTTGTGGGTTACTTTTTAAAGGTTTTGATCAGCCCATGTAGTTTTATATGCACCTCCTCTACATATGATTCCTGAATTTGTATCCCAGGTTTCACCACAATCGGAGTGTTAGGATACAAGCAAAAATGGGCATGATTAACATGCACAGTATTTGTGTAAGCAATAAGACCTGACAGGGTGGGGGGCATTGGGCAATGCCGGACCACCCAAGGGCATAATGAGGCCCGATGCTGTAGGAAGGTCCGGTATACCGCCCACCCTGAGGGTCTAATTGCTCTTAGAAAATGGGCTACTGTTACGGAAAAAAAGACAAACAAGTTTTGTAGTTTAAAACTTGAACATTTGAGATGCCAGGAAATAAAAAGCCACTTTTCTAATACATTTGAATAAATACTTTTGGCAAACTTTTATTTTCTGGTAAATAGCCATTACAGGTATGAAATGTAGTATCTGTCTAGTAAATTCTGAGGAAATCTGTATTTTTGACTTGTTTTCCCGTCCTGCATGCAATATTTTCAACTCTTCTCTATAAGAAACCAAGCTATAAATAAGAGCTCTGCACCATTTTCAACATTTGTTTTTCAGCACCCCATCCTGTAGCCTTCATTAGTACTAACAGGGTCCTATAGACTCATCGTTAGGTATCTCTCTTTGTCGATATCACATATTCATACAGCTCATTCCTTTATTCTAAATGTTCTGCTCATAAGACAGTCTTTGGTCTGATTGCTAGAGCATCGTGTGCCCCAGGGCAGAATCCAATTGGGTTTATTAAAGTTCTCCTGTTTAGATGTTACTTCCTCTGGTAAACTATTCTATGGACCTACATTTACTAAAGAAAAAAAGGCTCCTTCTGTTGTGAAGGTACTTCAGTTTCAGATTCAATTTGAGAGCTTTTTTGTATTTTTATTCTACTACTCTCAGTAGTAGCATTTTACTAACTTCATTGAAATGCCCTCGATACTCGTATTTTTAATACTTGTCTGGTTGTTATGGAATTTTATAACAGTATTTGACAAGTAACACATTTGTCAGAGGAAACCACATCACCTGCCACGGATGTGTGTGTGTGTGTGTATGTGTGTGTATATATATATATATATATATATATATATATATATATATATATATATATATATATATATATATATATTATACAGTACTGTGCAAAAGTTTTAGGCAGGTGTGAAAAATGCTGTAAAGTAAGAATGCTTTCAAAAATAGACATGTTAATAGATTATATTTATCAATTAACTAAATGCAAAGTGAGTGAACAGAAGAAAAATCTAAATCAAATCCATATTTGGTGTGACCACCCTTTGCCTTCAAAACAGCATCAATTCTTCTAGGTACACTTGCACAAAGTCAGGGATTTTGTAGGCATATAGTCAGGTGTATGATTAAACAATTATACCAAACAGGTGCTAATGATCATCAATTCAATATGTAGGTTGAAACACAGTCATTAACTGAAACAGAAACAGCTGTGTAGGAGGAATAAAACTGGGTGAGGAACAGACAAACTCAGCTAACAAGGTGAGGTTGCTGAAGACAGTTTACTGTCAAAAGTGATACACCATGGCAAGACTGAGCATAGCAACAAGACACAAGGTAGTTATACTGCATCAGCAAGGTCTCTCCCAGGCAGAAATTTCAAGGCAGACAGGGGTTTCCAGATGTGCTGTCCAAGCTCTTTTGAAGAAGCACAAAGAAACGGGCAACGTTGAGGACCGTAGACGCAGTGGTTGGCCAAGGAAACTTACTGCAGCAGATGAAAGACACACCATGCTTACTTCCCTTCGCAATCGGAAGATGTCCAGCAGTGCCATCAGCTCAGAATTGGCAGAAAACAGTGGGACCCTGGTACACCCATCTACTGTCCGGAGAAGTCTGGTCAGAAGTGGCCTTCATGGAAGACTTGCGGCCAAAAAGCCATACCTCCGACGTGGAAACAAGGCCAAGCGACTCAAATATGCATGAAAACACAGGAACTGGGGTGCAGAAATATGGCAGCAGGTGCTCTGGACTGATGAGTCAAAATTTGAAATATTTGGCTGTAGCAGAAGGCAGTTTGTTCACGAAGGGCTGGAGAGCGGTACACGAATGAGTGTCTGCAGGCAACAGTGAAGCATGGTGGAGGTTCCTTGCAAGTTTGGGGCTGCATTTCTGCAAAAGGAGTTGGGGATTTGGTCAGAATTAATGGTCTCCTCAATGCTGAGAAGTACAGGCAGATACTTATCCATCATGCAATACCATCAGGGAGGCATCTGATTGGCCCCAAATTTATTCTGCAGCATGACAACGACCCCAAACATACAGCGAAAGTCATTAAGAACTATCTTCAGCGTAAAGAAGAACAAGGAGTCCTGGAAGTGATGGTATGGCCCCCACAGAGCCCTGATCTCAACATCATCGAGTTTGTCTGGGATTACATGAAGAGAGAGAAGCAACTGCGGCTGCCTAAATCCACAGAACTGTGGTTAGTTCTCCAAGATGTTTGGGCCAACCTACCTGCCGAGTTCCTTCAAAACTGTGTGCAAGTGTACCTAGAAGAATTGACCTGCCTAAAACTTTTGCACAGTACTGTATATATATATATATATATATATATATATATATATATATATATATATATATATATATATATATATATATATATATATATAATTAAATTAGTAACACAAAAAACTAGACAATCTAGACAAAATCTAGACAGAGCTGAGGAAATCATACTGTATATGTACAGCTGGTATTTAAAAAAGAATCTACATAATTGTGAAGGCTTAAAACGGACTGGCAGTTGTCATCCTTTTCCTAGCTATTATTATTATTATTATTATTATTATTATTATTATTATTATTATTATTATTATTATTATTAAGAATGTATTTACATATTTATTTGGCAGACGCCTTTGTCCATGGCGAGTGTAGCCAAAGCTGTGAAAAAAATACATTTAGGAGGACCGAGGAATTAAGTAATGTCATCCCATTAGCTGTGTTTTTCCAGTAAACTCAGCAGCCTCACACACGTCACGTTATCAAGCCTTTTGACGATGGGAACCTTTCTCAAGTTGGTGAAGTTTTTACTGTACTGGTGGGACGGTGTTGACTGCGACACGGTAAGAATACCGTTTTTAGTTTAAAACAAGATCAGTAAGTTTTAGCGTTATTTATATTTAACATCATCTTATAGTCGATACTTGTTTTATACTAAGTCGTCACGCATATAGTACACGGTGCATTTTTGAATGATGATGAGGGTGAGTACTCCGTTGGCAAAAATACTAATAATATATTGTTATTTCTGTATAAACGGTTTTGTAAAATTTTACACAGCAGTAAATAGAAACTGCGCTGTGCGCCGCTCAAGTAATTTGCTAGCCTACGTTTGTTACTTGCACTGCGATAAACAAAACAAGAAGCGCCTGAATCATTAGACCATGCCTTCTACTCCAAGCTCTTTGGAAAAGGATTTGAGCTCCTATCTCAATTATGTATGAAACTTGATTAACTATCATACTGAATGTCTTGTAGGTGTATGCAGCACTTCAATCTCAAGCCATTATCTATTGTAAGCTATGCCTCTGTAGCGGTGAAAGAAACCAAAAAAAAAAGAAAGTAAGACTTTGACTGATTTGTTCTAATTTTTGGAAGATCTTCTTTTCTTATTTATGTGAAATGAGTTCTCCTGCAAAACTGATGGACAGTGCTACTGCAGGCAGGCAGGTATGCTGACAGCTTCCCTATTTTGACAGATTGCATTGTCAAAATTAGGGCTTGGTTACATTGAGATCAAGTTGAAACAGTTTGAAACAGCCTTGTTCATTAGCTTGCTGGATCCTTGATGTAATGTCCCTGTTCGTGGTCCATGCAGGATTTAAACATTGCTATTGTATGTCATGTCTGTTTGTATTCCAGCTAACAGCATCATGGCAGATAAGAGACAGCGGGTGAGAATCTAGGACTCTTGGGCTGGGCCAGCCAGGAAGCCGGCACACGGCCTGCCAGCAGGTACGCTGTTCACATGCTGATATCGGATTTCAATCAGCAGGAACTCTGATCTCTTGCTGATAGAGGATTTGAGTAGTCAGCCTTACCTGATTTGACCCACAGATTGTCTGAAGAGCCTTACTTCTGAGTTCAGCTACCTGTTCTGTGACTTTTAAACTCTGTTTGTATTTGTCCACATGCAGCTACTGGAAGTGGTGGGAGAGCTAGCCTGCCCTGTGCGGTCGGCAGTGCCTGGGGGGGAGCGGAGAGGAAGTTTGAGTTTCAGCAGCCAACACAGGTAGAATAAGAGGTACTGTTCAATACTTTCTCCACCAGATGGAGACACGCTCCATAATACGGGAGTCTATAACAGAACTAAAAAATAAACTTCCTTATAAATTATATTTTTAAATGAAAAATACATCCCGTTTATTCTTGTTGAAATGAATGACTGAAGAACAGTGGTCGACCTCTGCTGGTTTCCAGGCCGATCGTCTCTCTTTAATCATCAACCCAAACTGGACTTGTAGGGTGACACTTGCATGTAAAAAGGCAACTGCTTATCCATTATTGATCTCCATTGCTTTTATTGAACAATGAATCATCCTAGTGCCCCTTCCAGCCTCATGTATGTATTGCTGGCACATGCATGTTTTCAGTTGTATTTTAAGGCTTTCAAGAAGTCTACATTTTTTGTCCTTTTGCTTTTGAATTAGAAAGTGTTCTCAATGCATGGATTATTGTCGATTTATTACCGGTCTGATACTCAGTTGGGGAACTGGTTGCTGATTGCATCCCTGCCTGAATATACACATGATAGAAAGATCTAGCTTTGCATTTACATCAGTGGTGAGGGATGTGTGTTCCTAACATATTTGTTCAGAAATGTGTAGCCCCTAATGTTTTAAAATACATTTTCTTTGCCTTTATTATCTTCATATGGTTCTTGCTCTGAGCTGCTGCTGACCGTGTAACCCTGTTCTCTCACCTCTGAGCTGCTGCTGACCGTGTAACCCTGCTCTCTCACCTCTGAGCTGCTGCTAATAGTGTAACCCTGCTCTCTCACCTCTGAGCTGCTGCTAACCGTGTAAACCTGCTCTCTCACCTCTGTGCTGCTGCTGACCGTGTAACCCTGCTCTCTCACCTCTGAGCTGCTGCTGACCGTGTAACCCTGCTCTCTCACCTCTGAGCTGCTGCTGACCGTGTAACCCTGCTCTCTCACCTCTGAGCTGCTGCTAATAGTGTAACCCTGCTCTCTCACCTCTGAGCTGCTGCTAATAGTGTAACCCTGCTCTCTCACCTCTCAGCTGCTGCTGACCGTGTAACCTTGCTCTCTCACCTCTGAGCTGCTGCTGTCCGTGTAACCCTGCTCTCTCACCTCTGAGCTGCTGCTGACCGTGTAACCCTGCTCTCTCACCTCTGTGCTGCTGCTGACTGTGTAACCCTGCTCTCTCAACTTTGCAGGTGAAAAGGAAAGTGCCAGAGGTGGTGATCATGGAGTGAGTATCCGCTCTGTTTTTCATACATTACACATTATTTCAGAGTGCAAATGAGCTCTGATTTCATTGCTAACAAGTGTAATATACAGTAGTGGTGCCAAAGTTTGATTAACCGTGTGTGTGTGTGTGTGTGAGAGTGAGAGTGAGAGTGAGGTCAGCACGGGTACCCGTCGGGTTTTAAATTACCTGACGCTACCCGGGTCTCGTTTTACTACCCGGGTATCGGTTTATTAATTTGAGAATTTAAAGAACATTTAGAAAATATGACAATGCAATTGTAAGCGCGAGTCTCTGGCTGCTGTAATAAAGACCATGTTAAAACAAGCTTTTGTATTAAGCCAGGATATCAACGTGTAACAGAAAACAATAACACACAGCGAGCGGAAAGTGCACCTTGTTTACACATGCCAATGCAAGGTAAAATGACGCTGGTATAATTAATACAGGCTCAAAACTGCCCCAGGAGGTGCATTAGCTAGTCCTGTAGTCGGTTGCACTTAAGGCGCATTAAGTTGCGAGGCCTGCTTCAGTGCTCACCGCTCTAAAGAGCCAGTGTGAAAACGGTATTGACTACAAATAAATATACGCTGTAGCAAACTCCAACAACAAGGGAAGATGTATTAGCACTTAATGCATAACAGAGGGCAAGCTGAACCTAGCTCTAGTATTCTCTCTGAAACTGGATATTATAACTTAAAACAAGTCAAATTACTGATGCCTTCATCAGCATCATTACATTGATGACAGTATTTGCTAAAACGTTTTTATGTGTTAGCCTTAGTGTACAGGCACTCAATATGTATAAACAGTAAGGGTAATGGTATTTGACAACATGTATACATTTGCAAAGGCAACTTTTCTGTGAGGAATAAAACAAATCTGCCTATGTGCAAAACCAGCCTGCTGAGTGCTAAAGTCAGCTGTGTGTTTGTACAGGAAGGAAAGAGAGTTCGAAATCAGCCAGGGTCTCTCAGGAGTGTCCAGGTAAGAGACGTCGTCGTTTATATCAACACTTCATCAAGTAGGCTTCAGTATGAGCCACCACACAGATATAGCACCATTATTTATTATACTTTAATTAAAGCACCAAAGAACATGTGTGTTTGTTTCCTGTGTTAGTGAAATACAGCTCCAATCTATCTGTGACCAGAAGAGGGTGCAGGCATCACAATAACATGGTGCTACCGTGTGAGGTGCAGGCATCACAATAACATGGTGCTACAGCGTGAGGCGCAGGCATCACAATAACATGGTGCTACAGTGTGAGGCGCAGGCATCACAATAACATGGTGCTACAGTGTGAGGTGCAGGCATCACAATAACATGGTGCTACTGTGTGAGGCGCAGGCATCACAATAACATGGTGCTACAGTGTGAGGCGCAGGCATCACAATAACATGGTGCTACAGTGTGAGGCGCAGGCATCACAATAACATGGTGCTACAGTGTGAGGCGCAGGCATCACAATAACATGGTGCTACAGTGTGAGGTGCAGGCATCACAATAACATGGTGCTACAGTGTGAGGCGCAGGCATCACAATAACATGGTGCTACAGTGTGAGGCGCAGGCATCACAATAACATGGTGCTACAGTGTGGCGCCAGGCATCACAATAACATGGTGCTACAGTGTGAGCGCAGGCATCACAATAACATGGTGCTACAGTGTGAGGCGCAGGCATCACAATAACATGGTGCTACCGTGTGAGGCGCAGGCATCACAATAACATGGTGCTACAGTGTGAGGCGCAGGTATCACAATAACATGGTGTTACAGTGTGAGTTGCAGGCATCACAATAACATGGTTCTAGTGGATCAATCCTAAAAATAGTCTTTATCGCCACTTCATTTTCAACTGTGTCCTCTGGTCCTGGTTTCTGTGCTGAGTTTAAAGTATCGGCTAATATATATGAAACACATGTTTTCAGGCAAAGTGTTATTATTTAATTCAGTGCACATCCCTGTGACATTCCCCTTAGAATATGCCCCTTAGGTGCTTCATTTATGTTCACAAATAGGACCAGTACTTTGGACAGCCTCATATAGTAATCTATTAATTTAGAGTCTGCCACATTTATTTATTTATTGAGAGAGAGATTCATAGATAAAGTGTTTATCTGTTAATGCTTATATAAAACAAACCAAATGATTTTAAGACAATAGAACAATGTTTCTGTTTTGACACAGCATCCAGGGAAGGCCAAAAAAGGTAATTCCACGAAGGAGTATTGTTGTAACAAAAGGAACCAGATGGTACCTCGTGCTAAAACTTTGCGCTGACTTCAAAATAGATTCAATAGAGACACAGAAGTAGATTTGTATGAATTCACTTTATTAAAAAGGATGATCTTGGTTTACAGAAACAGTTCTTCAGTGTTGACTTCTCTTGTGGATTACAAAGTATTACAGACAGATGACCTATATAATATTTCCTCTTCTCTCCTTTTTAGGCTGCATCTCATTCCCTCTTTCCTCCCTGTCAGTGAGGCGGACTGGATGTTTGCACAGCTCTTAGCAGATCTCCCCTGGAAGCAGAAATCAACCCTGCAGCACGGTACACACTCTCTCCTTTACACTGAAATGCATCAACCCTGCAGCACGGTACACACTCTCTCCTTCACACTGAAACACATCAACCCTGCAGCACGGTACACACTCTCTCCTTCACACTGAAACACATCAACCCTGCAGCACGGTACACACTCTCCTTCACACTGAAACACATCAACCCTGCAGCACGGTACACACTCTCTCCTTCACACTGAAACACATCAACCCTGCAGCACGGTACACACTCTCTCCTTCACACTGAAACACATCAACCCTGCAGCACGGCACACACTCTCCTTCACACTGAAACACATCAACCCTGCAGCACGGTACACACTCTCCTTCACACTGAAACACATCAACCCTGCAGCACGGTACACACTCTCTCCTTCACACTGAAACACATCAACCCTGCAGCACGGTACACACTCTCTCCTTCACACTGAAACACATCAACCCTGCAGCACGGTACACACTCTCTCCTTCACACTGAAACGCATCAACCCTGCAGCACGGTACACACTCTCTCCTTCACACTGAAACACATCAACCCTGCAGCACGGTACACACTCTCTCCTTCACACTGAAAAGCATCAACCCTGCAGCACGGTACACACTCTCTCCTTCACACTGAAAAGCATCAACCCTGCAGCACGGTACATACTCTCTCCTATACACTGAATGAAATAGCTCAGCCGGGAAAGACGAGGTTTGCATTCTGGCTGTGTGAAGTTGCTGGTCCACAGGGAGCGTTGCATTGGCTCTGGCACTCCCGCGGGTTAGGAAGGCAAAACCGGCAGGGACTGTTTCTCATCGTGCTACAGCAGACCCTACTGGCCAGGCGCCTGGTGACCTCAGGGGACACCTGCAGGGCTGGCCTTTGTCCTTCAGAGGCCAGTAGCTAGAATCCGCTCTTAAGTTCCTGGGTGTAAAGAGACAGTTGGCTTGGTTGTGGGATCGGAGGATGCCTACTGACCTTCAGTTCTACTGAGGTGGGTGTGGAATTGGGACTGCGATGGGGAATATAGTTGGACATTTTAAAATGTTGAGAAAATCTGGTAAAAAAAAAAAAAAAAGAAAGCTCTGAATACCTAACGAGCATTCGAGAGCCTTGGAGCATAACAACTGAAAGCGCTCACCCTGTGTACATCTCTTAGGTCCAAGTCTGTAAGCACCGAAGGGAGCAAAGGGGCAGGTGAGGTGTTAACAGGTGGGAGATGTAGAGAGGGGCTTGACTTCTCCTAGCTGTGTACATTGGGAGGAGAATCTTTAAAATCTTTGGTAAACTGGTAGCCAGTGAAGGGATGGCACTATGGGTGTGATATGTGGAGGCATCACTGTATATTTACAAGGATGGGTGTGACTTGTGGAGGCATCACTGTATATTTACAAGGTGATGTCATCCATGCTGCTGTGAAACATTCCTAAGTGATTTGTGTCCCTGTCAATCTGCTGATTTGTGTCCCTGTCAATCTGCTGATTTGTGTCCCGGTTATATGCTGATTTCTGCGGCATCATGTTCTCTGGAGGACGGTGCCTTCCTCAGACACAAAACGATTATGCTAAAGGGTATTAACCGAGGCACAGTGTGAAATAAATGGGCGTCGCCCAGTTCAAAGTGTAAATGAACTGTCTTTTCAAAACCATTTTCTGCAAGTGGGAAGTTAGAATAATGTTGTTAAATGTGTTTTTATTTTTATGTTATTCCCCCTTTAAGCAGAATCCATTCCCAGTATCTTGTTTTCATCTTTTGGGCCAACAAATTATTACCTTGTATATATACAGGGCTGTCATAAAGCCCCTTGTGGTACTGTATATCCACACAGGCGAGCGAACACTCAGGGAACCAGTCTAGCACAGTCTCCCTCAGCCAGAGAGCAAGACAAACCAGAGACTCATTAGTACATTTATTTATTGTTATGTCCACCATTTCTTTATCTAGAGTCCCTGGAGTTCTACTCAATGACTGACCCTCTCTCCAAATATGTTTATCACTCAGTAAAATCTTAAAGGTCTCCATGAAATCTCCTTATTTGGGGAAAGAATGTTGTTCTGTTTGGCACGTTCCCAGTGTGAACAGCATGGCTCTGGCACAACAAGTGGTACAGGAAAGAACAAGATTTACTTAACCCTGCGTACGTCCTCGCAATGTTTTCCCCTGATAGTTAGAAAGGATGGTCACCCTTTAGAAACGTATGTCCCCATTGTTTTGGTTTCTTCTGTTTCATTTTTAAAGTTTATATGTATAATGGTGTATACGTTTTTATCATGTGTCACAGCTCTCTTTCCTCCTGCTTGTGTGCTGGGTACTAAAACCCACAGATACGTTACAGGCTGCTATGGAATACAGTGTTTATTCCTTAACTGAGGAGTAATGAGAGTCTGGAGGTCATATCCAAAACGGAATAAAATGTGTCCCAGTCTATACTGAAATTTGTTCCTATTAAATAATTGGTATAATCCTGGCAAAGCATGAACTGTGACTAAGGCTACGATTTTGTCAAAGAGGTCACGGAAATTGTGAATTTGAATAAAGTCAGTGAAACTTTGGAAATGGATGTATAAACACATATGATTAGGCACTTCCTTTATTTCCGTAAAAAACTGCAGTATCTCGTGCACTGAAAATACAAATCTGTGAGTATCTGTAAATTGTTTGGTTGTGTATGCACGCAGCATTTACGTGTAGCTATGTAGGTCAGCGGATGAAATAGCTGAACGAGCAAGCCTGTAAATAGGTGATGGCTAAAATACAAAATAAAGTGTGAGTGAGCTGTTTTCTGTAGACAGAAGAACAAATGCATGGGAGAACAGAAGTTTACCAACAGAAGTTTACAACATGCTGTTTGTGTCAGAATAGTACTACTGTTGCAGATGAGTGAGATACATCGGGCGCAGACAGCTATAAAGGCTGTGCAGCTTCACTATTTGCTGTACGTGTCGTGTCACAGCCCTTTTGGCTGAATTTGTACCTCTTATACAAGAGATTTAAAAAAAATAATAATCAAAAGCGACATCGTTGGTACATCCATCCTCTCAATCAACAAAGAACCCGAGGGAGAATTTCAATTATTTAGAGAGATGAGGGAATGGCAACAGTTAAAAGGTTTGACGATCAAAAAAGACGCACGTTGCAAGATTGTAGATGACATAAATCTGACTTGTTGGAAACCCTCGACTCGGACCAGAAATGATGTCAGAGTCTGAAGTATGTACTGTAAGTTTTGTACTCTAAAGTAACATTTACACCTGTCAGTAGTCAAAAGCAATAGTGTCTTTATATTATTGGTTTTGGTGTACTATTTATAAGCTCTTGTGTATGTTGACGTAGCTGGAGGTCAGTTGTAGGTTTATTCTTCACTGTTAATAAGGTCCACGCCTGGATGTCAAAATAAAAGCTGCTCGTTTGTACCCTGCTGAAGTTGTATATCCATGGCCATGGGGTTATAGTGGAGGAGCCTATAATCCCGTAGGTCACAGTTAGTTTCACATATCTAGAGAGCCATTTATTCATTTGTGATTAAACTTTTTAGGGTATTATTTAACACAACTTATTGTGAGTTTCTGAATCTAGGTATATAAGGAGATTACTGTTGGCCTCCATGCATGTCTCACTTAAGTTTTTACATGCATCAAGAGAACCTCCTAACCAAATGTAACTAAACTTGGGAATAACATTCTTTACAACCAAGTTATTGACAGTCTCGCAAGCTAAGGATATAGGGAGGAATATGTTTGTTGGTTTTAATATATAAATGGTTTGTGACCACTCTGCTTGTGCAAGAAGTTATATCAATGCAATGATATTCTTGTTGCTGATGATGTGGGTCTAATTTAGATTTTACAGCAGTGACGGAATATGTCGCTGAAGTTGTTGTGAGCTTGCCAGTCCAATGATGGTCTTGCTTGCCCAAATGCAAAACAAATAGTAATGCAGGTCTATGCAATGACAAATTCTGACAGCTGGTCCAGCATGATTCTTGGAACATGTGTAATCATTATTGCTACTCGGTGTTTGAACACACTGGCAGATGAAGGGTCTACTCTTTATAGTTATGGCATGTTTGTGCAATTTGCTTTGGGATTCATTTGGGCCAATAATATTTGATTCTGTCACATGGTAGGAAGCCAGATGCTAAGGAGTGAGGGTCCTCGGTAGCTCAGAGGAACCGGACCCCTGTTCTGTGTGGGTCTGGGGTGTGGGAAAGACACTGACTGCCCCCTCCTCATGATCAGCGCCCCCAAGGTGTGTGTTTGAGTGAAATGAATGCTAAGAGCTCCCTCCTCTGTGTTTCAGGAGAGTCCTATGACGAGCCCTGGCTGACCTGCTGGTTTGGAGAGCTGCCCTACACCTACTCCCACTCCACCCTGCAGCCCAACACACAGGTACCAGCCACACGCTCCCACTGCACCCTGCAACACACAGGCACCAGCCACACGCTCCCACTGCACCCTGCAACACACAGGCACCAACCCACACGCTCCCACTGCACCCTGCAACACACAGGTACCAACCACACGCTCCCGCTGCACCCTGCAACACACAGGCACCAGCCACACACTCCCACTGCACCCTGCAACACACAGGCACCAGCCACACGCTCCCACTGCACCCTGCAACACACAGGCACCAACCCACACGCTCCCACTGCACCCTGCAACACACAGGTACCAACCACACGCTCCCGCTGCACCCTGCAACACACAGGCACCAGCCACACGCTCCCACTGCACCCTGCAAAACACAGGTACCAGCCACACGCTCCCACTGTACCACAGGCACCAGCCCACACACTCCCACTGCATCAGTATGAGCTACAGTACACAGTTATGTGTGGGTGTTTTTGGAATAAATAATTTCACTAAGATACTACTCCCTGAGTTCTCTTCTCCTAACATGACTTATGTGTTTTCAGCACCAGGTGCCCAAAGAATACCACGACAGGGGCCCTCGGATAAACCTGACATTTCGGATGATCTACCCTGAGACGAGACCACGCTGAGGGAGGGGTCTCCCCTGTATAGCGGAGTCCGTGTCCTGCACACCCCGGGACACTGCGATGCCAACCCGATTTCTGCACAGCCATTGAATACACAGCTGGCAAGGAAACACAGGGGACTGGGAATAAACAGTTTAAAAAGAACATGTTTTTTTGGGACATGAGCTCTTTCACTTTATTTGAGTGTTTTTATGTTTGTTGCTATTATTAAACTGTATGATACACATGAATGCGTCTTGAGTCTCGTTTAGCTCAGGGTTATATTTGGAGCTGGCTGTAATGACCAGTCAGGAATCTGTCATCGGTAGCACTGAAAAACCATTTGGAATCAAACTCTAAGCTCTCAAACACAAGGCTATATTTGGGGTTGTGTGGTACATACAGTCACTCGAACAGGCTGTATCAGTTTACCTGGGGTAGCCCTGCTGGGACATCCCGTTTTAGTGTCCGGGTCCTGTGTGCGAGCCTGTCATTCTGTGACCTGAGGATGTGGGTCAAATCCTTGCCATCCATTCCATTAATCCACTCAATTATATGTTCAGTTGTGAAAGAAACTAAGTTTAGCTAAAGAAACATTTTGATAAAAACTGTCATGCTTACTAGTGTCTTGCAGAAATTGAGATCATATTCAATTGGTGGGTGCCAGTTTAGGAGTAAGTTAGTTGTTACTATAATCAACTGCTTAAAATACTGAAACAGTAACTTATTTGTTTGTACTCGCTGTTGTCTTGCCTCCTTTTGCTAAATGGTTAATTTGTGCAGCTAATGACACAATGATCTCCGTGCATGCTGTATCACTGCCATATGCATATATATTTCCAAAAATTTCTTCAGTCAAGTAAACCACAATTTCATTTTTAATTCCCTAATTGTTTTTTCAGCATTCACTTCAGTAGCGTAGAACATTCTGTCCTACTGCAGGAAACTTGAGTTACTTTAATGTTACTTTTAATGTTCTACTGTGGTGTACATGTTTTACAATGTCAGGACTTTCAGTCCTTGGTGATTGTTAGGGTCTTTCTCAAACATGCGTTGTGCAGGCTTGATTTTTATTTGTATTTCATAAAACTTGGAAGTAGTTTTAAAGGGAGAGGCAGCATGTTTTGTTTGCTGCCAACTCAAAAAAACAGTTGCCAAAAAGTTTTTAGTCACATTGGCGAACATTTTAGTCACTGTCTGGAGCCCTGCATACAACACAAACTTTAAAATTTAAAAGTCTAATCGTGTCATACAAGAAACACAAACTACATGTATTTAAAAGTCTGTAATCGTTTCACTAACTACAGTACGTACCTCTTCGGAGAAACACTAGCCTTTTTAACACTAGCCTTTTTATCAATGTGTTTCATGTAAGTGTTTCATATTTCATATATAATGCTAGCAATAAGCTAAACACACCCTGGTCTCTAAGTCGCCTTGGATAAAGGCGTCTGCTAAATAAACAAATAATAATAAAAACAGCTACAGTGTAAGTGGAAAACTGTAAATATGATTCTCACAACAGTGCTGGACATTTGTTTTCTTAACGGTTGTAATATTGTTAGGGCTTCTGTTTTTCGGTTTTATTGATTTCATTTTTTGGTGCTTATTTTGAGCTATTTTCAAATTTTATGTAAATCGTTTTTTTCTGGGCTTTCGCTTTTTATATACTGAATGAAATTCCTGATTTCGGTTACTTTTTCTAGCTGTTTTTCTGTCAAAATATGTAACTTGACAGTATACTTACACACTTAAGTTGTACCTTCTTTCCTTTGCAGTCTTCCACAACTAAATCCTTATGGTCACGGGCACATTCTGGGGTTTTTGTGTGTCTGCATTTTTTAAAAATTTGGCCACAATTTGCAGTTCTTTTTTAAATCCTCTGTAACTTAACTGTAATACAGTTTTAAATCCTGCGAACAAGCCTCCTTTCCTAATTGTAATCTTGTTTTAAATCTCGCAAGTGGAGTCTCCAATAGAAATGTAGGAATGTGCTACCACTCAGTGGGTTTAAATTATTCAGATCGAATCAATGATAGATACAAGTCAGGAAGGAGGGACATTGCCCAATTGCACTGGGGAAGGTAGTTTTTTTAATGGGAAAGTGGTGGATAGCGTGAATTGAGTACACTGTTTATCCTGTGTTTTATTGGCTAAACACCGATTTCATTTCTCGTTTATCGGTTAAAACCAAAAATCAGAAGCTCTAAATATAATTACATTTTCCTACTTATTTTAATGCCAGCAATGAGCCAAGTGATGTTTGTAAACATTTTGACATACAGTACTGTGCAAAAGTTTTAGGCAGGTGTGAAAAAATGCTGTAAAGTAAGAATGCTTTCAAAAATAGACATGTTAATAGATTATATTTATCAATTAACTAAATGTAAAGTGAGTGAACAGAAGAAAAATCTAAATCAAATCCATATTTGGTGTGACCACCCTTTGCCTTCAAAACAGCATCAAGCATCAATTCTTCTAGGTACACTTGCACACAGTTTTTGAAGGAACTTCGGCAGGTAGGTTGGCCCAAACATCTTGGAGAACTAACCACAGTTATTCTGTGGATTTAGGCAGCCTCAGTTGCTTCTCTCTCTTCATGTAATCTCAGACAGACTTCGATGATGTTGAGAGCAGGGGCTCTGTGGGGGCCATACCATCACTTCCAGGACTCCTTGTTCTTCTTTACGCTGAAGATAGTTCTTAATGACTTTAAGCTGTATGTTTGGGGTCGTTGTCATGCTGCAGAATAAATTTGGGGCCAATCAGATGCCTCCCTGATGGTATTGCATGATGGATAAGTATCTGCCTGTACTTCTCAGCATTGAGGAGACCATTAATTCTGACCAAATCCCCAACTCCATTTGCAGAAATGCAGCCCCAAACTTGCAAGGAACCTCCACCATGCTTCACTGTTGCCTGCAGACACTCATTATGTATGCGCTCTCCAGCCCTTGGTGAACAAACTGCCTTCTGCTACAGTACCAAATATTTCAAATTTTGACTCATCAGTCCAGAGCACCTGCTGCCATTTTTCTGCACCCCAGTTCCTGTGTTTTCGTGCATAGTTGAGTTAAGCTGGCCTTGTTTCCACGTCGGAGGTATGGCTTTTGGCCGCAAGTCTTCCATGAAGGCCACTTCTGACCAGAACTTCTCCGGACAGTAGATGGGTGTACCAGGGTCCCACTGTTTTCTGCCAATTCTGAGCTGATGGCACTGCTGGACATCTTCCGATTGCGAAGGAAGTAAGCATGATGTGTCTTTCATCTGCTGCAGTAAGTTTCCTTGGCCGACCACTCGTCTCACGGTCCTCAACGTTGCCCGTTTCTTTGTGCTTCTTCAAAAGAGCTTGGACAGCACATCTGGAAACCCCTGTCTGCCTTGAAATTTCTGCCTGGGAGAGACCTTGCTGATGCAGTATAACTACCTTGTGACTTGTTGCTGTGCTCAGTCTTGCCATGGTGTATGACTTTTGACAGTAAACTGTCTTCAGCAACCTCACCTTGTTAGCTGAGTTTGGCTGTTCCTCACCCAGTTTTATTCCTCCTACACAGCTGTTTCTGTTTCAGTTAATGATTGTGTTTCAACCTACATATTGAATTGATGATCATTAGCACCTGTTTGGTATAACTGTTTAATCATACACCTGACTATATGCCTACAAAATCCCTGGCTTTGTGCAAGTGTACCTAGAAGAATTGATGCTGTTTTGAAGGCAAAGGGTTGTCACACCAAATATGGATTTGATTTAGATTTTTCTTCTGTTCACTCACTTTGCATTTAGTTAATTGATAAATATAATCTATTAACATGTCTATTTTTGAAAGCATTCTTACTTTACAGCATTTTTTCACACCTGCCTAAAACTTTTGCACAGTACTGTATATGTGTCTTCGGGTGCTTTACTTACTATTACAGCAACAAGAGTCTGATTGAAAATACTGGCTTTTAAAAAAAAAAAAAAGGTAATATTTATTAATTTACTTATTTTAACTATCAACATTATATTTATGTTTAAATGTTATGTTTAATTATCAATAAATTGTTAAAAAGTGGGAAAAAACAGAATTGGTCTTTTTTGAAAAATGGGATTTGCTGTTCCCCAGAATGGAAGTTCAGTAGCCCTACATTACTTGACGGGGTCAGACATTAGCCAGCATCACACACATACTGCAGACTCTTCTGAACATTGCCTGATGGAGTCAGACATTAGCCAGCATCACACACACACTGCAGACTCTTCTGAACATTGCCTGATGGAGTCAGACATTAGCCAGCATCACACACACACTGCAGACTCTTCTGAACATTGCCTGATGGAGTCAGACATTAGCCAGCATCACACACACACTGCAGACTCTTCTGAACATTGCCTGATGGAGTCAGACATTAGCCAGCATCACACACACACTGCAGACTCTTCTGAACATTGCCTAACAGGGAACACTTCTGGCAATAAATACATTTCCCTCTGAAAGACCTTTTACCAGGTTCAGATTGACTGAGTAAAACAACATTAACAATCACATAGTGTACAAGTACAAATATAGCAGTCAAAATATCAGTATGACACTGAATCATTTTAATGGTGTTGCCATTGAGTCAGCATTGATGTTCGAAATATTTACATGTATATAACATGAACACAAGGACTTCCTCCCCCCAAAGTTTTAAAGTCTTCAAGAACACACTGCATTTATTTGTATTATTCCCTGTGATGAAACGCTATGCTATGGACGACCTACAAGAGTTTTCTTGTTCATGAGTTTTCATTTATAATTCTTTTGACAAAAATATGACTTTTAGGAGCTGTCACCCATGAGTCTGAGACATACCAAATTATTATGTGAATGAAGATCAGAGCTTCTCTGTCCAGAATACTCTCCACCCAGCACCTTCAACTAATATCATGTATACAATTTCAGAGGCCCACTTCATATTTTCCGTGTTATGGAAACTCCTCTTCTATGAAGTTTGAGATTATACTGTAATTTGCATTGTAACCACTTTACTAACTGTATCCTATGATTCAAAGGATTCTACAATTAACCATGGATAACAGACAAGAAAAAAAGAACTGTTTCTGAGCGAAATATATAAACAACAGTGTTGTACAGGGGACACTCACATTTTAAATACATCATTCTATATTGAAGTGGTTGCTTTGCAGTATTTAATGTAAGAATATACTTTTACCCTTCATGAAACGTGGTATTAACATTCTTTAGAAGTTATTGATATATACTCATGCAGAATGAAAACGCAGAAGTTTTACATCAATAGCTCATTGGATATATACATAATGTTATTTACATTTTAAATAGTGAGCAGATAGGTTTGTTGACTGTTTGAGCAGTATTGTTCCTTGGGATAACAGAATACTGAGCTCAAGTCATGTGATTTCATAAAAACGCCATGTGCTCAATGTTTGGTATTTGAGTTGAGTTAAAATTGCCAAAATGAGTTTAAGAATCTGTATAAATAGGCATTCGAAAAGACATGATTTTAATGAACACAAGAACAGTGAAAGATATGACCTTGCCCGGCTTGAGTAATGAAGATTGCCTGGTTTTTATCGGCATGTCTGGCGGCCTGTCTGTGAGAGAAGTTGCCTGGAGAATGAGATGTTCAGCAGACTAGTCCAGAGAAACCAGGAAACCAGCTCTGTGAGGGACAGGCCACATCCTGGAAGGCAGAGGGTCACCACACCGGCCCAGGACCGTTATGCTGACTGTTGCGTTGTTCAAGCAAACCGGTGGAAGTGTGATGTGGGAAGGAATCTCCTTTAATACAAGAATGCCTCTGTGCAGATTGAGGGCAACCTTACTGCTCAGTGATACATTGACGAAGTCTTGAGGCAACAGTTTTTCCGTTCCTGCAAGCCAATCCGGAAGTGTCAATTTTCCAGCAGAGCAATGCAAGACCACACAGTGCTAGGATTACAATTGTACGACTTCAAGAAAACAATGTTGTGGTCTTGCCGTGGCCAGCTTTTTCTCCTGACCTGAGTCCAATAGAACATCTGTGGGACCAAATCGCCAGTGCCATCCACAGGAGACAACCGCGACCAGCCAACCTTCACCAGCTGGCTGCAGCTGCACAGGAAGAGTGGCAGAACATCCCACAGCAGTATATCCAGAGGCTGATCAGGTCTATGCGTCAACGCTGCCAGGATTGTGCTAATCCACAGGGAGGTCATACCCGATACTACCTTTGTAATGTTTTCATTTTGACAGTGTGTCACGTTTCATACTGAAAATGTATGATTCTTTGATGTGTATTTTTGTTCACATTTTCTGTGATTTTGTTTATCTAAGTTTAAAATATTTGATTAAATCTACTAGACCTGAGTGTTGCGTTTCTTTTGTACTTCAGTGTATATCAAATTCTGTATGTCACACTTACATGTTTGCATATATCTGGAGAATTGCTTATGGAATTGTGATGAAACATTGTATTGCTAATTGATATTCTATATTATTCTATATCCTGTTGATACAGTATATGTCATGGTCATGAACTCTTTCATCACAGTGAAAGCTGTGATTAATAATTAGTGGTGGGGGTGGATGTTACTCACAGGCTTGTTGGGGGTGGTGGGAATGTTACAGGGATGGAGTGAACTCCGTCATGTGGTGGAAAGAATGCCTAGCCCTGCTGTGGAGATGGATGGCATTGCTAGCCTGCCTGCACAAACACGGGGGCAGTGAGACTGTGGTCATAGAGGTGCTGGGGGATACAACATTTGACATTGACTTCAATTTACTTTACTCCTTGTAGATTTAATCAATTATTCAATAACATTTCTACAGTTCATGACTTTTTACAATCACAATCTTTCCATTTCGTTTTGCTACACATTTACAAGCGTTTAAAAAGAGAGTGTCCATTGATAATGCACAAGGCTCCTACATTCATGCCATCTGGCCATTGAGTTAATCCAAGACGCAGCACCAGTTTGGTTAAATTCATATTGGCTGTAGCCGAGCATCAAGAATGATATGATTAATCAGTATTGGGTGAACCTAGTTATTTTGTGCTTATGGCATCTGCTCCACACAATGAGTGCTATGTCTTTATTACTGCAGCTGGCACTTTACTTGATGTTCTGAATGTTCAAGTACATTAACACAGCTGGTGTACAATGAGCTTGATACTCAGTATAATGGATAACGGATGAGAAATCACAGATTGGACCTGATGTGTAATGGCCTTTATGCATGTGTTAAGTACTATACAGTAAAACTTACTATTTGTTCAGGACTTTACAATCATGTTTATATGTCCAGGCAAATATTTAAGTGAAGTGCGTAAGGCCCATTCCTGCAAACATGGGATTGTTGTTTCAAACATTTTCTTATAAATTGCTGAGCATTGATACTGTAACCATGTTTATTTGAAATCAATGTATCGGGTACTACGCTAGATTTATGAAAGATCACCTGCTTTCGCCTCCTGGAAATCTGTTACACTACAGCACAGACAAGCATCTTACTGGAAGCACATCATGTCAGTCATTAGGGGAAGCAGCTGGTTGGGTACTGACAGGAAAGAAGGTCCTGAAGGGGTGGGCAATACTAGCTGCTTCCATTCTAGGGATTTTTAGCAGACTGGATTTAAAGAGATCTACCATTGTTTTCAATTTCATACACCATTGCTGATACACTACTTAGGGGTTTTGGCTGTTTTATAAAACAAAGTGAATGAAGGGAGGCATAGCCACCTACTACTGTGATTTGAACAAGCAACACCTTCACCCACTCTTAGACAAAAGCAGCCTGGAGATTACATTGCTTTGTGCGTCTAAATATAACTGACCCTGTTTTAGCTGTGCTTAGTTTGTCTTTTTTACCTGTACCGGTTTGGCAAATTACAAAAATTGACCAGTCTTTGAACACTATATATTTTTTATGAGACTGCTGTATCTTTTAGTATCCAGCATGCAGAATGTCAGTATAGAGCCTGGCTCCCTGCAGGAGTTTATATCCTATGAGATGAGATATTACCAGCAAACTCATGATCATGCATCACTATCGTTTTCCAGGAGGATTTTGGGATTTGTTTTTTTAAGGAAGCTAATTTGTACTTGGCAGTTGTACATATTTGCCATATTTGGTCAATGTAAATGACTTATTTTTTGTGGACATGAGAATGCATCCCTGATGGATTAAAGGCTGATTAAGGGTTTAAAAGGTACACAAATGCAGTTACATCGTTTTTACTTTTAATTACCCAGTATTGTAAATCTGTATTGTAGTTCTATTCTTGAGTTTATTTGATAAGTTTGCTTATATAAAATAAATGGCTAATTATTTACCTGCATTTGTTTTCAAAATGTGAACTTTGAGAATGTATTCAAAGCAAAAATCTAAAAGCCAGAAGTAGCTAGTTTTACAATGTTTACAGTGACATGCTGTAAAAACATATTTCCAGCACTCAGAAAGTGACCAGACAGTGTTTGCATTATTTGACAGTGATTTAGATTGTGTAGATGTCCTAATAAGTGTTTTTACCCAGTGGGTTGTACTAAACCCAGAAGTACGAGTAAGAGGCTTTGCTCGATCAGATTGCCATTCTCAGTACAGATGATACTCGTTGGAATTCCTTACTCTGCACATCCCTAATAGCAAGCATGTACAGAGAAACCAAAAGTCAGTTAGCAGATGCACAGCACAGCACCACAGAGCAATAGGAGAATGACCCCCATAATTTTACAAATTGTAAATAGTAATGGACTCACTAATACCCCTTACTGGATGGTCGTAACAATAGTCAACATGCTCTATTAAAGTAAGCTACAAGCACTATCCACAGCTTATAGTTCAATTAAAAAAAATAGTTAATCAATAAATATTACTTCAGTCATTTCACCTTTTACCAACACTATTAAAATATTGTCAGTTTAAGCAGTGCTTCTGCAGCAGAATATTAGGTATGAAAAGTGATTGTTCTGCTTTGAGGAATGATAAAGATCACTTTTTATACTTTCAATAAGTGGCCTCCACTGACAGCACAGACATTGGTCTATAGTTTAATTTATTGCAGAGGGATAAGTGCAGCATTCTCTTAATCTTCAAGTTTTACAAGATTATTAAATGAAGCAGCTGAAGACTGTGCTGTGAAAGCTGACGGCAGTTTTAATTTGGGCTCCAGTCCATCCAAAGCAGCCCTGTTGTTTCACATTTAGGATTTGTTTTTGCATCTCCTCGGCCGGGTCTCTTTAAACAAGAAAGAACCCACTGTAACCATCGCCTCTGAGACTCCTGATTCCGATCCACAGTTATAAACATCTTGTAAACAGGTGCTGGTTGAGTGTATTCACTATTCTTATTTTACGAGTCCAAATACATTGCTGACACTATAGAAGTTACTTTCAAAAGCTGGCTAGATATCTTATGTTTGTTATTGTGCATGTGTTTACTTTTTACATACGTATTAAAATATTGCTTGTTTGCTTGTATAAATATCCATTCACATACTTCGAGTTATATGAACAAAACCCGCTAAAATGTAACACTGTAAGACTGGAAACAGAAACTGCATTTTGTATAGATGAGGCCCAAGGATTCTAGGCTTCCAGCCTGCTGGGGACTATCCATGATCACTTGAGAAACACTGTAAACAGCATTGTATTTCTTAGTGACCATGTTTAATAAAGTCCTATTTAGCTGGGTAACGACAGTCCAGTTGGTTTTATAGTTTTACACTTAGGCTCCTGAAGCAGTGGAGGTTTTTGGCTTTACTTCTTCTAGAGCAGTATGTTTTGGTTTGTTGGCATATTGGAATTAAGTTGTGTGTCCAACAGATATACACATGGGCTGTCTTAGTATAAGAGCGCCAGTGAGATTCCATCACAATGAGAACTTTACGTTTCTGACTCTTTAAGTTCACTTTCTGTCATTTTATTGTTTGTGTTTATTTCAACATGTTCAAGTTTTAAATGCACCTTACTCTAAGCAACAGTCTTGCAAACATGCTTTACTAATGTCTTGGTACAGGGTTGTGCTCCTATCTTAAGACCCCACTCAGGGAACACACCGTAATTAACTTTTAATTTTTTTTAGTAACACAAGAGTTTTAAATTAATGAAAATGAACTGAAAGGTCATCACATTAGGGAACTCCTGCTACTTATTATTTAAAGCCTTGTGCTCTCAGCTTCCCTGCCTCGGCATGTCAAGACCAGGGATCACATACAGGCCTCAAGTCTCATAAACAAGCTGCTCTGGGGGATTTCCTCTGTCCCTGTCTAGGAAGTATCGCTCACTTCCAGGACACATTGCACAGACACGACCGGCTCCTATTGAGTATCATAAACGAGCTCTGGAGGGATTCCCTCTGTCTCTGTCCAGGAAGTATCGCTCACTTCCAGGACATATTGCACAGACACAACCGGCTCCTGCTTTGTCCCATATTTTATTATTGAATTGGTAAGAGACTCACATATCGTTTTCAAAGGGTTTCTGACCTAGCATGATGGCAACATACAGAGGTACACATCAAAACATTTAGAATTAAAGAAGACAGAATAATCTGAAACAATGAGCTCAAATAAAATGACAATTTACATGCAATAGACCCAGTTCAATAGTTTCTGCAATACACACAGTGCCGGTCAGATCTAAGATGTGCATCAATATGGCATTTCAAAATGAATTGTAAGGTTGTACTGCTGGCTTGAGTAGTAAATGTTTTTTCAGGCCCATATAAACAATTTAGAATGAACTTTCTAAACACCTAGACTACATTGCATATCTACTGTAATCTGCCATCCATAAAAAAACACTGTGTTCTAAATTGAGAATGTTATTCAGATTGCCTGATAATGAAGAAATGGAATGTGCATTTTGTTTCTGCTTTATTTGTGACACTGTTTAGGTTTTGTACTCTCCTGCTGAGGGATTTCCTTATAGAGGAAGTAGGTTTAAATGTCATTACAATGAACTGGCTCTTTAAACATTTTTTTTAGTTTGTTCTCCTGGTTGTGCATAGAGATATTATTGCAAGCTTATAGCTACATGTAACCTCAGGATCCCCTCTTTGGAGAATTCCCACTAGTAACATAATCCAGAGTCTCCTTGTGAAAGTGATTCCAGCTTAGTCCCACACAACCAGACTGTGTAAGTGATATTTGATAAACAGGTTGTTTATGTTCTCCAGAGGGCTGCTATTAATCTGATCACAGAGATCTCCAGGGTTTCCTTTGCAGTATGCCCCCTCCCACCCCACCCACTGCCCCTGACACAGGTTCATCTTGTACTCTTCTTGCCCTGCCCCTGACACAGGATCATCTTGTACTCTTCTTGCCCTGCCCCTGACACAGGTTCATCTTGTACTCTTCTTGCACTGCCCCTCACACAGGTTCATCTTGTACTCTTCTTGCCCTGTCCCTGACACAGGTTCATCTTGTACTCTTCTTGCCCTGCCCCTGACACAGGTTCATCTTGTACTCTTCTTGCACTACCCCTGACACAGGTTCATCTTGTACTCTTCTTGCACTGCCCCTCACACAGGTTCATCTTGTACTCTTCTTGCACTGCCCCTCACACAGGTTCATCTTGTACTCTTCTTGCACTACCCCTGACACAGGTTCATCTTGTACTCTTCTTGCCCTGCCCCTGACACAGGTTCATCTTGTACTCTTCTTGCACTGCCCCTGACACAGGTTCATCTTGTACTCTTCTTGCCCTGCCCCTGACACAGGTTCATCTTGTACTCTTCTTGCACTACCCCTGACACAGGTTCATCTTGTACTCTTCTTGCACTACCCCTGACACAGGTTCATTTTGTACTCTTCTTGCACTACCCCTGACACAGGTTCATCTTGTACTCTTCTTGCACTACCCCTGACACAGGTTCATCTTGTACTCTTCTTGCACTGCCCCTCACACAGGTTCATCTTGTACTCTTCTTGCACTACCCCTGACACAGGTTCATCTTGTACTCTTCTTGCCCTGCCCCTGACACAGGTTCATCTTGTACTCTTCTTGCACTGCCCCTCACACAGGTTCATCTTGTACTCTTCTTGCACTGCCCCTCACACAGGTTCATCTTGTACTCTTTTTGCACTGCCCCTCACACAGGTTCATCTTGTACTCTTCTTGCACTACCCCTGACACAGGTTTATCTTGTACTCTTCTTGCACTGCCCCTGACACAGGTTCATCTTGTACTCTTCTTGCACTACCCCTGACACAGGTTCATCTTGTACTCTTCTTGCACTGCCCCTGGCACAGGTTCATCTTGTACTCTTCTTGCACTGCCCCTCACACAGGTTCATCTTGTACTCTGCTTGCACTGCCCCTGACACAGGTTAATCTTGTACTCTTCTTGCACTGCCCCTCACACAGGTTCATCTTGTACTCTTCTTGCACTTTTCATCCAGTTCTTAAACACGCTTGACCAGCAGTGCAGCATTTTTTTTATTGTTGTCAGTTTTTTGTTAATATATGGAAAACAACAAAGCAATGTGTACATAGCAAAATGTGTTCATTCTGTAGGGTGATGCAAAACTTTTGACCAGAGCTGTAGGTACTAGTGGTAGCAAAACTACTTAATTGAGTCAAATAGTCAAGGTAGAAACAGTCAACTAGTCACCACTTTAAAAAAGCACTAATAAATCATGAATTTGATAATATCTGGTGCTCTATTTGTGTACTGTACGTACAGTTTTGTTACACGTTGCTGTTTGTGCACTATATTTAAAAATTGCTTCCAGTTTTGTTCAACTATGTATTAAATTATAAAAAATAATTTATATGTAATAGATTGCCGCTGTACTTCCGTCCATATGAAACCGCACGCTTCTCAATTACTTTCTGTTTCAATTCAAGCAGTGGAATACAATTCAAATATTGGCTACTATTATACTGGCTAAATATTGCTACTAATGTACACTTTACATACTGTGACTTTTCTAGTCGTGCTGAATGGCCTCCTCTCATTCAGAAAGTACTTCACCACACACAGGGATGAATAGTGAAGTGACAAGGCCTCTAATGTAAGTTGTTAGGGTTATTGCAAACATTTTCAACACTTGCCAAATATAAATATGACGGAATGTCTACTTATGACAAGTCTGTGTACATGAGAAACTAAAAATAGTCCAAAACAAATAACATGAAGGCATGGAAAGGATTTCAGTGATTGCTTGATATGCAAATATAAGCTAGCTGGACCTCCAAGTGAAAAGTCCTCTTTAGAAGTCCTCTTTAGAAGAACAGATTTGAAGACTTCTCTTTGCTGAACTCATGAGTCATTATGGCTGTAATGAGCAAGCAGCACAGCCATTAGCTTGCATTTCCTTTTTTCCAAGATAATGGTGTGGCTCCTGCTTCTTATTGCTTCAGTTACAGTCAGGGACGTGCTTCATCTTCCTACACAGGCTGTTTACAGTACTTTGATCTTGTGTGTGAAGGGCCTGAGACTCAGGGCAGTGGGATTTTTAGGAACTCTCATTAGTATTCGCAGCATTATGAGAAGTCTTGTTATTGTATGTTGTACTGAACATCTGTTTGTTCTTGTTTTATTTTTTCAAATACAACACTTTAGGCCCAATTTTGATGAGAGGGCAAACCTCTAACACAAGGGCAATGAAAAAAACACAGCTCAAATGGGAACAAACTGCCTTAGCCCCTTAATGTAATTTTGGTGGCATGCTTTGCCCCATCCTTTTCTGTCTGCGTTAGTGCCAGTGGTTGGCATAACTACTGTCACTCACTGTCACTGGCACTGACTAGCTGGGCAAGGTTTTATTTTTTTAATAAACTGTACATAGAAATACCCAGGATGTGAAAAACAACTTAATTCATAACGCATCTTTGTTTTTTATCCAGTGATATGAAGAAGTGTTTAACCTTTCAGTTTTTACCTTCTTATTTACAGTGTAGCCTCACTGCTTGTGACCCAGCATTCATAGTAGGTGTAACGGTGATTCTTATCTTTCACATGTTCATTTCACACTTGTATGTTTTATTACTATAATTGAACACGTTGTAACTGATTTGTCTCACTTTCCAGTAGCTTCTTCACTCAGTCCCCTTGATATTGAGTACCGACTAATTGAATTATTGATGGATTTATCCACCTGGATATACTGTAAATTGCCCACATCTCTTACAAACGGGATGGCCATCCTGGGGGTTTGTGTCTGTCTGTCCATCCTTTGTCTTGGGCTTTGTTTGTGCAGGAGAGGGAACACAGGCCTGTGAATGGGCTTCCCTGATGATATGTATTCAGCTGATTTACTGTAAGCTGGTTTGAATAATGAGCATGACTGAATTAAGAGTTTATACATTGAAAAAAATCCTGTATTTTCTGGTTACGCTCCAATGAGGGCAGTTGTATTTTGGTCATGTCAACACGAGGGTCAATGAGGGTCAACAGCCGCTAGAAAAAAAACAAAACAGCATGACGCGAGAGTGAATATACTAGACAAGCTGTGAAGACATTCAAAGAATAAATACTGCGATTTTCTTCCTATGCATCTGCATGAGGGACATTTGCTAGGAAATCGGAACTGTCCCGGCCATAGGGACTGTTGGCATGTATGGGAAACATATTGGAGCGCTTTATTGAAAGTATGACATTTTTTACATAGTGTTTACTTGGTGCTACTGGTGCTACGATAACATGGTATATTGATTATATTGATTTCAAAGCATATGAGAACTGCCCCATTATTGTTATTTGAACCGCTGTTTATATTGTTTAGTTTTCAGGACTTTAATTTATTTCCTAACACACTAGAAATTCCTTCATGGCTGTATTATGACCCCAAGGGATTATGGACAGGAAACAAAAATGCTCATACTACACTACCAAGGGAGTACACACCTCCTGCAATGCCAATATTCCCTTCCTTGAAGGGAAAAGCAGTCTGTATTCAATTTAACACTCAATTGCTATCCAGTAGCCTCTTTTACTAAATGTCTGTTTAAACCACTTTTCTCATCTCAACCAATAAAATGCTTTCTGAGTTGGCAATTTTGTCCATATCCCCTTCAGTCGTTCTATTTAATTTAAAAGTATGTCTAAAAAACCATTGTAAATTATAGCATAGATACTTAACATGGTACAATCAAACACACAGTATGAAGGGGTTATATTTAGAAAAACGCTTGTCCGATTGTGAACAGCATAGTTTTTTCCACAGGTTTTGAGTGCATTGTCATGTCACTGACCCAGTTTGATAAACTTTTGCACATATTGTTAGTGTTTCAAAAGCATGTGGTAATGTATCACCAGCTGTTTTTCATTTGTTTACTGCAGTGCTGAAGGCTTGGGCTCAATGTGCCAAGGAGGTGAAATGGAAGTGAGCCTAATTTACCACTCTGTCTGTTTCTCCAAGAGGGAGCCAGGAGAAGAGCTATGTAGCAGGAATGAGATTCAATTAAAGACCAGCCAGTGTTTATTCTCTAATGACGTTGAGACACAAACTACAGGCTTCACGAGAGTCAGAGTAAGAATAAAATTTTCCATGATAGCAGTTAGTTACTGTAAACATGTCTGTTTACCTTTCTGAGCTGTAACTGAGCTTCAAGCTGTCATTTATAACACTCTACTGCTGAAAGTAGTACATGGAGTATGCCGATCTGGTGTGACGCAGTGGCAGGCATGGGAATGAAGATAATGTTCAGGAAAAAGACACAACATATTATATTTTAATGTCAAATGAAACAGATTTATATAATAGCATAGTAATATCATTTTGAATTGTGAAAGATTTAGTTATTCCTGAGGTACTAAAACTTTTCATCAGGATACTGACTTTATTATGAAATAAACAATGTATATAACATTGCAACACTGTAAGGATCAAGTGTCACAGACAGAACCAACATATTCTCTCTCATTACTGTAAAGAAAACAATGGAAAAAAACAAGCACTGTGTACAGAACAGCACGTTGTACATCAACTGAAGGAAGAGTTTACTGGGTTGAAAAGTGTCTAGAGATTATATTTAGCACACATTCACAGCAGAAGACATATTTTAATAAAAAACAATGAAATGGTTATTTTGCTGTGTCAGGCATCAGGTCTGTTATACAAAGAGTGTAAGAGAAAGTACACTCAACTTTATTAGAGGTAGCCTCCCAACACTTAGAAGCTGCTAGAAATGTATTTAATCTGTCTATATAGAACCTGTTGTGAGATGCACACTCTCAGGGAATTAGAAGGGTAGTTACTGTCAATTTGTCTCAGATGTGACTTATAATGCAGTTTATAGTGTTTACTGGCACCACCATTTATTTACAATCACACTGTATGTAAACAATAACATTATTATTAACATTATTATTATTATTATTATTATTATTATTATTAGACGCCTTTTCCCAAAGTGACTTACAAAGACCAGGGGGCAAACTATGCATCACAACTGCTGCTGCAGAGTCATTTACAATAGGACCTCGGTTTTACGTCTCATCTGAAGGACGGAGCACAAGGAGGTTAAGTGACTTGCTCAGGGTCACACACAGTGAGTTAGTGGCTGAGCCAGGATTTGAACTGGGAAAATACACTTGAAATAATGACATTGAGATTCAACCAAGGAATGAAGGGCACTCCAAAATAGCAAGGTATGGGGAAAAACAGACATTTTAATAAACATAGAATATCTAAAATAGCATGTGGGTCAAAAATATTATCATCACAATAATATATATATATACCAGGGTTTCGACTGGTAATTACTGCCCAAATACCAATTTGAAACATATATTATTGTGTGATAGTATATTCTGAGCCATAAAATCTTCTTCTTCTTCTTCTTCTTCTTCTTCTTCTTCTTCTTCTTCTTCTTCTTCTTCTTCTTATTATTATTAATATGAATATGCGTTTCTCTAATTACTAGTATTGGCATGTTTTCATTTTTATGGATTTACAGTTATCCTGTTTGCTGTGTCTGTTACATTGAAGGGTATTGTTATATCAAGTACATTATATTTCTCTTCTGTTTCCCTGTTGTCCACACAGGTTGTTGTCAGGTTGTTACCGCACTCTTTGCTCAGCTGGCTGGCCGCTCATCTACACTAAATTTCCTGGTGCTCCAATATGTGTCGCCTCCTCATAGGCTTAACTGTCTGATTAAAAGGTTAGAACGAAGTTTAGAGGCAATTTTAAAACGTTCCATACATTTTTTCCTCCATGCACACTCATTATATAGTTTCTTCAATGTCAAGTTTTGAAATGTTGTTTTTTAGCAAACATTTCTAACCACAATACATACAGAGTGAAATTGCCCCCATGCTTTCAGGCCCTGTCCTGTCAATAACCACCCAGCGACTTCCTCTGTTGACTGACATGTTTTTCAGCCAGTAACATGACCCAAAAGACTCTGCTGGGGTGACATGACCAAGGAAGTAAAGCAGAAACAGACTTCCTGAAAGGCAAGGGAAGCAAACTTCCTTTAACCTTCTATAGTGTAGTAGCAGATGTGTGTTTAAAAAAGAAAATACCTGTTTGATATAACATGTGTTTCTTTCATAACTGCACAAATGAGACCTATGTAGATAATGGGAGCGCTAACAGGTAAGATTTATGGAATTATTTTGTTAGATAAAATTACTTTGAATATAAATCATGGAGCGCTGTTCAGCCAGTCAGGGAAAAGTATTGCCAAAATTCTAACATGACAAACTAACAAAATCAATGCTGTTTAGTGAGATAGACTGGAGAGAGATAGAATGTTAACTGTAAACAATGTCAAGTAAAATCTGAAAATGTCAAATATGATGTACAATAGGATCATATTTGTCTGACAGTGTAATTGTCATCAGTTATCCTACATTATAGACTGCTGAGGATCTCTCAGCCAATCAGAGTGCACATTTCGCCCACTGTATTCCATACCACATCACAAAGAAACCTCATTCATGACGGCAATGTAACATATTGAGTTTTTACTGTGGTTTATTTTCAGTATCAGGGCTTTTGACATCACCTCTCAGCATTCCATTAAATTGCAAAGTCAATTCAAAGCAGTGACATGCAGTGTGCAATGTGCTTCACGATAGTGATTCATACTTTATTTGGGCACCTTTCAGTGTTTTGTTTTTCAGATGAATGTTGTGATGATGACTCATGTTCTCTACAATAATATTTGTTTATGTGCTGTGCTTTACTACAGCAATCAAACGGTACTACCATCTTTAACCTGTTCAGTGCCTTTGGTGAGAGGTCATTCTCATAACGTGTCAATGGTGGGAGGTCTCATCATAAATATATTGACACAAATAAAGCCTGTAACACTCGTTTAAACAGGATCTCTTTAACGGCAAGTTCTTTTTTGTCACATGGTGTCTCATTTTGCTGGTGCAGGGTAATTGTAATCCAATTGTTATTTGTTTATTTAGCAGACGCCTTTACCCAAGGCGACTTACAGAGACTAGGGTGTGTGAACTATGCATCAGCTGCAGAGTCACTTACAACAACGTCTCACCTGAAAGATGGAGCACAAGGAGGTTATGTGACTTGCTCAGGGTCACACTGTGAGTCAGTGAGTGAGCCGCGATTTGAACCGGGGACCTCCTGGTTGCAAGCCCTTTTCTTTAACCACTGGAACACACAGCCTTGCCTATAATTGTGATATAACTAGGCAGGGTGCTTGCTTTTTCATGTTACAGATAGCGATAATGTGGTACAGCTGCAGTGGGGGATGAATGCCCTGGTATACTTGTTACTTCAGTGAGGCAAAAGGGATGCAGTATAGTATGAATAGAAATATTTAAAAAAATGTTGAAACAATAAAGACAATTGTTGTAAGTATGTAGAAGATGTCTAAGGCACATGCCTTTAATAAGTGTCCCTTATTGAGCCCGTCCTCTTGAGATTGTTCTGGACTGGATGGTACAGTTGGACTCAGTCTGAAAGTGCAAGCTCTTAATGAAGAGTTGCAGTGACACTGCTCCCTGGTAAGGATGGAGGAGAAGGGTAATACAACTACAGCACAGTAACAAGCCTTGTTAGGTTCAGGTTTAAGCACAACATGTGCGTTGTATGAAACAGGACAATATGCTGAACTATGTGTAGTTTGTGAAAAGTGAAATAAATGCTACATGAATGGTGGTGACCCACGGTCCTGTGTCTGAAGCCTAAGTGTTTATACTGTCAAGTACAGGCAAGCCTACCCATACACCTCCACCCATAAAAAAAGACACCTTACAAAGCTACTGTTTTTTAAAGGTTTTCAATGGACAAAGAGACAGAAGCAGTAAAATGTTACCCGTGCTTTGATACAAGCAGCCAGGCAGACATCCCCCGATCATGTGACACAGAGCTTCTGTCAATGACAGGATACTGTAGGCAAATGAGAACAGGGCAGTGGATGCTCTGGATACTTGAAGTTCTACAAACAAAATCAAAATAAGCGTGACAAAATAATAGTTATTACCAGCATGTGACTTCTTTATGAGATACTGGGCTGGGTTTGTGAGATACTGGGCTGGGTTTGTGAGATACTGGGCTGGGTTTGTGAGAGACTGGGCTGGGTTTGTGAGAGACTGGGCTGGGTTTGTGAGATACTGGGCTGGGTTTGTGAGAGACTGGGCTGGGTTTGTGAGATACTGGGCTGGGTTTGTGAGAGACTGGGCTGGGTTTGTGAGATACTGGGCTGGGTTTGTGAGAGACTGGGCTTACTTTGTGAGACTCTGGGCTGGGTTTGTGAGAGAATGGGCTTGCTTTGTGAGATACTGGGCTGGGTTTGGGAGAGAATGGGCTTGCTTTGTGAGAGACTGGGCTTACTTTGTGAGAGAATGGGCAAGGGTTTGTGAGATACTGGGCTTACTTTGTGAGATACTGGGCTGGGTTTGTAAGAAAATGGGCTTGCTTTGTGAGATACTTGGCTGGGTTTGGGAGAGAATGGGCTTGCTTTGTGACAGACTGGGCTTACTTTGTGAGAGAATGTGCTGGGTTTGAGAGAATGTGCTGGGTTTGTGAGAGAATGTGCTGGGTTTGTGAGAAATGGAGCTGGGTTTGTGAGATACTGGGCTGGGTTTGTGAGATACTGGGCTTGCTTTGTGAGAGACGGGGCTGGGTTTGTGAGAGACGGGGCTTGCTTTGTGAGAGACGGGGCTGAGTTTGTGAGAGACGGGGCTGGGTTTGTTAGAGACGGGGCTGGGTTTGTGAGATACTGGGCTTGCTTTGTGAGAGACGGGGCTGGGTTTGTGAGAGATGGGGCTGGGTTTGTGAGAGACGGAGCTGGGTTTGTGAGATACTGGGCTGGGTTTGTGAGATACTGGGCTTGCTTTGTGAGAGATGGGGCTGGGTTTGTGAGAGACGGGGCTGGGTTTGTGAGAGACGGGGCTGGGTTTGTGAGATACTGGGCTGGGTTTGTGAGATACTGGGCTTGCTTTGTGAGAGACGGAGCTGGGTTTGTGAGAGACGGGGCTGGGTTTGTGAGAGACGGGGCTGGGTTTGTGAGAGACAGGGCTGGGTTTGTGAGATACTGGGCTTGCTTTGTGAGAGACGGGGCTGGGTTTGTGAGAGACGGGGCTTGCTTTGTGAGATACTGGGCTGGGTTTGTGAGATACTGGGCTTGCTTTGTGAGAGACGGGGCTGGGTTTGTGAGATACTGGGCTGGGTTTGTGAGATACTGGGCTGGGTTTGTGAGATACTGGGCTTGCTTTGTGAGAGACGGGGCTGGGTTTGTGAGAGACGGGGCTTGCTTTGTGAGAGACGGGGCTGAGTTTGTGAGAGACGGGGCTGGGTTTGTTAGAGACGGGGCTGGGTTTGTGAGATACTGGGCTTGCTTTGTGAGAGACGGGGCTGGGTTTGTGAGAGACGGGGCTGGGTTTGTGAGAGACGGAGCTGGGTTTGTGAGATACTGGGCTGGGTTTGTGAGATACTGGGCTTGCTTTGTGAGAGATGGGGCTAGGTTTGTGAGAGACGGGGCTGGGTTTGTGAGAGACGGGGCTGGGTTTGTGAGATACTGGGCTGGGTTTGTGAGATACTGGGCTTGCTTTGTGAGAGACGGAGCTGGGTTTGTGAGAGACGGGGCTGGGTTTGTGAGAGACGGGGCTGGGTTTGTGAGAGACAGGGCTGGGTTTGTGAGAGACGGGGCTGGGTTTGTGAGATACTGGGCTTGCTTTGTGAGAGACGGGGCTGGGTTTGTGAGATACTGGGCTGGGTTTGTGAGATACTGGGCTTGCTTTGTGAGAGATGGGGCTGGGTTTGTGAGAGACGGGGCTGGGTTTGTGAGAGACGGGGCTGGGTTTGTGAGATACTGGGCTTGCTTTGTGAGAGACGGGGCTGGGTTTGTAAGATACTGGGCTGGATTTACTACTTCCCCTAATTAGGTTGAAAATGTCCCTACTTTTAAGTTAAATGTCCCAGTTTACGGGACATGAAAATAAATGTAATAAATAAATGCAATAAAAGGAACATACAGCATAATGTGCTGAGGTTCATGGTGACTTGCCATTTATCAATTATATCATATAAGATAAGAACCTTTCATTGAGATGTTTGTATTATTTTATAACCTTCTTTTTAGTATCATTGGTTATTTATATCACCATCTGAAAAAAAAGTGTTAAGCATTGTTTTTACTACCTGCTATAAGGGGTGTTTTTGGAATTTCAATCTGGATGCTTTGGTTTCATTACCTCAAGCCTTACTCAGCTTTTAGGCGGGATTTCTTTCTAGTCAAAGACATAAAAACCCAAGTCACCCGGAAAGAAATTCCCAGCAGTTTACAAATAAGAATAAGAACTGCATGACTAATGTCTGGCTGGCTATAGAGGGCCTGGGTGTCTAAAATGGTACTGTGTGAAGGAACCCACTTTCCTTCTTTGTAATGATGAGACTCAGAGAACACATCAGATACAGCTATATATATATATATATATATACAGTACTGTGCAAAAGTTTTAGGCAGGTGTGAAAAAATGCTGTAAAGTAAGAATGCTTTCAAAAATAGACATGTTAATAGATTATATTTATCAAATAACTAAATGCAAAGTGAGTGAACAGAAGAAAAATCTAAATCAAATCCATATTTGGTGTGACCACCCTTTGCCTTCAAAACAGCATCAATTCTTCTAGGTACACTTGCACAAAGTCAGGGATTTTGTAGGCATATAGTCAGGTGTATGATTAAACAATTGTACCAAACAAGTGCTAATGATCATCAATTCAATATGTAGGTTGAAACACAATCATTAACTGAAACAGAAACAGCTGTGTAGGAGGAATAAAACTGGGTGAGGAACAGCCAAACTCAGCTAACAAGGTGAGGTTGCTGAAGACAGTTTACTGTCAAAGTCGTACACCATGGCAAGACTGAGCACAGCAACAAGACACAAGGTAGTTATACTGCATCAGCAAAGGTCTCTCCCAGGCAGAAATTTCAAGGCAGACAGGGGTTTCCAGATGTGCTGTCCAAGCTCTTTTGAAGAAGCACAAAGAAACGGGCAACGTTGAGGACTGTAGGCGCAGTGGTCGGCCAAGGAAACTTACTGCAGCAGATGAAAGACACATCATGCTTACTTCCCTTCTAATCGGAAGATGTCCAGCAGTGCCATCAGCTCAGAACTGGCAGAAAACAGTGGGACCCTGGTACACCCATCTACTGTCGGAGAAGTCTGGTCAGAAGTGGCCTTCATGGAAGACTTGCGGCCAAAAGCCATACCTCCGACGTGGAAACAAGGCCAAGCGACTCGACTATGCGAAAACACAGGAACTGGGGTGCAGAAAAATGGCAGCAGGTGCTCTGGACTGATGAGTCAAAATTTGAAATATTTGGCTGTAGCAGAAGGCAGTTTGTTGCGCGAAGGGCTGGAGAGCATACACGAATGAGTGTCTGCAGGCAACAGTGAAGCATGGTGGAGGTTCCTTGCAACTTTGGGGCTGCATTTCTGCAAATGGAGTTGGGATTTGGTCAGAATTAATGGTCTCCTCAATGCTGAGAAGTACAGGCAGATACTTATCCATCATGCAATACTATCAGGGAGGCATCTGATTGGCCCCAAATTTATTCTGCAGCATGACAATGACCCCAAACATACAGCGAAAGTCAGTAAGAACTATCTTCAGCGTAAAGAAGAACAAGGAGTCCTGGAAGTGATGGTATGGCCCCCACAGAGCACTGATCTCAACATCATCGAGTCTGTCTGGGATTACATGAAGAGAGAGAAGCAACTGAGGCTGCCTAAATCCACAGAAGAACTGTGGTTAGTTCTCCAAGATGTTTGGGCCAACCTACCTGCCGAGTTCTTTCAAAACTGTGTGCAAGTGTACCTAGAAGAATCGATGCTTGATGCTGTTTTGAAGGCAAAGGGTGGTCACACCAAATATGGATTTGATTTAGATTTTTTCTTCTGTTCACTCACTTTGCATTTAGTTAATTGATAAATATAATCTATTAACATGTCTATTTTGAAAGCATTCTTACTTTACAGCATTTTTCACACCTGCCTAAAACTTTGCACAGTACTATATATATATATATATATATATATATATATATATATATATATATATATATATATATATATATATATATGTGCTTTTATTTTTAGGGGGATTACTAAACCCCCTCTCTACCCTGCCTTCTTACGTCAGCTAGTAGCTCACAACAGGACTAACATGGAGTGGAGAGGCAGAGGCACCCTGGGCTTTGGGCCAGCTCACCTGTTGCGTAACTTGGAAAACGAAACAGAATCAGCACATCATGTGGTGACACCTGAACCCCACGTGCCAGAGACCCCGGTTCAGAAATAGAGACGAGTGTAAATTGAGAGATTGGTACTGCGGGGGTGTGAGTGGGGAGGCCGCCGGGCCATGTGCCAGATTTACTGCTTGAGAAGGGTCTGTATTGAGGGGTCATACCTTTTAGTCTAATGTTAGTAAAAATAATAACGATACATGCCCGTATTTGTTCTCCAACATTTTAATTAGATAATTAAGCACTTCCGATTCCTGCCTGAAATAAATTACATTTGGGAATAAGGGAATAATTGAGGTCAGCCTTATCGAAACATTTGTAGGTGTAGGTTTGAAATTATATATTTACAATGAGATGGGACAAGTATTATTAATTATTGTTTTTTGTATAAAATGTAAAAATCTGAAGGTGGCTAAAGTGCAATGAACAGGCAAATGGGAGGTGGGGGGGGCACTTTTTAATGTTTTTAATGTTTTCAGATATTATAGCAGAGCTGCAAGTGGTGATAGACACAAAGACCCAGAATACAAACTTTGCAAAGAACCTAAAGTACAATATGTTAGTATACCTTCATTTGCATATGGTTGCTTTGGGCTGAACTTAGAAAGTTAGATTGGGAATTCCTTGTAAATGAAATCTGAAAGTTTGAATAATGAATATTTTGAGAGCCGAGCCCTAAATGTAAACGCATTTAAGAGGTTCATTGCCCCAAATCACCCTGGAGGCTGCATTTCAGAAACAGTGCCCCTCACCACCCTGCCTCCCAGCCCCTCAGCTCTAACCACTAGACCACACTGCCTCCCAGCCCCTCAGCTCTAACCACTAGATCACACTGCCTCCCAGCCCCTCAGCTCTAACCACTAGACCACACTGCCTCCCAGCCACTCAGCTCTAACCACTAGACCACACTGCCTCCCAGTCCCTCAGCTCTAACCACTAGACCACACTGCCTCCCAGCCCCTCAGCTCGAACCACTAGACCACACTGCCTCCCAGCCCCTCAGCTCTAACCACTAGACCACACTGCCTCCCAGCCCCTCAGCTCGAACCACTAGACAACACTGCATCTTAGCCCCTCAGCTCAAACCACTAGATCACACTGCCTCCCAGCCCCTCAGCTCTAACCACTAGACCACACTACCTCCCAGTTCCTCAGTTCTAACCACTAGACCACGCTGCCTCCCAGCCACACAGCTCTAACCACTAGACCACACTACCTCCCAGTCTCTCAGCTCTAACCACTAGACCACACTACCTCCCAGTCCCTCAGCTCTAACCACTAGACCACACTGCCTCCCAGCCACACAGCTCTAACCACTAGACCACACTGCCTCCCAGTCTCTCAGCTCTAACCACTAGACCGCACTGCCTCCTAGTCTCTCAGCTCTAATCACTAGACCACACTGCCTCCCAGTCTCTCAGCTCTAATCACTAGACCACACTGCCTCCCAGCCCCTCAGCTCGAACCACTAGACCACACTGGCTCCCAGTCACTCAGCTCTAACCACTAGATCACACTGCCTCCCAGTCCCTCAGCTCTAACCACTAGACCACACTGCCTCCCAGTCACTCAGCTCCAAACAATACTAAACTTCTACCATATCCACTAACTCTTACAACTAAGTCTCTTTGCCTCCCTACCTTCTGCCTTTACCACTAAACTGCACTTCTATCTCTCAGTCCCTGAGCTCTGACAGTCCCTGCTGTTTTCTTCACTATGTATGTGCTCATGGTAGTGTGTGTGAGGGGGGGGTGGGAGGTCACGGGGTGGGAGGTCTCCTGTAGGACTCTCAGTGGGTGACTTCCCTGCTTACATCATCACAGCTGACTATTTCAAGGCCTGATTCCGGTAGATTGGTATGGAAGCCGGAACTGTGACTGGAGAGGGGGGTGATTGTGATGTTTCTGAGAAGTGGGCTGCAGTGGGCTATATAAACCCAGCCCTGCTGCTTTGAGTCAGTGAGAGAGAGAAACAGAGCAGAGCAAGCAGCCTTCTTCAGACACAGACTGACACAGCTACTGAAAACACATTCTGCTTCTCCTGCCAGTGCTGTTAGAGGATCTGACTAAGCTATGGACATTTCCTTTCAATTGCAGACATAAACTGTGCACTTTGCTTCTAGCGTCTAGTAACTGCAAGGACTGAACAGAACTCTAAAATCAAAAAAGGGAGTTGATTTCATTTAAAACATCTTCAACTCTCCCCTAAAAGCCGACATTCAGAAGCTCTTTCTAAGCAAAACCCTGCGGAGGAAGACAAGAGGCTGATCCAGTGTTTGGAAACGATTTGAAAGCCAGCTGAAGCAGTGAAATCATTTCTGAAGCCGATCATGATGGCAGAAAGACACATGGAAGTCAGCGGATGCCAGACAGTGATGCCCCCACACCTCCTGGCAGCAGCGATGGAGGGGTTCCCCAGCCTCTTCCCTCCCCAGGCTCCGGCGCGGGCAAAGCCAGGCTGAGGCGCCCCCGACAGTCACGCTTCAAGACGCAGCCGGTGACATTTGCAGAGATCACTGAGGTGGAGGAGGAAGGAGCCTCGCCGCTGGAGGAGGAGAGAGCAAGAAAGTCCTTCCTGCAGTCCTTGGAGAGTCTGCGGTGCAGCAGCCAGATCCTCCAGCGAGACCGGTTAGCAACCTCCGCCATGCGGGGAAGCGTGGACTCCAGTGACTCTGACTCCACACAGTGACCCGCCCCGGATCCCGGGGACCCCTGCTGCTTCATAATGAAGATGGACTTTGTTTCCTGGCCTAATATCTAAAACAAACAGCTGGATGTATGTATATACAATAGTACTTTTATGAACATCTATACATGTGTGTCAGTATGTGTGTATACACATATCATACATATAAAGATACATAACATATCGATGAAAGGAAGATTTTTTTTAAAGAAGTAAATAAATGTTACTTGTGCCTGTGGCTAAATGTACAGATGTATTTATACATGTGCTGGCTTTATTTGTGTGCGGGTAAATATGCAAATGTATCTTCCAGAGTCAAAACAGTGTCACGCAGTTAGAGCAGGCAGTGAATAATTTGTAAGAGTATACATTTAACTGTCTAGATGCATTCTACAACTGGTCTGAATAATAACACATTTCAAATCCTGCTTAAAAACTCTGGAATGATAGATACAGAAGGCTATAGAAGAAGTTTGATATTTTTTATATACTGCAGTGCCTAGAAAGTATGTTTTAAGCTGCTATCAATATGAATGTGTTAAAGTGAAGGGAGGCTGACGCTTTCCGAATGCAGGAGTCCAGAGACTTGATGAAAACAACAGCCCAGGGGTGGAGCCGAGCCACAATGACAATGTTCTTGTACTTGACAGACTGAAGTGCAAGTTTACTGTGTACGCTTGTATTTAATGGTCCTTTATTTAAATTATAACTTTTGATATTGCAATGAAGAATGTGTTTCTATTTATAAATCCTTTATGTTGGTTAAATGTTGATACAAATACCCGAAATGTTGAATTTGCAAAGATGGGGCTTTCTTATACTCTATAATAAATATTTGCACAATAAAATGGAATGGCATTGTTTGTTACTGTATACAGCTAAAGAATTACATTCTGTCCAAAATGTACAAAACAATTATGAATATATTATATTTTATAGCATTTGATAGCCACATTTTCCGGCCACAACATAATAAGTTTCCTTTCAGTGTCCAGTCCCCCTTAGAGTCTTGCACCCCTGTATGCTGTGTTCCCAATAACAATAACACAGGAATTGACTGGTGGGAGTAAATCAAACAGCCAGGGAGGATGTTGTTATGCTAATGAGAGCGAAGAACCTTGTTTTAATGCTGTGGTTGTTGCACTTTTACATCTCATCCTCACAAGAAGGGGATATTAAAGTGCAAAGTCTAAATAACATGATTCTTAAACTCAATCCAGAACTTGGCCATGGTCCAGTGCTGCCGGTAAGCAGGTGCCAGCACTGATGAGCAATCTCACTTAACTGGAATGATTCAACCTGAAAGCAGCCTGACTGTTACTCCTGGTTTCCATCTGAAATGGGACTGAAATGAAAGTGATTTGAAACCAGTTTTATTTGTTTACATTGGCAGCAAGTCAAACCAGTTTGAATTGGGACTTAACCCCAGTCCGGTCATGGGCTGGCAGAAATGGGTCTCTCCATTGCAAATGATACTAAAGGTGAATGTCAAATCATGACTGCAGAAAACCTGCTGGCCGAACGGGAGGTAGTTATATATTAATGATAATATGACATGGTTTGTTGCCAATCAAAGAGAAAATACTAAACATAAGAACACGAGAAGATTTACGAAGGAGAGGAAGACATTTGGCCCACATATGCTCGTCTGGTTCCTTGTAGCTTATTGATCTCAAAACTTTGTCAGTGATTCAGCATCAACAACATGACTAGGTAACCCATTCTATACCCTCACTCCTGTCTGTATGAAGTGTCTCCTTCCCTCTGTCCTATCTCCACTTAATTTCCAACTTTGTCCTCTGGTTATTGGTTATGGTTAACTATATAAACTCTTCAGTTAGTCCCCCTTCTTCTTTTTTTTACGAGGCTAAAACAGATCCAGTTGTTACAGCCTATCTTCGTAGCTCATTCTTTAAGCCCTGGGATCAGTCTTCGTTGGGACTGTGGTGACCAGAATTGGACATAGTCCAAGTGCAGTCTTACCCCATACATATGACAGCATCACCAACCTCTAGCAGAGGCATCAATCAAATACCACGTTTTTAAATAAAACTAGCATTCTTTTAAATTATAATTATAGATGGAGTCTCCATAGCAACACACCCGTTCCAATGCCATGGCAATAAAGGATTGCAAATGTGTTTCTCCACTGTCTTCTTGTTTCCTTCATTCTTGGTAGCATAAACCTCATTTATGTTTTGCAGTTGTGTTTTTCAAAATGTTAACATGATAAAGGAGAGTGGTTCAATGCTGCCTGCTTTCATAAAGGGTATGCTAATTGTATCTCTTTTCTCTCTCACAGCTGTGATGCTGCAGTTGAGAAAACAAGAATAATCAATTAATTGAAACCATATACAATACATATGCAGCAAAATTTAAATTCAATTGTATTTAATTGCTAGACAAGTACAGTACATCAGCTGACTCTTCTGCACTTTTCCATGATATGATTTCTTGTTGATCAAGAAACTGCCAGGTTAATGGCTGTAATCAAAACACCCACTCTCTATAAATGTGTAGGTGGAGTGAGCCTCCACAGCACTGGCAAATAAGGAAGACCCAGTGTAATACTGGAGCCAGGTCTGAGGGACTGTTACAGGTTTCTGGGTGCAGATGGAAATGAGTCATTGGTCTTTAATTACCAGAACAGGCAAACATGCCAGTGACATTACCTTATTGAAATTTCACAAACAACAAGCTTTTAATAAAAACAGGAGAGGTTGCAGGACAAGGGCAATTTCATCCATTCACTCTCCAGTGTAGTTTGTGAGTTCTCTGTAAATCAGCAGGCTTATTGTTCAGCTTTTTCAAGGCTCTGGTATTGTTTCCTTGGCAACAGTTGCATGAAACAGGTCGTTATATAACATATTTTTTGTTGATGCTGAACCATGATTTACTATTTTATGATGGCTGCAGTTACAGAATCATTACAAAAAAACGACTATTTCCACAGTAAAAAACACCAAATTCAAGATAGTAAATTTATTTACTGTAATTAGGAACCCAATGTAGCCCCATTGTGTTGGACTCACACTTGCTGTCCCATGCATTTGTTTTATGGGAATTTGGCAAAGCATTCCCCTGCAAGCTGTAATGTCTGACAGAAGGGGTCTGTTAGTTAAGGTTGACCCACAGCCTTTGCTAAACGTTTCCTACTTTTGATGAGTCAAACCTTAATGTCATGAAGTTACACTCTTTTAAACAGTAGTTCCAAATAGTTTACTATGGATAATAGGTTTGTCAGAATTTGCTGAACAATTTTAGTGTAACTGTACATATACTATACTATGGGTCTAGCATAATTGGAGACATTGAAAACAGCTGTCACTGGAAAAGCAGCCGTTAGTTGCTAAGGAGCTGAGTTGCTTCTGGAAGTTTTACAAGAACTCAATCTCCCTGAAGCCTCACTCGTTGGCTCTGCTCCTAAGTCACGACTCGTTGTTTTTCCAGTGACTCAGCTGTTTCAGTCTCTGTTTCTCTTCAAGTAGAACACAGAGATTACAAGTGCAGCATTGAAATATCTGGAAGGAGCAATTGGAAAATGTATTTCATTAGTAGTGTTGCAAAAATATAATAAATCAAATACACAGATGTGTTTGTCTTTTACGTAGGAAAATATGAGACCTAAATGATGTAATACTGTAGCATTAGGCAAGGCTTAATGGAATTGATCTGTTAGCTCTATGTGATTTAAAGCTTTTTATAGAGACTTTTTGGATCATCTTTGTTGGATATCTATAACAGTTAATGGTTATACTTTTCAGAGCCCGGGTTTTCAAAGGGGTTTCATTCTCGGTGGAAACGGCAAAATCTGCTGAATTTTTCCACCTAATCCATTAGAAAACATCTTCCTATTTTCTAAAGAGATCCTTCTTAAGAGCTTTAAATTAATAAGTAATGAGCATGTAGCGGTGTAAAAAATGGTTCGGTCGGTGACGCCGTCAGGGGTGGCAACCAGGACTGTTATCCTGGGCCCGAGGCCTGGGCTCAAAACACTTATCCTTTGAAGTTCTGACAATATTTGTTCAATAATTTCTAACTCTATGGTGTGATTTTGTCTGCATTAAAATCTAACTTCAAAACCTTTTTTTCATTTTGGCTGAACAGTGATAATAATAATGGTTTGTGCAGAACAGGTTTGCTAGTGTACGCGCGACACACCTCATGTACGGGTCATCACATATGGAGTGCACAAAAGGTCAGGTATTATTGGACATTAACAGCTTTTCAAAAATGTATCACCATAAATCTGGCTCTCAAAATCAGAATGAGAAAAGGGAGAGAAAAAAAGAGCAACTTCTTAAGTATTTTTTAACTCCCATAAATTAAGCCAAACATTACATCCTTTCATGAGGAGGATTTAACAGTAGGTCTAACAGCTTGGACAAAGATGCAGCTTTATCTCGCTGTTGGAATCAGTCACTCACCGCTGGGAAAAAAGAAGACAACTCAGCGACAGTCCATCTCCAAAATGTTACAAGTGACTTGTGTTACTCAAATGACCTAGGTATGTGGCCAGAGAATATAACAGATTTTGAGAGCAAAAATATCATCAAATGTTGTCTAACAAGCGTAGCCCTTTAGCGCCACGCTATTAAAATATTCATAAACGTGTCACATTCGTCTGTGTCACTGTCATCTAGTAGGGTGTTTTAAAAAATCATTTATAACCCAACTGTTGCGTACTGGCAGGTGGCCAAGGCTGGTCAGCGGCACAAATAGCAAACCAAGACACGAAACTGCAGTTAAAGTGCCTTGGCGCACTTTTGCTATATACAAAACAAATGAAATGTTTAAACAAAACTCTTACATTAAACAAACTCTTCAAATAAATCCCAAACGGCACCCAAGCTACAGCTATCCCAGTGCAGGGCAGAAAGCATAAGGTTAATATTACTTCATACCCAATTTAAACAGAATTAATCATACAATCGATTTATGCACCATGGTCATTCATATGTTATTTAGTTACCGGTCCTTATATGTGAAGAAAATTGAAAGAGTCTAACAATGAAGAATTACTGTATATAGCTTTCTCCTCGTGGTTAAAAAGTGTTTCAGTTTAAAACCTGTCTTCAATTTGTAGTCCTCTTCAGTTAAAGGATTTCTGAAGAAAAACAAGATGGCTTTTTCTTCAAGACGATGCAATAAAGCCACACTTCCTGTGTGCTTAAGATGATGCTTGCGCCAATTCGAGTAGATTTAAAAAGCACTTATTTAAAAAGCACTTATATTAGATTAGATTTAAAAAGCACTTATATTAAGTAACTTCAGTAATCTTATGTTTACTTCTTCATTTATTTTAGCATACTTTTAGATTTAGTAGCAACAAAGTATTTTTTATTGATCTTTTGAATTAAGATATTTTCTTCAAGAAATCTTTTTCAGCAGCTTGTTTTAATTTTCGTGAAGTTAGAATGTTATAACGATGTTGTTGAGTCTTCTCGGCTATACAGTCCAATAGTACACTTAGATTTTTCTGTGTAGCTTTTACAAGAGACAGCTTAGACATTTTCATTTTCAGATAGTCAGTTTTTTCATTGAGAGAGAGTCCTTGGAGAGCTTTGATTTGTTTGAGAGAGAGAGAGAGACCTTCCATTCTGCAAGCATTTTTATAACATTTGAGAATAGGTTTATCTCTCAGATTATTGTCATGCAATTGGATGACTCTCCTAGTCATTCCATTGGTAAACCCTCCATCAGGTAATTTTAATGGCTGTTTTGAATGTAAGCAGATGACATCATAACTTCATCAAACAAATACCTCCCCATCTTCATTTGAACAAAAGGGTCACAGAAAATGTGTGTGTATATATATATATATATATATATATATATATATATATATATATATATATATTTTAAATGGATGACAAAACCTATAAGTGATGGGTTTGTTATTCATACATGTTTGACAATCCCAGTCCATGTTCAGTTGAACTGCAGTGGCTGTTCCTGGCCTGTCTGAAAGCAGAGCATTAAGAGTGTTTTCACATCTGTTTTTCTTGTTTCTTTTGATTGTTTAGTTTACATTTCCACTCCCTCACAGAGCGCTTGTCTTCGTTGCAGTCCTGGCTGGGCGCAGTGAACCGCACAAATCTGGAGAAATGTTTGGCTTCAGTCTGAATCCTTCAAAACATTGACATCAAACAGCTTCTTAACCCCCCTCACCCGGACCTCGGGTCAAGAGAACATGAAGAAAGACTAACCCACAAGTACATGTGCAAACAAGCAATACAGGTCACTCTGGTATTCCCTTATAAAAGTGTCCCATAGTGAAAGAACAGCAAAGTGTAATAAAGCAATGGTAAAAGCATGGTAAAGCATTGATAAGCATTGTAAAGCACTGACAGGTATGCTAAAGCACATAAAAAAACATGATAAACTATGCTAAATACATAGTATAACCATTGGAAAAGCTTGTGAAAACTGCAAAATGACTGTGGTAAACTTTTATAAGTGTTCTTACACCTAGACTCGTCAATTTGCTATTTCGACCCACGTTTACAGTAAGATATTAGAAGCATCTGTTGCATTGCATAGTATCCAGTAATGTGATTTCCACACACAGTACAATCTGATAGCCACTGATTCTGATTCCTCGTTAAACAGATTTGCTTTGGATTTTGGATTGGAATCTAGTTGTTGTCTGAGGGAGTTTGCGCTTGTTGTTAGAAGGTATTTGGCATGAAGTCTCTTCAGCTCTGTCACAATGGAAACTGGTTAATGACCATGCCACCAGTGCTTTTGTTTCTTTTATGGTGCAGATTTGAATATGATCATGGAAAAAAGAAAGGCTTTTCCACTTCCCTAAACAGGATGTAACAGCTGGGCGGTTGTGTTTTCTTTTTTTAACTTGCCTTCATTAGGACTGGAAACAGTACAGATGTTCACTTTTCTTTGTACTTGAAAGAGAAATTTGGGAAGGCATAGGTGTGAGTGACCTGGCTGAGATTCAATAACCATTTTGAAGAGTGGGAGTTATTTTACGTTATTTGTCTATGGACAGCAGAGAGCAAGTACTGTGAGAGGGCAAACTATTTCTGAAAGTGCTTATTATTGAATATTATTATTGAAGTTAACTTGTTTCTGCTTTATTTATCATCTGTAATTTTCAATTTGTAAATCAGTTCCATCTTTCAGGTTAGGACACCGGTTAGGACAATGGAGTCCAAGTGAATATACACACGCATCACAACAAATGGGATTTTCAACAGTTTTTACTCTTACTCTTATCAAACATGTGGTATATGAAAGTGTATTTTTTTCTACACTGCAGTAACACATTGATTAGATGGGGTTACATTTTTCAGCAGCCGGTAAGCTCTTTTGAGTTTAAACTTCACTGCCATCATTTCCAGACCTCTCTGATCTTCGTCTTTATTTTTTGTTTGTATTAAACAGTTATTAGTATTAGCACTTAATACGGTATTTCTATGGTTGTCAATCCATTTTTAAATTAGTAATCTGTAACTCTGCTTAAGTGAGCCCTTTTTTAGTACTCCCTCTTGTGGTCAGAGATAATACATAAATAATTTATTAGTGTAAGAAAATATGTATGTACATTGAAGAGTTCTTATACAAACGAATACAATACAATTCCAAAGACACTAGTGAATCACATGAATCAAATTCAAGTAGCACGGCAGCGTGGTCACGCAGGCACAGAACTGCAAGAGGCGGGCAGCACAATTCTTCATGACATATATGTTATGAACTCCCAGAAATCTGTTGTGTTGCTCAGCCACTACTCTTTCTAAGACTTGGGAGATTGGAAATAGGCATGTAGTTGCTAAGAAAGTAGTTCTTAGCAACTAGTTGCTACTTCTTTGTAAAGAAGTTATTCACCAGTGAGAAGAATGGCACACTAAAAGCATCTAAGTTTGAGCTGGAGAGATATTTGGAGGAAACACATACAGATTCAAAAAGGCAGGAGCCTATGTCAATTCCGTCAGACATCCCACCTATCAATCCACCAGAATACCAAATGGAGGACTGTGCACCTAAGTGGAAAGAAGTAGAGCAAGCTGTGAAAAAAGCAAGGGCTTCATCATCTCCAGGGCCTAATGGAGTTCCATACAGAGTGTAATAAGAGTCGTCAGGAGTTCTACGAATCCTGTGGAAATTGATGAAAGTAGCATGGGAAAAACAGGTTGTACCAAGAGCATGGCACCGAGCAGGTGGAGTCTTTATACCTAAAGAAAAAGATTCTACAAGCATCAGTCAGTTTCGCCCTATTTCCCTATTAAACGTAGAAGGCAAGATTTTCTTCAGCATTATTGCTCAGAGATTGTCAACTTACCTATTAAAGAACTGCTTCATTGAAACTTCAATACAAAAAGCGGTTTCCCAGGATGCTTAGAACACATCAATGTGATCTGGCAACAAATTCAATCAGCTAAAAAGGAGAGGAAGGAGCTCCACGTGACATTCCTGGATTGGCTAATGCATATGGTTCAGTGCCACATGAACTTCTTTGGGCAGCATTTGATTTTTTCAGTGTACCGATGACAATAACAAATCTAGTGAAAGCCTACTTTGGAGATTTGCAATTTAGTTTTTCAACTTCAGAATTCAGCACTACATGGCAATGCCTAGAAGTTGGAATAATGGCAGGATGCACCATTTCTCCACTGGCTTTTACCATGGCAATGGATGTAATCATTAGGGCATCAAAATGGGTAGTGGGAGGAGAGCGCTTGGCTTCTGGAATGTGACTACCACCAATTCGAGCATACATGGATGACATGACAACCATGACTACAACAGTAGCCTGCACTAATCGGTTATTGGGCAAGTTAACCAATAACATTGAATGGGCACGAATGCAATTCAAGCCCACTAAATCAAGGAGCATCTCTATAATTAAAGGTAAAGTAGTAGATAAAACATTCTTCATTAATGGTGAGGCAATACCAACAGTGTCTGAGAAGCCAGTAAAGAGCCTTGGGAGATGGTACAACGGGGATCTAAAGGACACAGTTCGTGTGGGAGAAGTTAGACAACAAGCTGTGGAAGGGTTGAAGAGCATAGACAGCAGCGCTTTACCAGGCAAACTAAAACTCTGGTACTTTCAGTTTGGTCTACTGCCAAGGTTGCTGTGGCCACTGACTGTGTACGAAGTTTCTTTGACAACAGTAGAGAAGCTGGAAGCTTTAATCAGTTCACACATCAGGAAATGGTTGGGAGTTCCACGCTGCCTCAGCAGAGTGGGACTTTATGGTAAAGGAATACTGCAGCTACCTGTCTCCGCTCTAACTGAGGAGTTTAAGTGCGCCAAGGTCCGACTGGAAATGACATTAGTAGAGTCACGCGACAAATGCGTAAGGGAGGCAGCACCTGTGCTGAAAACTGGAAGAAAGTGGGCAGCAAAGAAAGCTGTGGAGGATGCAAAGGCTGCCCTTCGAATTGGTGATATCATGGGGCAAGTTCAGCATGGAAGAGGGGGTCTTGGTCTCAGTTCAGCTCCTCCTACATGGCACAAGGCAGCCCCAGCTCAACGGAGGAAGCTGGTAGTCAACGAGGTGCAAAAGCAGGAGGAGAGGATGAGGTGTATAAAGGCCATTTCCCAGGCAAAGCAGGAGAATGGATGAGATGGGAGAGTGTGGAACAACATAAGATTGGCTGGCAAGATCTATGGTCAATGGAACAGAGCAAGATCAGTTTCCTTATAAGGTCAACATATGATGTTCTCCCATCACCACAGAACCTAAACCTCTGGGTAGGAGAGGATCCCTCATGTCCTTTGTGTTCATCACCTGCAACATTAAGGCACATTTTGACAGGACGTAAGGTGGCTCTTAGCCAAGGACGGTTTACTTGGCGCCATGACCAGGTGCTGCGATGTTTGGCCTTAGAATTGGAAGACAAGCGTAACATGACCAATAAGTTGCCACCTGTTCCATCAAAACATTACACACAAAAGACAACATTCCTCTGCCCAGGAGAGCAACCACCAAGAAAAGGTTTTAAAAACAATCCTAGCCCAGGACAACTGGAAGCTGCTAGAGACTGGAAAATGCTGGCAGATGTTGGTCAACGGCTTATTTTTCCACCTGAGATTGCCACCATTAACCTTCGACCAGATATTGTCTTGTGGTCTGGATCAGCACGCCTTGTTCACCTGGTAGAGTTAACAGTGCCATGGGAGGATGCTGTAGATGAGGCGTATGAGAGGAAGAAACTACGGTATGCTCAACTAGCCACTGAAGCTGAACAGCGAGGATGGAGAGTCTGGGTTTAGCAAGTGGAAGTGGGTTGTCGAGGATTTGTGGCACACTCTACAACCTACTTAGCTCAATCCAGACGGTTGTCATGCTGATGCGCTGGGGAGACCGCACTATGGTTGATCCCCGGAGCCAGCATCGCAGCCGTTGTGTGTGCTGATGTGCTAGGGAGGCAATAAGCTGATCCCTGGAGCCAGCATTACACTTCAGCCATCAACACCAGACAGAAGGATATCTACATCATCATATGGAAGGAAGCGCAAATGGATGGAGACACATATGGATCACATTAGTTTACTGTGAAGCTACGTCTTAGTTGGTGCTTATCTTGGCGAGAGCCAAGTTCAAATCAGCATGAAGTTTTAACATCTACTCTCATGTAATGGAAATCAGAACATTGGGATCTAAGATGGGTTTCTTGAGCAGAGGTTTTACTACAACAGTCTTGAATGAGTTAGGAACAGTACCTGATAAAAGAGAATTGGTAATATTCAAAACTGCAGTGCTTATTTCGGGGAATACTTCTTTACACAGTAAAGTGGGAATAGGATCTAATGCACATCTTGTGGGTTTTATCTTTTTAACTCTATTAACCAGATCCAGTTCACAAAGCAAAGAACAAATGCTCTAAAGTTTATAACGTTTGTATGGGTGCTGTATGACCAAGGGTAAGAGTATCATTAATATTGTTAGATGACACATCTCCCCCACCGATCCATAATATACCACTTATCAAATTGTGATTTATTATTGAATTGCTAATTATTATTCTATACTATTCTGTACACTGTTGATATGTGTCACGGTCAACTTTATCAACCTGATAGCTCTAATTTTTAATTTACAGCAGTGTCGGGGGATGGATGTACATACTTGTTGTTCTTTATAACAAAACAAAATCCTATACAAAGCTCTAGTTCACCCAACAACCCCCAGACACTTTTTCAGCGCCTGCCGGTGTCCATTGCTCTCTCTCCCCCTGGCTCCCTCTGTTCGTAAAATGGGGATAGATTTTATTCAGTAAGGTTGTAGGAAGAAGGGTTGTCTGGAGGACCAAGGTTGATGCCTTGCGTGCGGGGAGCTCAGGCACATGATGGGTATGCTGCCCTCTCCAAGATGAAGAGGAGGAGCTGCCTGCCCATGCCGGAGAAGGCAGCCCAAAAACGGAAGGAGGGGAGGAGTGGCCATTCCCAGAGGTGAGCCAAGGAACCGTTGCCATCTCCAGTGCTGGAGAGTGAGGGGCTGTCGTCCCAAGTGCCAAAGAGGGAGGAGCCTGCTGTCTCCAGGGTCAAAGGGGGAGGAGCCACTGCCATTGCCAGTGTCTGAGGAGGAGGAGCCGCTGCTGTCTCCAGTGTCTGAGGAGGAGGAGCCACTGCCGTCTCCAGTGTCTGAGGAGGTGGAGCCACTGCCGTCTCCAGTGTCTGAGGAGGAGGAGCCGCTGCTGTCTCCAGAGCCGGAAGGGGAGTTTCCTCCACCTGCTGCTGAGGGGAGCACGGCAAAAGCCAGCCGCCCGTCCAGAGGGTCCAGCTACATGTATAAAATCCTTTGTTTGGTTGGAGGTAGTTTAGAAGAAATGTTGAGACTAGCAGGCGGTGCTCTCAGCTATTGCACAGAGATATCATTATTTTGCTTTAATAAAAGTGCACTCTAGCATTTAAACTGCAGTCTTCATGTTTCTTCCTAAGGATATCATGACTGCTTGTTAACAGCTATAAAACTGCAGTTACCCAGTATCAAAAAATATACCAAGCAGCATTTTATTATTTCAAGTCCACAAATACACTTTTGTTATGCCAGATAAGAAATATTGTTGTACAAAAACATCTGAGCTTGGTTATGATACAACAGTTGTAGATAAAGTATTAATTATCCTTTCCTAAGCTATGAACAAACCTGTAACTCTCCCTGTAGCAGGACTGAGCCCAGCACTTGAGAGAAAGTGTGTTTTTGTGTTTATTTTGGTAAAGTTATTTGAGCCAGGCGCTCCATCTGAGATAGGCTGCCATATGAGTTTGTTTACAGCTGGGAATCACAGCCGAGGATTGGACGGCAGAGGTTCCTTGACCGGCTGGTGGGCATGTCCCGGTGGAGCATCTCGTGATAAGAGGGGTCAGCTGACACACCTCCGGGCTGCAGAAAAGCCAAAGGACTGTCCACGCTACCCCGAACAACAGCATAAGAAGTCAAGTCCTACGACCACCGTGTGTATAGTCAGGATTGGAGCTTTCTAAAACCGCTGACCACCGTGTCAGGAACTGGATCAGGGTTGCAATATAAGGGACATAGATTCGTTTTTGTTTTCTCTTGTGAAATGTATGTGGTGGTTAATACTTCTCAATTTAAGGAAGATTTGATAAACAAATAGAAATACTAGCATAAATAAAAGTGAGACGTTTATTAAATAGTTTTAATCAAATTAATAACACTTGGTTAGTTTTGAATACTGGTGAGGCTGCAAAACATTTTTAGAGTTGCAGCAAGACAGTGGAAGTGTGTGTGGGACAAACAATCGGAGGTATGGAAAGGTAATTTGAAATCATTAACAAGGAAGTTGAAAGTTAGGATGCAGAATTATTTTGTCAGGTTTATTACCTCTTATTGGTAGAGGGGGTGAAATGTTCAGTAGAACTAGGGCCATAAATACTTGACTGGCTGGTGTGTGCAAGAAGGGTCGGGATTCATAAATAACTGGGACTGCTTTTGGGGAAGAACTAGATACTACAAGAAAGATGCACTGCACCTAAATGTGTTACAGAAATGTTCGTATCCCTAACCTCTGCTCAATCTCATGCTCTTGAGCGGCCATTTTGAAAAGAGCTTTGAAACAGACTTTAAAGTTATAAGTGTAAAAAGTTGTCAGGATGTTAACAATGAAAAGAAAAATGACAGGTACGTTATTTAAACAGTTGTAGCAGCACGTTGGGATGTCTTACGCAACATTTCTCGGAACCCCGCTATTTACTCTTTCAATAAAACTGGGCACAAGTAACAGACCTCCACATGGGCCACATCTGGAGCAGTGGGATCCAATACTAAATGTGAGTCTTGGATAGTAAAAAACAGAAGAGCTGATGTTTTAAAGTTTTCTAAGAGGAATGACCTGGTGGATTAGGCACTGATCCCCCCACCCTCCACCTCCAGCTCTATATTTCCACTGCAGCCACTGTGTATGACTGATAATTGTTAAATAATAAAAAAACAAAGTAGTTATCAGGTTCGTGTCCCTATTGACTCCCATTCTGGACAGGACATTTCAATATAGTGATTCATAAGTGGAGGGTGATATTAACTGTTTGTTCACTGTTTGTATGCATGTAAAACTGTTACATTTGACAAACAAGGTATCCCAATATACCCTCAGACTTATGCTATAGAATGTCCTTTTCAAGTTTCATTGCAATTCTTTAGATATACAGTATATAGGGCTTCTGATCTTCTGTGTTTTACCCCGACTTCTACAATCTCCTGAATTCAATTGACACCTGTTAAGTCATTCGTGTGTCTCAATCACAACTGAGAAATGTGTTAATAGTAAACTTGACTGAATTTCCTGTGAAACAACTAAATGGACTTTTAAATCGGCCAAGCCTTCATTTTTCATTTACAAGCAGAACGTAGAAACGAGATTGCAACACGTTAATACGCGGCTAATCTTTATTTAAGCTATATTGAAAAAAGAAAGTATTTTATGCTGGACACACATTATTACAATCATTATGCATAACTGTATTTACATTAATAAAAAGTAAGACTTAGGATTTAAAAGCCCATTTAGTTTTTCACAGAAGAAGAAAAAACTAAATTAAGTTCATTTTACTATTAACGCATTTCTTAGTTGTGATTAAGATACACGAAAGGCTTAACAGGTATCAATTAAATTCTTAAAGGGGAGTAGAGTTCGGGGTGAAACAGAAAACTAGAAGCCCTGTAAGTGTTGTAAAATGTACCGTTTGTGTAAAATACATACAGTGAGTCATACTATACTCCGAGATTATGATGTTAAACTCAATAAGTTGTACTACAAAAGGTCTTAAGCAAATGACAATTAGACAAGTGTGGGACATACACCTGCCTCCACTGCATCTCGGGCAGGGGTGCTATTAAAACATGGGGTGGTTTAATTTCTTAAACAAATGAATCATATACAGTAATACAATCTGCAAGCCATACAGGAAACCTGAGACACTGCAAGCTTCCCAGACATGTTCCCTTAATGGGGTCTATTTTAATGATTGTCATTGTGGTGGATCAACCCTTAATACTACATCCATTAAAAACACAGTAAAATTCAGAAAACCAGGTTTATACATTTTAGATCGGACACGGATTATCATTTCAACAGACCCCTAGACTAGCTTTTGGGTGGAATGGTGTCTCATTTCCCACACAAATAACGCAGGGACTGAAGCAGCCACTGATCTTCCAAGAGCACCATGAAAGCTGGCCACTTGAGTACATATAAATTGTTTTCTGTGCACCGTATAAAGAAAGATGCTCATAATCTTAAACAAACCTACTACGAGAAATAGCACTTCAGCTTAAGGTCATAACAGCTAACAAGATAATTCCACAAATCTTACCTGCTTTGTACTTCCATCAGCTACACCTGTCTCGGATGTGCAGTTTAAAAATGTTTCCAAACCTTACTCAGGGAATCTGTTACATTTGCTGTTCTGAGGTCATTTCACCTCAGCATTGTCTTTAGGGTCAAACTATGTAACAGGAAGCAGCTGGTCGGTTATGGATGCAGCACAAAGGAATATCCACTAGACACTGTCCTCAAGGCATCAGATGATTCTTAATGGTTAGGTATTGGGTTAGGGTTAGGTTTTAGGGCTGGGGTTGCTTTAGGTTAGGGTTAGGGTTAGGGTGGGTTGATGTCGGAGAGGTGCCGAGCTCTTGAATTGAAAGGTGGGAGTGTTTGGCAAATGCCCTAGTCATCTGATGCCCTGAGGTCGGTTTCTAGTGGATATTCCTTTGCGCTGCATTATGGACAGAAATTAAGCTGTTGAAGGGGTGAGGATAATTTCACCTTCCAGGTGAAATGTCCAAGGAAAATGTAATACTACAGTAATACTGAAAGCATGGCTTGCAAACAGAGATTTCTTTAATCTAATGTAGCACCAGCTATCATGTTTTAAAATGTAAATACGTATTTAGAATGTCTTTGATTTGAAATTGCACACCAGATTTATGAAATTATTTTGTTAGCTACAATCCCTTTAATATGAAAGCATCAGTTCAGAAAGATGCCTGAATAATGCTGAGAAAACCAGATTTACTTGTGGTTGAAATATTGGCCATAAACTAAAAATACATAGAATGGTAATGATGCAATGATGACCAACACTGTGCCTACCAGCCGAACCATCCCCATTCACTGTGCGTGCGTGCACCAGTGTTTATGATGTTCAGAAGGCATTATTTATTTGTTCATCCGTGTTACTAATCAGTAAGGTCCAAAGTTAAACTAGACGCACAGTATGGTCCTTACACTTACACTTTAGAAGTGGGAGAGCTCTTTTTGCACTATACCAATTCTCGGTTTTCAAAGTAATTGAACTATAAAGAAGGAATGCACATCACAACATGGTATAATAGGTAAAATAGGTTCCAAGTATGAGTTGTCACGTATTTTGGACAATAGAGAAAAATGTTTTATTAAAATACTCTTGACCGTAATAAAGGCTAATACACTGTATGAATTGTGTATGTTACAAACGGTTATATACTATTCATTTATTTATGTAATAGTAATAACCTTACTCAATTGAATACGGAAAGGGCGCATTGTTTTGAAGGTCCAAATAATCAGTCGAATTACACTTTGCGGTATACAACACAATGTCAAAACCCTCACATCAGGGTTTTATGTAAAACGTCTCCAGTATGGTAACATCTGTAAGTCGCCTTGGATAAAAGCGTCTGATAAACAAACAAACAAACAAACAAACAAACAAACAAACAAATAAATAAATAATCTGTAATATATGCATGTAAGCGTGTCCTGGCGATGCAGAGGCAGGCTGAGTCCACACGAGTGCGCTAGTGTGCTGTGTTCACGGCCTCCCTCGGCTGCTATCTCTCAGACAGTTTTTTTCCCTGTAAAATGCCTCCTTTGGCAGTCTGTGCAAAATGACTGACACGGACCAAAGTTATCCCGGAATAAGGACAGCACGCATGTGCCGTCAACCCGGATGTAAAATTGACGTTCCTTCCCCCCCCCGTTCTATTGACTGTGCAAAAAACATGATATACAGTGTGCACTGTTTTCAAAGCAAAGGCCAGCAAAGACAGACAGCAGTTATCCCGGGCTGGTCCGGGCCGGCCTTTTAACCCTGCACAGAAACAGGACCAATCACCACCCGGGGCAAACGTAAAACACCGACACGAGCATTTAACAGGCTGTTGAATATCACTCGAGTTGGCAATAATACGTTATTTTATTTTCAGTATTTTTTTATCTCGGTTTTGTTTAATTTGGTTAGGCACTGGAGTGACAGACCACAAAGGTAAGGATTTAAAACAAGTGTTTTACACAGCGTTGGTGTCGTGAACAGACAGTGCGCTCTGCGATTCTACATTAAATTTGAAATATGAAAAATATTAACACATTATACAGCGAAACCGATTAAATTGAACTGGCAATACCCATTCCCCTCAAGTTAAACCTATTTTAAGAACTACAGCCGGTTCTATTTCGGGTGCAATAATATCATTAACCGAATGGATTTTCGGGGTAAGAAGTACGAGAGGGGCAGTAACTGGTCCGACCCAGAGGTGGTAGAGCTGCTGCAACTGTGGTCAGACGAATCAGTCCAAATGGAGCTAGAAAGCTGTCTTCGGAACCAGCACGTCTTTAACAGAATCGCAGAGGTGCTTCGGGAAAAGGGCATTCACCGAACCGGCGATCAGTGTCGGGAGAAAATAAAGAAAATGAAGCTGGAGTACCGGCGGATCAAAGACAATCAGAAGACACTCCGGGGAGGGAGAACGTGGAAGTTTTATGAAGTGATGGAGCGGGTTCTGACGAACCGGCCGTCTATCGCGTACAGCTCCCTGGGAGGCAGTGTGATTGCCCATCAGGTGTTGCAGGGTGCTCCCGGAGTGGAGGGCTACCATCTTCACCCCCAGCACCACCCCGCCTTCGGCTCGCCCCCACCCGGCGCCTTCATATTTGGACATCCCCCCAAACTCGGCGAGCTGATGGAGATCAAATGCGAGGAGGTGGACTCCGAGGAGCCATGCATGACCCCAGAACCCCCGCCGGAGTTAATGTACCAGATGGGCTCCGGGGAAGAACCAGACGGGGACAGAGGTTTGGGACTGGAGCTAGATGGTACCATGGGAGATGACCGTGGGGAAGGTCAGGCCGAGGCAAGCATCTCTCCCTCAGGTAAGACACATACTGGTAATGCCAATGGAACGCAGTGTGTTGTAGGGTTACGCTGTGTAAGATATAAAAGTGTGTGTGTGAGCGAGCGAGTGACTCGAGAAAGAGAGAAAGATTTAAGTGTATAAGAAAAAAATATCGGAAACAAATATACTAAACAAAAACAAAATCTGCCTGCAATATAAACTTAAAGCTGTCACCCCCAGCAACATTGTCGAAGTATTGTTTTCGTTTTTAAGTTGTATCTCTACTCATGGTGACAATATTATATAATGTAAGTGTTCAGTTAGTCTGAGGAAATGTAAACAAACTAGAAAGCAAACCAGTTCAGGCTGGAAGGATGCCCTGATATTTTAGTGTTTAATTAAATACTAACGTGGGGCTTGTTACATGGATACAAATGAGTTGTACATCCATATAGTGCTTTGTTATACTATTGAAAATACTGTTTTAGAAAATAATTAGTATAACAATCTTTGAATCAATTTTTATGCTGCAGAATATGTAGCAAAAAACAGTGTTTAGATGCTGATGTGCAGTGTTACAGGGGTTCCCTCCTGTCTCCATCATTACACCTTGGAAAGTCATGGATAACGGCCCCATAAACCACCTAAAACACTGAGGCTCAAGTGCAGCCTACCAGTGAGCTAGTCCTCTTCCAGCAGACTAGAAAATCCACAGGAACTGAACACAATCAGTCCCAATGGCAGAGTACTAATCAATTACATCCAGTTAATTAGTTAAACTGATCTGATCAAGTGGACCAAGATTATGGGAACTAACCGGTAGACCAGTAAATAGAAAATATAAACCAGGATTCTAGACCATTTGAAGAATCATTTTCTGTGCGTTACCGTGGGAAAATAATTAAACCCTATTATTACCCACTCATCATGTATTCATTTTTAACATTGGCAGGGCTTACACTAATATTATCTGTCGCATAAACTGTACGTGGATTCCACCGATCTACACATCGAGCTGCAAGGCTGCATTACAAGTTCAATACAAATGTATATTATTCCTGGGTGATGTAATACACACATAAGGAATGTAAAGAACAAGTTTGCATGTGTGTAACCCATATTAAACAGATTTGCAAGCACATATTGAGAAAAGGGCAAAGTACAGTAAACCGACTAGCATAGTCTCTAACTTCACAGTACAGACTTCATACACTTAAATGTGGATTTTTTTCTTACCACAAGGGTCTTAGTACACTGCAATCGGTACTAAACGTGATGTAGTTGAACTGATGATCCCAATGAGATGACCAGCTTTAGGAATGCTGCAATTGGGACTAACGTTCGTGCAAGCAAGTGGATGAAACCCACTTATCAAGTGGACTGAATCTTGTACATTACAACTGACCCTGGGATTTCAGGAGTGTAGCCCCGTCAGGTCTGAGGTAAAGGTCACAATTTGGACTATGAGGCTAGGTCTGACAATAACTTCTAGAACAGGTCTTTGCAGAGAGGTGATGCAATGCTCCCCCTTTCTAACATTGCAGGCAGGAACCAGAAGTAAAAGACAAGTGCAATTTGTGTTCCACCTTATAATGATAATACAAGCGCTAGTGTGCTGTGTGTGTTGTTGTAAGTGTTTTATTAGGGGCTAAATCAGACTGCAGACTGCGTTTCATTTTGGATTCAAAAGTGCTGAAATAGTTTCAGGGAGTACATCCTTGGCCAGTCATTACAATGTAGTTGTGCTGGGTGAAGGTTTCATAATTGCCTACCCTTGCTATCCTAGCTGCAGAGGAAATCTCCTGTGAAGAGGGTCGACGGTAGTGGAGGCACTCATAGTTACTGCTATCACCCATCATATATCTGGAGAAACGCTTATCCAATTGTCATTCACTTTAGTATTGACATTATTTAGCATAAGTTATTGAGACTGCCGGATTCTTGGTATTTAGAGGGGTGGCTGTCTGTCCATTCATCCATCTGTCTGTGTGTCACATTTGCGTTTTTGCGTATGTGGAGAGCTGCTTATTACATTGCAATGAAACATTTCATTGCTGATTCATCATCTTTACTATTCTGTACGCTGTCGCTATGTCATCATACTGATAGATTTCATTTCAATGCACAGATTGTAGTGTTTACAACACATTACTGAATGCTTGCTGTGGCTGGATCTTGTATTGCGGTGATCCAGTTCTCGTATAATGAAGATTTGGTTTGTATTTCCATTCACACATCCTGAGAGTTAAGTTTCAGAATGAAACTGAACAAACCTACAGGGCTGGCCTTTGTCCTCCAGAGGCTGGTAGCTGGCTGACATCTGCTCTTCAGTTCTGTAAACAATAAATAAATAAAAGAGCAGTATTGAATTAAACAAATATTACAACAGCACAAGGTTAAATTAGGTTTTGCTTGACTTCTAGGAAGTCTATTACTGCTTCGCTTCCTTGCTCATATAACCCCAGCAGTGTTTTTTTGGGTGAAGCAGCATCTTACTGGCTGTAGTTCAGAGGGTCTTCAGCTCTCCAGGTGAAATGACCTAGGATGTGCAAGAAAGTAAACAGATATTTCCTTCTAGTACCAGATATGATGTTAATGTTAGCTAAAACATGTGCTGCTTATAAAAACTACGCATTTGAGACCTGTAGAGTGAATGGATATGCATGGTGTGGAACATAGATGGAACAATTGTTAGCTACAGCTACTTTAATACAGCGACTGTATTATCTGAGATTCCTTCTCTTACTTGTGTCCAGAGAATCTCGTTGTTAATAAATGGATGAGATTATTAAGTTTTTTTTTCTGGCAATTACAGTAGCCTACTGTATATGGCCAACATTTGTGGATAACTAAATCAGTTACTTGCCTTCCCATAACTAGTGGTGCAACAATTAATCGATGCATCGATTATTGATCATCTGTCCTTAAATTTTCCGAGCTTCGATTACATATTAGAACCCAGTTTGAAGTCTCCTGTTTCTGGTTTGCATTAAAACCTTGAGTGTGTGAGAATGCGCTTCTTTTAGTGCTAGTCTGGTAGATAAACAATGTCCGCGCGTTGCTAGGATACGCACTTTAGGCCTCTACATTCGCGTCGGACAATCCAAATCAGAAGTATTCATGTTTTCTTGATTTAAAAATGAAGGCAATAGGTTTTTTTGGGGTTTTTTTGGAAGAAACTGACATAAAGATTGGTAATTTTTGAGGCTTAAGGCCTTCACACGTGACACGATTTTTACTGGAGCGACATGAAATTCGCTGAAAGATCACTGTGCGCACCAGAAGCGATCACAGACATGACGCGACAGCTGGAAATTTGTGGTGCGTGTGGGTGGTACTGACCAGAAAATGAAACAATAACAATGGTTGTACGGGCAAAACTGCGCTGCTGCTCTCGTATTTAATAATTAACAAAATAAACAGTTTAAACAAAACAACACAGCAAACAAAGCAAAGGACACTCTGGCCAAAGTAAAACAAACACGAACAATTCTAAACAAGTATATTTTAGATATAGCAATTGTTTCTCTATTAATTTAGATTCGCGTCTCGCCTCTGACACTCTTTCCAGGAGAGCAGAAAGCTGCAGGTTTTTATATAGCTGACCATCTCCCGATTTAGCAACAATTAACCAATGAATTAATTCGGGAGAGGGTCAACTTCTGCACAAGGTTTTTAAATAAATAAACAAAAAACAAATGCACGGCTTTTCGCCGTCATCTTAAATAATAAATAATCGTGTCGGACGGCTTTCGTCCGTCCGCACATAAACACAATATATTTATATAATAATAATAATAATAAATAATGAATACCTACATAAATAATAAAATACACACAAGGGGTGGGCACCCGTCACAAAGTGAAACAGGGCTTGAACCACATGACATGAAGCTGTTCTCTGATTGCTCAGTTGTGAAGTTGTTGTGCGACGAATTCGCAAAAATAGGACCAGGTTCTATTTTTTTTTTCATCGCTTGCATTGGAATTTGTGCCGCGGCGACGTAGCTTGTCGTGTTACCTTTGGTATATAGGGTGCTATTGAAAAGCATAGGTTTTATTGATTTTCTCAAGTAGCTTTCTCGTGTTGCTCTTCGCGTTGCGTCTGGTGTGTAAGGGCCTTTAGGGTTAGGACAATATTATATAAAAAGAAGCTGAATTTAGTACAATAGTTAAATTAGTCAGGATTTGTGAGATTAATTAAAATGTGTTGCTCTGCTTTGGACATAAAATGTTAACAGTAATGGACAACCATAGTTCACATAGTATTTTTTATTATTATTACAATGTTAACGGGACACTTGATGTGGACACACGCATATTCTTTCCAGTTGTTAAAAAAAGTCGGAAGTGTTCTAATTTGAATGGAAGTTGTGCCTTTTTGTTTAACTGCTATGCACAACAGTGCTTTTAGTTACTGGATCTTCTGTTAAAAAAACAACTAATGTGTGTTGTATATTTTAAAAAATAAAATGTTGATGCATCAATTATCCTTGATAAATGCCTATACAATAATCGAATAAGAAATTAGGTTGTCTATTACACCATTATCCATAAAACTGTGGCCTGTGAGGCTGTGAAAACACACAGCACTCTTTCAGTTTGTACATGTGGTACAGTGCTTTAGCAAGCGTGTTGGTGCTTTTAATTCTGTTTTTGTAAGAAATGTTGAAAACCATTCTTCAAATGTTCCCCTTCCACCTCCTCGTGAGAGTTGCTTTTTCCTTTCCTGTATTTATAGTCTGAGAGGAAGCTGCTTTATCTAACTACAGTGCAAAGGGTTGGCAAGTTGGGTTTAATAGTGGTGTCAGGGATTCTTCTGAGGGTACAGTACTGTAGTTATTCCACGAATAAACCATGAGCCCCCAGGCTATCCTCGTGAGTGAAATAACCACAGCACTCGATGAACGTTGAATATTCTGTTGAAGGATAATCCAGGGCTGCAGGATGTTCGCGCCCACAAAGGTGATTCCCCAACACCTGTTTTTAAGATAAAAGTTGTTGCCACTCAAAAAAAACACTCAATGACGTTGTTTGAAAAGTATTTTTGCTAAATGACATTACCAATGCTAATTAAGATTTTTTTTTTTAATTACTTATTCCTAAATTTGTAAAAAAAAAAAATTAAAAATCACTCAAAGCGAGGCATATTTAAAATGTTTCCAATAAACAAATAAAAAAAGAAATGTTTGATTTTAAAACAGTGCTATGTCTAAAATATCCTCTTTGTAACCCACAATAATGCTCACACAGGCATCTCTATGCCCCCCTCCTTCGAAAGGATTGTAGTCTGTGCCCCATTCTGCTACCCTGGGATAATCATGGAAAAGAAAGCAGGTTCAAAACTATATTTAACAGCTGGTATCAAATAATTACTTTCCTTAGATCAAGTGCAGCGCTACTTAGCAACGCAGCGTACTTTGGAACAGCATGATCTGAGAATGAATGCAAGATAGATTCCAAAAAGAAAAATATTCACTTAGGTCAACCGAATATGGAAAAGTTATTTGATGCTAGATATCTCTACACTTGTGTAAAAAATGTTATACATTTTTGTAATACTGTATTTGCGACCGAAATATTTGGTGAATCTCACCCATAAAAAAATTGGCGACCTGTTGCAATATACGAACTATGTAATGTTAGTGGAATTTGATATTAGTGCCAAAAATGTTTGCGTTTTTTCTTCATAAACGAAAAATGCATAATAAAAGGCTTGCAAATATTTATGGCTTTACAGTATTTAATTTCTTGTTTAATATCCTATCATGTGTGTTTTGCATAGTACTAACTAACTAAAAAACTGTGATGTTACAATTAGGTTCATCCACTTTAAATATTTTGATGTTCAGTTTCAAAAGGTTTAGACAACATAACCTAGAGATATTAATGTTTATATACCAATAGTTTTAGCAAACACATTTAATACACAAAACAATCTATGAAATAATGTTTTGTAATCTGAAGGTGTTTACCAGACTTAATGTCTTTCTCAGCCTTCTAAAAAAGCTCCTTAAAAGCTCTATTTCTGAAGTGAAGTGCTTCCTCTGCTAAGGGAGTGTAGGCTGGCTGTTCTTTCAGAAGCAGACCCAGGCTGAAGAAGGACATTTTTGCTGGAATAGTTTGCAAGTGAGGTAAATAATTCTAAGCAGAAACAACAGCACTGAACTAACTTTCTTGGGTAACAGATGAAATGTTAGGGTCATTCCACGTGAAATCAATTCCAGTGAACTAATACAGAACATATTTGTGGCCTCCATTAGACTTACTGTTTTGCATACTGATGCAGTTTTATATGTTTCTCAGCAGGACCTAAATGGAAGGGGGCCCTGCCCCCCTTCTTGCCTGCAGGCCTATTGCCAGGACAACAACTGTGGGGGGAGGAGAGCTAGTAGCCACTCCCTACCCCAGCCAAGCCTCTTTTTGAAACTGTGCCGGTTGAGGTTTTGTTGTGTAATGTGAACTGGCTGTCAGTATTGCCTTTGGACTTGCAGCTTGTGCTAGGCAGGTCCGAAGTCCTGTACAGCTAGAGAATTCGGACAGAGGGGGATATTCAAGAGACTCAAACGTGACACTCGGGTCTCGCACTCAGACAAACGTAAGTGAGACTTAAAGATTTGTATGGGGTAGCCCCACTACCACCTTGTTATGTCCTCTTTACTGGTCTCAGGGCACCTAGAACCCCATTCCCATGCAGCTAGGAGCCAGAAAGATTGTCTTGGGATGGATATCTGGCAGTCTGTGCCTCACTCCATACAATTTAAATCCCCCTTGACTAAAAAATACATTTCCCGTCTATAGAAATGTATACTGTATTTTTGAAACACATGCAAGCTCTTTCATTGGGAAGCATGGGGTATGTGCAATAAAAACACTAAAGTGGTTGTAGCTACCAGATTAATGTCATATAATCTCCCAATTGTGCACTTTTATTTGGTGTGTGATATATATTTGAAATATTGTAAAGATGTATGTTTCTTTTAAAAAGCGATTATCTAACCAATCAGCTGCTTCCCCTATTGACTGACATCATTCTATCACCCAGAAGACACTAATTTAGTAGCTAATGGAAGCCGCGCTCCAGATAAGGTTTTGGGTCATTGAGTAATTTAATCTCCAATTTAGACACAGTGTGAGTAAAATGTACCTTGAAGTAATGAGTGCTTTAAAAAAAATACTGTACTTTAATGCTAACCTATGGGGTACGCATTAATTACAGCCTTACATTTTAATTTAACTGTAATGTTACTTTCAACTACTGGACTGGAGTGTTTAAGCTTCAACCTGTGTATCTTTGAATTTGTCTTATTCTTGATGTGATTGGCTGCAAAGACAACAGGGCTAGCCAGACTGGATAATGTTTGTTGGGTTGGTTTTACTTGTGTACAGTTTCCTAGTAACTGAAGACATTGTATCCTGGGAGATGTAGTTGTTAGTGGAAGTTTGAAAATTACCTCCAAAATTGCTATGTGTATTTTTCTGCATTAAATGTAACTTTAGTGCGTATTTCTGATTTTTTTAATGAGTAAAAACGGCAGGTGCGCAGCTTATCTGGATCGCTGATGGCAGTGTTAAATTAATCTACAGTTTTTGCACTTCAACAGAAACCAGAGCCATTTGGAATTCAAGTTAGTTTATTTTCCCTAATACCTAGTTTCCTTCCTTGAAGACTTGCCACGTATGCCTCTTTTCCACTGTACAACCGAGCCATTAAAAGTAACACAACTTTTTTTTAATTAATAAAAATATTAGTTGACCACTGTATTTCTTTAAATAGCCATTAAAAAAAAGTGTTTTAAAAATGACATTATACCGTGGTATGATGATAACCACGGTTATTATACTGTCAAATGTAATACCGTGACATCCCTAATACCGACAGCCTTGGTTAGTGTTTTCTAAGCAAAGAAATCCTAAAAAAGCAAATAATGTTTTAACATTACAAAACCCGATATCTGCTGCTGCAAGTGAACCCTGCTGTTCTGTACAGTGGTATCGGCGCTATGCTTCAGTGCATGAGTTCCAGGGTTCGCGTCCGACCTCCGCCTGTGAGAAGTCCCTGCTTGAGGGAATCGAGATTCACCAAAGTAAATATTGAAATTAGGGCTGTCACTTGATTCACATTTTTTGTTTGTTAATTTATGGGCATTAGTTGATTAACCGATAGAATAATCGGTTCATCCGTGCACATTTTTAATAAAGGTAACAATCTTATAGCGACTGTCCTGCATGTAATACATGCATGTAATATATATATATATATATATATATATATATATATATATATATATATATATATATATATATATATATATATATATACAGTACTGTGCAAAAGTTTTAGGAAGGTGTGAAAAAATGCTGTAAAGTAAGAATGCTTTCAAAAATAGACATGTTAATAGTTTATATTTGTCAATTAACAAAATGCAAAGTGAGTGAACAGAAGAAAAATCTACATCAAATCAATATTTGGTGTGACCACCCTTTGCCTTCAAAACAGCATCAATTCTTCTAGGTACACTTGCACACAGTTTTTGAAGGAACTCGGCAGGTAGGTTGGCCCAAACATTTTGGAGAACTAAGTTCTTCTGTGGATTTAAATATATATTTAAATACCCCTTTATTTAGTAAAGGCTAAATAAATGTCAGTCGCCATCTAGAGCGTTCAGGTTATTATGGATGTTTGCTCTTTACTGCCATCAGTAACTCCATCCACAGTAATTTCTGAATGTTTGTTTTAATTTCAAATGGTGAAGAACTGAACTTGTGTTTTTGTAGTATGGCAATTTTGTTTGGCATAATTATTTACATACCATGGTTTTCTCGTCCGGTTCCTCAAAATACTTCCAAATGTGGCTTTGCCTCGTTTCTTTGTTTAGAGATGCCATTTTATTAAAAATATAACAAACGTTAAAAAAACGCTTGTCATTAACTTTATTACACCATGGACTGGATACCATTCCACGCCTACTATAGCATGAACACAGAGTGCACCAATGAAGCGCGGGATTGACCGAGAATAAAACCTGCCCCAGTGTCAATCTTTCTGTTACACCAATTAGAAAAGCTACTTGGAGGTAATTGCCAAACACCTTCCTTTTTATAATATTCGCCCTTACTGTGGCATCACAGCAGTCGGATACGCGATGGACTACTATATATGATGATAAATTACTAAAATATGCGTTTTGGTGAAATTTTTCACGTGACTGGTTATATGTCTAGCATATTATTCAACATTTAATAACTTCTTTAGAGTTTATACGTTTTAAACATTTAAAATTCCCATCCCTAGTCTCGGCTCTTGTTCTGTGTGTGTGTGTGTGTGTGTGTGTGTGTGTGTGTGTGTGTGTGTGTGTGTGTGTGTGTGTCTCGGTGTGTGCTCTGTGTATGTGAGTCTCAGGGCAGTGTTCTGTGTGTGTGTGTGTCTCAGCGCGTGTTCTGTGTTTGTGTGTGTTTCAGCGCGTGTTCTGTGTGTGTGCAAGTCTCAGCGCGTGTTGTGTGTGTGTGTGTGTCTCAGTATGTGCTCTGCGTGTATGTGGGTCTCAGAGCAGTGTTCTGTGTGTGTCTCAGCGCATGTTCTGTGTGTGTGTGTGTGTCTCTGCGTGTTCTGTTTGTGTGTGTGTGGGTCTCGGCAGTATTGTGTGTGTGTGTGTGTGTGTGTGTGTGTGTGTGTGTGTGTGTGTGTGTGTGTGTGTGTGTGTGTGTCTCAGCGGGGGTTCTGTGTGTGTGTGTGTGTGTGTCTCAGTGTGCTCTGTGTGTATGTGGGTCTCGGCAGTGTGTGTGTGTGTCTCTGTGTTTTGTGTGCATGTGTGTCTCAGCGCGTGTTTTGTTTGTGTGTGTGTGTGTGTGTGTGTGTCAGTGTGTGCTATGTGTGTATGTGGGTCCCGGCAGTGTTCTGTGTGTGTGTGTGTGTGTGTGTGTGTGTGTCTCAGCGTGTTTGTGTGTGTGTGTGTCTCAGCACGTGTTTTGTGTGTGTCTCAGCACGTGTTTTGTGTGTGTATGTGCTCTCAGTGAGTCCCTCTTGTTTGCCACAGGTTTCAGTGAGAGGAACATGGCGTGCTCGTCGGTGCGGTGCTGGGGGTTCTGGGGAGGCAGTGGTTTCAGCGGGGTCATCTTTGGGTTCCCTGCCTGCAGCTTGCGAGGCGTCGGAGGGTAGGTCGTGGACGGGAGCCTTTGGACGAGGCCCTGGTGCGTTTCCTGAGCTCACAGCGTGCTGTGGAGGAGCGCTTCCTGGCTCTGGAGGAGTGCCGGCTGCAGCGGGAGGCCGAGGCGGAGCAGCGGAGAGCCCAGATGGAGCAGCGGAGGGCTGAGATGGAACGCCAGCACGAGTTCCGCATGTTCAGTGTCTTCACTCACATGGTCAGCGCACTGCGGCCCGACCTCTCCCCACCACCCCTTTCCCGCAGGGGCAGAGCCAGGGAGGAGGAGGAGGAAGAGGAGAGGGGAGGGCTGTACCCCCGAACAAGCAGCGACTTCCCCAGGGCTAGCCCCTACCTGTCGAGCCGTGGGAACCGTATCCGAAACTTTGAGACCATATTGCAGGAGGGCTACATCATGTACCACGCTGACAAGCACGATGAGGACAAGAACCCAAGCGTACGTAAACACCACCTCGTTAGTTATCACGAAACTGGCAATATTCCAGGACACGGGTACAATGGAGCTGGTCAAGCTTTTTTCAAACTTTGATTTTATATCTTAATAAGCTTTAAGGGCAGTTTAGACGAATCTCCTGATATTGGGTAATATCCAAAGACGTATAGATAGTTTGCCCAAGTTGAAAGCTACTGTTCTAGAGTAAAATATTCCTTTTGTCATATTTGGTTGCACAACTTAAATGGTTAGACATGTATTGATGTATTGCAAACCACAATTAATCCCTGAAAAGTCACTTCTTAGGGGGACTACAGTATGTGTACCTTTCCCTCAACTAACTCTCCTGGCAATGACCTCCCAGCTCCTCTTGGTCTCATTGACAATTCATGAATCAATTGGAATCTGGCCACATTCTGAACATGTGACCCCATCCCTGCCAAATTAAAACACATCATATTTACAATATGTAACCCCAACCCTGCCACACAGATGCATAATGAATACTTTCACCTCTTCTGCTCAGTACTAACATGATCTCCTCCTTCCTCATTTCAGGGCATCATCAACTTGGGAACCAGTGAAAACAAACTGTGCTTTGATCTGCTTTCCAAACGGGTGAGTAGGCTGCTGTGGCGGTCCTCCCACTGCACGGGGCGCTGTCTCGCAGGTGTGGGGCTCTTAACCACATTGTCAGAGCGATGCAGAATACATTTTATTTACTCACCAAATTGGCAGGTAAATAAAACTGTTAACACGGTAAAAACTGTTTAATCCAGCATCGTTTGGGACAGGAAAATTGTGCCAATCAGAAAGCATATAAATTGACCCCTCTTTTCGTTCAGTCGAGTCACATCCCTCTACTTCCCTCAATTACCACATGGTCAACCACAGTGGGTCTATTGTCCAAAAGGCCAGGGGCTGAAACAAATGGGTTTGAGGCCAAATGTTTCATTTTATACCATATTCCATAATCATCAAATAAATGCCATTCATTTGAACTGGCTAATTATTTAGCATGTAGGCCAGGGCTCAGACAGAAGCTACACTGCTGGGCACCATTTCTAAGCAGGCTGCTTCCAAATGAAAAAGGGTGAATTGCAGCATAATGCGTGTTAGGGCAAAACATCAAAAATAAACACGAAACAATATTGTCTGTAATGCAGTAACTTTACTTGTTTAATTGTTTTGTAAGTGTAATAGTTTTTTTGTATGCAGTTTGGTGTAAAGGCCTTGATAAATCTGGCCCATTAAGTAAACCCCTCTCTTTAAAAAGGCATATTTAATTCTGTTCTGCTGGTTATGTATACTCCTCAGTTTGCCGTGCAAACAGCATGCCGTGCAGACAGCGTGCATTACAGACAGCATACCGTGCAGATAGCGTGCCATGCAGACAGCGTATCGTGCAGACAGCATGCCATGCATTACAGACAGCGTGTATTACAGACAACATGCCATGCAGACAGCGTACATTACAGACAGCATGCCGTGCAGACAGCGTGCCATGCAGACAGCATGCATTATAGACAGCGTGCCATGCAGACAGCATGCATTACAGACAGCGTGCCGTGCAGACAGCATGTGTTACAGACAGCGTGCCGTGCAGGCAGCGTGCCGTGCAGACAGCATGCACTACAGACAAGGTGCCGTGCAGGCAGCGTGCGTTACAAACAGCGTGCCGTCGTGCAGGTGGTGGAGTGAACTCGGGCTTGTCTGTCTTTTGCAGCTGACTCAGTCTGACATGTTCCAGATTGACCCTCCTTTGCTGCAGTACCCTGACTGGAAAGGACACAGTTTGTAAGTAATATACCCTGCTGGCTGTAGAATAACGCCCTTGTACATTATTGTATTGATGTTGAAATGTCTCATAACTTTTCCCGAACATTTATGTTTAAATGTGGCAGATTCCTCTTGCTTACCCTATCTCTACTCTTTTGCTAATCTAGTGATGTTTCATTTATTAAATACTTCTAAAATTACACAAAATACTGAACTGAATTTCAGTGACAAATATATTGATACGTTTGTCACTGACTTTGTTTTTGGGGATAGGGTCTAAATACAATCTCCAGTGCAATATCTTCCCCAGGAGCAACAGAGCAGTGAAGACGACCAACTTTATTCAAATAATCAGTGGCTTTACGGCATCACTTTCTTTGAAATGGTAGCAGATTATAAAGAGGGGCATTTTTATTTAAAAGCCAGGCTGTACTTGGTGCTGTGTCCAGTTCTGGTCACCACAGTACCAAAGAGACATTGTGACCCAGGAGAGAGTCCAAAGAAGAGCAACCAGACTAATCCCTGGGTTTAAATGAATGACCTAGGGAGGTAGGCTGAAAGAACGGAATCCATTTCTCCTGGAACAAAGACAAATGGAGGACATGATTGAATTCTGTAAAACTTTAAAAGGAATGACATAGTTAAGCTGAACTAATACTTTAAGCGCAGCACACAAACCAGGACCAGAGGACACACTTGAAAATTAAGTGGAGACAGACTTAGGACAGAGGGAATGAGACTATTTTTCACAGAGTGTTGAGCGTATGGGATGGGTTACGTAGTCATGTTGTTGAGGCAGAATCACTTGGCAAAGTTCTGCAGTCGGCATTGTACATTTTCTTATGTTCTTATGTCATTGGCATAAGTCACATTTTCTTGACTCACCTGACATTTGTTTTTAATAGATATTCAGATATTCCAGTTAGCAAGTTTGATCTGTGCCACTATTAACATGTGTTTGTCCCCAGTCTGCGTGAAGAAATTGCCAGGTTTCTTACCTATTACTGCAAGGCACCAGCCCCTCTGAAAGCAGACAATGTGAGTTTGTGTTTTTACATATTATCTTGTTCCTCATTGGAGTAATAGATAACATTATGATAAAGTGCAAAAGTATCTTCCTAGTTCAGTGATTCCCAACCTGTGGTCCGTGGACTACTTGTTCACGCAATCTGGCTGTCCCAGCCTTTTTGCTTCGCATAAAGTAGCGCACTGCATTCAATATTCCTAACTCGTTGGAATGACTAAATTAAAACAAACAAACAAACAGAAAAACATTAAAACCACAATTGTAATACTTTTCATTTTCAACATTATAAAATAAGTGCTACATTGTTGCTAGGGATATAGGAATATCCCTATTTCCATATTATACGTTTTTGGAGAGGCTAGCTGCATATAGTAACAGAAGTTAATGTGAAAAAAGGAGGCTATATGTGTGCCTTGACTTGTGAATGGTACCGTAGTGATGTGATCATTTTCAGCTCCATGTTATTATATGGGTTTATTCAGCCAGGTTTATTAGCTCACAAGTGTATGCCAAAAGGAAATTCTAGTAACACTACTTGTGGAAATAATGTGTGCAGTGTGTTCTTGATGCCGTCACATTTAATCAAAATGCTATAAATCCTCTCTGCGCCACCAATCCTGTTTCATTTACACATCACAGCCCACCAGAAGTGGCATGTTACATCCTGTACACTCTCCAATCACTTTTCAATTTATCAAATTGTTCCCACCCACCTCGTCTTTGTATTCCCGTGTTTTTTATGTACATCGAGTGAAGTTGGTGACTCAGTGAGTGCAGTAAGTTGCATTAGAAATGGATCGATTTGCTACATGAGGTAACGGTTGCGGGGACCAGCACTGGTATTTGCATTTACTGGATCCGAGGACAACCCAAAGCCCCAGTGCGTTATTTGCCAGGAGGTTTTATCAAACGAAACTCTTAAACCTGTAAAACTGAGACACCATTTATCTACAAAGCATTCAGAATGTGGAAACAAAAATAAACAAAAGCAGCCAGAACTTTGCCAACAGCAACCTTCAATGTGCAAAATGACAACATTGCTTGATGAACTGGTAGTGGAGATTCAAGCCTAGAGATCTCATTGTTTACTTTCTACATGTACTTATAGATATACATTAAAAAATGTGTTTAAAAATGCTGTTGTGAAAAAATGCATGGCAAGTGGTCCGTCGGAAAAATTCTGAACACCAAGGTGGTCCCTACATTGAAAAAGGTTGGGAACCACTGTCCTAATTTAACCAGCTTACCATAGATGTATTCAGTTATTTATTTTGTTTACATACAATTATGTTTTTTTTTATTTTTATCGATTTACATTTTAGTTATTCAATGTATTGGAGTTAATCCATAACTATTAAACACTCAATAGTGCTGAATTTAAAAATATTAAGAAACTTAATACATGCAATGACAATTGACTGCCATTGAATGTATTGGGATTTGTTTAGTATTTGTAAATGTTTTGGAATGCAATGATATTGTAATTGATTCTGTTGTGCTGACCAAGTGAGTGCCCCAGCAGTGCTGAGTGCAGTTCCCCCTCCCTGCCACTGGGGGCTGCCTGGAGCTGTGCCTCTGTAACAGCCGTGTTCTCTCATGACTCCACAGGTTTTGGTGGTGAATGGCTGTGGATCTCTATTCTCCTCTCTCGCTGCAGTTCTCTGTGATCCAGAAGGTAGGCACTCTTTCCCTGTACTGCTGTGCCACATGAGTTCACCCTTTGTGCAGTGCTGTTGCTTCTGCTGATCCAGAACTTCAGAACAAACATGGAGGATGGGGAGTAGGTGGCTCTGTAGTGTGCTGATTCAGAAAACCTACCAAAAAGTTGAACGAAGTAATGATGAGGGAGACAGTGAATCTAATTAAAAGTAAGGACAATGGATTGTGAAACCTATAATTTAGAGTTTTTACCATTTTAAATCATCCCTAATGGTAGACCTGCATGGTTTCAGTTGATTTTGCTCCATACTGGTAGTGCCCTATTCCTTAGAGCACTTTCCTGTTGTTTTTTCAGATGGCATCCTGATCCCCACCCCATTCTACGGAGTGATCACTGGGGACGTCCTTCTCTACAGCAGCGTCAGGCTGGTGCACGTGCATCTCGACAGCCAGGTACGGGCTATAGCCTGGAGCGCTTTACTTTATACAGGCACCCCACTAGAGGAAAGCCTGGAGCGCTTTACTTTATACAGACACCCCACTAGAGGAAAGCCTGGAGCGCTTTACTTTATACAGGCACCCCACTAGAGAAAGCCTGGAGCACTTTACTTTATACAGGCACCCACTAGAGGAAAGCCTGGAGCGCTTTACTTTATACAGGCACCCACTAGAGGAAAGCCTGGAGCGCTTTACTTTATACAGGCATCCCACTAGAGGAAAGCCTGGAGCGCTTTACTTTATACAGGCACCCACTAGAGGAAAGCCTGGAGCGCTTTACTTTATACAGGCACCCACTAGAGGAAAGCCTGGAGCGCTTTACTTTACCTTAAAAAAACATTACCCTGTCTGCAGTCCGGCTGCAAGCATCCTGACGTTCCTACTTCCCCAGCCAGGCTCTGGAAGTTCCTTTATAGGGACTCAATAAAAATGACCAGCTTGTCATGAGTAACGTGACAAAGTTGATGTTGCAGCACTTTAGCACCTTGTACTTCAGAATCCATTTCCAACACAGACTTCATATTAGGAGGATTATATTAAAGCATAGGTTATATATTGAAATATACAGATTTGTCTACCAGAGATATTTAAAAGGGTTTTTTCAAAGTTAACCCTGGACAGTATTTCAAGCACAGAAACCAGGACCAGTGGATACAGCTGGCAATGAAGCAGAAACAGAGACCCTCCTTTACCCAGCGAGTGGGGGGGATGGAATGGGTTATTAAACCATGTTACTGATGCGAGTGGGGAGGGGATGGCATGTGTTATTAAACCATGTTATTGATGCGAGTGGGGGAGGGGATGGCATGGGTTATTAAACCATGTTATTGATGCGAGTGGGGAGGGGATGGCATGTGTTATTAAACCATGTTATTGATGCGAGTGGGGAGGGTATGGCATGTGTTATTAAACCATGTTATTGATGCGAGTGGGGAGGGGATGGAATGGGTTATTAAACCATGTTATTGATGCGAGTGGGGAGGGGATGGAATGGGTTATTAAACCATGTTACTGATGCGAGTGGGGAGGGGATGGCATGTGTTATTAAGCCATGTTATTGATGCGAGTGGGGAGGGGATGGAATGGGTTATTAAACCATGTTATTGATGCGAGTGGGGAGGGGATGGAATGGGTTATTAAACCATGTTATTGATGCGAGTGGGGAGGGCATAGAATGGGTTATTAAACCATGTTACTGATGCGAGTGGGGAGGGATGGCATGTGTTATTAAACCATGTTATTGATGCAGTGGGGAGGGATGGAATGGGTTATTAAACCATGTTATTGATGCGAGTGGGGAGGGCATAGAATGGGTTATTAAACCATGTTATTGATGCGAGTGGGGAGGGGATGGCATGTGTTATTAAACCATGTTATTGATGCGAGTGGGGAGGGGATGGCATGTGTTATTAAACCATGTTATTGATGCGAGTGGGGAGGGGATGGAATGGGTTATTAAACCATGTTATTGATGCGAGTGGGGAGGGGATGGAATGGGTTATTAAACCATGTTATTGATGCGAGTGGGGAGGGCATAGAATGGGTTATTAAACCATGTTACTGATGCGAGTGGGGAGGGGATGGCATGTGTTATTAAACCATGTTATTGATGCGAGTGGGGGGGGGGATGGCATGGGTTATTAAACCATGTTATTGATGCGAGTGGGGAGGGGATGGCATGTGTTATTAAACCATGTTATTGATGCGAGTGGGGAGGGGATGGCATGTGTTATTAAACCATGTTATTGATGCGAGTGGAGAGGGGATGGAATGGGTTATTAAACCATGTTATTGATGCGAGTGGGGAGGGGATGGCATGGGTTATTAAACCATGTTATTGATGCGAGTGGGGAGGGGATGGCATGTGTTATTAAACCATGTTATTGATGCGAGTGGGGAAGGGATGGAATGGGTTATTAAACCATGTTACTGATGCGAGTGGGGAGGGGATGGCATGTGTTATTAAACCATGTTATTGATGCGAGTGGGGAGGGGATGGAATGGGTTATTAAACCATGTTATTGATGCGAGTGGGGAGGGCATAGAATGGGTTATTAAACCATGTTACTGATTGCGAGTGGGGAGGGGATGGCATGTGTTATTAAACCATGTTATTGATGCGAGTGGGGAGGGGATGGCATGTGTTATTAAACCATGTTATTGATGCGAGTGGGGAGGGGATGGCATGTGTTATTAAACCATGTTATTGATGCGAGTGGGGAGGGTATGGAATGGGTTATTAAACCATGTTATTGATTTTTTAAATATAGATTATCGGTAGGAGCACCATGTACATTTTTTGCAGTGGTTTTTGTGTTAACGGGGTTTACAACAAAATATTAATACTGCTACTACTACTTTTGATCAAAAAATGTCAAAGTCTGCTGCAGACTGTGCAAAAGCATGTGCTGAAATATCTGAATGAGGCAACCTGGCAGCTATGGCACTTCACCTGCAATTTCATGTTTTTGGTTGTGAAACCAGAACATGTCACTTTTGTAGCTCGGAAGTAATTGCAGCTAACACAATAATTACTGTTTTCCTCCATGCACACCCTTTCATTATATAGGCCTCAAATGTGCAGTTTTGAAAGAAACACATGTTATATCAAACATTCATTTTAATTTTTCTGGTACGACACTAGTTAAAGAAAACATTGTTTTTAAGCCTTGCTTGCAGACTGCCTTGCACTTCGTGGGTCATTTTACCTGGAGGGTGAAATTGTACCCACCCCTTCACTGGCTTCTTTCCTGTCAATAACCAATCAGCTGCTTCCCCTATTAAGTGACATGCTTTCATCCAGTGTTTTGATCCAGAAGACATGGCTGGGGTACAATGATCAAGGAAATAAAGCAGTAAAAGACTTCATTTAATGCAAGGCAAGCAAACAGAGAACTTGTGCCAGATCTTTTAAAGTGCAAATACACGTTTGCTGTGACATCTTCTTTAAAAACTGTAGCTAATGGAAAAGCAAATGTGAAAGATTTATGGAATTATTTTGTGAGCATAATTATTGGCTCCTAAATTGACAAAGAATTAAAACCGGATTTGACAAAGTTTTGGGTACAACCAGTTACTAGGAACTGGGCCGGCACTGATGAGCTGACTGGCCTCCTCTTGGTCTTAAATTTTCCTATGTTTTCAACTTTGGCCAGATTTTCATTTGAATCAATATGACTTTCTGGTATTCATATCATGCTGCATGTAGACACGTATTCCAAAGTGGCAGTAACATGAACTCTCTGGAACCCAGCGCTGCTTCTGGTACAAGATGTCATTCTGCTTGCTGGTTTCTCTGTTCCCAGATGAGTGGCAGTGATGAGCGCCCCTTTCAGCTGACTGTGGAGAAGCTGGAGAAAGGTCTGGAGGATGCTAAACAGGAGGTAAGTCACTGTTGAAGTCAGGGTTCCTTCCTGTCTCTGTTGTAGTCAGGGTTCCTTCCTGTCTCTGTTGTAGTCAGGGTTCCTTCCTGTCTCTGTTGTAGTCAGGGTTCCTTCCTGTCTCTGTTGTAGTCAGGGTTCCTTCCTGTCTCTGTTGTAGTCAGGGTTCCTTCCTGTCTCTGTTGTAGTCAGGGTTCCTTCCTGTCTCTGTTGTAGTCAGGGTTCCTTCCTGTCTCTGTTGTAGTCAGGGTTCCTTCCTGTCTGTTGGAGTCAGGGTTCCTTCCTGTCTCTGTTGGAGTCAGGGTTCCTTCCTGTCTCTGTTGCAGTCAGGGTTCCTTCCTGTCTCTGTTGGAGTCAGGGTTCCTTCCTGTCTCTGTTGCAGTCAGGGTTCCTTCCTGTCTCTGTTGCAGTCAGGGTTCCTTCCTGTCTCTGTTGCAGTCAGGGTTCCTTCCTGTCTCTGTTGCAGTCAGGGTTCCTTCCTGTCTCTGTTGTAGTCAGGGTTCCTTCCTGTCTCTGTTGTAGTCAGGGTTCCTTCCTGTCTCTGTTGTAGTCAGGGTTCCTTCCTGTCTCTGTTGTAGTCAGGGTTCCTTCCTGTCTGTTGGAGTCAGGGTTCCTTCCTGTCTGTTGGAGTCAGGGTTCCTTCCTGTCTCTGTTGGAGTCAGGGTTCCTTCCTGTCTCTGTTGGAGTCAGGGTTCCTTCCTGTCTCTGTTGCAGTCAGGGTTCCTTCCTGTCTCTGTTGCAGTCAGGGTTCCTTCCTGTCTCTGTTGCAGTCAGGGTTCCTTCCTGTCTCTGTTGCAGTCAGGGTTCCTTCCTGTCTCTGTTGCAGTCAGGGTTCCTTCCTGTCTCTGTTGCAGTCAGGGTTCCTTCCTGTCTCTGTTGCAGTCAGGGTTCCTTCCTGTCTCTGTTGCAGTCAGGGTTCCTTCCTGTCTCTGTTGCAGTCAGGGTTCCTTCCTGTCTCTGTTGCAGTCAGGGTTCCTTCCTGTCTCTGTTGCAGTCAGGGTTCCTTCCTGTCTCCTGTTGTTTTTAACTCTGTATCAATCAAGTCCCAACTGCTGCCTCTTATCTATACTTTAAAATAAACATCTCACCTTGCATGTAAATTATTACGCAAGGAAATAATTTAATTTATCATCACAGCTTATCATGTGGTGAAAAAGAAATGACAGCTGTATCTATATTTCTGATCTGTGAAATACATGTAAATGTCACTATCTGTGGTTTCTAATAGAGTTTATTCTTTAAAAAATATTAATAAAAACAAAACAAAAAAAAGACATCCTTTAAATCGGGGGACTCCAACCCTGTCCTGGAGAGTCCCAATCCTGCAGGTTTTGTAGGTGACTTTACGTCATCAATAGCTAAAGATTGGGAACACATGTTAATCTAGACTAATTAGCCAATCATTTGTTCAGTTAAGTACTGAGAGCTCGGTTGAAACGGAAACCAGACCCTGTAGCTCTCCAGGACCTTTAAAATGAACACGTTTGTGAATATCAATAAATGGTGCACTATTTCACTGAATAGTATTACATATTATAAATTACATTGTAAGCTGGTGCAGTGTGCTAACCTCTGTGTTGGGTCATCATATACCTGCAGTACTGCTAATCCAGGTGTGATGAAACTTGGTTAGGACATTGTGTAGCACCTATAGAGCGTATAAGAATAGGAGGAGGTGAGCACTTCTGTCACTTCGCTTCCTGCTCACTGCAGGGCATCTCCGTCCGGGTCATGATTCTCATCAACCCCCACAATCCTCTGGGAGAGATCTACACACCCACAGAGATGAAAGAATTCCTTGAATTTGCAAAGAGGTGAGTCATGTAACTTTCAAAAGTTATTACATCATTTGAATTCCTTTAAATTCAGGAGAGACCTCGATTGAGTTACAACAAAACAGGAAACACATATGCAAGTAGTTCTAGTCTCTCTTGCACTTTGTTACACACATTTTTCCTGCCCTTGTTTTTTTTACTTTTTATCTACTTACGCTGTCTTTGGGATAAAAATAGCCCCAGCCGGTGACCATGAAACTAGGTCTAGACAAAACTTTCTGCAAAATTGTGATTGTTTACTTTGGTTATCAAATTATAACAAAGCGATTTGTTGGATTTCTTATACATAATTTATAATGTGTGTGTACTCATTTCTGCATGCTTAATTCAGCTCACACTGAATTTCTTGGACTGTTTATTTTCTGAAGGGAATTAAACATTTAAATGCCTGTAAGCGGGCCTGGTTAGCATGTGCTGACATGTACTTTTTTTTCCTTTCAGAAAATGTGCCTTTGCCTTCTCAGACCTTTCAGAACAGGGGCCTTTTTTATCTCCATTCCTATCATGTCAACGTCAAACAGAATGTATTTATAAATGGCTGAATTTTATGTGCATGTCTCCACAGATAGTAACTGTTCCATGTTTATTAAAATGTATTCCAGTACCTTTGGAGACCTTGTGGCTGTTTCTACTGAACAAGCTCCAGCTGCCTCCCTCTCTCAGCTTTCTGAGCACCTGATTATCTCTCTGTGCGTTTCAGACATGAACTCCATGCCATCGTGGACGAGGTCTACATGCTGTCTGTGTTTGACGAGTCTGCCACCTTTCACAGTGTCCTCAGCTTCAACAAGTAAGTACAGCTCTGTCAGCTGCAACAGGGCCTGGACTGTCTTCCTTTTAAATTGCTAGCAGCTGAGTCCCCCTAGTGGTCTTATACCACACTGCAGTCTGAGATATGTGTGTACCTTATGTTGTCAATGTACAGCAGTATTGTATATATGGATGTAGGATATTACAGGTCAGATACAATGCTTCCTATGCTATTGCTGCAATGAAACCTTATAAATTCAATGACAAATGTTTGAACTATTTTGTTAAAAGAAAAATGAAAAAGAAAAAAAGGCTGAGTACAGTATGTATTCATACCATCTCTAAAAAAGCATATTCTTCATTCAGGAACCTCTTAGTGAACTGCAATGAGTTATGCTTTTGTTCTTGTTTCTCAATACAAGCATCTATTATGATATGATATATAATTTAAAAGCAAACCATAATTCATTCAAAATATAGTATAAAAAAGCTAAATATATCTTTCTAAAGAAAGAGTATTTAAGAGAGTGTCTGTCCCAGTTCAGGGGTCTGTTCTCCTCACAAAGTTAACCAGTTTTGTGTAACATGGCAATTCAAGCTTTGCCATTGACTTGTTGCTGCTTATTTGCAGGATACCAGACCCGCAGAGAACGCACGTGATGTGGGGAATCAGTAAGGTATGTGGATCCCACATGTCTGGACAGGTGACGAGGGCTCAGGCCCCCTGCGTTCACAAGCTTCCAAACACTGCAGAATGGGAGGCAGTGTGGCAAAGTGGTTCTAGTCAAGAGACAGGGATCCAAACTAAATATAAACATGGATAAGAGAGCATGTCATTCACAGTAGGATCTAATTATTTATGTAATATTTTTGACATCCAAAAATAATGAACCACTTTTACAAATGGAATGAAACTTGGTTAGAACATTCTTCAACGTTATAATATTATTATTTGTTTATTTTAGCAGATGCCTTTATCCAAGGCGACTTAGAGACTAGGGTGTGTGAACTATGCATCAGCTGCAGAGTCACTTACAACAACGTCTCACCCGAAAGACGGAGCACAAGGAGGTTAAGTGACTTGCTCAAGGTCACACAGTGAGTCAGTGAGTGATCCGGGATTTGACCCAGGGACCTCCAGGTTACAAGCCCTTTTCTTTAACCACGGACCACATGGCCTCCTAACGCCAGTAAATCTTATCCAATATGTATTACAATCACTTTGTAGATCTCCCATTTCCTATATGAAAGAGTCACACATTGTTAAACGTGTGTTTTGATTTGTAATGGTATTTTATCATAGCATTTGTAAACCATAAAACTCCATGCTGCACTTCCTTGAAGGAATGCATCCAACACTTGTGCTTCTGGGAGTCATTATAGGAAAGACTATTCAGAACACTTTTTTTAGGCAATGACTCCTCCAAAGTGTATAAATATAAAAAATAAACATAACATGTTTTCCATTTATTTTATTCAAAGTAACTCCAATCTCCCAGAAGCCAGATGCATTGGCTCACCATGCGTACCAATCACTCACGCGTTTTCAGTGTCGACTTCACACTGGAGGTGTAGCATTGATGTACAGGTAGTGAACAAAAAAATGGAAACACTGGGGACACCAAGTTTATTGAAAGCGAGTGATTCCACACAGGTGTGGCTCAGGCGTTAATTAAGCAAATAACATCCCAGCATGCTTATGGTCATGTATAAAAATGCTGGACAGGCCTGGTTGCCTATAATTATGGCTAGCATGGCTGCAAGAGGAGACCTCAGTGACTTTGAAAGAGGGGTGATTGTTGGGGCGAGTTTGGCAGGAGCTTCAGTGACCAAGACAGCTCAACCTGCTGATGTTTCACGAGCAACGGTGTCTAAGATGATGTCGGCATACAACTCCGAATGAAAGACATCATCAGCAAAGGACAACAGTGGGCAGAAGCGCATACTCCACAATCGTGATATCTGTGCATTAATTTGAAGTGCAAGGCAAAACAGGCGAGCAAATGCAGATCAATTGACTGCAAAAACGGTCCGCCGAGGACTCCACAGAGCAGGATACCATAGTGGCCCAACGCCCTATTAAGTGACTTTACATTGGTGTTTACATTCTTTTGTTCACTACCTGTATCTGCAAGGAGTGTTCCATTGTTCTTCACTCACAGCTTCAAATAACTCAATTCACCTTTACCATATAGAGAAATCGAAGACCTACAAACAATGGCAATATACAGTTATTATTATTTATTTCTTAGCAGACGCCTTTATCCAGGGCGACTTACAAGTGTTACATGAAATCACATTATTTTTACATACAATTACCAATTTATACAGTTGGGTTTTTACTGGAGCAATCTAGGTAAAGTACCTTGCTCAAGGGTACAGCAGCAGTGTCCCCCACCTGGGATTGAACCCACGACCGTCCAGTCAAGAGTCAAGAGTCCAGAGCCCTAACCACTACTCCACACTGTTGCCCTAGAACTCATTGGGGTATGTAAAGTTGTAGTCACAAGTTTACATACCCCAATGGAAATTTATAATTTCTCGAAATGTCCTGAAAACAATTAATTATAGGAAAAATCTTTTGTAGCAAAAGTTTTGCTTTTGTGGATGAGGAAAAAAAGTTACAAGAAATACATGTCTACAGTTCTTTATTTCAGCAATTTTTTTGGAAAACGTTTTTGGAAAACACAAAATTGTTAATTCAAAAGTATTCATACCGTGACAAGGAAAATGAAATGAATAGCTAGTTGAGGCACTTTTAGTAATAATAACCTATTTTAAATGATTAGGATATTTGTCAGTGAGCTTTTGGCATGATTCTTTAGTGATTTTTGACCATTTTTCAACACAAAATTGTTCCATTTCATTCAAAACAGCAATCATCCTATGCCTAATCCTTTTATACTCTCTAAGAATGTTCACCTACAATCCAGCATTTACTAGACTTTTCTAGAATTAGGTTCTGCATTTTGAAATTTCTAGCACCTTGTAGACAATACAGTCATAGCATCAAAGGGTATACATACTTTTGAATTACATTTTTTGAGTTTTGCAAAATAAATTGCTGAAATAAATAATTGTAGACATTTATTTCTTGTAACTTTTTTTCCTCTTCGACAAAAGCAAAACTTTTGCTACAAAAGATTTTTCTTAAAATTCATTGTTTTCGAGAAATTTCTAGAAATGATACATTTCCATTAGGATATGTAAAATTTGACAACAAGTGTATATTAGGTCTGATTTCTTGGAAGGTACTTTCAGTAACATCGTGTGGAGGAAAGCTGTCTGAGTGTCACACTTACGTTTTGAAAGCTCTAAAGTAAGTTAATAGCATTCCACACTTCTACAAGGTTTCCTTGTAAAGTACTGTAATGGCATGGTCATTTCAAGGATCTCTCATTGCAGCTCTTTGTTCTTGTAGGATTTTGCTGCCTCTGGGCTGCGTGTTGGCACTCTGTACTCGGAGAACAAGCATGTCATCGATGCACTGGGGCAGATGGCTTACTTCCATGGGGTCCCTGGGACAACACAGCACCAAGTGGCCCATCTGCTTCACGACAGAGGTATTGAGACCCAGCCTGAACGCTGACAGACCATCCAGTGTGTGCGGCTTTATTGCAGTGTGGACTCTTACTACTATAAAGACACTACTGCAGGCAACCAGAACTGAACATCAGCTTTTGAACCTTAACAAAGACTTGAAACACAAACAAACACAATATCTGAGTACAGGCCAAGCTCCAATTTGCCCCATAATTCCATGACATTAGTGCAGAACACCCATGACTGCTGACTACAGCATGTTCAAGGGAGAGCAACTGAGATCTAAGAACTACTGAGAATGATGCAAACATCACAGTAAGGTAAAGGGACAGTAACAAATACATTTAAATAAGGTGAAAATGTAACTTGAAGCTACATTAAGGTCACTGCTGTAATCTGTAACGATACAGTAACTTATTTTTGATTTGATTTCAAATGTGCGCTATAAACATACACATTACAACAACAACATCTGTAGTTTAAGAAACACTGCAGTACTTACAGTTCACTCTATACATAAAGTGCTCTAATGTCTTGCTGTTTCTGTCTCTTTTCAAACAGTTATCTGTGGTGCCAGCATAACCCAGCTGATCACTGTAAGAGGCTCCAGTGCTGATCACTGTAACAGGGTCCAGTGTGTGCTGGATTTAGTTAGGCATGTCCTGTGCATAATCCATCTGATCACTGTAACAGGCTCCAGTGCGGATCACTGTAACAGGCTCCAGTGCGGATCACTGTAACAGGGTCCAGTGTGTGCTGGATTTAGTTAGGCATGTCCTGTGCATAATCCATCTGATCACTGTAACAGGCTCCAGTGCGGATCACTGTAACTGGCTCCAGTGCGGATCACTATAACAGGCTCCAGTGTGTGCTGGATTTAGTTGGGCATGTCCTGTGCACCCAGGTAGTTCGGCGATGCAATGCTCTCCTACATCCCTGACAGGAGATAGACATTCGAGCAGAACAAGCACCTGTAAGGAACTGTTTTCAATGCTTTGTCATAATTGCTTCCTGTCTCTTTCATAGTTAGGAAATACAGTAAAAAATAATGTAAGGGAATAAAACCTGCTGTACATTGAGATCACAGATTTACTAAACACACAATAGAAAGATTGAATGTTATGTTGTGATTATCACGCCTGATTTTAAGTATTGCTTTAAAAGTGCCCCACAGTAAAAGCATAGCAAGGTGTGATAAAGCACATTCAAAGCATAGGTAAGCATTGTAAAGCCCATAGAGGAATGGTAAAACACACTGAAACAAACATGGGAAACCATGGCAAACTTAAAGAAAATGCATAGTATACCATGCGAAAACTGCACAGTTCCCAGGGTAAACTTTTCGAAGGGTGTATGCCCAGTCTAATGGGATTCAAGCTACAGGACACAGGTTCAGAAGAATTGATTCCTCTGAACCCCATTGAGTCTGACATGTAAACTTTGTTTACGGATTCAAAACTATCAATTACAAAAGCATTGATTCCTTGTGCAGGACTACGTAGTTTTGTTATTTATAATCCAGCTTTCATGTGACTGAGTGATCTTTTCCCCACACAGACTGGATCAACCAGGTGTACCTGCAGACGAACCGGGCCCGATTAAAGGCGTCACGTCAGTACATAACCAGCGAGCTGAACTCTCTCGGTATCCCCTACCTCGACCGGCCGGCTGGGTTCTACATCTGGGCAGATTTCAGAAAGGTAACCGCCAGCCTCTTCAGTGAGGGGGATATTGAGAAGGCACTGCTCCGTGATTGGAGAGATTTTATTTTATTGTATTTATGTACTTATCAAATTGTATCAAACACTCCATAGTGCTGAATTTAGAGACAGTACTAAAATAAAATTAATCCAATGAGAAATGTTTCAACATGTCTTCAGACCTGAAGACCGTACTGTATATTGTCATCGAGACAGGAGTTCAGTTTCCTCCCAAAGGGGCCCAAAAGGGGACTCGTTCTAATCAAAACAATGTTGTGCTTTGACTTTTGGAGAGACTGTGACCTTCAGAGTGTCTTTATCGGGAGCAATGTTGTTGCTTTTAGAAACCAGTAATATGACTTTCTACTTCCCCATAACAAACCATTCTCTGACACCAGCCACACTTTTCTTTTTACATAGATTTATAACTGTTACTAGTACAATATATGTGTTTTGCTATTTTTGGATGTGTATTATTGAGAATTTAAAATTCATGGTCCGAACTAAGTGCTATGATTGGTTGTTCGTGATCATGTGACTGTGCTGTAATTTTAGCACTACTGCTTGGGCCAGAACTTTTTTTGCCTCATCACATTCTTAAAATTGAACTGCATAAAGATCAAAATGCGTTTGGGTTTGAAACAACCATATTATAAGATTAATTAAAAAAAATATATATATTTATGAACCTAAAAAATAAAGGTTACACCTTAAAATGAAGTGTCAGTAATTCTAATATAATTATGTATGATGAAATATAATTATGGACTATTGTAAATGCAGTAGTAAATCATGCACGTCCTCATATGTAATTACATTTGAATTACAGACATATAAAATGTTACCAAAATTGTAAAAAAAAAAAAAAGATGTCATTCCTTGGTGCTGCCATAAATAATGCCCTGTACCCAGTATTCAGTCCTGTAAACCAGGAGTTTTCCTGTCCTGTGCTTAAGTTCCTCAGGGAAGAAACGTTTGAGGAGGAGATCGCTCTCTGGCGCCAGTTTCTCAACAACAAGGTCCTGCTCAGCTGTGGTAAAGCGTTTGAGTGCAGCAAGCCGGGCTGGTTCCGAATCATCTTCACCGACAAAACCTACCGGCTGCAGTTAGGTGAGTGTCTTCTGACTCCACACAGTCAGGATACAGTATCGCAACACAATCCAAACATGCACGTGATGGTGCCACTGCACTACTTCTGTATGTGTAAGAAGATGCAGTGTTCTGGGATATTCTACTCAAATTCCAGAAGGTCTGATGAGTGTTTTCTCTTGAACCCAAAATCTCTTTTGTTTCGGGTTTGTTGTTCAATTGCAAAAATATATGAAAAATCACTGATTTATAAAAATAATGGTGATTTTGGCGAGTGGTAAAATAAGCCCTGACATTGCTACAATTAGCAAACACAGTGAATAGGCTTTGCCATTCTGCAGTAAACCTGTCCCCAAAAATGACTTTGCCCACCCGGCCCTACAACCCTTATTAGGTACAGTGACTCAAAGTATTCAGCCACCCTTGCTGGTTAACAGTGACATGGGGTAAAAGACATCCCACATCAACTAGCAAAGCTACTGGCTGCTTTCTTGCTCTGGGATACTTATGCTTAGAGTTGCAGACTCCTGAAGCCTAGGGTCTTATATGTGAACATTCAATAATTGGAAGTGCGAAATCAGACCCTACTGTGTGTCTTGAAACTTACACTAGCCCTACACCAAGTCCTGGGTTTAAGAACTACTCTGAATTAAATATATATAGATATATAGAAGTTTTTAAACCGTATGCTGAAAGTAAATTCATTAGTGAATTTAAAAAAAAAATGTGTCACTGGAAAGAATCAAAACCTCCCAGTGTTGCAGAATGGTATAATCATAAGACATGGTAGAAATGTGTTTTTGAAATGAGTAGGAGCCAGGAGTTTGATGTTAAGTAAAGTATTCCTGCCTTACACCTACATGAGCAACTACTGTTAGTAAATCTGCAGACTGTGTCTTTATGCTGTGATGAGAAGCACGATCAGTTCAGACTTGGAGCAGATTTACCAGGGGCCCGATTGTTCAAACTCCTGGGGCCTGGTCATTTCAATAATATACGTGAACAAGGAAAGTTCTGAAACCCAGGACTGGCTGCAGGGTTAGAGTGAGTATACAGCCCTGCTACTATTCTGCCTTCATACAGCACAGATGTTAGTAAATGCCAGTTCATGTGGAGATATTCATATGGAGACTCTTTATTGCGTTAACCCCCCAAATCAGAACCCCTGTTCTCTTATAAATCGTTGTTTCTATGTCTGTCTAGGAATGCAGAGGCTAAGGGAAGTTCTGGATGATCGGAATCTAGATAACCAATTAGACGGCCTGAAGAAATCGAGCCAATCGGAGGAAAAAACGAAGCCCAGTCCGTCAGAAGACAAAAAGAAGCCTTGCCAATCCGAAGAGAGGAGAAGTCTTGGCAAATCAGAGGACAAGAAAACTGCTGTGCATTCAGGCCCTGATCACGCACTTGACTGCAGCAACGATGATATTGTGGAAGACGCCCTCCAATCAGCGCCCTCCACCGGAGGACTGGACAGCCTCATTGGTGTTCTCAGGCAGCAGATCCGCTCCTCCGATTGGCTGGAAAGGAACACCCCGGAATTGTTTGCGCATGAGAACCCAGAAGTGTTTGAGGTGTTTAACAAACTCATAGAGAGGTCAAAAGAATGAAATAAAAAGGAAAGGGCGATTTTTTTTATGCTCTGGAACAGACACATATTTTTAAGATTGTATTACAGAACTATAGCTTTACATACAATGTTACTGGTTTTCAGTTATAAACAATACAATTAAAAACACCATCTAATGGCAAAATGTTTGAAAGATTTTATTTTTATTTCTTTTTTCTAATTTGCAATCGGCAATTGTTTTTTTTTTTACCCCATTTTCTCCCCAATTTGAAATGCCCAATTTTAAGCATGGCTCACTGCTGCAACCCCTGTGCTGACTCGTGTCATCAGCCGTTCACTTCTTTTCACTCTGCAGGCCTGCCGTGCAGCTACCTCAGAGCTACAGTGTCGGAGGACCACGCAGCTCTGGGACGCTTGCAGGCAGGCCCGCAGGTGCCCGGCCAGTCTACAGGGGTCACTGGTGAGCAGTGAGCCGAGGACACCCTGGCTGACCTAAGCCCTCCCCACACCGGACGGTGCTCGGCCAATTGTGCACCGCCTCCTGGCATCCTGCACTCCATGCGGAGTGCCTTTACTGGATGCGCCACTCAGGAGCCCCCTGAAAGATTTTTAAACTACAATCTAACCTGCAGATTTTTTATCAAATCTACTTCAAAAGGAAAGGTGAAATTTTGGCTTAGATGAGAATATTTTAATAGATGAATTTCAAGAAGACTTTACAGAGCAGCGGGTCTGAAGACTGCACTTCTCTGCACCCAGCTCACCTTTCAGAGTGGACATTAGACGGCCTGAAGAAATCGAGCCAATCGGAGGAAAAAACGAAGCCCAGTCCTAGCCAATCCGAAGAGAGGAGAAGTAGATTACTGTGCAGTACCTGCAAATGAGCTAGGGGAGCTGCAGTGTGTTCTTATTGATGTCTTATTTATAGCAAATATGAACATTCAGACACACTGTACAATATTTCTTGTCATGACATCCTTTATAAACATAATTTCAGCTGGTTTTCTGTTTTTGTTTTTTTACACTTTCTTGGTCATGAACTCTGTATTTTTTATTTTCCTCAAGGAGTATTTGTTACATGAGTCAGATCACACCCTGTTGCAAGAAAGTGCATTGATCTGGAAAATATACATTGGAAAACACAAAACGATTGAGCTGTTTCTGTTTTGCATTATTCTTTTTGAAATACTAGCAATACTCTGCTCGGTACAAGTTTTCTTTCTGGGATGTACATTTTTAACCCTTTTTGGGTAACTTTGTTTTGTTTACGTTGATCCATCTAGTTGCTTTAAACTCTCAAATCATAAATTCATAAGAACATTTAAAAACATGGAGGCAATTCAGCTCATCTATGCTCGCCCAGTTAGTGGTAACTGATTGATCTCAAAACTGTCAAGCTGGCTCCTAAAAAGGATCAAAGTGATTCTGTAGCATGGCTGGGTAACCCATTCCATACCGTCACCACTATCTCACTTACAAGAGAGTAGACAGATTGGGCTGTGCTCTTCACCTGTACACTGAGGGCATTGATCAAATTGTTTGTCTATAGTAAGATCCTTTTAAGTTTTATCAAAGGAGGCTTCCTTTTCCATTCTTTGTTAAACCAATCACATGCCACATTTCTTGAAAATAATTAAAGAACAACCTTCAAACATAATTGGAGTCTTTGGTGGAGCCAGCCAGGGGGCACCAAGTAGAAAAAATGTTCTCCCTCAATCTGCACCCCTCTATACTATAACAGAGCCCCCAACTCTCCCTCAATCTGTACCCCTCTATACTGTAACAGAGCCCCCAACTCTCCCTCAATCTGTACCCCTCTATACTGTAACAGAGCCCCCGACTCTCCCTCAATCTGTACCCCTCTATACTGTAACAGAGCCCCCAACTCTCCCTCAATCTGTACCCTTCTATACTGTAACAGAGCCCCCAACTCTCCATCAATCTGTACCCCTCTATACTGTAACAGAGCCCCTGACTCTCCCTCAATCTGTACGCCTTTAATCAATGTAGCAAATAGCACACCCACTCAGCTCTCTCTCCTCTATATCAATGACTGTACTTGGTCTGATGAGGGTAAATAATGTTTATTAAGGAATATGACATCCAAAAATAAAGCAAGTAAGCCAGTATGATATTTTATTGGAAGCGTACAAGTCTGCTTTTTTGACTTCAAATACACAGAAGCTGTTTGATTTCCTGTTTTCCTGTTATTGGTTCGTGGAACGATTACATAATCAAACACAGTGGTTAAGGGCTTGTCTAGGACTGATTACATTACATACATGGTGGACACAAATCACCACATTTTTATTATATCATATTTGAAATGCCCCTAAGTGTAGGTCTACAGTCACAGCAATTAATCTTTCTATAGTTTCAAATTATTTTATCTAGTCAGAGTGCAGGAATGGCTACCTGTGTGGGAAGGTTTTTGGAAATGCAGAGCAAGAGCCCAAGAGTCAGGAATCAGCACCGATGTGTGAAACATCAAACACCTCACCCAGAATCAATGATCCCAACCAAGCTGCCAAAGAGACCATGGCAAAAAGCATCAAGATCTTAAAACTACATAATACCACAACAACATTTGTCGTTGATGGACTTGATGTTTGCAAGATATGGGGTACCTGAAGAGCTAATGTCCGACAACGACACACAATTTTCCTCTGATGTTTTCAGATTATTTGCACTGGATTACAATTTCAGACACGTCACAAGTAGTCCACACTACGCACAGAGCAATGGAAAAGCAGAAAGAGCAGTGAAGACAGTGTAGAGACTGCTTCTGAAGAACAAGGATCCATATAAAGCTCTATTGGTTTACAGGGTCACACCACTACAGCACGGTCCATCTCCTATTAATTGGACGGAAGTTACCATCTCCTTTACCTATGTCTGCAGCACAGGTGAATCCCAGATGGCCGACAGCACGCAATTTCCAAAGGAAGGATAGTGTGTTAAATAAGCAACAGGTAGAACACTACAACAGAAGATATTGCACAGCACAACAGCTGGCATTGAGATCAGGTCAACGTGTGTGGATCTCAAACTCTAAATCATCTGGCACGGTGATCAATAGAGCTGAAACTCCCCATTCGTACATGGTGGAGACTTCTTTGGGAGAGCTGAGAAGAAACAGGACACATCTCCAAGTTCTTCCAGAAGCGACAGAAGAGCATCAAAGTAGCGCAGAACCCCAAGCAGCAAGGTCAAGCCTGTGAAGAGGGGACTATGATGACTTGAGCATAAAATGCAACCCAAGAGGCCAGCGGGTCCACCGTCATGGCTAAAAGACTTTGTCAGATAAATGTAAATAAAAAGAAGTGAAGAGTTGGTGGTAGTGATCAGCTCCGACAGGGGTAATGTACTAGTGACCTCTGACCCCAGAGAATAGTTTGTGTTTGGGAAAATTAGGTATAAACATTAGAAAGGAAACAAAATGGTATAATGCTTTCTCATTGGAGGGAGGGAGGGAGCTGTGGTAAGAGATAGTGCCTTGGGCACATAAGAGTTAATGCTAGAAGCATACATCACTAGGATGGATGGCAGGGGGGAGGAGACTGCAGAAAAAAGAGCCAAGCTTGTTGGGAGCTGGGGCATAGTTTATTCACATACCTGTGTAGCACTCCTTTTATACACACACCCCATAATACAGGTACATGTTGTGTAGTATGCCAGTTTAAAATAAGAGTTAGTATTGTTCAAACAGTGACTCTTGTCATACTAACGTATTGCTTATAAGCTACACTGTAAACAAACCCACCTATTATATTGGCATCAGTGCAGTAAATTGAACCCTTTTTCTCTTTACCCTTGACTGAAGCCCTGAGAGTTATATCAATCTCTCCCACAGTTAAGAATTGATTGCATTGATTGCTTTGTCCCTGTCAGGCACGCATGTCTGGGAAAGTCCTTTGGTACAATTGTTCTTTAGGACGATATGATTCCTCATCCACAATACCCCCTAATCGTAACGTAGCAATCTGTTAGTACCACTGAATCACAGAGGTATGAGAAATTATGATGATAAGTATTTCTTGTGAACTTACTGATGGTGAACCAAAGCAGCCACTCTGTTGTGACGAACTCTTGTCAAATAATTATATGATGACATCACATTTTCAGTGAGAAAACTGGTTGTAATGGGAGTAGGTCTCTGTTTTAACAACCGTTTAATGGTTGCTGGTACACCTGGTGGTCCCTGCTGGAAACACTGGTACTTGAGATGAAAAGGTTGAAAACCACTGGCCTAGAGGATCTGACCTCGACCTTAAAGGCTCCTGACCTGGGCCTCTGCTTCGACTTGGCCTTGTGGATCCCAGTCTCGAATCCAAGACTGCTTGCTTCATTGTATCTGTGTGTGTGTTATGAAGCTACAAAGTTAACCTGTAATCCAAAAATATATCTGTACCTATTTCTTTAGGTGTAATTCATATGATGTGATTACGACTACACCCCAACTTCAACCTACTCCTGTAAGCAGGGGTACTGTGGGGTAATGCTTACCCATTTCAAGTGGTAGGGTTTTTCGATACCTCTTTCACTTTCACAGGCTACAGACTGTGGTTTACAGATGCATTCTACCAGTTTATTACAACACTGACATTGTTGCTGTGCCAGCTTTTGTACATTCACTAAAATCTAAAAAAAAAAAAATACTAACAGAGAATGCATTAATTTACATGCACACTATTCGGCTAATTTGCATACCATAGCGTGCACACTACATTTAAATACATTATCATGCATTACCATACAAATCACATATTCATTCTGATTACGCCATAATATGCCCACTATTTTGCGCGATAATTAATAAAATTGCAACAGTAAATATGGAAATCATGATTTCAATTGTTGCGCACCATAAAGTTTAGCACCCTTTAGTAAATGAGGCCCAAAAATGAGCAAAAGTAAACTTAAGAAAAATAAACCATAACGGGTTAATCGATCTATTAAGCTGGTTATTAAAAACAAAAGAAAATTATGTTTTTCTATTAAAAAAAAGGAGCAGCCTCGCAAATAGAATATAGAGAGGCCTATAGAGACCTTAAAAAACAGACTAGGAGAGTAAAAAGGGAATTAGAGAAACAAGTAGCGGTAGATAGTAAACTTAATCCAGAAGGGCTTTATCAATATGTTAATACTAAAAGGAAACTAAAAAGAGGAAGTCAGTAGTCTGTCATACAAATATTTACAAAGGAAGATTTAGACAATATACCTAAGTTAACAGAATGGCTACACCATGATGAAGGCACTTTTGTGTCGAAACGTTGATGATGTTTTCATGAATTACAGGTACACATTGTTGAAGCGCAGTTCAGTGTGCGGTTCTCTCTGTCTTTAGACTGATTATGGCTTCAGCCTTGTGAACGTGCCCCTTGTCTACTTTGGTGTGCAAACCCTTTTTCTCTTTAATTATCACAAAATGTACACAAACATCATTACAGAGATTTTTCAACCAATATGTTATATATTAAACACATCTATAAATAAAGGAGCCATTCCACTAGACTGGGAAATTGTCAATGTTGTTCCAGTATTTAAAAAGGGAGATAGATTTGATCCTGGGACCCTGCGGGGCGGGGCGGGTGTGCTGGGGTGGAGATTGCCAGGCGTAATCCCGTTCAGTGAACAGACTCGGACACATTCAGCTTGTTCGGTGTGGAACAGGAACAGATTTTAGCCTTTTCGTGAAATCAGTTTGTTCTATTTTTTCTGTTCTAGCATCATGAATGACAGCGATTTGGGGATGCTGTTTGTGCTTTGTGATGATTGTTTTTCAGTCAGCAAGCTCCAAGCTGTATTTATATCATATGTAATAAAATACAACATTAATAATATTATTATGGGTCAAATATATACAACAAAGTACAGTACCATCGTAAATCATAGTTTGCCAGTATTGCAAGTACAGTTGTCATGTGTCTAATACAATAATCCGTTGCATATCCGACTGCACTGGGTAAGGGCGGATATGTAAAAAGGCGGATGAATGAATCCTGTTTTAAATACCATTATACAAAGCTGTAACAATTTTGAGATTCAGCTTTTGTTAGGGAGCTCCCCTAAATCTCTTGTTTAGAAGGATACAGGGTATTGATGCTTGTGACAGAGTAGCAGTCTGCCGTTTGAGAGTGCATTCGCTGCTGAGTGACAGGCAGAAGATCGAGACGGAGGTTGAAGTTGATATGCCCCGCAGGCGAACAGGATTTATTTACATATCAACAGATTGAACAGCTCACGTGACACTACCAGCAATGGCAGCGCACGGATCACATACAACACAGTGTATGAAAACTTTGGTGGGATCTACAGTCTCTGAACTAATCTTCTCTGCTCAATAATAAACTAACGTTGCTGACGAGGTTGATCATGGCGGATAAACGGCTAGGGCGGATATGTGACGGGCAGATACGCGATGGGCAGTTACGTGACAGATTACTGTACTAGAATACGGGGAATCAGCACTACAGCTATGGTCAAAAGTTTTGCATCACCCAATAGAATTAACTATTTTTGTTTCATATAGTTGAATGAAACTGGCTGAATAATGTTACATTAACATATAGAATTACACATCGCTTTGTAGTTTTCCATATCTTTAACGAAAAACTGAGAAACATTTAAAAATATGAAATTTCAAAATCTAACATGAAATACTATACCGGTACTGCTATTATGGCCTCCAGTAGACTTTTTCGATATCATGTTGCAGTTTATTTGGTTACATGATGTTAAATAAAAGATCTAAATAATGTACATATAGATTTTTTTTAAAATTATGTCTCAATCCTAAAATTCTAGGTGATGCAAAACCTTTGGACATAGCTGTACCTGCGGGGCCATGCTTCACCGTGTGAAACTACTCCTGGAGCAGACCAGGCTGTTTCATTGAACAAGCAGAACACGTTCCACGGCAGCAAGGTGGAATGGTTTCACTAAATCAGATTGTCCAGTTCTGTTCGGTCTCATGAAATGACAACTTATGTATCACATCCCAGTTGGGTTAGCACTGAATAGTCCTCGACTATTCACCAGTCGAATATAAAAGTGGCAGTCGACCTTAGAAACTAATTGCAATTCAGGTAACTGAAGTAATTGTGAAACAAGCGGTTTCAGAAAGTGCACTTGGTATTACACCATTAACATATGAATGGTATTTTAGAATGAATACAGTTGAATATTACTATTTAAAAAAATTCTAAGCAGCTTTAAAATACAGTGCCCAAATAGCAACATGTTACAAAAGAGTGCGTTCACAAAGCACCAGGCATTATCAAACACGTGATATACAGTGCCTTGCAAAAGTATTCAGACCACTGACCAATTCTCTCACATTACTGAATTACAAATGGTACATTGAAATTTCGTTCTGTTTGATATTTTATGTGGACCGCAATTTTCAAATAGCGCTACAGATTCTCAATGGGATGGAAGATGCCCAGTCCCTGCTGATGAGAAGCATCCCCACAGCATGATGCTGCCACCACCATACTTCACTGTAGGGATGGTGTGTCTTGAGGCATGGGCAGTGTTCGGTTTGCGCCACACATAGCGCTTTGATTTTTGGCCAAAAAGCTCTATCTTGGTCCCATCTGACCACAAAACCTTTTCCCACATCGCAGCTGTGTCACTCTCATGCTTTCTGGCAAACTCCAGACGTGCTTTCAGATGGTACTTTTTGAGTAACGGCTTCTTTCTTGCCACCCTCCCATACAGGCGTGTTATGCAGAGCTCTTGATATGGTTGACTGGTGCACCATTACTCCATTCCCAGCCACTGAACTCTGTAGCTCCTTCAAAGTGATTGTTGGCCTCTCTGTGGCTTCTCTCACAAGTCTCCTTCTTGTTTGAGCGCTGAGTTTTGAGGAATGGCCTTTTCTTGGCAGTGCCTGGGTGGTGTGATGCAGTTTCCACTTCCTGATTATTGATCCAACTGTGCTCACTGGGATATCCAAACACTTGGATATTATTTTGTACCCTTTCCCTAATCTATGCATTTGTATTACTTTATCTCTAACTTCTGTAGAATGCTCTTTGGTCTTCATTTTCCTCCAGATTCACAGCCTGACCAATGATCCTTCAACAGCGGGGTTTTTATCCAGAAAATGTGACAGCAACTTTAATGGTTCACAGGTGGAGGCCAATGGTAAGGTAATTGTGTCCTCGTTAGAGCAATTTCTTTCATTGGTGTAAACTGGGAGCTTCCACAGCACAGGGGTTGAATACTTATGCAAGCAAGATATTTCAGTTTTTTATTTTTCTTAAAAATATTTCCCAACATAAAACCAATGTCACCTTACAATAATTGATTTTGAGTCTCAGTGTTTAAAAAAAAAAAAAAAATTTAAAACGAAATTTCAATGTACCATTTGTAATTCAGTAATATGAGAGAATTGGTCAGGGGTCTGAATACTTTTGCAAGGCACTGTATGTATGTATTTTTGAGTTCTGTAGTAGTAATCGTTCTACCGTACGTGCTGAATGGAACTTGAGTCAAGAGAGCAGCCAATCTTCCCGTCATTTTTACCTTATATGTAAGAAAGTTTATCAAGGGCTAACCTATATATGGTTCTTTAACTAGTTAGGTAAAGAACTGGGGTGATAGCAGGCTGTGGTTATTTTTCAGTATAGATGACTGACATCACTACACGTGGGCCAAAGAAACACACCCGTGTATTGTGTGTACTTTCATGGGGTTTTGTTAGAGAAGTAATGGGTTTTCCACTCCCACCATGCGACCCCCTGCTTCTCAGATTTTCCCCTTCCAATCTGCGTGACGGTTTTCCGTATGCTTTTCTATACGACTACACGACTCTATTTTGTGTGAAGATGTAATAATAATAATAATAATAATAATAATAATAATAATAATAATAATAATAATAATAATAATTATTATTATTATTATTATTATTATTATTATTATTATTATTATTATACACAGTGTATTATTCTGTACGTTTACTGTGCTTATTTGGTTGAGATATTGTTTACCAATGAGTTTACGAATCACAAGCTGTAACAGGACTTTGCCTTTTTATTATTTTAGTTTCACTTTTAAAACGCAAAGCACTGTAAAGCTTCAATTGGTTAGAACGGCGGTTGTTCCATAGCGAAAGCTGTTGATGTATCACACGGCTGGAGGCTGTACCACGGGGAGGAGGGGGTTTGTGGTGAGTGGCAGGGTTTTTTTGGGGGGTTTCCTACATGTTTTAGAAAATATAAATACTGTACTTACACAAATAATCAACTCATTTTTCTTCTCTGGACGCCTTGTGAATGTAATTTAGCTCCGTCGCCGTTTTGCCTTATTAGCTACATATCGGATTTAACATCTTACCTAGGATTTTTCCTTCAGTACCTTTTTTGAAGAAGTGAACAGCTCTGTTACTGGCAGACTTGGATGAATGCTTTGCTTTTTAGTTAGAAAACACCGGTTTTGCAGCTGTTTTCACTCATTTCTGAAACTTAGTTAAACGCACAGAACATCATGAAGGCATGCGAATGGGAGAACTTGCCCAGCCGCTTCAGGAAAATTGAGTCTCTGCTTGGTCTGGCTGGCTGCCTCCTTGTGCTCTATGCAGTGTGGAGCCCGGACTGGATCAGGGGCGAGGGTCTGTGGGTCACCGGTAATGACACCTTCGCAGACCCTGCTGGAGGAAGCGCTCTGAAGGCTGAATGTACCAAGGGACAAGGTGGAGGTGAGTGGTGGTCCTTTGAAATATCTCCGCTTTATTGTTATTTTGTGGAAATAAATATTTAAATATTTGGGTTTGTAGGTCAATCCTAGCACCTAGGCATTTCAGCACTGAAAAATACTAAACAATTTCTCAACTCTTATCAGTGTAACCAGGGTGCTAATTGTACTATTACTAGAACTATACCGCTGTGTCACAGACTTGAGTTCACCCTTTGCCCCCTCTCTCTCTGACAGTAATGTTTGCTCCTCCCTTGTCTTGTGCAGTGCTGGAAGCGGAGCGGGTGTTTGCAGTCCTGGCCTTCATCCTGGCTTTGAGCTGCAGCTGTGTGTGTCTGCTCTTCATTTTGTGCTGGTCCTCTTACACCAGCAAGTCCTACACTTACACTTCCTCCCAGGTGAACGGGGGCCAGGTTCTCTTCCCAGGGACGCTCCTGCTCGTCATCCTCTTCCCTACAGGTACGGTTACCTACAGCCTTGCAATGCACTGCACTTCGTGATGAGCTCACACAATTATTACACACACCATTCGTTATATAGGTCTCAAATGGGCAGCGCTTCAATAAGAGTTCTAGCAAATCCCCATTAGAAACAAAGGTTTTGTTTCTTTTCATTTTCAATCATATGCTCACTCTTATCACATCACATGTGAAATGCTACTGTTCAACAAATAATTTCTTCCTTACCACCATTTGATTTCGACTGGCTATATATAACGGGATTGTATTCATAGTCTCAGTTAAGTTTTAGATTGAAGAGAAAAAGTTACATATCCATTATAAACAGAGCAGTTTGCTTAGATACTGTTTCCAATATAAAAGCATTGTATAACTAATGCATTCACCCCCATTATCCACGATGAAATGCAATGAAGCCACCGCCATTTCAAGATAGCAGTGTTGCAGCGCCCTCTGGTGTCCAGTTCCATTTCACAAACTGCAATTTCAAAAGTCTTTCTATGAATAGAGCCACTGTGGTAAATCACAGCTTAGTAAAGCACGGTGTAAACAAGAAAAGCAAGCACAGTAAATATACAGGGCAGTATATGAATAGTTCAACTGCTGAATTACTGGCAACTTAACATTAATTTACTGTACTTAGTAAATTCTTACCAGGGAAAAGTCTCAGTCCAGTAAGATGTTACATTTAAATAAAAAAGCAAAACTAAGACAACGCATTACACATTTTACAAATGTATTAGTGTGTGGATAGCTGCTCGTCGTCTGACCAGTTTACACTCACAGGACATACAGTACAGGGGGGTTCAAGCTTCACAGAACTGATCTACAGCCATGCACTTCTACATCACCCTCTATATAGAATTAACTAATTTTGCTTCATAAAGTCGAATGAAACCTGCTGAATAATGTTACATTAACATAATGAATTACATACCGCTTTGTAGTTTTCCATATACTTAACGAAAAACTGACAATAATTGAAAAAATGTGACATTTCAAAATCTAACATGAAATATTGTTCTACTATTATGGCTTCTGGTAGACTTACAGTAGGAGCAACAGTGACACCTTGTGACCAGACAGGAATAACACCACAGTCACTGCTGCACCATTCCAAAGAATTAGCTCTGGAACATGTGAACCTTCTAGTGTATTCAGTGTATAAACATACACAAGTGAAACTGTTATTTCAAAGGATGTTCAAGTTATTATTGTATTATGTAATATAGCCAAAGTACAAACAAGTGAATTGCTTGGTGTAAGAGACGAAATAAAGCTTATTTCTGGCTGCTGTTTTGTCTGTTGCTGATTATGCACATAGTATTTCAAAATACATTTGATGTAAAACTGTAAGAAACTAGTCTAGTCAAGTAGAGAAAGGGGAAGTTTCTTCGAGTGTATAGTCTCATTGAGCGTTTTGAAGTTAAGGATACAATGCATTGATAATTGCAGAAAATACAAAACAATTTGTGCCTATATGTTCCCCAAACCAAAATTAATTCAAGTGACAATTTTTATATTCAGTTGCAGATACATGAAATTTGCAAACAATACACCGTACTAAAAAACATTATTTCAAAACATGCCTTCCAAGCTGGACGGGTCACAGAGACCCCCCTGCTTAACAGACATGGGGCCCTTGGAATACTGCTTGTGGGGCCACAAGTCAGGCCAGATTAAAAAAGAATGTGCAAAGCACCACAACCTATATTGTGATCTTACTGTAGCTAACTGGAATCAAAGGGTTTCCATGTGTCAGGACAACGGCTGAGCTCAGTTTGTCCTGTAATAATGTTTTTCTTTCATTGTTTATGAATCACCCTGTGTATAAAAGGTTAAGATGAAAGTCCACATGTGAGCTGTTTTGCCCTGCTTGGTTCCAGATCTCACTTAGTAACGTACCCTTCCTTTCTTTCAGGTCTTTTCTTCCTCATCAGCTGGTCTCTCTTTACCAGACACCACAGAGAAGAGATCACCGATGACATCACTCAGCTCGGCTCCTGCTATTGGCTGGGTGCCCTGGCTTGGGTGTTGCTGCTTGTGGCAGTGCCTTTCACCTTCGTCATTGAGCAGTTTGTCTGCCCTGTCCCCTCGGCGGACACATCTGCCTTGCTGGAGCCACACAGCCCCTCGCAGCAGAGGACGGGAGCAGGGTCAGTGTACAGGGTGGTGTGATCAACCTCAATAGGAAGGGACACAGCCTTAGGATCAGAACATTACAAGAGACCCTTGCTAATGAATGGGAACCTCTGACCTACTACTGCGGCAGTGAAGAGACCACGTGGAGGGATATGTCACGGGACAGATTCGTCTCATTTGTAGTACTTTATTGTTGTGTACTATAGTTATGTGTTGTAAATCGTTGTAACACATAGACATGTTAACTAATAGATAAGTACCTAAATTAACAAAATATCAAAGCTTGGCTGCTTAAGACAGGTCATTATGTCATTTTACACTAAAATAGCAGTTATGAACCAGTTGTATTATAGAGTGGATACATTGGAACAAGTTCAAGACATGGTGTTACTTGAGGTTACTGTAGTAACGAGGTCTGTCATGCATAACTAATGCTAAAGTTGCAGGATTGTTTGTAGCTGATTGTGAAACTGCATCTTCCACTACGGTCTGTAATGGCACTTCGGGGGCTGATCCCCTTTAAGCAGATAAACTAGCAAGAAACAGACAATATGCATGTACATGTGCTACTTTAGACTTTTGTAACACTAACTTTTCATTTAGAAAAATAACATATCTGTAAAACGAAGCATGATATGGTTTGCTGTAAATGCAGAGCAAAGCTGAGAACTGAGAACCTGAGAAGTTCTATAGGTTCTGTCCTCTTCAACCCCAGGTACTATTGTGGAACTTTGGGGTGGGGGTGGGGTCATCATTTGAAACCGTCCCAAAACATTTACAGCTGTATGTGCAAAGATATATAACTGAATTTTGATTAATTATAAACTCAGTGTCTGCATCCTGGTTGCTTCTTTGGGCTGTGTGTGATGTCAGTGCGTATAGATTCAGCTGCTGGTCCTGCACTTTAAGAGGAGAAGGAAGCCAGCACCCTCTGAAAGAGGAACTGATCTGACAAGGCCAGGTCAGCAGGGGGGGCCAGGACAAATGCACACCCTGCCTCCCATCAAGGGGACTGCCTGTAATAAAGTAGAGGTTGAAATTATAACTCGTATTGCGTCGGCAGCAGCCAGGTGAGTTTCTTCTCTGAGGTTTCAATGTTATGGAGGAGGAATCAATAGGAGAGGCAAGCCACATGGATCCCTCCCCTGAATCTCAGCCCATGCTTATATTGTAATCACATTACCTCCATTTGTAGTCTGGTGTTTCTTACATCCACAGGACAGCTTAGTGGTTACACTCTGAGGCAACACAAGGGCATTTAACTGATGGGATGACTGAAACAGAAAATCAGATGCAATGTGATTCTAAGCAGAAAGAAGACATCGGTGAAAGTGCTAAGAAAATAATTCCTTAAATCGTACCTGTTGTGCACTTCTATGTCAAATGTAGTTTGTAAGAAACGCGTTATGGTAAAGATGTATTTATTTGAACACATTGATATCTGGTACAGTCGGTGCCGCTTTATCGGGAAGTAAAAATATCCTGAATAAGCGGCTGTCCCAATTAAACGAGAGGCATTTGAGATGACCTTAGTCACACTTTTTTTGTTTCTAAATTTAACGAAAAATAATGAAATTACATCACATTATGATTAAATGTTAAATACATAATTTAAAATACAAATCAATTGAAATTAAAAAGAAAGAAATCACATCTTATCACAAGGCGAGACACCTGCAATGTTGACACGCCAGTTTTCTTTGCAACAGCAGCCTAAGAAATCACAAGAGACTCCAGCAGCTCCTTCAAGAATTTACGCAATTTATGCAAGATCTCCAACTGTACTAACTTGGTTTAAGAAATCTCTGTTTGCAAGCCATGCTTTCAGTTAGTGTTGAACTTGATTGATCCATCCTGAGGGATTGAAAATGAGAGCTTTCTTTATCCTAAAGTAGTACAATAATGCCTTTAAGATAACTGATATTTCATACCTGTAGCAAGATCTTTGAGAGAGAGAGAGAGAGAGAGAGAGAGACTTTTTTTGACCACACAACTTTATTTAATAGTTTAAATATTCCCCCAAAAAAAAATAAAAATAACAAAAAGCAATAAATAGACAATTTTCTCAAATCAAAACAGTCTATCCCCTACAGCATATCATATGAATAAGTAAAACCACAAAAAAACTGCAATTTAAAACCATTAAATCAGCAGGACTAGCTCATTATTTTGCAGCTCACACAGATCATTATCTACACACCACACACATTCAAGTGTATCTGTATTATTTGACATCAGAACCACAAACCATCAAATATTTAAAATGATGTAAACAGAATGTTCTAATTCAGTGATTTGAGGCTGTGTGGTCCAGTGGTTAAAGAAAAAGGCTTGTAACCAGGAGGTCCCCGGTTCAAATCCCACCTCAGCCACGAACTCATTAACCCTGAGCAAGTCACTTAACCTGCTTGTGCTCCGTCTTTCGGGTGAGACGTAGTTGTAAGTGACTCTGCAGCTGATGCATAGTTCGCACACCCTAGTCTCTGTAGTCGCCTTGGATAAAGGCATCTGCTAAATAAATTTAAAATGGTCTTTGTATCTCAGATATTGTGCATTTCTGTCATAGCTGAATCCCTAAATATTACTTGTAAATTAGCATTTATATGGTTTAAACCAGCAGGTGCCAAATACCAATTGTTAACACTAAGCCCTGATCTTATTTCAATGGAAATTATTTAAAATGTGTGATTAATTTAGTCCCCCTGGTAGCTGACAGGCTGGCAGCACTGAATACTAAAGACATCTTTCTTTTATCTGCAAAGCAGTACAAACTTCCTCACACATTGGCTCCATGCCGATGGCAGTTTTGTGAGACCGGTGTTGTTTTTTGGATAAACTGCCATAAAATCCACCCTTCTCCTCTCTACCATGATTTACATGGACTCTACATAAAAAAATGATTTTTAAATCTTAAAATGCCTAACAGGCACCACCGAGTGGCACACCTGGTAAAAGCACGGCTGCATGCTGTGCAGGGTGTGTCAAAGTCAAGGGAGCATCCTGGCTGCGTGAGGTCACTGCTCTTCACTGGGGATTCCAAAGGGAGCATTGGCTTTGGGGGCCTTATGGGTTAAGGGGCAAAACCATGTTTCTCTTCATTATTCTACAGCAGACCCCACTGGACAGGCGCCTTTGTCCTCCAGAGGCAGTTGGCTTGCTCGTGGGATTGAAGGATGCTAGCTGAACTTTAGCTCTCGTGAGCTGTGTGGGGAATGTGTAACACAGCCCAACAGCTTCTAAAATAGACAGTTCACATTTCTTTAAATATTTATCAACTAGCTGGTGATGCAAACAATCGTCCAGGATTCATGTTGACAAAATATGCACAGAAGTCTTTAATTTGTTTTATATACAGGAGGATATTACTGGCTTGTGTGTAAGTAATAATTAAGACTCTGATGTATTAATTTTGCATATGATTGTTTTTATTCCACACACACACAGACACAGGCTGGATTTATCTTTTCAATATTATCTGTGATGATCATCATTCAGTGGAGGGACTGACGCATTTACTGCTGCGGTAATAAATATGCCCTACATATGAAGACTACTTAGTTCAACATGAAATATTACAAACACAATTCAACCTTTAGTACAATATGTTTGTATACCTTCATTGGCAAATAAAAGTCAAACAAATGTACAGAACTGCATTGCAGTCACCTTCCCTGCAGAAAATAAATGTTTAACATGACATGTTATCCTCCATGTTATTTACTGTACCAAACTTATTAGCGTCATTGTTGTGCTGAAAAAAAACATATTGAGCTAACCAAACAGACCAAATATGCATAACTATCTTTAATTTCTTTCAATAAAAAACATATTTAAAAAAGAATGATATTATCATTGTTGATTTTAAGAAATATAAATGATGGTGATTACTTTAACTGTAATCCTGACTCGCCAAGCTAGAGAGATCCAATGTGTTTCTTTTCATTGAATCTATACATTCATTAATAGGAGCTTTTTTCTCCAGTCAATGTTGTCAAGAAGACATAGTGTAACATAATTTACAGTATATAAAATCCAATGCCAGGACTAGAAGATGTAGATTATTTATAGAAGTGTGACAGGGCTGTATGCAAGACCCTAAAAATCACTGAGATCCGGTAGTTATTATGGATGATGATCAACACCTGCCATCTCCTTCTGCAAGGACAGGTAAGTCTAACAGTACCGATCTCACCCTGGAGTAAAGAAATAAGATCAAATAAACCTAAAAACAAATACATCATCATCATCATCATCATCATCATCATCATCATCATCATCATCATCATCATCATCATCATCATCATAATAATAATAATAAAGTAACTCATATACTGTAGTTTTCTCATACTATGCCGCAGTATTTCTCACTCGCTTCACTACGTTTTACATCCTTGTAATTATCTCTACAATGATAAACTATATTTCAACTGCATAGCCTACAAGCCCATCATTGCTTTGTGAACAGTAATGGAGAAGGAGCTTTATGTATGTTTTGTTTTCATTTGGTCTTGTAAGGTCAATTGCAATGAACTTATAGATTTAGTATGGAGCTGTGCACCAAGTTGCAGACAAGCTGCGTACTATCTGCGTAACATCTTTATTATTGTTTTTTTAATTCGAGTTTAGAGAAACTGGTTCCACTGGGGCAAACAGCTCGTCGATCCACGGGACAAGGGTGCTGCTCCAGCCGTGGTGCCATCAGCTTGTAGCCTCTGCAAATTCTGATTGAATCATGTCTTCCATGTTTCAGGACTGGCACGATTGGTGCAGCCCACTCTGAATATGTTATGGGCTAGATAATCCCTGCTGCTTGCAGCCTCTCTAGCTCGGCTTCCACTTTCTTCTGTAAAGCCACGGGCACTGGTCTTGCTTTACAGAACCAGGGAGAACCATTTGAATACGAACCTCTCTTACTCACCCAGCTCGTTAGGAAAAACAGTGTTGTGTTTCTCCAGTATGTCTGACAGTCTGCTCTCAAAAACTTTAAGCACCTTGCTGAACATCTCCTGCCAGTCTAGCTTTAGCACTGTCATCCAGTCCCTTCCCAGCAGACTGCTTTCTTTTTTTAATGTTTTTATTTTGAACTACTATTGTATTTGATGACATTTTAAACATACTTTTAACCTTTTTATTCACTGTCTTAATAAAAACAATATATTTATAAATACATGTGGACCTCTTTCTTTTTGCTGGCTACTCAAGTTCAAATTGCTGCTTCCCTGAAATACAAAGAACCTAAACTTTTGATAATTGTTCGTTGTTTATGCAATGGATTTTTAGGAAAAACCACAACAGAGTCCAGAGATACTTTATTGCAGAAATATCATAAAAGAACCTTCTCCTTACTTAGCCACGTCAAAAACCATAGATTTAATCAGCCTGTGAACCAATCACAACAAGACTCACTCTGATTAAGTAAGTGATAAAGGAATAACATATTTACACCCTTTATGTTATTTTTTAATTAATTTGTGGAGTACAATACACCATAGTGACGGTCTGCAGCAATGAAGTGTAACCAGCATTTTACCATGTGGTTACTTCAGAAAACACTCTTAACATCCTGACTTTTGTGGCTTCAAGCTTAAACCACAACTATTTTAACACAGTTTTTCGTAATGAATGTCTTTACTTTTGTAAACGGTAGTACTGTAGTATTTGCTGTGTAAGCAATAGCCCACGACAGGGTGTGTGGTGAGACATGTCTTTAATCACACGCCTGGGTGTGTTGACCCAGACGCAGTTGGCCCAGATGTCCTTTGATCTTTACAATTTTGAAGTCCATAATCTTATACCCTACATTTCTAAATTTGTCTTAATGTAATTTAACTTTCATTTTTTAATGTTACAAACTCGTCATTTGAAGTGAATAATCTTTACAAAGAATGTCAGAAACATCAAAGCAACACAAATACAAAATATATTTCCAGAATGCTGTACTTTATGACATTTGAAGCCCCCTTTCCCCCTTTTATTTTATGAAACTTGACAATAGATTTACAGTTAGTCCATTTTTATTTCTAGACCTAATGCACTGATCTTGATTTACAGTAGCTCCCGTTCTCATCTGCTTGACCATCAGGGTTTTGTGCCTTATTGTTTGAACAATACCAGTGGTGGGCTGACTAATCTGAGGAACAGGAGCGACGACATTGTTGTTATTAAGAACGGTAATTTGTTTGCCATTTGGAGTGTAGAAAACTGGTCACTTTCTTACTCATCACATCCTATTTTGTTGCAGTGCACTTTTGTCATTCAATTCATGGAACAGGAAAGCATTTTCTTTATTGTATGTGTTAGGTATATAGAGTTTTTTAACAGTTCATCATTTGAAAATTGTTTAATTGTCGGCGGTCAGACAAAAAGGTGCTGGATCTGGGATCCATTGCAATCTGGTAAAAATGAACCCCTGATATTGATACATGCCTATCAAAAGTACCAAACACTAAGATTTCAATGAGGAATACAAAGAGGCCACACCTGGGGTACACAAATCCGTCCTGGGAAAATCTGTTTCCTCCAGGTTTTATAGGCATCTTTAATTAATACTGATTAGGAGCTACACATTTTTCAATGAAGTCATTTATGGTACAGGTGGAACAAGGACGGGCTCTGGATCTTGAGGACTGGAGTCTATACTTTTGTTTTAAATGAATGTCACAGGGTAGGTGTCACGTGGTTTGTCTTAAGGGTACTGATTTTATTTTTCCACTCTCACAGCTGACTGCAGCCTCAGAATCCTGGAGAGCAGTTCATGCTGCTCCACAGCACACTGGAGAGCAGTTCATGCTGCCCCACAGCACATTCCAGCTTCAGGACCCTGGAGAGCAGTTAATGCTGCCCCACAGCTCACTCCAGCTTCAGAACCCTGGAGAGCAGTTCATGCTGCCCCACAGATCACTGCAGCTTCAGCACCCTGGAGAGCAGTTCATGCTGCCCCACAGCTCACTCCAGCTTCAGAACCCTGGAGAGCAGTTAATGCTGCCCCACAGCTCACTGTCGCTTCAGTACCCTGGAGAGCAGTTCATGCTGCCCCTGTGTTACTTTCAACACCTCAGCCAGCGACTCACACCTTGCTCCATTGCTGTCGATCTCCAGTCTCTGACTCAGTCTCACCCACTGTCCATTGCCTGTGTGACATATAGAAGTGAGAGGCCCAACCAGGACCCCGACAGAGCTAGAACTGAAGTCTGTTAGCTCCGCTTTCTTACACTGGGACAAAAATTCCCTGGCAGAGCTGTGACACACATAATACTCCCCTTTAGACCCTTCTAGTTTGCATAACCTCAGGTTAAAAAAAAATGTCTGTATGTCGACCCCACAGCTTTTGTGAATTAGAACTGTCAGAACTTGTTCGAAAGTTGGACTAACTAAATGCGTTGAAGAGTTTTTACATTTCTGCTAATCCCAACTGGAAACAGATTTGTATTTTTAGATGTTGCTTGGCATTTCGGCTCTTATTTCTTAAGGCTAAACTGCCTCCAGGGTGTAATTTAGTGTGCTCAGAACTTTTGGCACTCGCCCACTGAGAGCAAGTCATCATCCTTTACGTAACAGAGATTAATTTTACCATCAAACAGGAGCAAGGTAACACAGAAACTGGAGGACGTCCCCAACTGCAGGACTCCAGGTACTGCAAAACGAGATTTCATTATAGTTTGAAGTTTAAAATTTGCTTTAATCATTATAGGCGCAAACTTAATTAACTTTGTTCTTATAATTCAGGTTTTCACACATTTTAGACGCAAATTAAAATAAAATATAACAACATTTGTTGTATAATATTTAAATCGGCTAATTAGGAATTTTGATTCACAAATCATTTCACTAACTGATAGAAATTTTGCTTTGCCCATATTAAGATCAACCTTATCAAAAATGGTGTGCTAGCATGTGCTAGGGCAGTGGTTTTCAACCTGTGGTACACGTACCAGTACTGGTGCGTGACTGGCTTGCAACTGGTACACACTGGCAGTCGCTCTTTATGGCAATATAATTCCTCAACCACAATACTCCCTTAATGTATCAGTCTGTTTGTACCAGTGAGTCACAGAGAAATGAGAAATGATGATGAGAGGTATGTGTTGTGAACTTTCAAAGTCACTGATGGGGAACTCTGTGTTGTTGATTGTGGTGAACTATTATCAAATAATTAGATGATGCCGTCACATTTTCAGTGATAAGCGGTTTTAATGGGGCAGGTCTGCGTTTTACAGCAGCCGTTTGAGATTGCACATCGTTACTGGTACACCTGGCAATCCCTGCTGGAAACACTGGTACTGGAGATGAAAAGTTTGAAGAGCACTGTGCAAGGGTACAGTCCACAATATAAAGGACACATAAAGGGATCAAACCTGTTTTTATACTGTATAAAGAATATCTTTTTCTGAGGATAAAAGTGCTTGAAGCTGAGAGGAAGCCAGAAGACAAACAGGGATATTTTACACAAAATCATGTAGAATATCCATTGTCATATGACATATACATTATATTATATTCCATCATTTGCCACATGCATTACTTTACATTAAATCAAACATGGAGTTCAATTATCTGTCATGTGCTGAACACCTATACAGGAATGTGTAAGCTGCTTGTGATGTAATCATGTAGACAAATAATGTTATTTGTAGCAATACAGCAGGATAGCGGGGTTATAGCTTAGTTATGACTGGCTTGTGTTGAAGTGTTTATAATTGTGAATACATCTGTAGATATGAGGATGAGATCATTTTACAGCTATTTTTTATTACACACACACACACACACACACACACACACACACACACACACACACACACACACAAGCTGCATTTATCAAAATCCCTTGTGATCATAATTTATATACAGTATATAAAAAAATTATGTCAGCTAATGTTTCAGTGAAGTGACTACCATTTACTGTTATGGTAATAAAGAAACACAGGCTACAACTCAGCAAAAAAAAAATATAATCAAACCTTCATATACTTTGATTTGCATATACAGTAACTGCATTGAAATGGAAATAAGTTTGACAATTGAAATGTAAAGGAAAACTGAAACTCCGGTCACATCGTATTTCAGTTTAGAATGTAACTTACAAGTCATCTTATTACCCCCAAAAAAAAAAAAAAAATCAACACATTATTACACATTTCAAAATGTCAGCTCCATTGTATAGTAAGGGTGTGCTGAGTAAAAAGAGTAAACGAGTATCTATAACTATTAGGATGATTTTTTTTTTTTCTGAGTATGAGTTATACACAAGTACAAAGATTATTATTCTTCCGAAGTAGTTTTTTTTGACAATAACAGTCAATTTCTGCTGGCAAAATGCACTTCAAATAAGTGCCAGTAATGCATGATAAGTCACTTTTGATTTTAGCCCAACCACTAAATACAAATACCTAAATGAGTATGAGGGTGCTTAGTATGAGTAATGGCTTCAAGTAACTTCCAGACCAAAGAGACAATGTTACTCTCCATTAAACTGGAACTGAGTTTTGTTGAGTTCAGTGTCATTTTAAGTTTATGCAGTGCATACAGTTGACTCCACGAGGTACAGAGAGAGACATTGGGATTGTTCAGCAGAAATCTGTCTCTGTTTAATGGTCTTTATAATTGCTATGAAATCCGTATAGAACAGGATTATTTGCAAAAGCCAGAATCAGTCTCTATTCGTATTGCAACCAGGAGCTGATCTGATGCCTTTTTTAACAAAGATTAATAATGTGCTACAAGAAGGTAATTATTCAAGGTGATAAAAAAGTTTCCCTACCGAGAAGGCTCTCTGGAGATTATGAGTAACCAACACATATTGAAAGACATTATCTCCCCCTCAGAGCTCCTTATTAAACTGGCAGCATTTATATGAATTCTGCCGAGGACAGCGTCTTGGATGGCATGCCAATAATTTATTGTGTGAACTTTAAAAGGCATTTTTGTTTGTATGAAAGAGGAAGGCTCTGAGTGGAACAGACAGGGAACATTAGGTTTGTGATGTTGAAACGGATTGTTGTGAAAAAACAGATCCCTGCAAAATAGCCTCAGGATAGACCTTAAAAATAAAAACGCAGTCCATTTTTTAAATAAATGCTATGATAAATGTCATTCTCATGAAAAGTGCTGGATTGACAGTACTGGGACCGAGGGGGAGGAGCAGTGGGCATTGATGGAAGATGAATTCAGGCTGGAAGTTATGATGAGTTTTTTTCACTCAGAGAATGATAAATGTAAAAAAAGTCTTGTAGGTGAGATGTACGGAGGCTCTAAAAGCAATTGGACTCCGGGGGAAATGATTTACTACAATGTGACAAGCTTTGATAGGCTGAGCAGCTATTACACTCTTCTCAATCATAACTTATTGCAATAGGCTTCCAAACACAACTCAAATGGAAATACCTTTGGATCATTAACTACTGATGGTGAAACTAGTGACACAACCCAGAGGAGAAAATATGACATGCTCTGCTTTTAGGAATAGTCAGAATGTGTTCTAGAAGTTAGGAGTATTGTTAACTTTGTAAAATCACACATCACACATGTCAGTGTTGTATATTAATATAAATGTAACATAATTCATGTATAACAAAGCTACATATTATTTTTTTTCTGTACTGCACTATTTTTTTCCCCCAAAAAACCTAAACATGGTTCAAAGGTGAGAATTTGTGCCAAGAATCAATTTGGTTTGCTTACGGCACCATTTGTTTTAGTTGTAGAGTGTGGTGGTATGGCAGAATGGCTGAGTGGGTGACGTCACAGATCAGGAAGCTGACACACACAAGTACTGCGGGTGAGTCTCCAATGCGCTTTTATTTTTAATAAAGAAATGACATTAAAACCTCAGTAAAAACACTATTAATAACATTTGATGACCATTTTGTTCTTGTCTGAGCTTCCTGACTATTTGATAGGATGATATATACTGTATGTTTTGTATGAGTAAACTAACAAATGTGTACATGGTGGGGAGATTGTATATTTATAATCATAATTTTAAAAAAAATGGGGACTCATGTGCCTTTCACATACTGTGTGCTTATTACGCAGTTATGAAGACACTCTGTATGTGCGTCCACATTCTCACATGGCTGGCTTGTCTGCCTGTTGGAGTACAAGAAAATACTTTAAAACACAAATACAATATTTACAATAATAAACCACACATATCTGCCACATACATACATGCATTTACTGCATTAAGCCTTTTTTAAATACGGCATATATTAATATCTATTTTTGTATTTGGAGACCAGTTAACCCTTTGCGGTCCTATGTTGACCCAGGTCCGACATTACAATTTTTCCTTTCCATCAAAAAGGCATCATACACAGGTCCCTAGTCGTTTTTTCTCTGGAAAAAGCCGAGAAAAGCTTTCAATGGCCGAGAGAGGCCGATAGAAGCCAAAAAAAAAAATGGAGGTGGACCTGAGCAGTACACATAGTCCCATCACCACAGACATAACACAGACATAAACAAACAAGATAGCTGCTTCCGCATCCAGCGCTCAAAGAAAATCCTGGACATTTGCCAAGCTTTTTTAGATATAATAAAATAATAACATGGATAACATTACTGAGGAGTTTGGTGATAAATCGAGTGATCAGGAGATGATTTATCAGTATGCACTACTATGAAGAGATATGTGATAAATACAGCGAACAAGGAGTAGGGCAGGGCTGGAGATGCAGTACTGAGTGTCCTGTTGATATACAGTGCCTTTTAAACCTGTTTTACTGTGAATAAAATTACTTTTAAAACAGTGCATGTAAAATAAACAGCTTGTGTGAAAATAATTTAGACCTGACGCGCCTGACAGGCGCTGAATAAATGGACTGCAAAGGGTTGATAATAAGCAGGATTAGTGTTTCCTTGCAAGATCCCACCGGGTCACTGAAAATCATTTTGAATTACAGCAGCTTGGTGCTTCACAACACACCTGGGGTCATGCATCAATTTATCTTAATGCCTGCAGTCGTGTGTTATTGATGACTAAATTGTTTTATTCTGGAAAACAAACCGAGGGATTGTGGTTGACAGCTGGGCACAGGCATCCAGGTTTTATTATTTTTTTTCATGCACCAGGAACACTACTATAATTAAACTAACTAAATTTAAACCTTTCCTTTCCTTTTAGTAAAGGCTTATACAGCCTCTAGTGTAATTCCTCACGTGTTTTTTAACCCCAAATTTAACAAACACATTCCTTTTTAAACAAACTTTATTTAGAAAGAAGAAAAAGCATAAAACAAGCTAAACAAGATTATGCATTGAAGAACAAGATCAGGTTTCATTTTGAATATGTGCTTCTCTGGTTCTTAGGTTTTCTGGCCTAGAATGTCATGTTTGTGCTTTATTGCAGTTTTATTTTGATTTATACCAAATATTTAAATCTGCTTTTATGATTTATTACTTTATGTGGTTCTATACTATTGCTGCAAAACATTTATTAAAAGGCATTTCAGTTGCCTTTCCTTGGGTGATCCTTGTTCCTCACTTATAACACACATGGGGCTCAAGTCAGGGCCATGCATGGCTTTCCCTGCATGAGCTCGGAGTAGCAGGGGGGCGAACCTGCCTCTCGGGGGACAGGGAAGTCTCTCGGGGGGGGGGCCCATCCGATTATATCTCATGGAAACAAGTAATTGGACGCCACAGAGTCAGTAGTGAAAACTCCAGTGGCACTCTGCTCCTGGCCACTTGCATGGAACACCAGCTAGTCATCAACCAACAGCATGTTCCAACAAGCTAACAGGTACAAGACCACCTGGATGCACCCACATTTTGGCCACTGGCACCTGATTGACTACATTATTGTGCTCCAGCGCGATATTCAAGATGCTACAATCACCCATGTGATGTGTGGTGCTAGTTGCCGATCTGACTACTAGATGGTGATGTGCACTATTAGAATGACCATTCATCCAACGCAACTCCGGCATCGTCAATCCCCTTCAGTCAGACCACTCAATGTCCATGCACTTGAAAACTAAACCAATTTTGAGATGACTAGTAAGCTTGAGAAAGTCCTGGAATCAAGAGAGCTATTGAGTGACATATCCAAGTGAAGATAAAAGTGTGTGGACGGTGGCCACAAGCTTAAGACAAGACTCCTCATTCGCTACAATAAAATCTGTGAACATGAAACTGTACCACAGGATTTCAAAGAAGCCAACATTGAGCACCTCTACAAGTAAAAGTGATCGCTTATGCTGCAACAGCCACTGCAGAATTTTACTTCTATTGGTAGCAGGTAAAATTCTCGCCTGCATCATGCTCTGCCAACTAAACAAACAACTAGAAGAGACAATTCTCAGAAAGCCAGTGCGGATTTCGGTCTGGTCGCGGAACATCGAACATGATTTTCTCAGCCTGCTAAATCCAGGAATAGTGTGGAGAAGAGCACCATAACCTCTATGTGGTATTTGTTGACTTGACAGAGGCATTTGATTCCATGAATTGTGATGCATTGTGGGAGATTCTTCTGAAGTTCCGATGCCCTGGCACTGCTTCCTAAGTAATCCGTAGGCCGTGGGACAAGTGCTTTAGGTAGAAATATATTTAAAATATCATGAAAATTGTAATTATGCTGTTCGTGCCAGAGACTCTGGCAACAGGCAACGTCACTTCTGCTATGCAGAGAGCAGCATACCTCTTGTGTCTTACCACAAATAGCAGTTGCAGTCACTGGCCAGTATTATGGCATATAAATATGTGATTATTTTTAGGGTTTTTTTTTCTTAGTTCAGATATGCAACATTTGCTTTTCTGTCGTGTTTAAAGTATGATAATACCATTATGGTAATGATTAAACTTGAATTGACTAAATTAATGAAGAGAGTGACGATTTAAAAAAAAAAAAATATATACATTAGTTCAGCTGACAAAAAAGCTGGACCCAGAACGGTATTATAATGAATTATATTGCATTTAAAAACAGTGGAGAAAGTTACACACACCTGAGAAGACTATTTTGGAAATGAGAATCGACTCATTATTAATTGCTTATCCCTAAAACATTCTTCTGAAGTGTGTGTCACTTTTGCCGTTGTTTTTTTTTAAAAAGAATGCCATTAGTATTTTATTAATTAAAATATGGTTCCGGGCTGTTTAGTCTCGTTCCGTTTTTTACACATTCCTACATTCCGCTAATGATATGAATAATTACGTTAAATAGGGAATGGAAGAGATCTAATGCCAGTTAATTACTACTTTAAAAGCTCTGTAAAATATACACAGGCAAGAATAAAAAAAAGAAAGAGTAGGCCTATCCACCCCAATATGATCACTGTGCTTATAAAAACCAGCAAAACAGTAAATAAAGCAGCCAGATGGCAACCCTAGCAGTATACCGGACTTGCTATTCCCTGCTATACTGTTGTTAAAATACAGATTCAACAAACTACCCCGTTTAAAAAATAATAATATATAGCTCCCCTGGTTCCACACACAGTGGTGAGGGTTCTTCTCTGTCTGCCTGCCCCAGTAAATAATATGGTCTTGTTTCATTATAAATATGGTTTGTTTGATTTATAAATGAAAACGTTTCATTTTGGATATGGCAGGGCTGGGATGCTAAACGTCCTTCCTTGCCTAATTGAAAGGAATGTGCAGCAGGTGGCCAGGTGTCAATTGAATGATGCCAGAAGGGGGAATAGCCTGACAAATGTCAATGCAGGAGGAGGGGAGAGAGTCACAAAATGTATTATATCTGTGCAGTTAAAAGTGTACAATTCCAGCACTCTTTACAACATATGAATACTGTTTACAAAAGAATGGCACTTAGAGTAGATAGTGACTTTTGACATGATTACTTTTACATTGTAGTGTCTACACAAACCGTGTGAGAAATACATGCCGCTCATATGTGTTATATATTGCAAATTAACTCACCACTGAGTGAGCACATGTACATAGGCTTCCTTGTAATACTGCACACCATTGGAAACATGCTTTTGTTCAGGTTCTTAGATTTAGTTTTAATGTAAGCTTCTACTGTTGAAAATGTTAATTTTGGCACAAAAGAGCCCACTTCACCAGCACAGCTCAATAGCTACAGGCCAATGTGCAATAGTATTGAATGCACTCTGACAGGCTCTGCAGCCCCGTTTGCACGTGGCCCTCTTCTGCATCCCTTCTTTTCAGTCACTAGATGTCACTATTGCTACATGAAATACCATGAACCCTTGAGGGAGAACACCACAAAAAAAATCTTTCAAAACAGGTCAAGGGCATCAACCATGAAACATGATGTAGAGAAGGCATTTCAAACATGGAAATGTAAACCAAAATATTTTGTACTTCTACAAACAAATGGCAGCCAGTGAAGTGATGCAGATAAAGAGAGAGTGAGACCTAATTAGGAAGAGAGGCAGGCTATCCAGCACAGTTTGCATTATCTAGCCATCCACATACTGGAGACACATTCCTAACCCTTTCAAATCAATCACAGCAACTGAGCAACCTACTGCCAGTACCCTGACCACTGAGCTACTCAAACCAGCTACCTTTCTCACTGCAGCACAGTGCTCTAATCACTGAGCTACTCAAACCAGCTACCTTCCTCACTGCAGCACAGTGCTCTAATCACTGAGCTACTCAAACCAGCTATCTTCCTCACTGCAACACAGTGCTCTAATCACTGAGCTAATCATACCAGCTACCTTCCTCACTGCAGCCCGGCACTGTAACCACTGAGCTACTCAAACCAGCTACCTTTCTCACTGCAGCACAGTGCTCTAATCACTGAGCTACTCAAACCAGCTACCTTTCTCACTGCAGCACAGTGCTCTAATCACTGAGCTACTCAAACCAGCTATCTTCCTCACTGCAGCACAGTGCTCTAATCACTGAGCTACTCAAACCAGCTACCTTTCTCACTGCAGCACAGTGCTCTAATCACTGAGCTACTCAAACCAGCTACCTTTCTCACTGCAGCACAGTGCTCTAATCACTGAGCTACTCAAACCAGCTATCTTCCTCACTGCAGCACAGTGCTCTAATCACTGAGCTACTCAAACCAGCTATCTTCCTCACTGCAGCACAGTGCTCTAATCACTGAGCTACTCAAACCAGCTATCTTCCTCACTGCAGCACAGTGCTCTAATCACTGAGCTAATCATACCAGCTACCTTCCTCACTGCAGCACAGTGCTCTAATCACTGAGCTACTCAAACCAGCTACCTTCCTCACTGCAGCACAGTGCTCTAATCACTGATCTACTCAAACCAGTGTGCTACTGAAACCAGCTACCTTCCTCACTGCAGCACAGTGCTCTAATCACTGAGCTACTCAAACCAGCTACCTTCCTCACTGCAGCACAGTGCTCTAATCACTGAGCTACTCAAACCAGCTACCTTCCTCACTGCAGCACAGTGCTCTAATCACTGAGCTACTCAAACCAGTGTGCTACTGAAACCAGCTACCTTCCTCACTGCAGCCTGGCACTGTAACCACTGAGCTACTGAAACCAGCTACCTTCCTAACTGCAATCTAGAATTCTAACCACTGACTACTTAAACCAACTACCTTCCGCACTGCAGCCCAGCACTCAAATCATTGAGCTACTCAAACCCCTGCTTCAGTGGTGTAGTGGTGAATAAAAAAGTTGATAAATGCCCCTGTATGGTGGAGTTGAACAGATAGATTGAATAGATACATTGTTATTGTCCCTCAGCCAACCATAGCCCCCCATACAGTCCTTTCCCTCGCAGGTGCTATTCACGTGTGAAAAGTCACAGCCCTGACGGTGCTGTAAGTGTCATTTCGTGGGCTCGGATGAAGGCTACTAGCACCGCCCTGCAGGTCCAGTCCAGTGTGTCTAACAACTGAACATTAAGAGAACATAAACAACCAATCACAGAACATTTATATTTATTACATTTTATTATTGTATTTGTTCTGTACATTTTTTTCTATTGCAGTTTCTGCTTGGATCATTAGTGTGCTGTGATTAATAGATACTAGGATTTTTTTCAGCCACTTTCTGCTATTAAACTATTACTATTAAAGGTGATGAAATGTGTTAAATATCCTATCATTTGACTGTGTGCAATAAATGAAGCCCACTAAGGATAAATGAAGCTGCCCTGATTGCAAAATTCCTTTCCTGCTGAAGTAGTATGGTAAATAGTAATCCACGTAGGCAAACACTAAGCTTATCTGAAGAGTTGTGTTTCCAAATTCCCCCTTTAATATGCTGTAAGCTGACTGGGGTCATTTAAAACGGAAAGGAACCTGTTAAAAACGTGTTAAGCATGATGACATGTCCTGCCTATTCCATTTTTCAATGAGTATGAGAAAGCGTCTTCTGACAATCTAAATTAGGTATATGAAGACTAATTTCTTTGCTGATCTTGGCTGGAGTTTATTTTTTAAACAGTATAGGTTGAGACATGGATCAAGGTGTAATAAAATTAAATAATGTTCCTTTTGTGATCAAATGAAATGTTGTCACTTCTTCACGTACTTAAGGAATACTATTTAATCTTCCTTAATACAAGCATAAGTATTAGCCTGTGTAAAATAACGCTTTCTCATTATCATGGATTGTTACTGAAAAATTCTCCAGATTTGCACGGCGCTGTGCAGACGCCTTTTAATGCTACTGGTCGTTCAACATTCCTTTTAGTCACATCAAGTGTCACTGTACTGTAGTAAGTTAGATATGGTAGTAACACAGCAGCCTATATGAAAATACAATATTCTGTTACCGGCGCGATGATGCTCTGGGAAAAAACAAAACAAAACGGGACGAAATAAGCGTCCCAAGAAAGGTTCTGGGGACACTGTAACCTGTGTTCCAAAAGTGGGACTGTCCCGTCTAAAACAGTGGCGTTTCTGACCTGCATGGAAACCCAGGCATGCATGGAAACCCAAATTACCTGAAAGGTACAACCAAAATAGCGTGAGAAAAAAATGAGACTTAAAAAATGAGACTCTTGAGTCTGTGTTTGTCCAGGCATTTCTCAGGAGTTTTCACCCACAGGCAGGTCAGGACCTTATACTTGAAGTCTTCTGCTGACAGGGGGAATTCAGGTAACTATTAGTATTCATGCGCTACATTATTCTGTTACTAATTATGTATGAATTATGTGACAAAAGGCTGTTGAGAACAGTAATGGTCTCGCCATGGCTGATGAAAATATCAATGTCTTTAGAGAGGTCAGACTCAGAGAGGGAGAATGCTAATAACCTACACCTACAGAATCTCCCTAATTATTTCTAGTCTTTGTAAAGAATGCAGCCAACTCAAAAAAAGGTCAAAAGAACTATGAGTATTCACAGTAATTGGCACTGCATTCAAAATACGAATTGATATTTGTTCTGTGCATGCATATTTGTGCCACAGTAACACAGTTTACAGTCAGAAGGCAATGAACAACAGGGAATAGGGGACTCCTCATCTTTGCTTCGTAAAAGGATGAGGCATCGAAAATAAGAGAGCCTAAAACACAACCAAACTTAAAACAGCCTTCAGATCAAACATATTCACACAGACTATCTCTGTAGATAACCGGTATTCCAATTACAGGCTGTAATTCATGTTGGTGTTTGGTATTTTGAAGCATATTTCTATAAATTGATAACTAAAGTATTTTTTAACACCAGTTCTACACAGGGTAACTAATATACAGTACAGGCATGCCACAGGGTCCCTGCTATGAACTTTCTTCTCATCATTGCTCTCTCTAGGCCAACGTTTCTCAAATGTAGCCACCTTGGCTGCATGCGACCACCAGCGTGGTTTTGTGAGGCCCTAGCATCCCCTCACTAACTACTCTCTTAATCAATGTTTATCTTAATCGGCGTCGCTATCCAGCTTTCATTCTGCACAGTTCATGCTGCTCGCATTCTGATTCTTCATACTGCTTCTGTTTCTGTTTGCTGCTATTGGCCAGCATTTACGTCAGTATAATCACTGCATGTTGATTGGTCGAGCTTTCTTTCTGATTAGATTTAATTTTGGCATGCGTCCCAAATCTCCGCCCATTTCACTTTGTGTCAGTGCTCATTGGTGGATTACCGAGAGTAGACACTGTGAGCAGTGTTTTGTGAAAGTGTTTTTGTTTATTTTAATAAATATGTGCACAGCGCTTCAACCCGCAGTACTTGTCAGTGCTGATTCCCGGTCGGGGGGACGTCATCCACGAAGCCGTCCTGTCACAGTTAGTAATGCACTTTTATTTAGGTATTGTATGCATTTCTATCAATTTATATGATTGATTAACCTATTAAGTTTGACCTGTTGTCAGAGAAAATAAATCTTGCAAAACACCTGATTTCTCTCTCCAATTTATTATTAGAAGGGCCTAGGAATAAAGATCCAGGACACAGTTGAGAGGGGCTGATGTATATATATATTTTTTGATGGGAAACACATCACAAAAATTTGAAGTGCATGTATCTATATTGTAGCGATCCTGGGGTGGGGGTGGGGGTCAGGAAACTGTAGAGGGTGTGTGTGTGTGCAAGGGGTTGCATGTTGTGTGTGTGCGTGGAAAAGACCGGAAGAGTGGAGAAGACAAGAGTGAGAGAGAAAGGTGTGCGTGGATAGATAGCGAGAGAAAGAGGGAAAGGATAAAGACAAACAAAAACTACTTGTAATCATTTTATTTCATTTCTGACTCCCAGTTCCCTTCTCTCACTTTATGGTTTTATTTGATGAATTATTGTACAAAAATAAACATCTAGAGCCTTCAATTTAATCTACTCACGGTTTCAGTCTCATTTCTGTCCCAGAAGAACCCGAAAACACTTCAATAATTTCTTTATTTGTCATATGATATACTTACTAGCTTTTGGAAAAATCACCAGTGTGTCCACAAGTAACTGTTGGCCATACCTCCTGTCCACCAGCCATACCTCCTGCCCACAAACCATACCCCCTGCCCACCAGCCATACCCCCTGCCCACCAGCCACACTCCATGCCCACAAACCATACCTCCTGCCCAGCCATACCTCCTGCCCACCAGCCATACCCCCTGCCCACCAACCATACTCCCTGCCCACCTGCTATACCTCCTGCCCAGCCATACCTCCTGTCTACCAGCCATATCTCCTGCCCACAAACCATACCCCCTGCCCACCAGCCATACTCCATGCCCACAAACCATACCTTCTGCCCAGCCATATCTCCTGCCCACAAACCATACCCCCTGCCCACCAGCCATACTCCATGCCCACAAACCATACCTTCTGCCCAGCCATACCTCCCGCCCACTAGCCATACCCCTGCCCACCAGCCATACTCCATGTCCACCTGCTATACCCCCTGCCCAGCCATAACTCCTGTCTACCAGCCATATCTCCTGCCCACAAACCATACATCCTGCCCACCAGCCATACCCCCTGCCCACCGGCCATACCTCCTACCAACAAACCTTACCTCCTGACCACAAACCATACCCCCTGCCCACCAGCCATACTCTCTGCCCACCTGCTATACCTCCTGCCCAGCAATACCTCCTGCCTACCAGCCATACCCCCTGCCCACCAGCCATACTTACTGCCCACAAACCATACCTCCTGCCCACCAGCCATACTTACTGCCCATAAACCATACTTCCTGCCCACCAGCCATCCTCCTTGCCCACCAGCTTTACCTCTTGCCCAGCCATACCTCCTGCCCACCAGCCATACCCCCTGCCCACCAGCCATATTTTTTTGGCATAGCTATTCAGGTTGCAGATTTGCATCCCTACCAAATAACATAATTTCAGTCATTTGGCAATTGATGTCTCAAATGTTTCGTAGTGGTTAGATTGTAGTGCAGGCACCAGTTAGTGAATAGAACTATTATTAACTGCTGTCTCTTGTCATGAAAATAAACTTTTAAAATGCATTAAACATGGAATAAGATTCTTTATAAATACAAAGTTACTATAGAAAGTACGATAAGCACTGTAGCCAAATAATAACAATAATGCTAATAGTGATGCTGCATGTGGAATGATAGCAGCACTGGGAATCTTTTTTCATATATCAACCAGTGAATTTGGTGCATCATGACTTCTGAAATGATGTCACATGTAGAGAAAAAGCCATCACAGACCCATTGAATGTACATCTCTCTATAATACATATTTTAAAACCAAGCCGCAGGCAGAGAGCGGTAAAAACAATACCAGCTAATAAAAGGCAGTTAAAAAAAAACACCAAGAAGAAAGTGTTTACTTTGTGCATAGGATCTCAGTTATGTGTGTTTGTTGTGTCTGACATTCTTGTTTTGTACTGCAATGATGTCTATACTAACCTGTAAACTACCCACTGCTTACACAGCAGGACCCCCTGGTTACAGGAAACTATCCCAGCATGAACATTCTGTAAAGACACATTTCAACAAATAGATCGGTTCAGAGCGTCATCTCTTCATTGTGAGAGCCCAGTGGAGGCAGCCTTGAAACAACTGTGCCGTCTGTCTGTGTTTCACTGCGTTGGCGTGCACTGGAGCATGGCAGTGTGGAGAAAGAGCCAAGATAGACAAGAAACAGGATGAGGCTAACAACTACTTGTACGGATGCAGATGAATGCACAAAATATACAGTAAAATACCTTCAATGACCACCAGATGGTATAATATTAAATGCACTGTCCCTTAATGGCCTCAGGATGGCAATATACTCCTCACAAATGTACAATGAAAATATGTCCTTTGGCCTAATGCTGTTATAAATAAATCCAATACACTGAACTACATCTTTGATGTTGAAAAGGAATTACATGAAAAGTTACCAAAATATTATACATGATATATGACCTTGTAGTGCTTAAACACTAATGTAGTACAATGTAGTGCAGTAAATAGTTACTGCATCCATAGTGCAGTGGCCTGTTATTTTAATAGCTGTGTTTAATGCATCTTGAAATGAGCAAAAGCGTCATTAGTGGTTATGAAAGAATACCCTTACAAGTAGCAGTGGGGATGGTAATGTAAAGAATACCCTTACAAGTAGCAGTGGGGATGGTAATGTAAAGAATACCCTTACAAGTAGCAGTGGGGATGGTAATGTAAAGAATACCCTTACAAGTAGCAGTGGGGATGGTAATGTAAAGAATACCCTTACAAGTAGCAGTGGGGATGGTAATGTAAAGAATACCCTTACAAGTAGCAGTGGGGATGGTAATGTAAAGAATACCCTTACAAGTAGCAGTGGGGATGGTAATGTAAAGAATACCCTTACAAGTAGCAGTGGGGATGGTAATGTAAAGAATACCCTTACAAGTAGCAGTGGGGATGGTAATGTAAAGAATACCCTTACAAGTAGCAGTGGGGATGGTAATGTAAAGAATACCCTTACAAGTAGCAGTGGGGATGGTAATGTAAAGAATACCCTTACAAGTAGCAGTGGGGATGGTAATGTAAAGAATACCCTTACAAGTAGCAGTGGGGATGGTAATGTAAAGAATACCCTTACAAGTAGCAGTGGGGATGGTAATGTAAAGAATACCCTTACAAGTAGCAGTGGGGATGGTAATGTAAAGTTCATATTTCATTTCTAACTGCCTTGACTGAGGAATTGACTATGTTGTAAAATTCAGATGTTTTAATGAATCATTATTTTATTAGATTTCAAAAGGAGAGTGGCATAAGCTTTAATTGCACCCAGGTCGATAGGACTTCAAGCAAGAATGCTATTCAGAAGTGTAAGTAGAAGGAACCTGTTTAATGAGGTGGTTTACAAAGTTTATATCCCACGCAAAGGAAGCATCATTGTATTTAAAATGTTTTTTTAAAGAAAATAAGGGTTCATCAAACAACAAAGTTTCTATTGACTGGCCATCAAATCATTTCCTCATTTAATGGTGTAGTATGCACAATGAAGGTGTTTTTTTATTTACAAACAATATCAGGGAAACAAATAGTCTATGGTTTTAAAACTAGTTTAAATTAAAAATATTAGATACAAAAGAAAATAACTGAGGATAGCTTAAATGTTTGCAGTATAGTGTGGTAAAAAAGTATACACCTGTATATATATATATATATATATATATATATATATATATATATATATATATATATATATATATATATATATATATATACAGTATATATATGAGACTAATTTTCACAAAATATCAGTCATTCAATCAGATACACACAAAAATAATATGCTAAATAAAATGAATACCAAGTATCATCACAACTGGATATTCGATTTTCCAGATATGTAAACACGTATACAAACCACCTTCACTACTTTTCTCATTGCCAGGGAAATGGGAATATAGCAGTTGTGAAGTTGTGTTAAACTTAACCAGCCACTGTGTTTTGTGTGTGTAAAACAGCTTCTTATTTTATAACAATATGCCTCATTGTAATACATGACTGCCTTTGAATATCATGCACAGTGGTGCCAATAACAGAGCCCTGTGACTCACTAGAGCAGCACAGACATGGCCAATAACAGAGCCTTGAGATCCTCACTAGAGCAGCACAGACAAGGCCAATAACAGAGCCCTGAGACCCTCACTAGAGCAGCACAGACAAGGCCAATAACAGAGCCCTGAGACCCTCACTAGAGCAGCACAGACAAGGCCAATAACAGAGCCCTGAGACCCTCACTAGAGCAGCACAGACAAGGCCAATAACAGAGCCCTGAGACCCTCACTAGAGGAGCACAGACAAGGCCAATAACAGAGCCCTGAGACCCTCACTAGAGCAGCACAGACAAGGCCAATAACAGAGCCCTGAGACCCTCACTAGAGCAGCACAGACAAGGCCAATAACAGAGCCCTGAGACCCTCACTAGAGCAGCACAGACAAGGCCAATAACACAGCCCTGAGACCCTCACTAGAACAATACAGACAAGGCCAATAACACAGCCCTGAGACCCTCACTAGAGCAGCACAGACAAGGCCAATAACAGAGCCCTGAGACCCTCACTAGAGCAGCACAGACAAGGCCAATAACACAGCCCTGAGACCCTCACTAGAACAATACAGACAAGGCCAATAACACAGCCCTGAGACCCTCACTAGAGCAGCACAGACAAGGCCAATAACAGAGCCCTGAGACCCTCACTAGAGCAGCACAGACAAGGCCAATAACAGAGCCCTGAGACCCTCACTAGAGGAGCACAGACAAGGCCAATAACAGAGCCCTGAGACCCTCACTAGAGCAGCACAGACAAGGCCAATAACAGAGCCCTGAGACCCTCACTACGGCAGCACAGACAAGGCCTGGCCTGGCACTGCCCCATTAAATTCCCATGCTATTGTCTTCACAGAATCACAGCCATGCAGTTGAGGAGGGTAGTTTGCTTTTTATTTTTTTATTTTTAATGACACCAGAAGGCAAATTAATCTAGCAGCAGGGATAGCCCGCAGCTGAATGCAATTTAATGCAAAAGCAGTGTGCTCCGGCTTGCTAGTGCATAGTCTTTCATATTTATATACAAGTCATTTCATACCATAATCTTGCATATTTATAAACAAGTCATTTCATACTGGGATAATTCAGTTTTAATAACAGGGTCATACGAGTTTTAAAAGTTGGGAATTGAGCAAATTTGGGAAGGTTTTTAGGAAAGGCAGACCTGGAGACAAGCTCTGTATGATACATTCACTGCAGCTTTAAACTAGACACATGCTGAGTATTTCATTAAACTAGACACGTGCTGAGTATTTCATTAAACTAGACACGTGCTGAGTATTTCATTAAACTAGACACGTGCTGAGTATTTCATTAAACTAGACACGTGCTGAGTATTTCATTAAACTAGACACGTGCTGAGTATTTCATTAAACTAGACACGTGCTGAGTATTTCATTAAACTAGACACGTGCTGAGCATTTAATTAAACTAGACACGTGCTGAGCATTTCATTAAACTAGGGTTGTGCTGAGTATTTCATTAAACTAGGGATGTGCTGAGTATTTCATTAAACTAGGGATGTGCTATTTCATTAAACTAGGGATGTGCTGAGAATTTCATTTTTATTCAGGGTTTGCACATTGCTTTTTTTGTATCCCTTATTATTTGAGTGGTTCTGTCTTCTGTTTTTCCAATATTGAGTTAATATATATTTTTTCTGTAAATCTGCCTTTACCTTGCTTTAAATTGCATGGCGAATACTAAGTGTCATTGCTGGACAGCCTTCCTCATTCCATTCAGATTATATTACAATGGGACCTTTTTATAATCTGAATATATATTTTGTAATCTAATTATATACTTTTTAAAATTCTAAACATGTGTTTTTTATAATCTAAGTGCTTTTTACAAAAATGTTTCTGGTGTCTGATAAAAATATGAATTCAGAAGTAGGCGTTGGGTGTGTATTTGTAGTTATTCTGTGCAGATTATTATACATTTGATACTAATAAAGAAAACAAATCTTGTCAATTCTTATTCTCATTATTTTTATGTTTGGAATCAGTGCATTAACTCACATTTTGTATTGAAATGTGTACAACATTTTTGTGTACATGTTTTACGTATTTTTACATTTGGTGGTTCATCGTGTTATGTACGGGACAGCCTGGTGTTGGAGTTAGACGAGGTCACAAGTCGGTGATTATGATAATTATGTTGATATTTGAAACTTTACTGAGAAATAAGATTTTCTGTGTTGATTGTGTCGTGTTATTGCATTAGACGCTCCATTGAACTGTAACCTGCGGCTCATATATGTAACGTAACTCGAAAAATACAAGTTTGTATTACACACTTTCAAACGTCACAGCACTGTTCTTACGCCTGTACTGTTTTAGCTTTACTTTAGCCTGTGAGATATCGCTGTGTGTTGGCATTCCTAATTAAAATAAAATGGTGTTTATGACTGAAATTGAATAAGTATTGCTTCTTTTTTCAATAGCTGCATTTATTTATTGCTATTAACTAGATTGGATTATAGATTTTTCTGCGATCAAAACCTTATTCTCTTCACAAGTACAATTTAGAGCCCCATTTCTTTGCCACAACTGAATCAAGTTTAGACACCATAACTTTAAAACATGTATATTGTGGTGACAGTTCCCTGAAGCTTAAGCTGTAACCTGCTCTATTCAGAACTGATAGATTGGCATTAGATAGGATTTTCTAACTAATGTTAGGATAGGATGAGACACTTAGGAAATTGTAGACACTGCTGACTTAGGAAATGCTTTTGTAATACCAAGTTAGGAAAAATCCTGTCCTAGCCATGAAAGATATGATAGGAAAGCAAGTTAGGAAATTGTTCTGTAATACGGCCTCTGGTCGGTATGGAAGCCTAGTAGACTACAAGGTACAAACACACCTAAACAAAGAACAAAATAAACTGACTTTACCTTGAGATTGTGATGCCACACCGGATCAATTACAAATGGTAAAGTCTGGCTTGAGTCCTCCCTCGAGCTTCACTGCACCGTTCATGTGACTCCACAGGCTAGTAAACTAAACAGATACCCCTGAGAAAGTCCAGTCAAACTGATTAACTCTGCAGCTGAATAACATAGCCTTGCATATTTAAATAACAGGTCCCCCTTACAGCCACACAGCTGCTGTTTTATCATCTAGACACATTTATATTATTTGTTTAAATGTAATATTTTAAATGTAATATACTTGACATGGACCCAATTGGTTTTAGTTTAAATGCAACACTCTGTGAATGTAACTTTATTTCTTACTGTAAATTCAATACTGTTTCAGTAAAGTAGACAGGTTTCTCATCTCTTACTATATTAGCCGGGTAAGCATGGGAATGAATACTGTATTAATGAAGTCAGAATCACAAGATGTACTCAGATAGTCAAATAGAAAATGCTACTGTCAATTAAATGAATGCATTCTGATAATCACTTCCCAGTTAACTAAGTGTAGTACTAGAACTAGAACATGTGTTTCTTTCAAAACTGCACATTTAAAACCTATAAAACGAATGAAAGTGCACAGCAGGAATTATACCAGCGCTGTTTCTAGCCCGGTGGTAGTGCATTGTATTACACCAACAGTGCTTCATCTGTAAATTAATAAAACCTGGACATCTGTGCCGCCGTTTCCAACCACAATCCTTCTGTCTCTCTCTCACTCTCTACCAGCAGAGTCCCACACCTTTTTACAATGTTAATTAGACATGCTCACTCGTGTGAAAGGTACTCCATGAAAGCTTGTGGTGTGTCCTGGAAGCAATGTTGGCACGGCGCTGTGCAGGGCCGCTACAAGCATCAACAGCTACATCCACAGAAAGAGCACAGTGCCAGGAAGTGGACCTGACAGGCTGAGCATATTGTACTGTAATTTATGATTTGTCTATGCATGGTAAACTCGGCACCATTTAGTATAATAGATCACCTCCCTGCAGCTCCTAGGCCTTGCAGCTCTCCCTGTGAGTTTGCAATGCCCTGTGGAATGCAAAGTGGAAACTGGTTGCTATATTTATCTTTAAATCATGTTTGTTAAAAAAAATACAATACAGTCAGCACTCACATATCCAACCCTATAAAATTTTTACTTCGTGAATATCTGAAAATATCACTTGCCAAAAGAGACAACTGTGGACACATGGACTGTAATATAGTACATACTTTTAAGTCCGGTACGTATTGTAGCAGTATGTAAAATTCCCAATTAACGAGCCAACAGCAAAATGAAATCATGGCACAGAACTGTGTAAAACGTAAAAGGCAATGCAATTTAGCAAAAGATTAAAAACAGTATCCAAAGTCAGTATTCAAAATTACAGAATATAGTGCTCGATAGGCCCTAATGTCACAGTTCACTTGCAAATGAAAATGCACAAAAGCAACTAAAGATCACAGATTTAAAAAAAAAAATGCATCACTGTATCTAAAACTGTTTAATGATTAACTTTTACATTCCTGTAACTTGCATCGCTCGCTTTGTTTTTGCTGCATTTTCGTCAGGTGAAATTGGAGGAAGTGCTGTGTAACTGCACCATAAAGGACAGACTGATATATAATGAGGATTGATTTTAATCTTAATACAAGGCTGGTAAAACGTGACTGACGTGCTCTTCAGACTCCTCTTGCCCTCAAGTAATGTCTGGAAATAAGAACTCTATTTAAGAACAGCTGCCTGAAAGCTATGGAGGCAATAACTGAGAATATGGATCACGCTCAGGAAACAGAGCGATCTTTCTGCAAAGTGCACATGGTATATTTCTCTGGCAGCTTGCACCCCATCATGCCTTTGGAAGGTGGCAAAACAGATGTGTCTTTCTTCCTTCTTTTTGCCAAACAGCTGTCTTTGAAATGACTGTCAGCTGTGTCTTTTACAGAGCCCCTTCATATTGGGCATACATTACTGACAATTCTGCATTTATACGTTATTTGTTTGGTTAGCCTACTTATATATTATTAATTTACCATGTGCAAAAATATATTTATTTTTGTAATGTATGTTTGTACACAGTAGAGAGCTGGTGGCACTTCATGCAAAATATGCAGAATAGAATGTGTTTATTTTTTACTTTAAATAACTGTATTTATAAACAAATGTGTTGTGTCATTTTGTTGCTTTTAGTATATTTTGTATTTGGGGTGCATTTGCCCACTTTTCCCGTCTGCCCTGTTTCCCAGACGTTAGAAATTGTGATTTAACACTCTTTGTATGTAAGGTTTTTATGTAAGGTTTCTTCAAAATGAGGCCAGGATTCCCTTATTTCTTTATAAAAGAGGTGTTATATCAATGTTAGAATAGTTTTATGAGGAGACATTGGAGTAGAGTGGCTCTTTTTTGGTATGTGTGGCAGCTTGTATTACATTGTTAGACTGCTTTAAAACAATACAGACAACATGGTTATTGGTCTTTTATCTTCCTCTATTCTAGCTGGCTGGTTCCCTCAACAGTGGTGTTCATGGTTTTATTATTTCAAAGCGCTTTGTGATGGTGGTCCACTATGAAAGGTGCTATATGAAATAAATATTGATTGATTTCTCAATTCTGTCTCCCTAATCAAATGCATGATTCGCAGTTCTTACATTAATGACTGTGGTATTGTATAAAATAAACAGTAAATGTGCCAATGAACACACTCTGTTAACGTAGATCAGTAAAGTGTGCTGGGCTGCAGTGTGGGGTTGAGTAGCTCAGCCATTAGAGAAAGTTCTGCACAGAACTTTACATTCCAAAAGGTCGGGAATTGTAGAGATAGCATAAGGCAGCCTCTTTTCTGTAGTTTGGTTTTATAGGAGTGGTAAAATGGAAGCAAGGCTGGCACCAGGTTAAGTATCACCCTAGGCAGCATTAGAGATGGCGCCCCCTCTGAATTAAAACTAAAGCTCTGAAACTGAATCTGAAACTATTATTATTATTATTATTATTATTATTATTATTATTATTATTATTTATTTATTTATTTATTTATTTATTTATTTATTTCTTTCTTTCTTAGCAGACACCCTTATCCAGGACGACTTACAGTTGTAAACAAAAATACATTTCAAGAATCACAGTACAAGTATTAATACAATTAAGAGCAAGATAAAATACAATGACTTTGGTTCTAGCAAGTACAAGTATATGACAAAATACGATTCAATAACGGAGCAGATAACAATGTCAGTGATAGTTACATCAGGATATAATTAAATCCAAAATACTACAGATTAAATAACACTTGTGACAGATTTCAGTACTCTAAAGTACAGGATTAAATGCAGTAAAATAGGGGGCAGATAAGAGCAAGTAAAGTGCATTAAGGAAGAGTGATAAGTGTCCAGAGGAGTTCTACAGGTGCTGTCTGAAGAGGTGAGTCTTGAAGAGGCACTGGAAGGTGGTCAGGGACTGGGCAGTCCTGACATCTGTAGGAAGGTCATTCCACCACTGCGGGGCGAGGGTGGAGAAGGAGCAGGCTCTGGAGGCAGGGGAGTGTAGAGGAGGTACAGCCAGTCTTCTAGTGCAGGAGGAGCGGAGAGGTCGAGTGGGGGTGTAATAAATACAAACTTATTGGCTTTGCAAAAATGTATTCTGTACAATAATAGACATTATAGAAATGACAGCTGTCCAAACTCTTAGGTACAAACTACAAATAAAAGCATGAGGTAAACCGGTAACTCATTTTAATGCACGTGCTGGGCCTGGAGAGGAGTGTAGTCATGTGCTGAGGGAGGCTGCGGGTGAATTTCTCAAAGTGAAGATACAGGTGCTTTGGCAAAGCAGACAGCACCGATTAGGCAAAGCTCCAGCCTTCATTGTTTATTTTTCATAATCTTAGCACCTCTGTTGCTTGCCTGAAAAATTAGCTTGTTAATTGATGTAGAGAAGATATGTTTTTGGAGTCACATCTGACCTTTGTAAGAATGTATATTCCAAGTAACTTTTGTAACTTTTTCTTTTGAAGATGCACGTACTGTACTGCAGAACCACAGCAGAAATAAGTAGGAATAAAACTATACATTTTGTGTAGCAATTTACAGGTCATGATACTGTATGAAAGGACTTGAGGATGTTTCAAGGGGTCCCCCAGAAATAAACCAGGGAATGTGTTATTTTCCTTGTATGCTTATGACACGCTGAAACCTATTAGCTTCAGCATGTAACACGTTCTCGGGTTATGCATGGTGTAATAGAGCTATTTCAGTGGAAGCATGACAGATTACAAGCAGAGGAAAAATCGCTGGAAACACACACAATAAATACCAGATATGGATACATTTTTAATTCAACCATCAGCATCAAAACAACAAAACCCACAGAATGATGATACAAAACTTCCTTCAAGTTCAACCGTAAGGGCTGAAGAACAGCGAGGAGGTGGTGTTGTGAGTAAAAAACATAAAGCCGCTATTAACCCTGCAAAATTAAGGAAATACAGAGACAGCTCCTTGAATTTCAATGTGTTATTTGTACTGGAAGTGGAGATATATGTCAACCGCAGTGTGTAATTTGTGTACTGGTCAACGAATGTTTGAAGCCCTCCAAATTACAGAGACATTTAATTACCAAGCATGAAATATATAAAAACAAGAAACATTCATTTTTTGAGCGAAAGGCTAAGGAACTGCTTGGTACTAAAGCCGTAATTTTCGCAGTGCATTGAACATTGACTTTAAAGTACTCAAACCGCAGCTGGCAGCACGTCTGGTCTACTTAACAAATGTAATACTTACTTTCCTGAACTCACGACGGAACAAGCCGCTACACACCTGTGGGCTACAAACCCCATTAGTGAGAATATTGAAGCTAAACTGCCACCCTCTGTCCCATCAAAGCTGGTAGAAGAGCTCAGTGACATTTCATCAGACAGCTCCCTCAGAACCAAGTTCAGTGAAATGCCACTGGAGACATTGTGGTGTGAGTGCTCTGATGAATACAGCACTGCTTCTTCTGCAGCACTGAAAGTGTTGGTTCCATTCAGTTCAACCTACTTATGTGAAACCAGATTTTCAGCCATGACATCGATGAAAACAAAGTACCGAGCCAGGATGAACATTGACCATGACATGACATGTGTGTGCTTGTGAAGATACCTCCATGTCTTGACAGAATTGTTGCTCAGCTCCAGCAACAAGTTTTATGGGAGTCTTATTTCCATCCCTGACGTGTGTGTAATATATATATATATATATATATATATATATATATATATATATATATATATATATATATATATATATATATATATATATATATATATAATGTATGTGGTGGGTTGTGGAATTTGTATAGCGGCGGGGGCCCTCAGAAGCAAAAAGGCTGAGAACCCCTGCTGTGTGCTATGCATCACTGTTATGGTGCTCCGGGGGATTTAAAACAAATGAAAGAAAAACAACAACAAGTGTGATTTTGTATAGGAGAAAATAATCATAACCATTAGTAAACTCATCTCCCAAATATGAAATAATGCACAATTTAGCATAATATTGCCAAATAATAGGTGGTAACATTTATTCCAGAATAATCATTTTAAAGTAAGCCTACACTGATCACTGCCAATGCAACTCAATAATCATATTCTAATACGTAGTCACTGGGGTTCCCTTATAAAAGTTTACCACAGTCATTTTGCAGTTTTTCCGTGGTTATAGTATTAATTTATCATAGTTTTCCATGGCTGGCCATGCATTTTTAGTATGCTTTACCAAACCTCTCTAAGCTTTACAATAATTAGCTATGCTTACTGTGATTTATTTCACTTTGCTATGCTTTTACTATGGACAACATGTATAAGGGCTTTCCAAGCAGAAATTGCTTGCAGACTGCAATAGTTATTCCACCAAATTAATTTAACCTGTTATCTCATCTATACTTAAACCCAGGCCTCCAGAGGTGAAATGTTTGTCGTATTTCACTGCAGTTTGTACTTCAATAGCTTTTCATTTCAAATTGGCTTTTGAAGAAAAACAAAACCCAAGGATTGAGATCTTGCCCTCTAGTTGATCTGAACCGTGGTCTTAAGAGACAAAAGACTCAGTTCTTCAGACATTCTCATCTCGCTCATCTCTTTAGCACCTGCCACATACAAATCAAGTGGCAATCTCGTCATATGACAGTACCAATTTAACAAGTGACTGAGCATTGAAATCCAGCAGAGAATATCACTTCAGTTTACACATTTATCCCTGCCCTCATTGAATCAGGGTTGGCTGGCAAGGTCATTAAGGTCATATTATTTATTTTGTTTGGCTTTTATAGACGATTGCAAATGGTATACTTGCTGCAGAGGCATTGCCAGCAAGCCACACATATAAATCATAAGCAATCTATCCTTCATACCCCCGGAAAAACTGATTCAGCTGATGGCCTGTCAAAAGCTGTCATTTAAATTAGCGAAAGTGTAAACGTTTTTAATCCAGGCTTGTTTAAGACATTGATGTTCTGTTTCACTTTAATTTAATTATAGTTCTTGTCAGGCCTGAGAAAAGAGTCATGACGCCTCAATTAAAACACGTTCACATATTTTCTTTTCCATGTGCTGGCACAGCCCTGTATGCAGCCCTGTCTCGATAAAGGCTGATCCTAGGGTGTCTGCAGGTCTAAGAGCACTCTCTACAAAGTGCACTGAGTGGATACAGAGCTGTGTAGCCAGCTCCGTTGAGAGAGCTCCTGGAGAGTCCAGGGCATGGGAGAGTCAGGTCACCCCGGCCCTGACAAAGCTGTCAAATAATCCTGGAGAGTTCAACACATGAAGAGGGAAGACAGGGTTAATAAAAGAAGCTCATCTAAACAGGAAGCAGAGCACCACGACTCCTCAGTAATTTTTTGAAGCTGCCAGGCATTCATCGTGTTCCTATAAAAAAGGTGTCAAATCTGTATCTTGCAATTAAAAACAGCTGCCTATCCGTGTTGCACTTTGCTGAGTTAATCCAAGCTCAGGAGAGCTCTTGAAAAACCTGTAAACAGAATTGCAGGATTTCACATCATTGTTATTGGTTACAAACATATTCACATCATCAGCATAGGCTGATACTTTTACTGGCACAGCATTGGGAACTGTGCGTACTGTAAGGCCTGTAAGATGGAGCAGTGGCTCAATGGACAATGTGTTTAGTATGCCTGATAAGGAGCACCCCTGTCGAATACCTCTCTGAACTGGAAAAGGCCGACTCAGCCTCCTCCGGTTTGTAGAAAAGCATGGTGCAAAAACGCACTGCAGCTCTGCACACCTACGGTTTGTAGAAAAGCATAGTGCAGAAACGCACTGCAGCTCTGCACACCTTCTCTGGTTGTATAGCTGCTCCCTGCTGGCCAGTTTCAAGCAGTAGATCTGCTTCTGGTGTTTTGCTTTCTTTTCTAGGTTGAAAAATAACTCAATAGCAGCATCAATGTCTTGGCGCTCAGTGAATCTGAACCTCAACAGCGCTCCCTTTACCTTTTCCTCCAGCAGGCACCCCAGGGTCTGCTTCTTCTCTTTCAGCTGCTGTAGCTTTCGAACCTCAGGATTGCCACTGATGTTCAAATACAATATCTCTCCAAAGAACTGACCGCCTGACATTCTGGGTGTTTAGTGAAATTAGCATCTTGTAAGAGATTTGTATTGAAATGCCAGTATGACTTTGCATGAGTAGTGTGTATGAAATAAGGGTGGTCAGATAAGTCATTAGGGTGCTGTTAATGAACTTATTCATACTATTCTAGTGAGTATAGAAGCGGTCCAGTCTGCCACTGGATATGTGGTTAACATTATATTTTATCCAGGTGTATTGTTTCTGTTTGGGGTGCAATTCCTCCAGAAGTAGCCTAGATCACTGCAGGTCATGTGATTGAAATAATTGTGGAGCGAGTGGCTTCGGTCATGTGATTGAAATAATTGTGAAGCGAGTTGCTTCCGGTCGACAGAAGTGCAGTTGCGATTGCGATTTGTTAATATTTTTTTAAGTGGCAACTAGTCGACATATTTGACTGTTTTTACCTCAACTCTTCTACTTTATTAAATTAGTAGTCATTCTACCCCTAGTATGATCCTGGACTAACAACAATGACTTTGTTTTAGCTTGGTATTCTAAAACTGCAAAACCTGTGCCTAAGAAAACAATTGAATGAAGAAAGCTTACCCTAGATATTGCTTTGTGCACTTCTTGAGCGGCTCCTCCAAGAGTAAACCTAAAACATTACTGACTTACACTAATAAGTATCTGTGCCATCCCTGAACCATCTCAATTTCAATAATGCATCTTTTGTGTGAGGTTAGCAGAACTGGAAGCGGTATTATAAATGGTGTCTAACAAGAGCATTATATATTCACACTCCACGGAAACCGCCCTCCTTCTGGCAACTGACTGTCTCCTCTCTGCTTGGCTGCCTCCCTCTCCTCTATTCTAATTCTCCTTGACCTCTCTTCTGCCTTTGACGCTGTCGATCATGCTATTCTCCTCTCTCTCTGAGCTGGGGATCTCAGGCACTGCTCTTGTCTGGTTTTCCTCCTATCTCTCTAACCGTTCCTTCCAGGTTTCCTGGAGTGGCTCTCTCTCTTCTCCTCGCCCCCTCACTACAGGTGTACCCCAAGGGTGTGTCCTGGGGCCTCTCCTCTTGTCACTCTACACCCATTCGCTTGGTACTTTTATCTCCTCCACCTCTGTGCAGATCTTCCTCTCCTTTCCATCCTTTGACTCCCACATCTCCTGTATCTCACTCTCCTCTCAGCTATATCAACTTGGACTCAATCGCATCACATCAAACAACCTCTAAATCTGATCTCTACTTTCCTTCTGCTTCATCTCCCTCCTCTGACCTGTCCATCTCGGTCTCCCTTGACTCTATCACTCTCCCTCTCCTTCTCTCATCTCCTCCCCATCACGCACTTCTTTTTTAGCAACATCTACTGAATCCATCAATTTCTCACAACTTATTCTACTCAACTCTTCCAAGCTCTTGTGCCTCTTTTCCACTGTACAACCGAGCCGTGCCAGGGACGTACCGAGCCCTCACGGTGCAGTTAAGGAGATCCTTGGTTGTTTTTCCACTGCAGAGCCGAGCCGTGCTACTGACATCACACGCAATGAAAGACAGTTGTTATTAATTATTGTTATTAATTAACTCAGTTTGCCAAAAGATGGGCAAACAACTGGTGTTCAAAAATTAATAGACCAGCGGTACAGTTGTATCTTGTATCGCTATATTTTGTAAACATATTTAGGAATGTCTTTATAATCCACACATTTTACTGATTATATCGACTTACTAAAGGTCAGTTAGTTCTGTTGAAGGGGAAAAAAGAAGGTTTCAAAAATATGACTTGCCAAAGATAAACCGTTTAAGGACAGTTGTTTTTTCTAGTTGTTTTTTTTTTGTTTGGGTGCTTAAAAAATAAAAGAAGCTGCATGAGTGCAGCGAGAGGTGTAGTTGTACGCATGGTACAGCTGACTATATTTTTATAAATAAGTTTAGAATTGTTTTATTTTCTTTTATTTTTTCTTCTTTATATGAATATAATAAAGGTCAAGGATGAGAAATTTGGTAAAATTTTGTGTTTTTGAGTTTGTGAGTTAAGTGTACCATACCCGCAGTTTATGTCCATTTGCTTCATATTGTCAGAAATTCAAGCATAAACCTTGTCATTTGTGACGCACGACTCCAGATCTTCCTGAACACTTCTATCTGCCCACAGAGAAACTAGAGCCTGCACTTCCTCAGCGTCCCAAGGCTGTACTTTTCTCTCATCACACTCGCTGCCTGCCATGTTTGTTGTTTTTCTTTCTGGAGAAACAACAATTGACTGATGCAACGTAATGACGAAAATCCTTAACCCTCCCTCTGGCTCAGCTCGACTTGCAGCCGGATTCAGATGTTTTGTGAGGCCAGAATTTCACGCTTTGGTTCTCGCTTGGCTCGACAAATAATCAGTGGAGAACCACCCATACCCATACCGTACCGAGCCCTCATGGGTCGGATGTGCCAGTGGAGAAGGGGTATAATGCTTATTATCTAGACCACATTTCACAGTGTACTGCCCTCAGTATGGCTGCCTCTTTTAAATGTGTACATTACTTACAATATCCATGTGTCTGTCCAATAGGATTAGTGCTGGTCTATATACGAGTACAACAAAGTCTTGATCAGCTATACATCATTTACTGAGGCTGTAAGAGGTTCTTTACCTTCAGTTTCCACATCTCACCTCAAGAAAACTTTGTGTAAACTAGTGTATTTTATTTACATATTCATCTAATTATTATTTATTAAAAGTATAATTTATAAATTCCATCATCTGTGATTTGTGGACTCAGGTCCATGATAGACATACCAGCCATGTTTTACCTAAAGACTGCCTGTATATTTATTTGTATTTAGAAATAATTTACTAAGACCCAGTAATGAAATTCCTGCCCCCGCATTTGTATTAACAAGACTGTACTAAAAGGAATCTTTGAATAAGATGATATAAGCTTGGTTAAATTCAGACAGCATGGCAATGGCTTCCTATCATCCACTAAACCAGGGCTTCTCAAACTCGGTCCTGGGGACCCCCTGTGCCTGCTGGTTTTCATTCAAACCGAGCTCTCAATTACTTAACTAGACCCTTAATTGTACTCATAATTTGTTTAATTAGACTTTTTACTCATTTTCAGCTCTTGAACAGTTGCATTTCAAATTAGCTATAACATTTGATAAGTAACTTGAACTGCAACTGTTTAGAGGAGGCTGTGTGGTCCAGTGGTTAAAGAAACTGGCTTGTAACTAGGAGGTCCCCAGTTCAAATCCCACCTCAGCCACTGACTCATTGTGTGACCCTGAGCAAGTCACTTAACCTCCTTGTGCTCCGTCTTTCGGGTGAGTCGTAGTTGTAAGTGACTCTGCAGCTGATGCATAGTTCACACACCCTAGTCTCTGTAAGTCGCCTTGGATAAAGGCGTCTGCTAAATAAACAAATAATAAAAATGTCTAATTAAGAAAATTATTAGTTCAATTAAGGGTATAGTTAAGTAATTGAGATCTCGGTTGGAATGAAAACCAGCAAACACAAGGGGGTCCCCAGGACCGAGTTTGAGAAGCCCTGCACTAAACCCACAAGGTTAATCTCTTACTGTTTGCATTATAACAGCCTCACTGAAACAACAAAGAAAAGAATCCCTTCACCCCCCATCCTGATGAGCAGACAGTATAGCTAATAGTCCTCTGTCCCCTGCATATCTTTCATTACTCTTCCAGAGGTCTGTGACTATCTGCTGGGCTACCTCTGGAGATACAGGCTGCAGCGGGGCTCTGTGGGGACTTGTTCCTGCAGCCAATAATCCCCTTCTCCCACTCTCCTGCATTTATAAATCATGAGACACTTTGAAATGCTGTGGAGAAACCTGCGAACAACCCGGTTAGTCCACTTTTCTAATCTTTCTATCTTCCTTATCTAGTTGACAAGCAGCAGTAGGCCTTTTTACTGTTCCCCTATATCATTTCACACACAGGTAATCTGCTAGCCTGGCCACCACTTTTAGAAAAGGGTTGAGTCAGCCATTCCACCCTCAAATGGGTATGCCAGTGCCTTTAGTGTGCATATCAGGGGAGTGCAGGACACTCCCTCCCCCTGATGCCTACACAGAGACCTGTGCTAAAGTTACAGAAACATGTCCAAATGGCTGCTACTGCTGAAGCTTGTTTTCTGAATCTGTTTGGAATTCCTGTGCACACAACCCAGGCTCTAATGTTAGTCTATGGAGTAGTGCTAGTCTAGGCAGGGTATTGACAGAGAATTCTTAGATGTCTCTGAGAGCTTGTGTAAACCTACTAGTTTTTTTTTCTTTCTGGAAGGTAATTAGAAAAAGCTATACACGATGAATGATTATTCGTCCGTGTTTTCAACTTTTGTTATACGCTAGGGCACTTTGAATGTGTTCTAATTGTTAAGCAGTTTCATGTGAAAATGTAATAAAAATGAATAGGCTTGTAATTATGTTACTATTGTGTTATCTAAATTAAATAGGTAAATTATTCTCAAAGGGGTGTTGTTTTCACTATCACTTCAAGCAATGATCTGTACCTGTTACATTTCATTAGATTGTAATTGTATGTATTAAGAGATGTTTATTTTTGAAACTCAGAGAGGCTTGGGACTGGATGACTGACAGAGCCTTGCTTTATTTTACCAGGACTCTTTAATTTCTGTACATTCTACAAAGATTGTGACCATTTTGTGAGCTGGCTTTATTTTTGTTGTATTGTTATAGATACTGATTCATTTGCTATGTGTATGTAATCCCTAACATGTATTCTATAGTCCTCCACCCCCTCTGTATATCTCAGGCCTGTAAAGGTACACAGTGGGTCTTAGTGCTACAGCAGAGCCTTCACTGCAAACGAGAGGGCATGTCCACAAACAAATGAACACTTCTGCAAGATAATCATTGTCTAACTTTTCAAAGCATCATAGAATTAACTTGTGAAAAGGTGAAACAAAGAGCCTGGTTTCTGGTCAGATTGGTTGGCAAAATCAACATGACGTTGTTTTAGTTTTTAATGAGGTTCCCTGTAGGTTTGAATATCATTTGAAAATCAGTGTTTAACAGTAACATGGCGAAGACTGGGAGTAAACGGCCGACCCACACACACTGCAAACATGGGTCCTGACCAATATTTAAAAGAGCCTGCATTTGTGGTTATAGAGCTTTTAACCTCCTCTCATCTCACTGACAGGGGGCAGAACCCACAGCTGCCAGTCCATGACTGCTGACTGCCAATCAGCGTTTCCCAGATCCGAGATGCTGCCACCTGTTTTGTCGTAATAGTCTGAAAATTGGATCGCTTTTTTTAGAAAGCTCTCGGGCAACTTACAGGCAAGCCCGCCGGCACCCGGCCAGACTACAGGGGTCACTGGTGTGCGGTGGGGCGAGGACACCCTGGCCGACCTAACCCTCCCTCCCCCCGGGCGGCGCTCGGCCAATTGAGCGCCGCCCCCTGGAAGCTCCCGTAGAAAGCTAGTGATTTATTACAACTTTCTATTGAGTGTTTAATATCTATGGATTTTACATGAACTACCAAAACACAACTACAAAAAACAGTTATGTAGTAGCTCTAAAAAAAAAACTCAAACAAATATGAAAGCAGTTGGTTTTTGTGGCATTAGTTCCTTCTGTAGATGTGTTTGATTTGAAAAGAATTGCGCTTGTGCTTTAAATGTCAATCCAGTCACAGCCTCCAATCTGTTATTAAGCCGTATTATGGGCACGGTTCAGCGCCTATCTGCCATTTTAGGAGAGCTCCAGTTGGAGAGTCAGTGAGAAGGGTAATATCATTAGTGGATTTTCGGAAAGGTTACACCATTAGGGAAATGTCTACTATGTCTACTAAAGGTCTGCTATTAACTCAAAGGCTATGGGAGAGAGGCACTATAATATGCCTGAGAGAGTTCCCGGAGTGGTTGTTTTAATGTACTGTAGTTTACTTTCTAGACAGAGGAAAAAGATTTGTAGGATTCTAACAACATGTTTGTGGCTCATTTGTAAGGTTGGGTAGCACAGTTCTCTCAGGTTTAAATAGGAAAGGGAGACATCTGATCACAAAGAACATTATTTAAACACATAAATGTAGCGCTGTGAGGTCCTCACCAGCTTAACTAGTAAAAGCACTGCAGCTCGGAGTGTGGGGTGAGTCATGTGAATGTAGTTCAGAGATCCCTAGCGGTAAGGCTCCTTCAGTCCGCTGACGGTGAAATTGTCCCCACCCCTGCATTGACTTCTTTCCTGTCAATAACCAACTTCCCTTATTGACTGCCATGCTTTCAGCCAGGAACGTGCTATGGTCCAGAAGACACTGCTGAGGTGAAATGACCCGGGGAGTACAAATAAAAAGCAGATAATAGGGCATAGAACATGAGAGCTTCCTTTAACCGAAAGTAGTACCAGATATGATGTCAGAATGAAAACACATGTGAGCTATAACAGTTTAGATATGTACAGTAGCTAATGGAAATGCAAATCAGGAACGAGTTATGGAATTATCTAGTTAGAATCACTTTAACAAACCAGGAAATATTTACCACTTAAGATATCTCCAGATCTGCACTTCTTACCTATCCTCTCATATTTTTTCTTTATCCTTTTGTAATTTGTGACCTACTAGTTCCATTCCCACCTTTGTCTTATTTATTCCAGCACCTTTACTCAATTTCTTAGATCGCTAGTTAAATCATTCTCACATAATATTATTTCAGCCACGTCATTAATTGAAACAACATCTTAGATATAGTACTCCCATTTACATTTCATAACATGTACCTTTTACATTCCCCAAGTATACTCTTTTGTATTCTTTAGTTTAATACAAAGTTGATTCTGGGGTGATGAGTGTTGGATGTTGTTCATTCAGGCCTTTGTTTTAATAATGCTCTTCTTCACACAGAAATGACCATTCCGGTAGGCCAATTCAGTCCATCAATTAATAACTTAGCCTTTCTTCAGTGGTGATCCAGGTAAATATAGTTCAGTTTTACATCCTTTCATCAAGTTCTGTTCTATTTATCACCCTCTGTTAGAATTAAGATTGCTTGTGCAATTAAAAAGGTGTTTAACCCTTTAACTACTCTTATGGTCCTACAGTGTTTGACTTCATTGTGCTATATACAATCAATATAAATGATTTTCCATTATTTATCCCCATATGTAAACTACGTGTGACAAACTGACACTAGAGATAGAGACAGACAGCCTTTATAGACCCCCAGATCATGATATTCCCAATAACTTGAACTGGAAATTGTTAGCAAGTTCCATTACAGCTGGACACCCAGTGAGGTGAACTTGATTTCTATAAAAAAAAATGCTGAGAAAAATCTAGTTCCAGAGAACGATGGAATAGAATGTGTGTGGGGGGCAACTTTGGCAGCTTGGGGCTTTATTTAACTGAATTTGACAGCTCAGCTGAATCTTTAAAACGTCTTCATCCTCCACAGCACCAAAGAGCTAAAGAGCGCCTCTTGAATGGTGCCTCGCCGTAGGGCTGCAAGGCTACAGCGGATAATATGCAAGGGAACAGTAATGTGATAATTAGCGATAACAAATGCGTACATCTTTTAATTGAAAACAGTGTACCTCAAGGAATAGTGTCAGCATCAGTAAAGGTTTCCAGAGTTATCAGTGTGCTTAGTAGCCATCAAAGTGACAGATCATGTCATGCAGAATTAAAGCAAACCAAGTAACTGTGTAAGAGATGTCGCAGGGAATGGGAGTCCAGATGAAAAGCAGTGCTGTAAAGGATAGGAAAACTGGCTCTTTCTCATTAACATAGCCCCATTATTAACATAGTGGGAATTAGTACTGTAGATAATTCTGTCAGTACTGGAAAATAATATATTTTATGGAAAGAGCTGCACATTCTATCTTTGTTCATAAATGTCAACAATTTAAAGAACTATAAAAAGCATGAAGCGAACCTGCTCCTTCCTGTTACCTATAGGTCTGCTGCACTGTCATGCCTGAAGCCTGTTTTACCATTAACCTGAATAAAAAGTCATCGCTTGAACACACACGTCCATGCAACAACTTTGCCCTACAGTAAGTGATACCGAAGTTTATCACAAGATACAGTTAACAAATAATGGAACACAGCATCAGATCGGTTTGCAGCTGTACAACTTAATGTCCTCTCAGTCTCCAGACTGGGTGACCTTTAGCCAGCTGCCAGAATTGACATGCATTGGGTTTCTTTTGGTTTTATGTAACTTAATTTCATTATCGGAAAATAAATTAGGGATATATATACAGTGGTAGGAATTAATTTTGTGTAATTCCTTGATTATTGGCACTAAGAGAATTGTGATGTTTCCATTATTGGGTAATATCCCTTTAAAAGCAAACTGTGATTTCCCTCAGGATGGAGAGGGATTCTTTCATGGAGAACATTTTAAAGTTCAGGCTCCAGCATTGGAAGTAAGTTTGAACTGTGTATTTATTTCTTGTTTTTTGTTATTACTGTTCTCTTTTTGATTAGTTTTTTTTGTGTAGTTTGCCAATTTTGTTTTAGTGGTTCAAGAGGAGCAACGATTGGATTTCTACAAACTCCAGTACCCTGGGAATGATTACAGGATCCAACATCTTTTGGGATTTTTTTTTTTCAGTGGGATTTTTGGACTTTTTTTATCTAACACTTTTTTTCCTGTTTTTCTAGTCTTTTCTATTCTAGATTTGTATTAGAGTGCCACCCTCAAACCCACTCATTGAGGGTGCATTCTAATACTGAACTTTATTCATTAGGAATAAAGCAGCTAGATATTTGAAGTTGATGTCGCTAAATTGTAGAAGGCAACTGCATTGGTTACTTTCTAAGTGCAAAATGGTAAAGTCTTTTGCCAAGTTACATTGCCTGTATGTTACAGGTTAATATAGATACATACAGTTTACAATGAAGTCTTACACTTACCTGCCAAGTGCCTTTGAGATGGTCTCAATCAACATTTAGTTATAGTGCCCCTATCCCTTATGGAACAAACATATATATTTTTAATATATGGCAGAAAAGTATGATCCTTATATTTTTCATATATAGAAATTGGTTACCCTTTTTTATATTTAAAATGTATGGGATAAAAATATATTTTAGTCTGTAATCCATATATTTTCAACATATAAAATAAATATATGGATTACAGACTAAAATATATTTTAAATATATCCCATATATTTTAAATATGAAAAATATAAGATCAGTATATCAGTATATTGTTCAGGGGATCAGTATATATACTGTATATATATATATATATTGTATATAGATAGATAGATAGATAGATAGATAGATAGATAGATAGATAGATAGATAGATAGAGAGAGAGAGAGATAGCATTGTACAGATGATGTTTACAAAAACAATGTTATTTTGATTCTTTCACCCTTGAATGTATAGACATTATCTTTCAGGCACCCTTCAACACCCGCACAACTCAACACCCGCTAATTATTTGAACAATGTCGCATGTATAATGCTAGAGATCTCGCTAAGAAGACGCAACAAATATTTAAATTAATATATTGCGGCTGTCTTCATTAACATATCTTCTCTCAGTACATACGACAAAATATTTAAGTGTTGCAACGAAAATGCAAATTGCGGTATGTTTACACTGTGACTGGTCCATCTTAGTAAACCTACCCCTAGCCCATCACCCTCTGCAACCCCTACTAATTTACCCTCCTTCTCCTCCTTCTCGCCCCTCTTGGACTCCAATCTTTGCTCCCTGCTCCAGGGTCACAAACCCACCACGTGTGCTCTGGACCCCCTCCTCACTCACCTTTTCCATGCTGCTGCCCCTGCTCTACTCCCTTTCATTTCCTCTCTTCTCAACACCTCTACTCTCTGTCTGTTTCCCCTCTCCTTTCAAACACCCCATCTTATAAAAACCCTCCCTTGATCCCTCATCCCTCCAGCCATACAAGACAAGACCAGCTAAAACAAATGGCTTACACTTTTCCACAGAAGCTCAGGCCTGTGGTACTGAAAGAAAGTTATTTAAAAGCAGCTGTGAGAGAGAAGGGATTTCATTGCATTCTGTCAGTATCTCAGACAGCTGTTTACATGTCCTTCTCAGGAAGTGTCAGTGGTTCGGTTTGGTTTCTAATAGGTCCCACAGGGAGAGGCTGCTTATTCCAATCACAGTGTTGTGCTCCTTCTCACTTGTATCCCAAATGAGCCCATTAGGTATACATTGAAGTCTGAATTCATTATAATCAGTCTGTCTGTCGACCTACCTGTCTGTCCCTGACATTCCTAACACAGTATCACTGTGTAGCAATTCACTTGCTCCATAAAGTGGGTGTAAGTTTCACCCACCTGTCCCTTTTACTAGGGTCAGTAGCCTGGCCAGGTTAAAACTCAATTTCCCATAGTTCATTACTATCAACCTCTGTTCATTCTCTCTCCCCATTGGTTCATTCAGGTATCCTCTCCTCCAATCTCAGAGCTCCTTGGAAGCCAAAACCTGTTTAAAGCTGGCTGGCTAGGCCAGGAGAGGACTCCTTTTTCTCTTTAGGAATCCATTTTTCAAACAGCCCATTACTTAATTACAGTGTAACTTTAACTTTATTTTAGATAAATACAGGCTCATCCACTTACTCTTTTGTTAATCTTGTACTTTGTCTAAACCTTTCTTTTTTGTTTACACTGTTACTTGTTTAAGTTTAGTGGCTGGACAAGCTCTGTTTAGGGTTTGTTTGTGTTAGCGTGTTCAGTCTCCATTTTGTTCCTGATTCTCCTGATAGTTTCTAAACAGCTGTTCACCAGTTCAACCTGGCACTACTCGACAGACTCACCATCTTCTACGATCGCTATTTTTTTTTCTTCAATCTTCATCCATCATCATCAGCACAGGACTCTATTCGGGACTTCCTTATTTCTTGGTGAGATTATTCCTTTTCTGTTTGCTGGTTTTTTTCTACTTTACTTTGATACTTTGGTTCCTGTAATTTTGGTTTTGTTCTTTTGTTACTTTGGATTACATGTGCATTGCTTCACTGGACTTGTTAGGCCTAAATTCCATTTATCATCCATTGCCATCAAGACTGTCTTTGTAATTGTTTTCCCTGTATACTTATTCATTCGCCTGTGTCTTTTTTGCCGGTCGGTGTGTTGGTTTTGTATTGGTGTGGTGTTTGTGTGTGTGTGGGTTTATTGGAGGCCCACCGGACATCGCATTTATTTTGCTTTCGTATTAGTTTGTTTGGATGTTTGTTTAGTTCTCTTTACTTTCTGACTCACCTGTATCGTCCACTAGATGTTCTCTGGAATAAGTTGTTGTCCTTCTATTTCATTTATTACATTATAGTTTACAACAATAAACCGTTTGTTCGTGAAATTGACACCTCTGACATCCCTGCTTTTGCTGTCTGTCACTCTTGCTGACTTGGTTAGTTATAGATATTGGGCCAGTAGTATCTCCTTAGGGAGGACAGTACAACTGCCTCTCAGTTGTGCAGAGTGATTGTTACAACTGCACATCAAAGAGATGCACAGAATTCAATTGGATGCAGTTGTTCTTCATTGACGACTGTTGACCTGGTTCATTATAATCTACTTCGCTTGGTTAAATGTATTCATATCTTTGGAGGAATTGTATAATTCATAACCCAAACTCCCTTAATTTAATGAGGCTAATTATCCTGTGTACAGCTATTTTTGTTATCAGTTCGTTTTCAGCAAACAGCTCACACAATCCGATGAAACATGTTTTCTAACTTCTTTTCACTAAAATTACATTACTGACTAGCCAAACAGAATGTTAAGTGTTGAACTGACTTAAACAATTCAGTTATTACATACTATCGCCTTGTAACTCACTTTCTTTCCTTTAAATAGTAATTACTGCCTTCTATATCCCCATACTTCACACATTTTTACATACATCTGAAGAACCCCCTATCCATTTTTCATGGAAATTGGTATTAACATTATTGAGACTGCCATTATGGGGATAAAGGTGGGTGTCAGTCTGTCCGTCCATCTTTATGTCACATCTTTCCATTGATCTGGAGATCTATCCAGTTGTTTTTTTCTATACTATTCTGTGCATAATGTTGCTCTGTCAAGGTCAAATATTTAAATTTGTGGTGGGGACAGGTTCCGTCACTGAATCCTGGAGCATGCGCTGAGCTGCAGGGGGAGTTCTGACGCTCTGCGGGAAGCAGGTCAACAGCCAGTTGGTTGCACAGGGAGGCTTGGCCAGGGTTAGGCTGACTGAGAATCCCTAATTGGCTAGGGGGGCGTGTCTCAGTGAGCACCTGACCTTTTAAAAAGGAACTCACCCCTTGTTCTTTGTCTAGCGGTAAACCACGGAGATGAGAAAGAATCAGTTTGAATCAACTATGGCTACGAAATCACACGGTGACACCTTGTAATTACATAAAAAAAGTAACTGTGCAACAAATAAATGAATCTGCGTGCCTGAGTGGCGTGGTCAAGCTTAACAATACATTATATATATATATATATATATATATATATATATATATATATATATATATATATATATATATATATATATATATATATATATTAGTTATAGTCAAAAGTTTACATACCCCAATGGAATGTTAACACATAAATTCTTTTGTTGCAAAAATTTGCTTTTGTGGATGAGGAAACAAAGTTACAAGAAATAGATGTCTACACTTTATTTATTTCAGCAATTTTTTTGCAAAACTCCAAAAATGCTAATTCAAAAGTTTTCATACCCTTTGAAGCTATGATATTAATGTCTACAAAGTGCTAGAAATTTCAATATGATAATGTAGAACCTAATTGTAGAAATGTCTAGAACATGCTGGATTGTAGGTGAACATTTTTAGAGATGTCTGGAAGAAAAGAAGGTCTGGAAGAAAGAAGGTTCTTTCACCAGCAAGAATTAGAAGAATTGTGAGGAAGGTTAATAACAATCTGAGATAGTCGACCAAAGATATTCAAAGTGAATTTGCTGCAAGTGGGACTGGGGTTTCCATTTCAACCATAGGTCGAGTATTGCATGGTGAAGGTCTCAATGGTCGCAGGCCAAGGAAAAAGCCACTCTTAGGAAAACGTCACAAAGACAATCGCTTAAAGTTTGCAAACAAAAATCATTTGAATGACGGATATGAGTTCTGGTCAAAGGTTTTGTGGAGTGATGAAACAAAAATCAAGCTATTTTGTCACGCTGATAGTTGTTACATTTGGAGAAAGTCTGGTGAGGCGTGCAAAGAAAAGAACATACCTACTGTCAAGCATGGAGGTGGTAATATTCTTCTATAGGGCTGTTTTTTCTCTAATGGCACAGGAAATTTAATTCCAATACATGGTAAATGGATTCCATAGCATAGCAAAAGATATTGGCCAATCATCTGAAACCCTCCGCTACAAAACTTGGTTTAAAGCGCAACTGGATGGTTTTTTACACTTGGCGATTCAACATTTACCTAACAGATAAATCTGAAAAACATTATCGCTCAGCAATTAAATCTGAAAAAATATTTATTTTGCCAGCTAAATCTTAAGCTAAATGAGTGCATTGATGTGTTTGATTTGCATTGTATTCCCTGCCTCCTCTATACAACAATGCCAAAAGAATTTACACATTTCAAAACTTTTAAGAATGTGTTTGCTAACATTTAGAACTTTTTTTGGTTAAATCTATTCTTTTAAAGTATGAAACAGACAGAAACATCTCCCCACGTCATCACCACAGGTCTCTGTACCCAAGTGAAATATCAAGCACATGAGCACAGAGGTTTGGAGTTTTCTTACAATTGTAATCCTGAATCCTTAAACAGAAAAATCTAGCAACTAACTGTTAGTTTCTCCTGTCTTTTAAAAGTGGAGGAAATTTATGTTGAACGTGCTTAAGGGACTACTTTAAAATACTGACTTAGTTGATTGCATTTTTATAAAATTAACTGGTATTTCTCTTTCAAAAAATAAATGTAAGTAGTAGCAGGCTTGAGTAAAATGCTTAATGAAATAGTTCCATGAATTTTACCCATTCTGCACCACATTGGTCTCAAAGGTCCAGTTTTTAAAGAAACACAGGTTATAGCAACCGTGTTTTTATTTAAAAATATCTGGTACTACCCTGGTAAGGTCTCAGTTTGCTTGTCTTGCCTTCAAAGAAGTATGTTACTGCTTCACTTCCATTTCACCTCAGCAGTGTCTTCTGGGTCAAAGCATATTACTGGTTGATGGCATGCCAGTCAATAGCGGAAACAGCTGATTGGTTACTGACAGGACAGAAGCCATTGAAGGGGTGGGGACAATTTTATCCTACAGATGAAATTACGTAGGAAAAGCAAGACAGTCTAAAAACAAGACTTGCAAACAAGGATTTCTTTAACCCAGAGAAGTACCTGATATCATGTTTTAAAATGAAAATACACTTTGCTAAAAATGTGTTTCTTTCAAAATAATGGATGTGCATGGCAGAAAATAAATGATGTAACTATTTTGTTAGCTACAATTACTTTAATAGCTCTTCTCAAGAACTATGTTTGATTTTGTACAACATCTACTGTATTGCATAGAGCACACTAATACCCCAGCCCATTGCTGTATTGTATAGAGCAAACTAATACTCCAGCCCATTTCTGTATTGTATAGAGCGCATTAATACCCCAGCCTATTTCTGTATTATATAGAGCGCATTAATATACCAGCCCAGTTCTGTATGTATAGAGCACGCTAATACCTCAGCCCATTTCTTTACTGTATAGAGCACACTAATACCCCAGCTCATTTTTGAAGAACGTCCGCAGTTGTAACACAAATGAGTATGAGACCCTCTCTCTGCTGTCAAAGTAGTGAACTCTTAATATTTAAAAAATAATACAAAATAATAAAAATAGCTGCTGGAGTTCCCAGTGGCTCATCCAGTACAGGACACCCTTACAAAATGTTTTCCATCCTATCCATATACAAACTGCTAAATAGTTTAACCCGACTTCAGTTACTTGGGGAATAATAATGGCCACTGAAGGGAAATTGTCACCAAAATACAATTGAATCCCAAAACTAAATTATTTTGTCAGAGTGAGTCCACTCTTTTTTGTAGTGTCACTTACATTTACAGTTCACAGCAGATTTTCTCCACGCAAAACACCAGCCACTGCTGGTCAATTGGAATCCTGCATGGCTGCCCTTTTTGCTCCAGGGTCAAGACGTACCCTTTATATTCTGGTTCAGACAGTGCAGCGCAGCAAATTTAGTACAATAAACTGTCTTAAACAAAACACTGATAATATGAGTGTTGAACAAACATCCTCAATGTTGACTCCAGCTCTCTTTTATTTATTACATGATGCTGTCTCTACAGTATGTTGGAGCCAAAACACTGTCAGTTTGATATCCTCCTGTACTCACCAAAACACTGTCAGTTTGATATCCTCCTGTACTCATCAAAACACTGTCAGTTTGATATCCTCCTGTACACACCAAAACACTGTCAGTTTGATATCCTCCTGTACTCATCAAAACACTGTCAGTTTGATATCCTCCTGTACTCACCAAAACACTGTCAGTTTGATATCCTCCTGTACTCATCAAAACACTGTCAGTTTGATATCCTCCTGTACTCATCAAAACACTGTCAGTTTGATATCCTCCTGTACTCACCAAAACACTGTCAGTTTGATATCCTCCTGTACTCACCAAAACACTGTCAGTTTGATATCCTCCTGTACGCTCCAAAACACTGTCAGTTTGATATCCTCCTGTACTCATCAAAACACTGTCAGTTTGATATCCTCCTGTACACACCAAAACACTGTCAGTTTGATATCCTCCTGTACTCATCAAAACACTGTCAGTTTGATATCCTCCTGTACTCATCAAAACACTGTCAGTTTGATATCCTCCTGTACTCATCAAAACACTGTCAGTTTGATATCCTCCTGTACTCATCAAAACACTGTCAGTTTGATATCCTCCTGTACTCACCAAAACACTGTCAGTTTGATAACAATACATGCAATGCGTTCTTTTTAAAGGAGATCATGCTGTAAACTTTGTAACTTTAAACACTGGATCATACATCATCACTTAGTATCAAGTCAGAATGCTGTGGTCTAGCCAAGCCTCAACATGGTGAGTGGGATTATGCACCAGAAGGCTGTGGTCTAGCCAAGCCTCAACATGCTGAGTGGGATTATGCACCAGAAGGCTGTGGTCTAGCCAAACCTCAACATGCTGAGTGGGATTATGCGCCAGAAGACTGTGGTCTAGCCAAACCTCAACATGCTGAGTGGGATTATGCACCAGAAGGCTGTGGTCTAGCCAAGCCTCAGCATGCTGAGTGGGATTGTGCACCCATCTGGATCTGCCTCCCCATACATGTTTTGCTAGACAGTGAACCTGCAGTGCTTATGGCAGTACTCTTTTCATGCGGGTCCCTGTGTGTCTAGAGAAACTCCAAGGACTCAATGCTAGTCCGGCATATGAGACCCACTACATGTGCTCTTAATCCTATTCCTACCAAACTATTAAAAGGTGTTTTTTTGTGTTATTAACACTCACATTTTATAAATTATAAATGGATCACTTTCCTTTGGTAAGGTTCCCTTAGCACTTAAACTAGCTGTTGTAAAGTCGTTGCTCAAGAAAAATAACCTGTACCTCAAAGTCCTTAATAATTATAGGCTAATCTACAATCTGCCATTTTAAGATAAGGTTCTAGAGAGAGTTGTTGCCAATCAATTACACAAATTTCTAGCTCTTCATATGTTGCACACAGCACCTAGACAGCCCTTGTTAGAGTAGTAAATGATCTGTTGATAAGCTCTGATTCGGGTTTTCCTCCAATTTTAATTCTCCTAGATCAAAGTGCTGCTTTTGATACTTTGATACTTGATAAGTTCAGTGGGATTGTCAGGAGGTGTCCTATCTTGGATCAGGTCTTATCTTTCCGAGGTTTCAGTTCGTCTCTGTCGGGAGGTGAAATCAGCATTGTCTGGAGTTGTCTGTGGTGATCCACAGTGCACTGTTTTAGGTCCTTTGTTATTTGTGTTATATATGTTACCTTTAAGTGACATTATCCGCAGACGGAGTGAACTTCCATTGTTACACTGATAATACTCAGCTATATTTGTCTTTAAAGCCAGGAAATACTCCTGCTGGTGTGTTACTAGCTGCTTGATTTGCTGACATCAATTGTATTGTATTTATGTATTTATTTATTTATTTATTTAATTTATATAGTGCTTTTTATACATAAATATCGCAAAGCACTGTACAGTACATAGCAGAAAAATAGAACAAACCACAATACACCACAACAAACCGCAATCAGACCATTTAAATACGAGATTTAAATACCAGTATACATATAATGATGATAATAAAAAGCAGCAATTTTATAGTTACATTAAAACTCACTAAGATAAGAAAGCCATTTCAAAAGTGCGTTTTAAGTCTTGATTTGAAAATTATAACAGTCCCAGCTTCCTGATTAACGAAGGCAGAGCATTCCATAATTTAGGTGCTCTACAAGAAACAGCCCTACCTCCCATGTTGCTTTTGTTGACCCTTTGATGTCTCAGAACTTTTTAATGTTGGATTCTGATAAAACAGAGGTTATGTTAATGGGCTTTCAGAACCAACTGAAAAAAGTTGGTTTACTTTAGTTAGACTTTAGCAGTCTCTCATCAGAACTAAAACTAGAAATTAGAAATGTGTGGGTCATCCATTACCCTGATCTATCATTCGAGACTCATATTAGGACAGTTACTAATGTATCCTTTTATCAATATAGCTAAACTTAGACATATTATTTCTGTATCTGATGCTGAAAGACTAATGCATGCCTTTGTTTCATCTAGAATTGATTATTTTAATGCACTTTTCTCTGCTTTCCTAAAACATGTGGTGTCTCGATTACAGCTCATTCATAACCAGAAAAAGTGAAAATATTAATCCTGTTTGGGCCTCTTTGCACTGGCTAACTGTGCAGTTTAGAATTAATTTTAAGATCTTGCTTATAAGACCATGATGGAGTAGCACATAGTTACAGGAAGTATTGACCCTGCATACTCCTACCCGCACTCGTAGATCACAGGATGCGGGGCTGCTGGTTGTTCCAGGGTGAATAAAAATAACACAGGAGGAAGGGCCTTTTCTTGTAAAGGTCCTACATTGTGAAATGCTCTGCCTTCTTCGGTCAGGGAAGCTGGGAAGTTGTTTATAAGTGTAGATTGAAAACACATTTTTACAAAATAGCTTTTCTATCTCAGTGTTCCTATTTTACGATCTAAACTGCATTTTCTGTTGTGCTTTTTATTATCATTTTATTAAATTGGCGTTTTAGACTCTTTTCTATTGCTACAACTAGCTTTTTTTTAAAACCCACAGTTTGTATCTCTTTTTTATATTTCTGTTTTCATCACATTTTGTATTAGATTTGTATTTTATTTGAATTGTTTAATTGTTCTTTTTGAGTGTGAAACGCTTTGGAATCCTTGTGATACAGAAATGTGAATTGCTGTTGTAAACAACAGATGGGAAAGATTTCACAGCCTACTGCATCAGCACTACAACTAGAACAATAAGAACATAAGAACATAAGAAAGTTACAGACAAGAGGTGGCCATTTGGCCCATCTTGCTCGTTTGGTTGTTAGTAGCTTAGTGATCCCAGAATCTCATCAAGCAGCTTCTTGAAGGATCCCAGGGTGTCAGCTTCAACAACATTACTGGGGAGTTGGTTCCAGACCCTCACAATTCTCTGTGTAAAAAAGTGCCTCCTATTTTCTGTTATGAATGCCCCTTATCTAATCTCTATTTGTGACCCCTGGTCCTTGTTTCTTTTTTCTTTTTTCAGGTTGAAAAAGTCCCCTGGGTTGAAATTGTCAATACTTTTTAGAATTTTGAATGCTTGAATCAGATCACCGCATAGTCTTCTTTGTTCAAGACTGAACAGATTCAATTATTTTAGCCTGTCTGCATACGACATGCCTTTTAAACCCGGGATAATGTTCAGGACTTCAATAAACAATGTTCAGGACTTCCCCAGAGTATAGAAAAATGTGGTGTTTACAAACCTTTAAGGACTAATACCATTTCATTCTTATTAGACATTATATTATGCCAAATTGTTTTTATTTTTTATCTTGCTTTTTTATTTTTATTTTTTTACTCTATTTCTCTATACAAATATATAAATACAATTTGCTATATAAATACAATTTGATTTGATTTGAATGCAATGTCCCCTGCTCCCGGGGGTGCCTCTGTGAATGTGATTGTCTGATTGAGTGTGTAATTGATTCTGATTGAGTGCCCTGGGTGAGAGGGAGTAGTGTGGTGCTGACTAGCCACACAGTCTGAGTGACAAGGACAGCCTCCAGCCTTCCTCAGCAGCACCCTGCAGCACCCTGCAGCCCCCTGGATGAGATTGGAGCTGACACCACAGCTTCATCGTCCCCGCTGTTGCTTGCCAGCTGGGCTACCGCGTTCTGTCCAGAGCTGCTTCCAGTTTGTAATGGACAGATTATATTCTGAATATAGTTTCACACATTCTCATTTCCTGCCTTTGTTGTTTTTAATAATAAAAGTTTCATTGATTTTACTGATCCGTTATTAATTAATCAAAAGTGGCACATAATAATGACAGTAAACTACAGATTCAGCTCCAGGTAGGATTGATGAAACGAAGAATTTACAGAAGAAACTTAAAGAAACTAAGATTTAGCTCACTGCTTTAAAAGATGACCTATGTTATTACCCTCTTCCATATCGGTGGTATTTCTGTCCCTCAAAATAAGGTCTCCATTTCCCCACACTTTACTCGTTAAACACACTTTCTTAAATGTTTACTCCAGCAAACACCTAACCAACCAAGGGTCACAATTTGTCATTATTTTAGGGGTCAGACAAATCCTGAAATTGATACAAAACCTAGGGCTCCAGCAAATCGAAATGTGTAAATGATGAAATGTTACCAAAACACAGTGATCTGGAACTCCATACAAATTCAGTTTTTGACTCTGCATTTTATTTGATCTATTTGTACAGAAATCTATCCAATTCCCATGTCAATGTGACACGTATATGTAGTTGTGTGTTGCTAATAGTTGCTAATAAGCATATGTCAGATTATATTTAACAATAAAACATTTTTTGAAAAAAGCTTTCATACCGGTTTCAAGCTCTGAATTTATATTATTTAAGGGCATTTTATTATCACAATTAACCAATGTAACAGACAGGCGATGAGTGATCATTTTGAAAAGTTTGTCACTGTATTTATGCATGGTATTTGTATAGTTTCACCAGGCTTTCCCCATAGTTATACTATGCATTTACCATACAGTAGCTTACCCTGGTTTACCATGTTTATTAGCCATACCTTGCTATTCTTTACAATGCTTACCTATGCTTTACCATGCTTTCACCTTGCTTTATTACACTTTGCTATGTTTTACTAAGTTAAACTTTTATAAGGGATGCACTATGAAATAATAATAAGACTAAAAGATTTGGAAGTGCTCCTATGTATGTGTTTTTTTAATGCTAAGGATTTGAATGGCCAGGTTACAATTGAGATTATGCCAAACAGTTTTGTGACGTCAATACAAGTTGAGACCAAGAAACTCATTTAACTTGGGCCCTGAGAACAGGACTTCTAGGGAAAGGAAAGGAGAAGGACAGGCTGACTTGCTTTGCATCCAAATCTATTTTAAATCGGTCTACTTAATTACACAACAAATTGCATTAGTAAGTGACTGCACAAGTTAAATTGATTACGGAACTATATTTCATTTATATTTAGTGGTGTTAATAAAGTCCTCTCAAATACAACATTTATTTTGATAAGTGGCATAATTACTATGCACATTTGTTTACTAATTGAATTTCTTGTGTAGTTTATTATATTAATCTAGTAGTGTATGAATGTTATTGAGTGGGCAGTAAAATATCCTCCACAGTTCTATTTTAGTGAGATGTAAGATGACTTTTGAATGCACTGTATGACCTTTAAACACTGTTTCTCCCACCCCCCCGTGCTCATTCCAGTTTTGTCACTTGGTTTCGTTCTTTTAACTAGTGGTTGTGTGGCGCAGTTTGTTTCCCGCTGTCTCTTGCGTTTCCTGGTAGTGGCTGCTTCATTGGAATCTGTACCTGTCATTGTATACTTTGATGGGTTTTAAAAAAAAAAAAAAAATCTTAGAGAGATTATTGTAATTTGAATGTGTGTTACGAAAATGAAAACCCTTTTCATTTTATCAGAAGTACAACTTTATAATTTGTATGTCAAAGATCTGGTGACTTAATACTAACCCACTCAAGCTTTACTCTTGTTATTTATAATGTCACCAGAACCTTCATAATCATCTTCACTGTCATTGTCTGTTGTCATGCCAGCCTCTATCCTTTTTTCATATGATCTGGGAGAATGTTCATTTAATAAATAGACATTGGCTGTTTTATTTACAACAAATTAAAATGAAACAATACAGCAATGGACTACACACCACAATAGCCTAATTACACTTTTCTGAGGAACACTTTTACCATCCAGACACTCAGGTTTGTTATGGCAGTCTACCAAAAACAGACACACCAAGTGAGCAGATCTTAAATCAAAGGTACTATTGAGCCTATTACATCATTTCCAGTGCTCTAACCAAGGACTATGGGAAATTCACAATCTTAAGCCTAATGGAGCCCCTTTAACTGACTGGAGGTCAATAAGCCAGATGGCCCCTCCACTTCCTATCTGCGCAGTTGATAACCTTTCGTCTTGGCTGTCTGTCTTCTTGTTTAATTCCAGTCTTATATGATAGTCTGGTCTGTCAGTCAGCTAGGGAGGTGTGACCAAGCCTACTATTGGTCCAACATCCTCCCTATTTCTACAATGGACCTGCCCCCAACCAGGAAGAGGGAAGTTTATACTGGTGTGCGTGGTACTAAGCCAAAACAAGCGAGTAAACAAAAAAAATCTTTGTTTAAGTGTTAGAAAATAAACATGCATTAAGCAAACCAACAAACATCTCAAAATCTTTCTATAAAACATGAATGACAACAAACCAAGTGATAAGACACAATATATAAAAAGGAACCCAAAACATGCAAACAAAGAGTGCGCCATTCATACAAGTTTTGAGCTCACACATTCAGAGTTGACGCTAACCTGGCTGTGTGCTCTGACTGCAATCCTTTGTCGTGTTTTGGAGTTTTCAACATGTGACTGGGATCATACTTTGATGAGATTTGTCATAAAGTGGGCCATATTTTCAATGCGTTTCCTCCAGTCTTTAAATAACTCCTATTTTTTGAAAGCGGAAAAAATCATGTTGATGTTACAAAATGAGAAAAAAGCACCACCTGAATGCTTAAGAAAACATGCATTATTTTACTTAGCTCTTTGGTTCTCCTTTTGTAAAATGAACAGGCATTTTACCAATTTCAAAAAATAAGAGTTAATTAAAGACAGGAGTAAACGCTTTGAAAACATGGTTCTATCACATCATTGCTAGCGGGCAGAATGTGGGCTCCTGAAGACTTCACTCTTTCCGACTGTTTATAGTAACTGAGTGAAAAGGCAGTGCAGACTTTTCCAGGAGTGGTGGTTATATGCAAGAAAGTACCTGCTAGAACCTGCAGTCCCGTCGTTATTGTTCTTGAGTTTCTTGTAGTTTTCCTATTGTTAGCTGTGTTCTTTCCCTCCACACTGATTCACACGCTCACTTTGTCTGATCTCTTTGTTAGCTCAGCAGGTAGGGGTTTTGTTTCATTACTCTCTCACAAGACTGGAGTTTGTTTAATACACATGTTACACTCAGAGTTAAGATTCGGTCACTGACCGACAAAAATAACTATTTTGCAATTTGAGCATTTAAAAATGATCAAAGAACAAAATGAAAGGTTATTTCAGTTGTTGAGCAAATTATTTAGCTCAAATTGCGAAATAGAAAATACCAAACAAGCAAAGAACGAAAAAGAAAAGAAGAGACACAATTGCGAATGTGCTTGGAGTAAATGCACAGTTCCTGAACAGATTTTGAAGCTGCTGCTCAGTCTGCAAAGAGCAATTAATTGCGGGGTGTTAAAAATGGTTAATGCCCACCCCCCCTAAATGGCGCCCCTGCATCCATCACATTTAAGTTTGTTTTATTACTGATGCTATTATTATTATTATTATTGAAAAAACAACCCTGCATAAAAACTCTGTTTTCCTATTTCTGGATTCTGGATACTATTTGTTGGTCTCACTTTATAGTTTTATATTTATGTACAAATCTGCATTTGTTGTTAAATTGTTTGAACCAATTGCTAAATCACAGTGTAATCAATTTATTACTCACCTTACTGCATTTAAAATGATCAGTTTCCTTTACAGTTTCCTTTACTCATACTCTGATGTTTTTCATTGCCATTTAAATAATAACAATAATTTTAAATTCTCTTTTATAAATAACTTGAAATTGTCGAAATAAAACCAAACATTCACTGAGTAACGGTTATAACCTCCATAATTGTAAATATTATCGTTTAAAATAAATGTGGTTATTGAAATAAAACAAAGCTACAAAGGGTCTGCAGTCGGTAGCTATCCAACAGCAGTGGATATACAGTAGTATTGTACTTAGCTTGATTCATGGGTTTGCAGTGATTCTGAATTTCTAAAAGACTGACTGGTTTCATTTGCTGTTGTATTGTTGTTGTCTGTAGGAGAAGAACTACTAGAGTGTATTTTGAGTGAAAGCATGTTTAGCACGCAGGTGGTACAGCAGACTAGATGCACTTCTGTGATATTGGAACTCACTTTGACAGTAGATACAAGTAACCCTCTTTCTATCCAATAAACCAGCAAAGTTTTTTTTTTTAAATAAACTTCCCATTCACAAGTCCTTCAGTTTGAGTGCTTTGCTACCTAATGCGGTTCCGTGACTAATATCAAACGATGACTGCACTCATTCAATCCTGGCATGCACTCAAGTGTATTCAAATGGTGCTGCAGGAAATGCATTACAATATGCTAAGAGGGACAAGACAGAGGAGTGCGATTACATGCGTTAAAAAAAAAAAAAAAAAAAAAAAAAAAAACTCCCCAAAAATGTATGTGTTAATAGCAGAAGTTAACTGTGATTAATTGACAGCCCTAATATATATACATTCATCTATCTTTTATATGGCATACTAATCAAGTTGCATGATACTGGCCAGGCACTCTGGGAACGCAAAGCTGACACCTGCAGGGCTAACGTCTGTCCTCCTGGGGCTGGTAACTCGCTGACTTCCTTTCTAGAGATTCTTAGTATAAAAAGGCTTGGTCGTGGATTAAGGAATGCCCGTTGACCGTCAGTTCTCCTGAACGCCAATGCACTGAGCTCTATGAAAGAGTGATATTTATGTAGTAGGAGACCTTTAAAAGTAGCAGATTAATTAGTTTTAAACATACTGGATACTGTGTATAGCAGTTCTGCATTCATTAGGCATGTTTGAAACATGCTCAAAGCAAACCTATAATTCAAATATCTACAATAAACTACATTCTGCTGAATGCTGCTAATCCACATTATAGATCAACAGTGTGATTTCATTACACATTGTGATGCATTGCATCCTACAGCTTGCAATATGAACTGCTTTGCTTGTGGCAAAATGGTTTTTAATTTTGTAATTGGAATAACACATTTATAATGGTGGGTTTGCACTGCTGAGGGAGCTTAGCAGCAGGATAAATAATGTTTCCTTTATTTGTGCACAATGCAGGTCCAGCACTGTACTTCATCGCATGCTGTTTGTATGCCTGATGACATCTGTCTAGAGTAATCTTTCAGCTTGCTAGTATGACCCAGCTGAAATAACCTTGACAGGACTTAGATTGTGGTTTGTGACACACTGTAGATCACATAGACCCTACATGAGCCCAAAGGGTGCAAAACAACATATATAAGTAATATTTCTGCTATATAATGGGAATAAGTAAACAGTACTTTACAAAAACAAAATAGTCTTGTTTAGCGATATCACACTTGTTTTTTTAAATGAATGCAAATTCAGAAAATAAATGGGTATATGGAGTATTCAGGACGAACCAGCAGAGTTCAAAGGTCACAGCATAACATTTTTTTTTTTTTCTGGAAGGAAGAAGATAATGATCAGGCTCAAGATCTGCAATACAAATGATTTCAAACTAATTTGTAGCTAACAAAATCATGTCATATATCTTACCTGTCACTCACTTTTATTCACTTTAGAGGTTTCAATTGTGCAGTTTTGAAAGAAACACATATTATAGCAGACATGTATTTTCATTTTAAAACCTGACATCTAGTAGGAAAAAGGCCTTGAAGGTATGGAGACAATTTCACTCTCTAAATGAAGACACAGAAAGTGCAAGACAATCTGAAAGCAAACACATATTTATTTATCTTGTACCAGATGTCATGTTTTAAAATGAAAATACATGTCAGCTGAACCTCTATATTTAATTGGCTTTCTGAAATAAACAGTTTTTTTTTTTTTTTTCTTCTGTCCTCCAGTTAGATTGGTGTTCTAAATATTTTCTCATACTGAGAGTGCAATTCCAGCATTCCTTTTTGCCAGCGTTGACCAACCTAAGATGTAAATTCTTCCCTTTTAAACAAACAAGTTGTATATAATTTGGGTCTTTAAAAAAGAAAGTGGAAATCTGTTGAAGGGAGACAGGCAGTGAGTGTGTACACAAAGCTAATGGGATGCTCAGTCCCTGTGTCTGATTTCAATGAAGTGTAAAATGTAGGCAACCAAGCTCATTGCAGTAACTGAGGCCTTTCAAACTCTGGAGTGGCTGAGTGTGGTAACATGGTACAGTTTTAAGAAAAGGCTCATCCAGCCTTGTGTTTGCGCCGCTCACTCCTCCAGCACTTTACAATTACACTGATGTAATTCCTGTCTTGTGTAATGTAAAACCAAAAAAACTACTCGTAGCATACAACTATTCGTAGCATACAGGTTTGACATTTTAGTAGAATTGTTATTTATAAATTCCTTTACCTGCAGTACCTCCAAGATTTCCCTGAGTGTAGAACTAATTCACAGGCCTCCATTGTGACTGCATGTTGTTCTCTTCAGTGTCTTTTGCTATGGGTGCACATAGCCATCTCCCAATTCAAACCAGTTTGAACTTGGTCTGGTGCTGAAGGAAACAGAACTCATTTCAAATCACATTTCAAAAACTTGGTTTGGATGGTAGCTAGAAACCTGGCCTAAGATACCTGGCACTGAGTTATCTGTATGTTATTTGCTGTCTCTACTGTATTTGTAAAAATACAAAAGATGTGACAGCCCGAGTACACAAACAGCAACGTGACTGACTGGCAGTTGAAGGATTCCCTAGTAGTTATCCTGAGGAGCGGACGCTCTCCTCCTCGATGTAAACAAAGCAAGCTTTCGCTCTGCGCCAGCCTGTGTAGCTATGGCCGTGGTGCAGTAGCTTGAAGGGGTGCTGCTGCATTCTTAAACGGGCGTAGGCGTCCCGGGCACCCCCCTAGCCAATCAGAACCTCCCGATCAGCTCAGCTCCACAGGCACGCCCCTCAGGCCAATTAAAACCTCCCGATCAGCTCAGCTCCTCAGGCACGCCCCTCAGGCCAATCAGAACCTCCCGATCAGCTCAGCTCCCTGGGCACGCCCCCCCAGCCAATCAGAACCTCCTGATCAGCTCAGCTCCCCAGGCACGCCCCTCAGGCCAATCAGAACCTCCCAATCAGCTCAGCTCCCTGGGCATGCCCCCCAGCCAATCAGCACATCCTGATCAGCTCAGCTCCGGGCAAGCCTTCCTGTTTACCTCAGCAGCAGCGCAGTTGAACCAGAGAGGGTCCTTCCTGTCACAAAACATCATTAGCTTCTCCCATATTGTTCTACTTGCCAAGCAATACCACAGTTCACAAAAAGGGAGAAAAACGTGTGTGAGTAATCACTCCTGGAAATGAGAAGCCACGCATACTGTAATACTGTGTGACAGCAGACAGCTGCAAACTGCCTCAATACGTCGCTTGCTTATATGAGTAAATGCATTTTTCTAAAAGCATCTTTATTTGATTTTTTTTTTTTTCCTCAAGTTGAGGGTGGGAAATTTGGGCTGTGTGTTAAATTCAAGGGCGTCTTAAATTAGAAGAAATACAATATATACAAAATGTTTTTTAAAGTCACGAAGAGTGTGGTTTTAAAATAGAGAAAAATATAAGTTTGGCTTGAAACCACTTTGTGTCCTTTTAGAATATCATTAAAAAAATCAAAAAAAAAACAGTACTGCTCAACTAGTCAAATCAAATCACCCCTAAAACAAGTTACTTGAGTTTTTTACATAGTTATTTAAAACATTTCCAGGTCTAGCATACCAGGGCTGTATATAGCACATATTAAGAGTAACCTAGTATGTGTGATAGTTTTTTTAAGTCCCTGATGTCACCAAAGACTATGAGCAAAGGCAGAAGTGTTCTGGTACACATTAGGTTAAGAACTATATACTGCACAGTACTGCAGATACTGGAACACTGCTGCGTATCAAATACACTGCTGCTTATCTAATGCACTTGTGCTTATCTAATACACTGCTGATTTCTGGTAACATATAGCTTCCTTGTTGTAGGTCAGCTGAAGCAAGTTACATTAAATACCGAAAGATCAGAAAATCCTGAATTGCATAGATAATAAGCATACAACCAGCAAAAAGACAACAGATCTTGAACACTAGAAAAAGAAAGCAGTGATAATGGTGTTACTGAATCTAAGGATTTAAGGTGTTACTGATTTTAAAGTGATTTTAAAACCTTGGTTACTTCAATATGACTGAACAGCTATGTCTTTTCTATGCTTTTTTTCAATTGGACAAGATTTCATCACAATCTGCCCAAAGGTTTTATTTTAAACCAGTTAGCAGAATGAAAGAATGTCCAGGAACACCTCTATCTACCAGCACATTGATTGTTTTTCTGTTGCAGTTGCACTGCTGGCCACTAAGTGGAGGTAAAGACACACGGTGAGGGTATGGGAGAGCTGTTGAGACTCAGATGAAGGAACAGCTTGCTTGTTGAATACACTGCCTGATTCAATGAATCATTCATTGCTGTCATTTATTTCCATAAATAAGCTCAAATAAAAATCGGAGGGTGGAGAAACTGTTTGACATGTACCTGTGAAGAAAGGGAGGTATGGTGGAACACATGGATTTTCATTTCAAATTAAATCCTTTCATACACATACAGTATGTACAGTATATACATGCACTGATTAGCTTTTACAGCCATCATTCACAACCCTCCTGATCACGTACCACACCTCTGCTTCTCCCTGTGTCCCCATCGTTCCTTTATAAGCTTTCTTTGTTTCATTTCCTCTCTTTGTCTTTACAGGGGTTGTAAAAACACATGACTCTCACATGATTGTCCTCCACTCCACCACCATGCAATGGTTTGCTGTTCCCAGGTTTATTTGTGAAGTTCTTCCTTCCCATTCTTTTGCCCCCCGGAACCCCTGTTTGGAAAGCCTGAGGCTTGGGGTGATAGCAAGCCTAATGCCCCTTAGGATATGGAGTCGATGTCAAAGCTATTTCACAATAGTCACAACTACGGCATACGTACTGTTCCACTGTGGAGTAGTGGTTAGGGCTCTGGACTCCTGACCCAACTGTATAAATGGGTAATTGCATGTAAAAATAATGTGATATCTTGTAACAACTGGAAGTCGCCCTGGATAAGGGCGTCTGCTAAGAAATAAATAAATAATAATGTGTTTGCATTTTCTTTATTTGTCAAAATTTAATTCACATTTTAATCTGGTCTAATAGGCAAAAATACTTTTTGTCTAGTTCTCTATTTGTGCATATTTTCTTCCATATCGAATGTAAAGTATCTTTGTGTCTCAGTGTATTTAAAAACTCTGCATCTCCCTGTTGTATTTTCAGTCACAATGGACAGGAAAGTATATCTAACCTGTCTTGGTTTAACAGGGGGCTGCTCTTCCTCAGCCAAGGCTGCTTATGTTAACCAGGTTTAAAGAGGAACTGTCTCCATGCTCTTGTCCTTGAAAACAGAGTAAAATCAAGATTTATATCTGCGGCTTTCAAGAACAATTTCACCACGTTGCAGACTTAATCCCTGTGGCTCTACATCTTATTGACTGTTATGGCAGGTTTTTTATTCTAAATACATGTCCACTCTCAGTTTAGTTTCATTCAATTCAAACCATGTTCTATCAGGATAACAAATTGCCAAAGATAGGACATTTACAATAAAGTTTAAAAATAAGAAATAGTCTTGTTCAGTGAAATTGTTTATGTCCACTAAATATCTGAAGGAAAAACTAAACCGATAAATCGAAGTTAGATGCTGTGTGTCGTATGGATGGTGATACATTGCCATAAACTCTGCTGCTATTTAATCTGAGTCTCTGTTCTCACCACTAATTCATTTTGCCAAGCAGAACCGCTAATTTATCTTCCACATTCAGCTGCAGAAAATCTGAATTTTTTTTTTAGGATCAATTTTGGTAAGTAATATATAACTCGTTCTCACTGTCACACGTCCTCAATCAGATTCTTTCTTGCCTCGTACACCCTCCCATCTTGTTTCTCTTGCTCTGCTGAACACACTCACTTATTTAATCCTTTTATCACCACTACATGCAGGCTATTTTTTTATATATTTTTTTGCGGAATAGGTGAATGTTCAAGTTCAAATGTTACGCTTCTGAGCCAGACACAAATTAAAATGTAAAAGTGAAGCCTCCTGCCAAGAGCACTGTGATGGAGGAAAAAGAAGACAGTAACGCAACAGAAGTGAAAATATAGAAACACCACACAATGAAGTGTATAAAACGCCAAAGCGCAGGAAGAAAAGACCTCCAAAATTCTCCAAGACACCTCACCCTGCGGAAAAAAGCATCGATAGAGACGAGTCAGCCCAGGGCGGAGGAGTCTGTCTGGGGGGGATGTGGTGTCCTCTGCCCAGGTAGAGGAGTCTGTGTGGGGGGATGTGGTGTCCTCTGTCCAGGTAGAGGAGTCTGTGTGGGGGGATGTGGTGTCCTCTGACCTGGTAGAGGAGTCTGTGTGGGGGGATGTGGTGTCCTCTGTCCAGGTAGAGGAGTCTGTCTGGGGGGATGTGGTGTCCTCTGTCCAGGTAGAGGAGTCTGTGTGGGGGGATGTGGTGTCCTCTGACCTGGTAGAGGAGTCTGTGTGGGGGGATGTGGTGTCCTCTGTCCAGGTAGAGGAGTCTGTCTGGGGGGATGTGGTGTCCTCTGTCCAGGTAGAGGAGTCTGTCTGGGGGATGTGGTGTCCTCTGTCCAGGTAGAGGAGTCTGTGTGGGGGGATGTGGTGTCCTCTGTCCAGGTAGAGGAGTCTGTCCTGGTAGAGGTGTCTGTGTGGGGGGGATGTGGCGTCCTCTGTCCAGGTAGAGGAGTCTGTCCAGGTAGAGGAGTCTGTCTGGGGGGATGTGGTGTCCTCTGTCCTGGTAGAGGAGGTCTGTCTGGGGGGATGTGGTGTCCTCTGACCTGGTAGAGGAGTCTGTGTGGGGGGTTGTGGTGTCCTCTGTCCTGGTAGAGGAGTCTGTGGGGGGATGTGGTGTCCTCTGTCCAGGTAGAGGAGTCTTCTTTCTCTTGCACACGCCAAGCCTAGACCTGTCTCTGCTTCCTCAGTTCTATATTCTAGTGTTTTAAGTGTCTGGATGCTTTTAAACGTTTTTTAAAGTTCTGATGTTTTCAGTTGGTGTTGGTTTATAGACGAACCCCTGGTTTTTACTACTAGTTTTAGAATAGAGCTTTTAAACTTCAATCTCATCTCATTACAAGTAGAATCAGGTATTAAAAAGGTGAGGGACCTTAATGAGTTTAATAACTTTTGTTGGATAGATGCACCTTTGCCGTTAAATTAGGACTCAGGTCTGTGAGCGTCATTTCCAGATAATATTTCTTACAAATAAAAATACAAACTTACCCTTTGGGAATGAAACATGAAGATTGGACAGTATACATTTACATTTCAGTACTTGCTGTTACAGCCTTTGTTTTGTTTTTTCAGTAAAGTTACCGTTCAAAGAAAAAAAAAAAGTTTGGAAATAAAGCAGAAAGCCAAGACAGTTTATATGTGAAAATATCTGACATCCTGAGATATAAATACAATTTTTACAAGTATTTCTGTGTTTCTGTTACACCAGGTAGCATGTGTACAGTAAAGTAGAGGATTCTAAATAAAATGAACTATGTATGTGCTGGTGTGTTTTTAGCAAACTCCTGACAATGTCAACTGCTTATTTTCAGTATTTCTTCCCAGTCCCTTTGATGTGGGTTTAAATGTCCTTTCTCAACCATGGATGCTTTTGAAAGGACTCTTAAACAAGAAATTCAAAAATATGAAAATGCAGATATCAAGTTTATTAATCAGTAAAAGATGAATTTGAAGCCTACATCATCCTACACAAGCTCATGCAATCACACAGACCCCGACACACGGCCTGGGAGAGAAAGGCAGTGTAATTGGCCTGTGTCCCTGGCTGGCTGTGGGCTCCATGCTCTGTGTTGTAGAACAGTCTTCCTTACACTGTGTCATTAGTAACCACAGCCACTCAACTCTCTAGCTCAGCCAGTGTGCTGTGGTGTATTATAGATTAAGCTGGAACTGCAGCAGAGCACTTGAGGCCCATCATAACAAATGGTAGGATTGCAGGAGTGGCACTTTCTATCTAATAGAGTTCCACACTCTGTCAAATCCAGACATCTACAGCAGGACCAAGGACCGCTTTCCCAGTCTAGAGAGAGCAGGTGACGTGCAGGCAGACAGCAACCCAAGAAACTGAGCCTGAGCCTTCCTGAAACACCGATTTTACACAAAAATGTGGCTCTCATAGAGGCAATAGGGGGTACTTGACTTTACACCCTCCAGTTTTACAGTTTTGCAGACAACAAACCAGGCTTCATTTATCTGCACTATAGGTCAAAAGTTTGGAAACTGTTCTTTTCAAGCACCATATAGATAGATCGATAGATAGATAGTGACACAGTAAGGGGAGGAAAAAGGGTAACGTAGCCCTGGTGTAAAGTGTATAACAGCAATACCTTGGGAGTTGAAATCCAGAATTAGAATCATATTATTAAAATCAATACTAGAGATTTAAGCAGGCAGGTATAAATCCAGGTCAACATTTGTGTGCAAAGACCTGAGAAAGGATAAAAGGTATTTGATACTTTTCTGGTATTTTTGGTAAATCGGTAAATGGCTTAGCTGTCTGATTTGCAGTTAGAATTGTATGCAAGTTTAGTTAGACTTTTATTTTTTTTGTTTATTTTGTTTTGTGAAATGAATAAATATACAGGCCCCACCCTGTTAACTGTAGCTACTGTGGTCCAGAGTACTTCATTTTATACTAGAAGACAGTGATGAAGGTCCTGGAAGTGGCAAACCAATCCCCGGTTTTATATTATTATATTGGTATTGCAAGCATAGTTGCTTGCAAACAGTGATTTTTAATAGTGTTTTATACAGTACCATATTGTTAAATTAAATAGCCTCTTTTGTTAGAAATTATAGCACCCTAAAAACCCTGTTATTTTTATGCCATTCATTTCTGCACATTTGTCATGTCCATCATGCATGCATAACCCTATGTAAAACTTTCTTTTTCACAGCTTCCATTTATGCCCTCTCATTCAAAGTACTATGCTAAGTCTAAACTAGTGATTTGGGTTAACTTTAATTATACCATTGAGGATTTTATAAACTTCAAATAAATACTTCTTTCCCATCTGTGGTGAAAAAATACACAGTGCAAAGCTGAGTGTGACAAAAAACAATACATTTTCATTTACAGCACAAGCTGAGCTATGTACAATCCAATGAGGAAACAGGTGTTGTCAAAGATGGCTAACTAGAGTAACAGTGCCCGGACCACGTATGCTGCACTCCTTCAACAGGATGGTGGCCTAAAATGTGATTACATCATGGTCCTGCAGATCCTGGTAAAGGAAACTCTCTGCTGGTTCAGCGCCTCCTAATGTCAGGAGGTCGAATCTCAGACGGGACCCACTTCTGCCCACCACACTATCTTTTTTCTAGGCTGAAGAGATTGTATTCTTTTAGCATATCCTGATGGCTCCTGGATCCGTTTTTTCAAGTGCAGTATTATCTTTTTTGTAGTTGACCCGAACTAGGCAGTATTCTAAGTGGGATCTAACTAGAGCATTATGAAGTCTTAGCACAACTTCCCTGGTCTATAACCCCAAGATCCCTTTCCAAAGTCTTGGTTCCTTATTTCAACCTCATTCATTTTGTTCTGGGTCACTGTGACAGGGTGGCTGAGTCGGTGACGTCAGACAGAAGCAGGAACGGTAAATAAACTCTGACACCAGGCACTGCAGTTTAAAGTAAATAATAAAGACACGGTGCGCCGTTTTATTTTTAAATAACAAAAATAAAATAAATATTTAAACAGAAAACACTGCTCACAGAGCGAAAATAAATATTTAAACAAAACAGATCTCGAACACAAAATACTAAATAAAACCCAAGTCAGGCTGAGCAATTGCCTTCACTGTTCCTGGATTGTTATTCTTTTGCTTCAGTTTCGCTTGCTTTCTCTCCACTCTCTCTACGCGCCTCTCGTACACCCACACCGAGTGCCGAGAGCTGCAGGCTTTTATATTAGTGACCGAAGGATTAACTATCTATTATTTAATAATCCCCCGGTCACTTTCTGCACGGGTTTTCTAATTATTCCTGGCAGAGGACGAGCACCAATCTCGCCTCTGCCAGAATATGTTTATATAAAAGAAAACAATAACAAAACCCACGGCGCTCGCCGTCATTTAAAATACATAACTAAAACACAGAAATAATAACAGAATACAACACGGCGCCTCGCCATCATAAATAATAATAAATAAATCATGAAACAAAACAAATACAAAACGCACTGCACAGGGGCGGAGGGGGAGACCCCGATCTCAAAATAAATAAATAATACGTACAGGGCTCTCTACCGCCCTGCTACAGTCACCAAAAAAAAAAAAAAAACATGTCTGACATTTTATGCATTCTTGACATTAAATAATTACACAGTTATCAGTTTTTGGTAATAGGCACTTTAAAAAATGAAAAGCTGCTATAAGGATGGAAGCAACATAAATCGAATCCTAGGATAGGAGTGTGTGGAACATAGAAGTTTTTTTCTCATGAGCCCAAGATTTTGAAGGAGACAGCTGAGGGAGAGGGGGCACTGGGCTTAAGCTGGGAAGACTAGGGAATCATGTCAGCATTGAATGTGACCTGGCTCTCATCTCTGAAGAAACACTTTGATTTATTACTTTTATATAAAATGTGTCAAAGCGCTGACAAGTGAAGGATTGCAGGAGGGCAAAAGAGGCCCAGGCCGGCAACAATAATATCTGACATGTCCAGTATTTCACAGTGAAGGTGATCACAGGCATTGGGGCAAAAACACGGACAACATGTATCTCATGGAAGCTCTCTCTCTATCAATCTGTCTATCCACTGCTCAGGTACAGTAGGATGGATTTGAAGCCTATGAAAGGTAGTGACAGCACTAGAGAAGCTGGTTGTCTCGGTATAATACAGGATCATAAATCTATAACGTGTCTGGCCTTTGCACTGTACTGCAACAAGGGAGTACCACTGTCAGCCAAGTGTCTTTGGTAAGTCCAGAACATACAGGACAGCTGTTACAATAGTCACTGTTTTGTTTTGTTATTCTCACACCTAAAATAAAGGTTCCACAACTACCTGCATCTGTGCCACAAATTCAAGATTACTCAATTCATCCATCAATCTATCATCCAGCCACCCACACACCCACTTGGGAAGAATCCTCTGATGGTCCCCGCAGCAGGTTAGCCCCCATGCAGTGAATGCTTGTGATGGTTTGTTGGGCAGACTGAATATCAGGGAGGGATGAACAGATGTAGGTTCCCATGTGTCTTTTGATCAGGTGGTTGTTGATGTGGGCCCGGGCTGCAGATGTAGTTGCTCCTACCTACCCCGACACGACAGGTAACGCATTAGGGCATTATATAGGACACAAGGGAGAGTTGATTTTGCCGAGAAGTATGACTTACTGTAGTTAGAGCTGATCAGTCTTTGGGGTGCAAAGGTATATGAGGACTCCCTTGGTTGGGAACCTGGAGGGAGAGGATACTGCAAACTCAGTAATGAGAAAAAGTGCCTAAGCAGGAACTTTCCAATGAGTACATCATCAAAATGGGGTGAAGCATCCTTAGCCAGACTGTTTGGGGAGCTGAGATAGTGAAGAGCCAAGGTAACTTTCTTACATCACCAAAGGAAGCGCTGAACTGTGGCAGCTGTGGTAGTTCAGTGATCAACATTTTCCTGCAAGTTTGTAGTAACACATGGCAACTGTAATTAAGTTGCTAATATGTATATACACCCCTGGATCAGTTAAACTCTCGTCCACTGCTGCACACTGGATGCCAGCTCTGATTTATCAGCTAATGAAACGTGTTGTCATGTTGTGCTAGGACATAAAAAATTAAATCATTTGAAAAAAACATTTCCTTAAGCAGCTCAGTGCTGACATAATCTGTACTCTTAACTGCCACTCACATGGCGAAATCTATTTCCACCAGCATCGCAGCAGTAGGGAGTGTGTCTGCGGGCGTAACTCAGCTGTGAAATTGGAACAGCAGAGAAACAAGAAATTTCCATCTTTCACACTGTTTAAACCAAAAATGTGTTTCATTCATTGTCAGGAATGTACTCTTGAATTCAGTATCCAAGGGAGCACATTAAACCCTGTATTTGCTGCTGTACATCTTCTCAGCCCACATGCCAAAAGATACAAATAACTGCGGTAATAGTGCTGGAGATTTTTGGAACAAAACTGTGTGTTTTGATACAGAATTTGTTTAGTACCTAAGAAAGACATTTAGGTAACCTATATTAACAAACAAATACAAATACAATGTTGTTGGTACCTGTAAGGGGTCGTCCAAAATGATCATCAGACACAGCAAGCGTACACAGCGTGCTGTCTTTCCCTCCCCCCATCCCTCCAAAATCGTATCATATGCTGTGCACAAACACATAGGCATTCAGGTAATACTGATACCCCAAACCTTTTGTTAAAAAAAATGTAGAAGTTGGATGTTTTTTAATAAAATAAAGAAAGAAGTGGGCGAGTCTGTTGCGTCGGTTAGTGATTGTGTAGAATAAACGGTACACAAAAATGTATGATGAGATCAGAAAAGTATGACAAGATCAATAAGAGAAGACAACAAATCTGCAAGACATGCTATTTATCCCTTTAGTGTTTGTGACAGGACGCAATGGATAAGGTTAATACTATCCATGCCAAATACACGTGCACACTGTGGCTGGGACTTCATTGATGAATTAACAGTCAATTCCACAGGTCTATTTAAGGTGCAGTCTATCCACTTGTGAGGAGGCGAACCCAGGGCAAGGAGCAGAGCTAGACAGCTAAACCAAGGACCACAGCTCTCCTGTTTATTTCCCGGACTGAAAGCAGGTAACTACCTCCAGAGAAGAATACCTCCCAGCCCAGCCTCTACAGATGTGTCTGCTAACAAGGATTCCACTTGTTTCCCATTTATTTTGTTTTATTTTCTGTAAATAAACACGCACAAGAGTGCTTAAGCTGCCTCCTTTCGCCTCTGCCTGCTATTCTTACAGCCGTTAAAGGATGCACCACAACGCTGCCCATTCACAGTGTTATTTGGGGATTTTAGGTATTTTCTATGATGAAATCTAATTCTGAAGATTTTGCACATAATTGTTAGGTTACTTAATTGTTATCACTGTGTCACTCTATTTTGATTTAAAACAACAGTAAACTGAATTACATTTTTTTACTGAAAAACTAAAACAGAAAAAAACCAGAAAAACAAAATTAAACAGATTTCAAGGGTGTATTTTCATTGCACACACATTATGACGAATGTGCATTAGCTATACTGCATGACTTCGATTTTCCATACCTCAATTACATAGAACGATCTGTGCCATCTTCAGACTATATAAACCATTGTGCTTTTGATTGTTGTTGGACTTCAGAGAAATACATTTTTCAAACTTTCTTGCATGTATTAACAAATACAAATTTAACAGGACTGTATAATACTTTGATTCATTGAGTATTGAATCATTATAGCTGGAAGTGTACAAGTACTGTGTTGGTAGTATAAATACATATTTACATTAATAAAGATAAAATAGCTATAACCCTTCCTGTCTGAATGATTGTGAACCATCAATTGACATTGGAGCATAACTCCAAACTATGCAGTTTATCTGCACTCTGACAATATGCCCAATTTTCTTTAAAGCTTAGTTTTTAAGGGGGGGCTCCTTAGTGGCGCATCCGGTAAAGGCGTTGGAGTGCAGGATGTGCTCTATAGCCTGGACATCGTCAGATCGAGTCCAGGCTATTCCACAGCCGACCGTGGACGGGAGCTCCCAGGAGGTGGTGTACAATTGGCGGCGTCGCCCGGGGAGGGAGGGTTAGGTCGGCCAGGGTGTCTTCAGCTCACCACGCACCAGCGACTCCTGTAGTCTGGCCAGGCACCTGCGGGCTTGCCTGTAAGCTGCCCAAGAGCTGTGTTGTCCTCCAACGCTATAGCTCTTGGGTGGCTGCATGGTGAGCCCGCAGTGTGAAAAAAAGTGGTCGGCTGACGGCACACGCTTCGGAGGACAGCGTGTGTTCGTCTTCACCCTTCCGAGTCAGCGCAGGGGTGGTAGCGGTGAGCTGAGCCTAAAAAATAATTGGCCATTCTAAATTGGGAGAAAATAATAAAAAATAATTGGCAAAAAAAGCTTAGTCTTTAAGTCAACAGCACTCCCTGTTTTGTTTAATGCATTTTCAGGTCTAATGAAGTGCAGCTGATTTAAAGATGGTAAAAAAAAAGAAATGTGTGTTATCACACTGCCGCAGTTTAGCGACAGGTAAATAGCTGGCCGTAGCTACCATTGTAAAATGCACCGTCCGCTTACAGGATGATATACTATTGCTTTACTTAAAAAAGCAATAATATACCGTACAGTGGTTTGCAGAAGTATTCACCCCCTACTAATAATGTTACATTTTGTTGAATTACAAATAATGTGTGCACAGTTTTTCAAACAAACTTTTTTTATTCAAAGCTGTAGTGGTTAAACTGAATACTGTTATATGAGGAGGAGATTAAATGTCAGCAAAACTTGCAAAGTCAGTACTTGGTAGAAGCACCTTTTGCAGCAATTACTGCTATGAGTCTTTTTGGATAGGTTTACTAGCTTTGCACAGTAGGATGGTGAAATTTTTGCCCATTATTCAAGGGAAAATTGGAGTGAGTCTGTCACACACTTGCAGACACATGCAACCTGTGCGTAGAAGACTGTATCAATATATGCCAGTTCCCTGTCTCCCAGGCCCTCAGTGCAGTATAATGTACAGACTGTGTGCACAGAAGATGTGTAATAGAAGCATTCTATTATATCATGCCATGTAATGGCAACTAGATTAGTACTGGTGTCTAAACAACACACATGATTTGTACTGCTCTGCCAGTTTTCTGAAGCCAATGTGTCAAGGGGAATGACTTTCAAATAAGTTTTATTATACCTTTTAATTGAATGCATTTATTTGTCTTTTAAGAACCACTTATTTTCATTTCTATTGCTTGAAACCCTGGCTACTGATACCTGTGTTGAAAGAGGATATTGCAATACTATCAAGCACATCACATCAAACAGCCTTTAAACAGCATTGTGTAAAAGTGTCTCCTACCCTCTGTCCTACAGTAAATCTGTCTGTAAAGAAGTGTCTCCTACCCTCTGTGCTACAGTAAATCTGTCTGTAAAGAAGTGTCTCCTACCCTCTGTCCTACAGTAAACCTGTCTGTAAAGAAGTGTCTCCTACCCTCTGTGCTACAGTAAATCTGTCTGTAAAGAAGTGTCTCCTACCCTCTGTGCTACAGTAAATCTGCCTGTAAAGAAGTGTCTCCTACCCTCTGTGCTACAGTAAATCTGTCTGTAAAGAAGTGTCTCCTACCCTCTGTGCTACAGTAAATCTGTCTGTAAAGAAGTGTCTCCTACCCTCTGTGCTACAGTAAATCTGTCTGTAAAGAAGTGTCTCCTACCCTCTGTCCAACAGTAAATCTGTCTGTAAAGAAGTGTCTCCTACCCTCTGTGCAAAAAAGTATTGACTAGGATTAGGTCCATTAAGTTCCCATTCTTCTTTGTTTTCTTCTCTAAATAGATTCAGCTCCCTCAACCTGCCATGTTTTTTGTGTGTTCATTCTTTGTCAGAAGTCATCCCCAAGATCTTTCGAAGAGGAACATCTGTTTGACAATGGTGTGAGCCAGGGATTAACCCCACTTGGGCTGTAACTAGTTCATGGATCAGGTCTATTTCCTGCAAGTTGTGTTTAAGCTTTATTTTCATGATATCCAAACAGTTCCCTTTATTAAGAGTGTGGGTAGGACCAAACCAGAGGTTCTGTGATGTTGACTAATTTCTATGGTGTCTAGGTTGAGACCACCAATGGCTACTACTACCTAGCATCCCTTGTCCTGTCAAAAACAACTCTCAAATAATTGCCTTGTGGTATAAATAGAATTAACAATACAGACAATATACAATAAAGTGCAGAAGGATTACTTCCCCCACTCTTCGTTTGTGTTGTTTATCCTCAGTATGCTGCTTTAAACCCATATGGGTCTAGGGGTGCCTTTGAAAGTGGAGCTTCCAAGACACAGAGATGTGCTGCTCAGTCCAGTTTAATAACCGGAGTGCAGTACTGCTCATTTATCTTCAGCACTTAACTGTCTTGTAGCATTGAGCTCATAGGAAAGAAAACAAGAGTCTCTTTCAGTTTGTAAAGTCTGCATCATAAATCTTGGAAACACTCCATAGAGGGATGGCAGCTGCCAGCAATTCATCTTTACAAGCCTTGGAACAGACCTGTTTATTTTTGTTTGTGGCTTTTTTTATTTTTAGATATTGTTACAAATTACTGTTCCAGTCAGCAAAGTCAGAGCAGTCTTCTGACATTCCATCCTCTTTTCAAAGCACAGTCAATCACAGGTAGGGTTTGGGTTTACTTTAGAAAGATGGATCCAACTTAATCATAAGTACACAACTAGACACAATGCTGTCTGCTTTTCATAGTACTGTGGAAAAATAACATAAACTGCGTCCGTAATTGCCAAAACTTTCATAATATACAGTACATCTTACAGGTATATCATTTCTATGCAGGCTTCCAGCCTAGTTTCACATGGGTAATGCTCTATACAGACTCTGTGAAACATGAATACCGTGTGCATTTCCTAGATACTAGAGTGACCTTTACTTGACCACATTGTTTCTCCCGCAAGAGTGTGCCTCTTCAAAACCTTTCAGAAGTTATTTTAAAGTCGTTAAAACTAGTTCACTCACGGTTTATTTTTTGGTTTTACAGCCTCATCTATGACACTTCTTCAATACTGTTTGTAATCTGCTACAGTGAGAAGCATGGCGTTTTCTGAGATACATGGACAGAAAAAGTAGTCTCTAGTGGGGAGTTTATAATATTTTAAACATCATTTAAAGGCACAGTAAAGAACAAACCCTAGTAGTTGTAACAGGGTCTCAGATGTTCAGATAAGTGGGTCCTCTGTTTGAGCAGAGCCATGAGCTGCGTGTGAATGAGAGGATTGTTAGCGTCAGGTGGACGTAATGCATTCACAGCCAGTGGGCATGGCACAGCAGGGACGCTGAGTTTGAAAAGGCACCCATTTGAAGCTGACCCAGCTGTGTTCACATATGAGAGACACCTGCAGATTGGTGCAATGCGTTTTCAAACAGACGGTGGGTGTGGCTCAGCAGTGACACTTTTATAAGTAAGCTGTTATAGAAGCGAAGGTTCAACGGCATAATGAGTGGGCTTTGTAAGCTGGGCGGCTTGAATTTCCACTGAGGCAAACAGTAAAAAAGAGAGAGATAACAACATAATAACAACAGAGTAATGAGATACTAACTGGGTCTGTACAAGTGGCTTACTATATAGAAATAGAGAGTATTCCTGACTGCGGGACTCCTCTCTAGGAAGATAGGGCACAGCCTGTGCACTGCAGCCTTTTATTTGCATAGGATTTTTGTGAATGTCTGTGCTCATAAGACAGACACTTTCTTACTGTAGTTTTGAGTATTGTGAAATTGATACCGAGTGTAAATAAACCATGGGAGCTTGTGCTGTGTTTCCACTACAACCACTCTCTCTTAAACCATGTCTACCAGCAGATCTCGAGACCCTTTTACAGTACTATTTGAAGTACAGTCGGTGCTGCTTTATCTGGATGCCTCAGGAGATGTAAAAATATCCTAAATGCATTTAAGCTTGTGTTTGTCCTATTTTCTGCGTGATGTCTTCCACCTAAGGGTGCTCTCTCCCATCCAAGAGATGCTCTCTCACTCATCCAGGAGGTTCTCTCCTATCCATCCAAGGCGTGATCACTTCAAGGAACATGTTCTCTCTTCATTAAAGGTACTCACTGCCATTAAGCTGGGCATCTCCAAAAGAAATGATCAAGTACTTTGTTCTAGTTTCTCCATTCAAGTAATTGAGTGCACCTTCCGAGAGCTATAAGAATTGGGTACTCATGGTCTTGTATCCCCAAATGACTGTGCATCAGCTAAAGTTTCCCCTTCCTGCTTACAAGATTGTGGTTCTGTTTGAGCTTCCTGCTGCTGACGTCACCACAAGACATCCAGCTGCAACCCTGCTGCCTGCAACACTGGGAACCGTGTCACGTAACTATTAAATATAATCTACTTTTCATATTACTTCAATTGGCGCATATATTAAGCATATTACTCCTTATATAAATAATGTTTGTTGAAATGTATATTAATCCAAGTTATTACATATTCTGAATCCAAAAGTTATATGAAAGCATTTCTGACTGATATGTAAACGTACAGTACGAATTCAGGTGTGATATGCAATACTGACTGTTAAATCTCCTTTCTTCTCACATTAAGCTAGTTTGACCACTAGTATTTAGGAATTATCTATTTTGTGTTGTTAGTCTGTGCTACAAATATATTGATGTAGTTATACTTTTAAAACAGTGTCTGTGTTTGTTTTTGCACTGTACAAATTAATAATCCAGTCTAATATTGTATCAATGTTAAATTTTCACTAGGATTGATGGATCTGAACTCAATGGATATTACTGTATAGAGTTGTGGCAATGTGCTCCGCCCCTGTGTGCATTTCTGTGTTGTATGTTGCGTGTGGTGTGTTTAATGTTGGTGTATAGAGATGGCTGCACGGGATATAAATGGGTGTGTGCAGCACGAGTTATTTAAGATGTAGAATTGTATTTAGGCACGAGGATGGCACATCACTTCACGTGCATTTAAAGTATTTAATATGTGAGCACGAGGTTGCACATAATTAATTCACGTGCTGGGATTCAAGTGAATAATTAATTGGTAATTGAATCCCGGCACAGCAGTATATATAGATGCACGTTTTACTCACTCGGAGTTGTGTGTTCAGGGCGAAAGGACGGGAGCGAGTGAGGAAAACGTAAACAATTGCTACGTGGTGCTGGAGGACCAGCACGGTACGTGTTTGTTTAGGGTTCGTCCCTGTGTGTTCGTGTCTGTTCGTTTTGTTTGTCTATTTATGTTGGCGTAAGTGCCGTGTCCTGTGTTTTGTGTTTGTTTAAACCTTTTATTTATAATAAACCGCAACAGCTTTCATCATTTCACCTCATCTGTCCTGTCTGTGTATTCATTTCCTGGTTCTGACGTCACCATTCAGCCAGCCGTGTGACATATGGACACACAGGGGCGGAGCACATTGCCACAAGAGTCCATTGTGTTTAATTATTACGATTATTTCCATTTGGGGGCAATAATTGGAATACAAGTTAAAACAAAATTAGCAGTTGGGATTAATTCCCTAGATAACTAAATTAAGTAAATATCCACTACACATGCTAGGCCTTGCTGAGGAAAAACAAATCCAGTTCTTTTGTTATTTTTAATCTTGCTATATCTGACAAACACGCCTTAGACTTGAAAGCTCAAATTCCAATTCTAAGAATTTGCTAAGGATTTAATGAAATTCTTCAGGTTTTATTTGTTGCGGTGAGCCTAGTCTGCATGGAACCCTGTAGATTAATGTCAACTGCTTGTGCATCATTAAATTGATGTCTTTATCACTGTTGTGTAAATCTCTGTTTACTCCTGTGATCTGCCTGAACTTGTTCTTTGTTTTCTCTACTGTCTAATGACAATGTTATGTAATTAGGCGTTCTCTGCTTGTTCTGTAACATACTGTCCCTGAGCTCCAGGCGTATATTACACCTGTGCACGGGTTGCAGATGTATCAGTAGAATGATTTTTAATTTGCACAATGTCATCCAAGCCCTGCTGTGAATATCTTTGATGGAGTTAAGACCTGTCACTTGTAAATGGTGTGTATTTGTGTGATGTATTGGTTTCATTCTAAAATGTACTGGTGTGGTGTTATTTTGTGGTACGTGTTAAAAAGTGGTACACCATGTACTGCACTTGCCCGGGCATGCACAAATGATTTTAGCTCAGAAAACAAGGAAATACCCATCTGAACAGGGTACAATGTACTGAGTTTGGCCCTTAAAGTTCTTTTTAATATATATTTTTTCACAATTCAGCAAATTTATGTGACTTTAACTGATGAGCAACAAAAATTGTATTGTATATGATTGTATTCGATTGTATACAATTTTGCGGGTGAACTACAGTTAATCATGTTCATAGTGATTTGTGCAGTAGTCATTGACAACATTGACAGCGTACCATTTTCTGGCGTTACAGGTGTACCACATTCTGACCATGTACCACTTTCTGGCCCTGCACTGGTACTTGTTTCCGCTATTTGCCATATTCTACTGTATACATGTGTATTATTCCACCAATACATAAATAACAATAGTATCTTTATTTTCATATTCAAATACTTTATTACTTTATAAATGTCAAATCGTTTTTGTTAAATGTGTTATCTAAACCCAAGAAATGAGTCATTTTGAACATGGATTTACATACTTGCTTTCCATGTGAGGATGTGTCTGGATCTGAAACTGTGGGCCTTGATTGGTTTTACTGAGGCAGGTGTCTATAAAAGGCTGCACCTGGCCAGTATGGTCAGTTCTGTTTTGGACTCCAAGGAGAGGCTAGCTGCCTGGGAGTGGCCTGGCCTGGCCAGGCACTGCCATTTTATTGGAAACCTGATTGGTAACTTTTGTTTTTATAGTGTTAAAAAGTGTTTTGTTTAAAAATCATTTGTTTTGCTTTATATTGTTTAAATGAAAGTGCTTAATAGCAATTCAATTTCAACGGCTACCTGATTTCCGGTTATTTTGCTTGGTCATGTGTGCTGAACCCTTAAAATATCCATGATCAAAACAAGTCTACAGGAAATTAAAAAAAAAAAAAAAAACTATTTTATGTTATGAACTTGCTTTTTGTTTTTCTTTTGAACATTGTTGTGAAATATGTTTGTATTGTTTACAAGGTTACTAGGGTTGCATAGGGTGCAAACCCAGGTGGTATTCAACTAATTTTGATGGAAATCCATAGTATAAGAAACTTACAGTTCTCTAAATAAGAGCAAACTGTACAATGAACCCCTATGTAAAGAGGTACTGCACCTTTAATGTGTTATAGTCTGGGACCACTCCCCTTTAGTATCTTCACCCACCACCACACCCCATTCCACCCCACCCAAACACCACCCACCACCCTGACTGTATGGAGCAGGACAGAGTGAGAAGGGAGCATTGTACTATGGTTAGGGTTAGGTGGAGACACCTGTAAACATAAGCCAGTAACGGAACCAGAACAGGCCTACTTGTAGATTGTATGTGTTCCTGTAACTAACCTGCCTAGAGTTGTGAATGACCGAAGGACCCTAGAGATTTCACAATAAATCTGTGACTTGCTGCGATGTCTGAGCTTCTGCCTGCTTCTTATGTGCCTGATGTGCCTTGATCTACAAACACATTCCTTATAACTGCATCCATTTTTTAAAAAAATAAGTCACCTCTAGTTGATGATGGCTGTGTGATTTGAACTTTGGGTTGCATCGTGGAAGTTTTTTTAGCCAGGTTTACTGTGTCCAGGGCAACTTGAGTATTGTGTAGAACAATGGTTCTTAGACTGCCTTGCTCTTTTAGTGAATTGGGTTTGAGCATGTGACAGAGTGAATGAGTCCTAGTCAACAATTTCCCTCCCAACTTGTGAGGGCATGGCATAACAGGAACAGTGTGCCTCATACTGGATGGTTCAGCAGTTCATTCCAGGGTCAGTCGGAAGCCGGCCATCCAGGAAAGGGGCGGAGTCACATACCAGAAGTCATCGCCCTAGTACGGTAAGCGATGTATCAGTCATGAATTGGAGGAGACGTGATTGAACTAGCTATCGGAGGGGACACGACTAATGGTATTTCAGGGGATGCAATCTGTTCCTTTGTTATGGTTACGAAAGGACCTGTAAAGGAGTGAAGCTAAAAAGAACCGTGAGTGTTTTGTGTTGTTTTGTTTTGTTGTATTAACTAATATTTGTTTGTCATTATTAGACGGCTAAACTATCCAGGAGCTGCCGCTACAAAGCCAGTATTAAACCCAGTCTGCACTGCACCATTGTTCACTATAAACTTGTATTGCACCACCTGCACAAACAGCACTTACTATGGGTTAAGTGATTGTGTCTGTATTTGTGTGTGTCTTGTTTAGTGTCTTATTATTTCGGGACTGAACCCTGTGGTTTAACTGAACGATACACATTGGTGTGTAGAGCCAGTTATTATTATTTATCAGCCAATAAAGGGCTGTTTGTCTTTTTTTTCAGGTTGACTGAGACATCTCTGGTGGATAGAATTACATCGATAGAAAACTTTTTACAGTATGTGAGAATTTATTTGAAACGTCTTCATACAAGGACTGCTAGTACTAGTTGTGCTGAAGTCATGGACAGTGCAGAGTCCAGTAGTAAGACGCAAAATAACAGAAAGTATGACGAATGTTATTTTGATTTTGGATTTGTGGAATGTGATGGACTTGCTTACAAATTGTATCAAACGAAGTAATGAAACCTGCAAAATTGAAGCGACACCTCACAACAAAGCACTCGGAGTATAAAAGACAAATCCACATATTTCTTTAATGAAAGAAAGAAGAATACAGTTGGCAGAAAACTAAAATGACAAATAGAACAATTTCGGAAAAGGCTCTGAAGGCATCTTTCTTAACAGTGCTTCGGATTGTAAAAAGTAAAAAGGCCCATACTATTGAGGAAGAACTGATTCCTCCAGCTGCTGTAGAAATGTGCGAAGTGATGGTGAGTGAAGACGCAGCAAAGAAACTGAAGGTCATACCACTTGCAAATTACACAGTTTGGAGAATTGATGGTCTCTCAAAGGATACAAAATGTCAACTGACAGAAAGGCTATGTGCATGTGAGCAGTTTGCAATTCAGCTTGATGAGACAACTGATGTTGGTAATGCAGCACAATTATTAGTTTATGTTCGTTATGTTTGGCTGGGGGAAATTATGGAAGATTTTCTTTTCTGTCAGGTGAGGAAATATTCAAATTACTCGATCATTTAAGAAAATCTGAATCGCTCAAGTGGGAGAAGTGTGCTGCTGTTTGCACAGATGGTCCTGCCGCTGTGACAGGTAAGTGGTGTGGTAGCAAGAAGAGGAGCCATAAACCCACAAGTAGTTGTAACACTTTGTATGTTGCCTCGGCAGGCCCTTGCATCAAAGAGAATGGAGCCTGAATTACACGCTGTGTTAAATGCAGCTGTGACAGTTATGAATTTCGTGAAGTCCAGGCCTTTGAATTCACAGCTGCAAAGTTGTGTTACGAAACATTAACACAACATTTGCAAAGTTGTGTTAAGAAACATTAACACAACATTTGCAAAGTTGTGTTAAGAAATGGGTGCAGAACATGAAAAATGATTGTTTCATACAGAAGTACGTTGGTTATCTCGCGGCAGAGTCCTGGAAAGAGTTTTGAGCTTCGCAAAGAGCTGCTGGCGTTTCTGACCCGTTATGGGTACCGAAGCTTGCATACCTCGCAGACATTTTGAACCTGTTAAATGCACTGAACCTCTCCACACAAGGACCTGTTAAATGCACTTAACCAATCCACACAAGGGGGCAAGACAACCATACTCGAGGTGAGTAGCAACATTACTGCATTTAGGAAGAAAATAGAGATTTGGATATGCTCACTTTTTAATGTTGACAGAGTCTTCAGTGTTTACTTTGAAAATATAAGCATGGATGAATATGATTGGGTTTGGGATCCATTGTCAAATTTTGCTACATCATCTTGTGGCTTGAGTGGAAAAGTAGAAGAGGAGCTGGTCAAACTGCCCTGCGACTGCTCGCTTCAGGAACAGACACCTTGTCAATTGTGGCCATCTGTTGCTGCTGAGTACCCAGCCTTTGTAACAGAAGCAATGAAAGTGTTGCTACCTTTCTCAACAACATGTACTTGTGAAACATAATTTTCTGCAATGGCAGCTATGAAGACAAAGTTTAGGTCCCAACTGGAAGTGGAGAATGATAGACAGACTGCAGTGAGAAACCTCCATCTCACTGATATCTGCAAGTATAAACCTTTTTTCTTAAAAGCATTACTGACAATACGTCTTTATATGCAGTACACGTATGTCATTAGTCTTGTATACTATTATCATTTAGTTGGGGGTTCCATTATTATTCCATTTGAAAAAGGGACCGTCAACAAAAAAAGTTTGAGAATCTCTGGAGTAGAACACACTTGTGTTCCAAACCAAAATTCTTTGAAATGTTCCTGATTTATTTAGTGACAATTCACTTGACTTTTAAGAAGTTATATGCACAGTCCAGATCAAGATCTCCTTGATTGCCACACCACAAGTTGAATGAATTGTATCTATTTTTGTACTGGCAGGCAATCGCTTATTTTTGAATGCGAAGATTGCAAAGTGCTTGAGTGATTCCCTGATGATGCTCATGCTTCTGAGCTTGAGGCTCTCATCTGTACGATGGTACTGTAGGTGACATGTGGGTGGAGAGGTCTCCTAGTGATAGCTCTGTACTGTACTGATATATACCACTATAGAAGAAGAAAATCACAATTTGTGACATGATATCAACAAGGTCAAAGTTTTCACCAAAAAAGTGATTTGTCTAAACCATCATTAATTATGATGTGAGGAAATAATTTTTTGACCATTACCCTGCTTGGGTTTGAAATAAATAACAGGATATTTGCAGTCTAAACCGGAGTGACTGGAGGTTGGCTAATGTGGGTTTTACTTTCTTATTGGAAGCCTGTACATTGACCGCAATATTCCTTTACATTGTCACAATTCCACTTTACTAGGCATTTACCATTAAGTTTTCATGCCTTTACTGTATATTATCATGAGTTCATTCTGCTTTTGCTTGCTTCCCTATACTTTTGCCAGGAAAGTGTGCCAAAACACTCCCTGAGGCAGCAGCCCCTCACCCCCCCACTCCCTACCACTCAGAGGCAGCAGCCCCTCACCCCCACTCCCTACCACTCTGAGGCAGCAGCCCCTCACCCCCACTCCCTACCACGAGGGCAGCAGCCCCTCACCCCCACTCCCTACCCCTTGGAGGCAGCAGCCCCTCACCTCCACTCCCTACCACTCAGAGGCAGCAGCCCCTCACCCCCACTCCCTACCACGAGGGCAGCAGCCCCTCACCCCCACTCCCTACCACGAGGGCAGCAGCCCCTCACCCCCACTCCCTACCCCTTGGAGTCAGCAGCCCCTCACCTCCACTCCCTACCACTCAGAGGCAGCAGCCCCTCACCTCCACTCCCTACTACTCAGAGGCAGCAGCCCCTCACCCCCACTCCCTACCACTCTGAGGCAGCAGCCCCTCACCCCCACTCCCTACCACTCTGAGGCAGCAGCCCCTCACCCCCACTCCCTACCACGAGGGCAGCAGCCCCTCACCCCCACTCCCTACCACTCAGAGGCAGCAGCCCCTCACCCCCACTCCCTACCCCTTGGAGGCAGCAGCCCCTCGCCTCCACTCCCTACCACGAGGGCAGCAGCCCCTCACCCCCACTCCCTACCCCTTGGAGGCAGCAGCCCCTCACCTCCACTCCCTACCACCGAGGGCAGCAGCCCTCACCCCCACTCCCTACCACGAGGGCAGCAGCCCCTCACCCCCACTCCCTACCACCAGAGGCAGCAGCCCCTCACCCCACTCCCTACCCCTTGGAGGCAGCAGCCCCTCACCTCCACTCCCTACCACTCAGAGGCAGCAGCCCCTCACCTCCACTCCCTACCACTCAGAGGCAGCAGCCCCTCACCCCCACTCCCTACCACTCAGAGGCAGCAGCCCCTCACCCCCACTCCCTACCACTCTGAGGCAGCAGCCCCTCACCCCCACTCCCTACCACGAGGGCAGCAGCCCCTCACCCCACTCCCTACCACGAGGGCAGCAGCCCCTCACCCCCACTCCCTACCCCTTGAAGGCAGCAGCCCCTCACCTCCACTCCCTACCACTCAGAGGCAGCAGCCCCTCACCCCCACTCCCTACCACTCAGAGGCAGCAGCCCCTCACCCCCACTCCCTACCACTCAGAGGCAGCAGCCCCTCACCCCCACTCCCTACCACTCAGAGGCAGCAGCCCCTCACCCCCACTCCCTACCACTCAGAGGCAGCAGCCCCTCACCCCCACTCCCTACCACTCAGAGGCAGCAGCCCCTCACCCCCACTCCCTACCACTCAGAGGCAGCAGCCCCTCACCCCCACTCCCTACCACTTGAGGCAGCAGCCCCTCACCCCCACTCCCTACCACTCAGAGGCAGCAGCCCCTCACCCCCACTCCCTACCACTCTGAGGCAGCAGCCCCTCACCCCCACTCCCTACCACTCTGAGGCAGCAGCCCCTCACCCCCACTCCCTACCACGAGGGCAGCAGCCCCTCACCCCCACTCCCTACCACTAGAGGCAGCAGCCCCTCACCCCACTCCCTACCCCTTGGAGGCAGCAGCCCTCACCCCACTCCCTACCACTCAGAGGCAGCAGCCCCTCACCCCACTCCCTACCACGAGGGCAGCAGCCCCTCACCCCCACTCCCTACCCCTTGAGGCAGCAGCCCCTCACCCCACTCCCTACCACTCAGAGGCAGCAGCCCCTCACCCCCACTCCCTACCACTCAGAGGCAGCAGCCCCTCACCTCCACTCCCTACCACTCAGGGCAGCAGCCCCTCACCCCCACTCCCTACCACTCTGAGGCAGCAGCCCCTCACCCCCACTCCCTACCACGAGGGCAGCAGCCCCTCACCCCCACTCCCTACCACGAGGGCAGCAGCCCCTCACCCCCACTCCCTACCACTCAGAGGCAGCAGCCCCTCACCCCCACTCCCTACCACTCAGAGGCAGCAGCCCCTCACCCCCACTCCCTACCACGAGGGCAGCAGCCCCTCACCCCCACTCCCTACCCCTTGGAGGCAGCAGCCCCTCACCCCCACTCCCTACCACGAGGGCAGCAGCCCCTCACCCCCACTCCCTACCACTCAGAGGCAGCAGCCCCTCACCCCCACTCCCTACCACTCAGAGGCAGCAGCCCCTCACCCCCACTCCCTACCACTCAGAGGCAGCAGCCGCTCACCCCCACTCCCTACTACTCGGAAGTGAGTTTGATGAATGCAGCTAATTGTTTTATTGCTGGGGCCTGATGTGAGCTGCCTAATAAGGCTGAATAAAAAGCCTTGGGGAAGCCATTACCCTTCTATTGTTTGAAAGGACAGGATAAAAGGGCAGCATTAGGGAGCTCCTGGGAGCGTGTGAAAAGAGTGATGGCCAGCCTGGTGCTTTTACACAACCACATCTTTATATTATTGAGAGCCTTTGCAATGTTACATGGTAATGCTTATGTATTTTGGCTGTAACTCTGTTTAACTTACTAGATATAACCTACTGAAACATGTAACTTCAAAGAGGTGTGGTAAATTACAGTTTATAATCCTTATGCCATTTTTCAAGTAGAATGGAAAACAGAGTTCAGTGGTTTATAATTGCAATAAACCCTGAGCATTACCTTTGTAATGAATCATCTCTGATTGCTAACCATCACAACATGAAGAACAACCAGGCAGTAATGCCCTCTAACAGCGTTCACTCAAATATATCTTGGACTGTCCAGTTGAGTCTAAAAAATAATGCATTCCTATACAACTCTCATAATTTCTTATTCTTGATCTATCTTATATTATAATAAACAACATAAGAATATTGTGGTGTAGTACAAGTAAGACTAAATAACTAGTCAGCATTGAACAGATTCACTGGAGGTTCTGTGGTTGGTTGCTTTCATGCCACAAGCTACCTCAGAGGAAACTTTATGCAGGCTTCCTCATGGAAACTGAAGCCTGCAGTGGATTTGAAAATGCATCGTCGTTATCACAGCAAAACCTTATGCAATATGGTGCTGGTCCACACAGGTGACAGAAGCATGGATTTCAATGTATTTGTTTGATTTTCTCCTCTTTCCAACCCAACATTCTTCTTTGTCCCTTCAAGCAGAACAGTGATTACAGGCAAGAATAAGCCCAGGCTGTACTGGGGCAGGTAGAGTTTAGATCATGTCTCTGCAATTATGCATATTGAGTTTAGAGCATGTCTCTGCAATTATTCATGCGATTATTCATATAGAGTATGACCATGTCTCTGCAATTATTCATACAGAATTTAGACCATGTCTCTGCAATTATTCATATAGAGTTTAGACCATGTCTCTGCAATTATTCATATAGAGTTGAGACCATGTCTCTGCAATTATTCATATAGAGTTGAGAGCATGTCTCTGCAATTATTCATATTTAGAGGTAATTAGTTTATTTAAAATATGATATCTGGTACTACACTAGGTTAAAGAAATCTCTGTTTGCAAGCCATATTTTTAGACTGTTTCGCACTTCCTGGAGGGTGAGATTGTCCCCACCCCTTTACTTGTCTTTTTTCTTGTCAATAACCAATCAGGTGCTTTGACCCTGTTTCCTTTCAGCCAGTAACATGCTTTGACCCAGATGACACTGCTGGGGTGACTAAGGAAGTAAAGTAGTAACAGACTTACTGGATTGCATGTTTTCTTTAACCTAAAGTTGTACCAGATTTTTCAATATGAGCATATCTGTTTGCTATAAGACGTGTTTGTTTCGAAACTGCACATTTGAGACCTATGTAAATAATAGAAGTGCAAAATAGTTAGATTTAAGGAATTGTTTTGTTAGTTTAAAATAACTGGCTGCTATTCATCTCTTTTCTGTCATTTCTACTTCGAAAAAAAAAAAACTAAAACATATGCACAGGGATCTTGGCACATGCAGAAGCACTGCATTGCCATTGTAGTGTAAGGTTTGTTTTCTTAACAATAATAAGTCTGTCTTCCTCAGGTAATCTTCAATCCGAATAGGTTTATTCAGGAAAGCAAATCCAAAGACAGTACAGGATGCAATCACAAGATAATACTGTAGGCAGAGCTACAGGTCTCAGCAGGTGAGATCTGGAACTCACCTTCTCCAGGGCCTGCTGCCCCTCCACCCTCTCTGTCACCCCCCTGGACCTCTCCGATCACTATTTCATCTCTTTTTCTCTGTCTCTCCCCCCTCTCCCTGCTCCTCCTACCCCCACTGTCACCTCTCGCCGTAACCTCCGCTCTCTCGCCCCCTCTGTCCTTGCCTCCACTGCTCTCTCTCACCTCCCTCCTATCGACTCCTTTTCACAACTCTCCGTAGACTCTGCTACCTCCACCCTCTTCTCCTCCCTCACCTCCTCCTCGACTCTCTCTGTCCCTCACCTCCCGACCTGCTCGCCCCTCCCTCCCCATCCCTGGCTCTCTTCTGCGCTCCGCTCGGCAAGAATCACACTGCGATCTGCTGAAAAGAAATGGAAGAGAACCAAACTCCTGCTGCCCTAGACCTTTACCGCACTCTCCTCTCCTCCTTCTCCTCTACTCTCTCCTCTGCTAAATGTACTTATTTCTAATCTGTAATCCAAGCCTCCACTAACAACCCACGTAAACTATTCTCTACCTTCTCCTCCCTCCTAAACCCTCCCCCCTCCTCCTCCCTCCTCTATCTCCCTGATGACTTTGCCTCCTTCTTCTCTTCTAAAATCTCAGATATCCGCAAACTCTTTAACACCTCTCCCTCCCCCCCACCCCCTCCTGCTCCAACCCCTACACCCACTGCATCCCCTACTAACTCACCCTCCTTCTCCACCTTCTTGCCCCTCTCAGACTCTGACCTCCCCTCCCTGCTCCAGGGTCACAAACCCACCCCCTCCCTACTCACCTCTTTCAAGCTGCTGCTTCTGCTCTACTTCCCTTCATCTCCTCCCTTCTCAACACCTCTCTACTTTCTGGTCTCTTTCCCTCTGCCTTCAAAAAGCCTCTATCACTCCCATCCTCAAAACCTACCTCGACCCCACCTCCCTCCAGAGCTACCGTCCTGTCTCCCTCCTACCCTTCCTCTCCAAAACCCTCGAGCGGACTGTACACCGCCAGCTCTCTGCTTTCCTGTCCAGCCACTCTCTGCTCGACCCTCTCCAATCTGGCTTCCGCTCTGCTCACTCCACTGAAACCGCCCTCCTGTCTGTCACCAACTCACTTAAGTCTGCCCGAGCTGCCTCTCTCCTCTGTCCTAATTCTCCTCGACCTCTCTGCTGCCTTTGACACTGTTGATCACTCTATTCTACTATCATCTCTTGCTGACCTGGGGATCTCTGGCACTGCTCTGGCCTGGTTCTCCTCCTACCTCTCCAACCGCACTTACCAGGTAACCTGGCGTGGAGCAACCTCCACACCTCACCCTCTCTTAACAGGAGTCCCCAAGGGTCAGTCTTGGGTCCTCTCCTGTTCTCTCTCTACACCTGCTCCTGGGCCCCTCATCGCATCCTATGGTTTCTCATACCATTTCTATGCTGATGATGCTCAGATTTTCCCCACCTCTGACTCCACCATCTCCTCCCGTATCTCTACCTGTCTGTCTGCTATTTCCTCCTGGATGCACTTGCATCACCTCAAACTCAATCTCTCTAAATCTGACCTCCTTTTCTTTCCCTCCTCCTCCCCCTCCTCTGATCTCTCTATCTCTGTTCCTCTGGAATCTACCACACTCTCTCCCTCTTCCTCCGCTAAGAACCTCGGAGTCACCCTGGACCCCTGCCTCTCTTATTCCCAGCACATCTCCACTCTGGCACGCACTTGCCGATTCTTCCTGAGCAACATCCAAGAATCCGACCCTTCCTCACCAACTACGCCACCCAGCTCCTGGTCCAGGCCTTGGTACTCTCCTGCCTAGACTACTGCAACTCCTCCTGGCTGGCCTCCCTCGTCCGCCACCCGTCCGCTCCAGCTCATCCAGAACTCCGCTGCCCGCCTGGTGTTCTCTCTGCCTCGCTTCTCCCACGCAACTCCACTACTCCGCTCACTCCACTGGCTACCGATCACCGCCGCATCCAGTTCAAGACTCTTGTACTAGCCTACAGATGCCTTGACCAGACTGCACCCAGCTACCTCCAGACCCTCATCTCTCCCTACACCCCCACTCGACCTCTCCGCCTCCGCCTGCACTAGAAGACTGGCTCTACCTCCTCACGCTCCCTGCCTCCAGAGCCGCTCCTTCTCCACCCTTGCTCCGCAGTGGTGGAATGACCTACCTACAGATGTCAGGACCGCCCAGTCCCTGACCACATTCAGCCTCCTTAAGACTCACCTCTTCAGACAGCAACTGTAGAACTCCTCTGTTTCTCCTCTGGGACACTTTCACCCTTCCTTAAATGTGCTTTACTTACTCTTATCTGCCCCCTATTTTACTGCATTTAATCCTGTACTTCAGAGTACTGTAATCTGCCAAGTGTTTAATCTGTAGTATTTGGTATTTAATCATATCTTGATGTAACTATCACTGTCACTTTTATCTGCTGTATTAGTGAATTGTATTTTGTCACACTTGTACTTGCTTGAACTAGTCATTGTATTTATCCTGCTCTTATTGTATTATTACTTGTACTGTAACACCTGAAATGTATTTGCTTACGATTGTAAGTCGCCCTGGATAAGGGCGTCTGCTAAGAAATAAATAATAATAATAATAATAATAATAATCTTGAGCAACAAAGCTGCAGGTAAACCTACAGGTCTCGAGAGGTGGTCTTCGAGCCCCGAAACAATAGTTAGAGACATTAATATACTGGGCAGTTTACTGTCCATTAGGAGTGGAACTCCACCTTCACCAATGAACAGAGTTGACCCCCCCTTTACTGGAGGCGCACCTGCTGGTGCCCCGCGATGTGGCGTCAAAAGCACAGCATGTCACCCTTAGCAGAACTGTGTGAATTCTAACCAGTTTTAGCTGGGTTGATTGTGGTTCACAACTATTGATTAAAATTAGCTTTTTAAGTAGAACCAACTTATGCATAAATAAGGTTCCTCTGCCCGAAGCCAGAACTGCTCTTTGAGCCATGAAAAAACACATTATCACGACTCTCATAGAGGTACATCAAGCTGCAGCAGAGCCACAAGGACAGGACAATGCTAAGAGGGAGATTTGAAAAGCCTTACATTAGACACAGGGAAATCACACAATGTTCAGAGACAGTTTCAATGATTTCTCACTAAAAATATTACAATTTATATAAAAACTTACAGAAGGAGCACTGTGTTAAACCAATGATAGAAGCAGTGCATTGCCATTGTAGTGTCACTGTGTTAAACCAATGATCATTTTATGCAAAAATGTAAAAAAGAATCAAATTACAAAATTAAAGTTTCTTCTGATTTTTTCTTTGCTATTGACATTTAGCTTTCTAATTTGAGATACGTTCCACTTTAATTTCATTATACTGTGTTATGCAGCTCCAGTCGAAAAAGTTTCCATTCCATTTGAAGTTTAATGGTAATTTCGTTAATGCTGTGCACTTTGTTTAATAGTCTGTTGAAAATACATTTGCAGTTTGAAAGCTCATTTGAATCAATGTGCTTTGTGGTGGCTGCAGCATTATTGAGATAAATAGCTACAATTTAATTTATTTTCAGTTTACATTCTGTTACTCATTTTCTTTTAATCTGTAGCTTTTTCAGACTTGAGGCAAATATGTGTGCAGTTAATTTGTTGCAGTTATCACAATGAAATAGAAAATTGCTGCATTACTTTTTATAATTTTTATAGTATATTATCCTGCTACATTTGGTTGCTGTTTCAATATCTACATAAGAGCATAAGACACAATGAGAATAAGAAGGGGTCCATATAGACATGTCTCTTGATTGAACAGTATTTGTCCCATTTTGAATCTTGATTTGATATAAATGAGGAACATTCTAATTCCATTTATTCTCCCAAGTCTGTTTCTCTGAGATTCTGCCACATCCCTTACAAGTAAGTCTTCTTTAAATTCTGGACCTTTCTTTGTGTTGCCTGTTTCCAGGACTCTCAGTTAAGTACAGGTTGAATGGTTTTGTAGTCCCAGTACAGTTTACATAGTTATTACTTTGAAAAACATGTAACTAGTTACAGTTACAAATATTAGTTCTCAAGGGTGGCCAATCCCTGGCCTGACAGACCATGTCCAATTGTTTTGTTCTATTTTTGTATTGTAGTCTGGTATGCAAAGAGTAAAGGTATTTTCACACCCAGCGTGTCGCGACAGTGTCCGGCATATTCACCACAAAGCATCAGTCTGAAGCTCTGTCACTGGACATATAATTTCCTTAACAAAGTACACCATTATATATATATATTTTTTTTATCTTTTAGCATAAGCACTGCAACATAAATATTATCACATGATACCTAATCAATAAAGTTCTGTGTCTTTTGCAAAAATAAAAATAGTATAATTTAAACATTTCATTGGTCTGCTGTTTGAAGTGGTGCTATCTTTGCCACACTATAGTGTCTTTCTTTACTGTTGAAACTCAAGTGCTTCCCATTTAACACACAGACATCCACTTGACTACTATCTTTATAATTATTTATAAAAGTGTTTGAATGTTTCCTACCTATGTTGCTGATTGACTGATGATATTTCAAATACAGATCTTTGTAATCTTCGGTTGTGATCTTCAAATCGCCAATTTATTTTGTAAACCAAAAAAGTAGGCTTGCACCCTTTATAAAATAATAATGAATTCATACTTTATTACTTGCAACTTTTTCCCAATACAATGTGTCCCCTGAGAATCCAAACAGCTAACACACTTAAATTAATATAACAGAAAAGCATGTCATTTTTTAAACACTGAAGTTTTACCATCCGTTACGTAAGGTGTAATTTCATGAGGCAGACAGACTCGGACACGTTCAGTTTGTTCGATGTGGAAATGGAACAGGTTTAGCCATTTATTTCCATTTCTGTTCTAGCATCATGGCTAACAGCGATTTGGGGATGCTATTTGTGCATTGTGCATTTTTTTCAGACAGAAGTAGTTATATTATATGTAATAAACTATAACATTAATATTATGGGTCAAATCTATAAACACATCTCGCTATACAGTACAGACCATCATAAATCAAGGCTACGTTTAATATATTTTGCCAGTATTGCACATACAGTTGTAATTGACCTAGAGTACAGTGAATTAGCAGTACAGCTGTGCCTAAAAGTTTTGCATCTCCCTAAATAATTAAATAATTTTGCTTCATAGAGTCGAATGAAGTCTACGGAATAATGATACATTAACATATTGAATTACATATGCATACTTAATGAAAAACTGACAACAATTTAAAAATGTGACATTTTGAAATCCAACATGAAAGTACAGTACTGCTATTACAGCTTCCAGTAGACTTTTGCGATATAATTCTGTAGTTTATTTGATTAAATGATGTTAAATATACATCAAAATTATGTTCAACCCCCCCCCCCCCAAAAAAAAAAATGTAAGTGATGCAAAACTTTTGTCTATAGCTGTACCTTGCACCCCCCCACCCGACACCAGCCCTGCACAGGCAATTCAGTTTATTTAGTACAGCGGTCTGAGAATCCAAACAGCTATAACGAGTACAGGCAATTCATATAGTTTATTTGCAACTGCAAACTGATAGATTGTATTCCTATAATTGAAAAGCCCAAATGAGACTACCTGTGAAGATGGCCCTACTGTCAGATGTCTCTACACATCTCTATACCACAATGCTTTTTTATAGAGGAAACTATTTGGAAGTGTCCCATAGTGAATTGGGAGTTGCAATAATGCATTGATTTTGCACTGCAGTCTGTAAGCATTCCTAGAGGGAATGCAACACATTTCAGGCATGACTGTAACCTGATTGATGCATGTCTGGGTTGAGTAGAAAAAGGAAATACAGAAGTCAATACTTTAAACATCTTTCAATTGTCAGATGTTGGGAAGGAACACAGATTACGCCTGCCCCTGATACTCTGAAAGTCTTCTTTCCCTGAGGGAATTACTCATACCTCCCCCCCACCCCACCAGTATTTTCTAATTTATTATAACATGTCAATTTTGGAGTAAGCAGTCCGCTGGCATAGAGTGATTGCAGAGAATCCCACACTGTCTAATGCAGGAAGCGGAGGAGTAGAGGAATCCATGAAATTGAATGCTAATCAGTCCTCATATTCCCTTGCTGCCAGCCACACATTTTCTCTGCTATTTGCTTTGCAGCTGTAAAGAGTGGAACTAGCTGCTAATTTATCCTAAATGACTTATGTCCCCTAGCAGTGAAGCCCTGGCCTTTTTTCTTTCGTCCTATGTTGTTTTGTTAATAGCATGTGTAATGGTCTTTTTGACGGGGTTTCAGACTATATCAGGGGTTTTTAAAGGCATGATGCATTTAAAAGCAAGAGACTTTCTGATCGCATGTATTTTTTTTTAACATTATCCTTACCTTTTTTATATTGTGTTTTAGAATTTAGAGCTATTAAATTGACTATAATATCCACATGCGGGGGGGAATCAGCCAGTTGAACAGATTAAAAAAAAAAGATGGCTTAAAAAAGCTGGCAACAACAACATGGATAAATATATTATTAGTACATGTATTTCAGTAAAGAAATCAGCTTTTATTGTAAGCATACACCGCTCCTTATAAGAACATAAGAACATAAGAAAGTTTACAAACGAGAGGAGGCAATTCGGCCCATCTTGCTCGTTTGGTTATTAGTAGCTTATTGATCCCAGAATCTCATCAAGCAGCTTCTTGAAGGATCCCAGGGTGTCAGCTTCAACAATATTATTGGGGAGCTGGTTCCAGACCCTCACAATTCTCTGTGTAAAAAAGTGCCTCCTATTTTCTGTTCTGAATCTTCATTTGTGACCGCTGGTCCTTGTTTCTTTTTTCAGGTCAAAAAAGTCCCCTGGGTCGAAATTGTCAATACCTTTTAGGATTTTGAATGCTTCAATCAGATCACTGCGTAGTCTTCTTTGTTCAAGACTGAACAGATTCAATTCTTTTAGCCTGTCTGCATACGACATGCCTTTTAAACCCGGGATAATTCTGGTCGCTCTTCTTTGCACTCTTTCTAGAGCAGCAATATCCTTTTTGTAACGAGGTGACCAGAACTGAACACAATATTCTAGTTGGTCAGTTAATAAAAGGAGCAACATTTCTGTAGCTGTGCTTTCCAATGTGGAACAACGCTTCACTGCACCCCTTTCAGCTGCTGTCACCTATAGCTAATGTCAACAACAGGTGGAAATAATTATTTTTCTTATTACATTACATGTATTGTTTCTTGCCTTTACCTGTGAGAATGGAAACAGAGTAATTGTTAAATAAAATTCAGTCCTGCATCTAATAGCAACAATGGATGGGTAAGGATCCTGGGGTCCATTATCTGTAAAGATCAACACAGCTTTTAACACTGAATTCTCATCCCCAGTACCGGTGGTCAAGGACTTCAGGCCACATTTTTCTTAAAAATCAGGAGCTCTCTGTTTGAGTGCAGCATGAGGGCCTGTGCCTGGCTCAACTGCGTCTATAACCTGGGTGTGGCTCTCTTATGGTGCCATAGCATACTTGTTCCATAACAGAGTGGGCATTACCAACTGGAAAAGAATGCTGTATAAGGAATAATCTCACAGATAAGGGGGATTGAACAGGGTTCATTCCTGCTATAGGGGTACCGAAATGTCTGTCTAAAAAAAAAGACATTTGGTTAATTAAAAGTTGTTTACTTAATAAACACCTTTGCAAATTACTTTGGACAGACATTTTGGTAATTCTTTTGATGCCCCTATGTGACCCGGATGGCTTGTGGTGATGTCAGACCAGGAAGTAGACAAGGATACAGTATGGTGAGTGAAGGCACTGCTCCGTGGTTTATTAACAAAAACAACAAAACAAAACAAAACAAAACACTGATACCAAAACAAAATGGCACGATGGCCAAAACAGACAGACAGACACAAAACATAAAACATGCACAGGGGCAGGTGTACCCCGCCACACCCTATAACAGAGAATGACCTATATTTCAAACACTTTTAAACAGAGCTCATTACTCACTGTAGCAAAGCTGGCTCTGGGAATAGAGACATTTCCAAATATGTCTGAAGTACCAGACAGAACCAAAGGCACAAATGCAAAGCACTTTATTTTAGTGTTATATTTTTCCACACCCATCCCAACCTCTTCACAGTTTGGTATACGTGACCCGTAGCTAAAGGAGCCCATTCAGGCCTGTAGTTTTAATGTATAAAAACACTACCATAAAACAGATGGACTCATTACCAAAGCAGCTTTTGTCCGCTGGACTTAATCTGGTTTCACAAACACCAATCAACATAAGGAAGAGTAACAGACGGGGGCTGAATGCGAATCGGGCACCCTACACATCACAAGTGTCTTAACCACTATGCAAAAGAGCCGGGCTCATCTGCATTCATGGTTTGACAGCGTTTAACCTCATCTCAGGGGACATAACTGTAACAGCATCACAAAACATGGTTACAGTAGCACTAGGTAGTCCAAGAGTTGTGCTACCCAGTATATGGGAAATAGATACATACACATGAGGGATGCCATTTGCACAACGGTGTGGAGCAGAATATCAGAAACGTTTCTGTTTCTTGTCTAGCTCCAGTAGCTGTTGCTGGCTCAGAGGTGCAGTGGGTGGATGTTTCTTGCATTAAAGCTCCTCCTTGTAACTGGGGGACAGCACAGCCACTTGAAGAAGTAGCTCTCTAAAGGTCTACCCTTTTAAATGCAGCCTGGGGTGTTTGCTAAGCAGTGGAGCCTGACTGCTGGAACATAATGAGCTTGTGAGGGGGGGGGGGGGGGGGGATTGGGATAACCTTGAGAGGGAATAGACAGATGAAGGCATTCAACGAGCATTCAATCAGCCAGGTTCTGGGACAGTCTGATGGTCTCTCAGGTAGGATAGGGGGAGTGCAGAGGCTGACTGGGTGGGATAGAGACCAGCAACAAACATTTTCACACTTTCTGGCAGCAAATATTAATCATTAATCAACTTGAATTATGAACCCACCACTGAATAGTGTGTACATACAATCATATGTTGATAATTATGAATGTCAGTTTTTTAGTCAAACAGTGATCTTATATATTATTTTTATTTTGTGGGTTGTACAATGACTGTCGAGGGTCTGTGGGTTTTAATGTCAATTTGCAGGTCACTTGGGTGGTCTGTGATACATGCCCATGTTAATAGAACTGTTGTTGGAGCAGTAAAGCGCTCTCCTGAAGTATGGGCCCTCATGTGCACTGCATTGACAGATGCTGTTTTTGCTCTCCTTGTCTCTTAACGAAGCACCACAAACATGTGACACTACACTTGAATATTGCAGATCTCATATGTGTGTTGAAAGCTATGCCCCAGGCTGTAAGTGCATGTATACAGTTACATGACTATTATATATGGTTGTCAAAATGTCCACTGTAAAACAGATATTTTTATTCATGTCAAATATCTATTTTGCAGATACTGCTGATTTTAACAATTCTGTATGTTTTTTTTTCCTTGACATGTATTTTAATGAGAGTTGATTTATGAGATTAATATCTTTTAGGATAACTATGTGCAACAGCCAGACCTGTGTTTTGCATGGTAAGGCATCTTTATAATTGAATCTCTAGGAATTTACTCCGGTGCTGCATTTGTACATGTTATTAACTGAAAAATATATACCATCTTCCTTCGAATTTAAGACACACTTTTTAAACCAATTCTTTATTCTCAAAAATGGCCTGCATCTTAAATTCGACTATAGTAACATGTGTATTAAAATTGCTAAAAGACATGACTGTCCAAGTACACAAACAGGAACATGACTGACTGCCCGAGAGCAGACGAACAAAACCATTACTGCCCGATCTCAAATCAGCCATGACATACAGGCAGCCATTTTCAAAGAGGCGGGAGTCATTCTCTGGGAAATGTCAAGTAATAAAGAGAACTCCTACAACTCAGAGGATGATGACTAGGAGAGATTTGGTGTTGTACAGGCATGTTAATGTACCAATATACAATATGCTTTACCAATATGTCCAATAGATGAGTTTGTAGCAAAATACTATTCCTGTGTATAAATGGCTCATATATGCGTAATTTAGGTTGTATCTTTGAAAATACATATTTATTTGATGTTTTATTTTTTCCTCAATTTCCTTGAATATGCTATATATACTATAATGTGGTAAAACATATATAATTCAAAGTGTTAGTTTTAAGGTCTCAATGTACACCCAGATTGGTATTTGCTAGATGTGTAACTTTATCAAATACAAATACAGCACTAAAGTTGTGAGTGTAAGCCTCCTTGCCAGCACGGCTCTCAAACCTATGTTCTCTGCATGCTGGCTGGTTCAGCTCCCTCCTTTCCAGGCTGCATGCCTCCCTCGGCGGGCAGAGAAATGAAGATACTTTGTCATTATCAGACACAGTTTGAAAGGAATTTAATCAGCCCAGCGCGAATAGCGAGACCAAGTTAAATTACAGAAAAATAGCATTAAAACACGCCATGGTAGACAAATCCCTCCCATTAATCAGTGTTCTGTGGAGAAGGAGCACTGCTCTCACGGCCCCTCCAAACCACCACGGACAGGGAGCTTCTCTGATTCAGCATTTCTAAACCTGTCTATCTGCCTGGTTTTACTGGACACAAAATCGCAGTGCTCTGCAGTTTACCAGAGGACCATGCAGGATCTTCATGGTGTTCATTTGGGAGTTCAAAAAGTCAACACCTGTACCATTACTGTGTTTCTTGCTTACCACACATTCATTTAATCACACACAAGGGAGTTTGACTTTAAAGTAATTGTAGCTAACAAAATAATTCCATAAATCTTTCCCATTTTGAACTTCTGTTAGCTACAATGTTTTTGATGCATTTTTCAAAAATAAACCCATGTTATAGCAAATACGTATTTTACTTTCAAAACATGATATCTGTTTCTACTTTTGCCTGTTTTTTTTACTGTTGTTAGATTTGTGGCTATAACTCATTAACTATAAAGGTTACAGGTACATGTCATACATGAAATGCATGTGCACACACTAGGCTTTCATAAAAACAGTGAAGTAGTCTGAAACTCACCCTGTTCAATACAGACAAAAACACAGAAAAAGAGACTCTCTTCCCTTTAAGGGAAGTTTTTTAATATCAAAATCACATTTTAATAGAAATTCTACCCCTCCTTAAGATGGGAATCACAAACCAAATGGATCCTTTATCACACAGAATTTTCTTAATCCAATTCATTTTAAAAGTACTATTGATAGAGGAGAAAGATACTGCATTTCGACCCCCTTCATCAATTTTTTACAAAGCAAATTTCTATTTATATATTCAGTTTAATTACACCTTATAAACTTAAAAATCAGACTGTCCACAGATTTACAGATCTCGGGAGCTACAAGGAGACAAAGGGCTGGGTATACAATTCTGGAGATGCCTTTTGCCTTAGAGAGGAGTACCCTACCGTAAATGGATAGATCCTTTCTCAACCACTTATCAAAAATACATTAGGCTTTTTTTTTAATTTTTTCTTGACAATTATGCATATTGCTAAATTGTTTATCTTTACTAATTAGAATTCCAAGGTAATTCACTTGATCTTTAATTTCAATACCACAGATTCCTTTTAATGGAGTACCATGAATAGCTCAAAGCTCACATTTATTAACATTTAATTTTAATCCTGAGGCTTACGAGAATACAGAAATGCTCTTTAGAGCCAGAGAAATTTGATTTGGATTGTGCAAGAATAAAGTGGTGTCATCAGCTAATTGACTTATGATCAGATTCATGTCCCCAATCTTAATACCTTGAAGAGTGGAATGTTTTATATGAATAGATAATAATTCAGCAGCTAAGACAAACAGGGAGGGAGCTATAGGTCATCCTTGTCTAATTCCCCTTTCTAAAATTGAATTGGGACGCTGTACAGAAAGGAAGAGAAGTACTGCTGTTAGGCATTTTATGGAATTCATGAAAAAATCTCCAAAGGCAAAAAGTATTAAAGCTTTAAATAAAAAGGGGTGTTCAACAGAATCAAAAGCATTATACAAGTCAAAAGTAATCTTTGTCAATTAAGGAATTGTAATATAAAAGATCTATCACAAGGCTAATATTATTGGGTATATGGCGACCCTTCATAAATCCAGATTGAGAGTCTGAAATGATTTAATTTAAACAACCTTTAACCAAGTGTAGTACTAAAGATCAGTTTTGAAATAACAATCCATGTTAACAATAGCAAGTGTTTCTTTAAAAGCTGGACATTTGAGAAAGGTTCAGGAAATGCTGTGCTTCTGAATCACCTTGTGTGAGACCCTGGGCCATATTTTCAAAGTGTTTACTCCAGACTAAATTCCTGTATTTAAAAAAAAAAAAAAATGAATAGATAAAACAGCTGTTAATTTTACAGGACCAGAACCAAACTAAATAATATAATTTAAGTAGCATTAAGATGATTGTTTCCCATTTCAAAAAATAGATTTGCCAAAAAGTTCAGTCTTGTATATAAAGTCACAGTAGTTTCTGCCTTTTATTCTAAAAACTTAATTTAATCTTTCATTTTCTGGGGAGGCAAAAAAAATATTATTTATGAAGGTAAATGGTCTTTGAACCTGGTTCATTCTTTGTTTTAAATAGTAATTCTTTTTTTCAATTATTTCTTTCTGCTGTTGGAAGAGATCAAGGTTAATACATGTGATTATTTTAATGTAATTTTTCATTTTTTGCAAGCAGCAAACACCTACACATTTAAAAAAATACTCATTTTACCAATGGAGTCCTGCTAACTGTAAGGTTAAAACATTAATCAGCACAAGTTCTTCAGTAAAGTGTAATAATAATAATAATAATAATAATAATAATAATAATAATAATAATAATAATAATAATAATAAATTGCAATTCTATGCTGTGGTACACCTACATAGATTGTGGTGGAGTGGTTTAAGAATGAAAAGAGCTGTTTCCTGACTTTGGATAAATGGGTTACTGAATGTAATGTTCTGTTTGTTCTCTAGATCAGGGTTTACCAATCCTGGTCCTGGGGACCCACTGTGTCTGCTGGTTTTCATTCCAACTGAGCTCTCAATTACTTAATTAAACCCTTATATGAACTGATTATTTGCTTAATTAGACCCTTTTACTTTTTTCAGCTCTTAAACAGTTGCAGATTCATGTTAGCTATAACATGGTTTAAGTAACTTGAACTATGCAGCTGTTAAGAGCTGAAAACAAGTAAAACGTCAAATTAAGCACATATCAGTTCAATAAGGGTCTAGTTAAGTAATTGAGAGCTCAGCTGCTCAAAATGCATCAGTCTCTGCAAATAATTTTAAGCAGTAAATGCTTAGGACGAGCAAGCAAGCTAAATTAGTCTTATTCTTCACAGTACCTAGTTAATCCACTTGAACAGGATCATCAGGAATCTGATTTGGTACGCTGCAATCAGGATCTTGTTTAGTCTGATTTACAGATGATCCACCTGTGATGATTAACTTCTGGTACACTGCAATCAGGATTTGAAGGTGTACTAACTTTAGTCCAATCAAGTGAACTAAACCTGCTTAATCCCTAGTTAGACACATCAAGTGGATTAAATTTGGTACGCTGCAATTGACCCACTGTGTTTCCATTCCTAGGGAGAAGCACTGTGTAATTGTTTTCTTGTGAGGTAAACGGCTCAGCTTTCCTGACTGTATAGGCAAGGACAAGAAAACCACTGTATAGTCAACACTCAAACAAGAGCTATGCTTATTTTGTTTATTTATTCCCATGTGGGGAAATTAAAAAGAACCCCTGATTTGCAACTGTAAAACGAGTCTCCAGCCAGTCACACTATCACAAGATACATAGATCAGTCTTGTTCTAACAGATCAAAAAAATGCTGCAGTGGATATAGACACCGTCTGGATTGACTATACAATTATTTTCTGTGAATAGTTTGTAGAGGATTATAGTTACTAAATTTCTTGGATTGTATCTGTTAATATACAGACCTGCTCCCCATAAAACATGCAATAGGACATCTGCCAATCTGCAGAATATTTAGTAGCAGAATATTTAGTAGCACTTTAGATTTAGTACTGTGCAATCATTTACCCCTATGTTACCTTATATGGTGCAGTGCCACATTGGCATGGTTTCTTTAATATTAGAATGGTGATTTAAAAACACTGTGAATTTATAATTATACCTGCATGTGTTATGTGGGGTTTAGGGTTTCTGTATCCTCCAGTAGGATGAAGTGTTGCTCAGGACTAGAAACAAGATCCACGTTGCTGTTCTCAAGAATACATGTGGTAGATTGCATCAGGCATTCTAGTCAGGTATAGTATACTGCAGGGGTATACAGAGGGTCTGATATGTAATGGAAATTCTTTGATCAGAGGAGACAAGAAATCTTCAAGAATGAATTTGTATTAATTGTTTATTAGTTATTGAGGTTCTGTACAATAAAAACTGCAGGTGGTTAAAAAAAACAAAAATAACTTCCTGTTGTCAAGGAAGCCCTTGATGTAATGTAATATTCTTGCAAGTCTGCAGCCAAATCTTATTTTTTATATCAATATTTTATGTATACTTACACTGAACAGCGAAGAACAAAAAGTATTTTTCTAAATGGATTCAATAAAAAATCCTGAGAAGGTTGTAATGGAGATTTTTTTAAATCAGGGGCAAAAATAAAGTGGGCACAGGGCTGGGGGAGTGGGGGCAAATGCATCCCACTTACATAAATGCATTTGTGCCAGTGGTCTCCTATATTATTGCTGTGACCTACCGACCTCAGCACCAGACTTTAGCAACCGTGTGTGAGCTGAAATAAAATCTCTTAAACCTAATTCGTAGCGCAAGATTTGTGCCATGAGAATGAAAACATGAAAAAAAAGACAAATATTATGTTTAATATCAAATCTATATTCTACTGGCAAAAACTTTGCACTGTTCCTGTGGAATTCTCATAAAGGTATTTATTATTATTATTATTATTATTATTATTATTATTATTATTATTATTATTATTATTATAACATTATTTAGTGTAAAATGTGGGTGAGTAGGATTGCCTATTGTAGATTCACTACCATTATTTTGAAAATGTATTCTACTAAACTGGATATATTTTTATATCATTAACCTAAAGTGCAGGATTTTAGCTCCGTCCGTAGACTAACCTTGAAGCTAACCTCCTTTAGGAAACCATGTATATATTATATATGTATGTGTATAATATGTATATAAATATATATGCAGTCAAACAAGTTTAGCCAATAATGCATGGAGAGAGCAAAGTGCTCTCATATGGAATGTTAGTGTTTTTTTAGTATTTGTGTAATGCCATGTCTGGGTTATTGTTCTATTTCCCTCAGTAGACCAGACGTGCTGCCAGCTGCGGTTTGATTGTGTCAAAGTCAGTATTTCGTTCTTGAATGAAAGAATGTAAGAGCTCGTTCATATCAGTAGTCCCCCCAAAGACACAAACTTTCCAGAGTTGTAGTTTCCTTTTGAATGCATCAATTCTTTCACGCTGGGCAATAAAATGAGCGCTCCCACCTTGCATAGTTTTGTTCAGATTATTCATTTCACTGAATATGTCTGCGAAGTAACCCAGTTTTGCCAGCCACACGTCATCTTTTAGCACTTCGGCAAATTCAGGTTTCTTATCAGCTGAGGAAGTACGTAACTCTTCCTTGAGATTAAATATACGGGTAAGCTTTCCGCCTCGAGATAGCCATCTCACCTCGGTATGCATGAGCATACAGGTTCATTTGCTATTTTTGCATCAAACCTCCAAATTAAAGTGGATGTTTATTAAAATGATATTCGTTTAGTACAAATATATTGCCAATTTCAATTACAAAAGCTCAAAGTCAGCAGCAGAAGTGTAAAAAAAAATCCAAGATAGCCACCAGATAAATAAAGAAGCTATATTTGGTGTGTAAAAAAGGTAGTATTTTTACATGTTTTCATTTGAGATATGTTTAAGTTATATGAAAACAGATTACAAAAATCGATTTGATCTTTATATATATATATATATATATATATATATATATACAGTATATATATATAATTACATTTGACCACCCTACCATTAACAACACACAGAAAATGTGGCTAAATGGAGAGAATTCTTTAAACATTTCTTTTTTAGGGTGAATATATGAACAAAGGTTATATTAGGGAAAATATAGAAAATATGGTTTTGTTCATACTAATCTAATATCTTGCTGCCAGAGTACTTTCACAACTGATGTTATGTTATTTTGTTTAACTTTAAACACAGGCATACTTTAAGTTGTTTCTGGTTCATGCTCTTATACTGTAAAGGATCACTGATTAATGGAAATATAAGCTTGCTTCCAGTCATTTGTAAATGGACTCAAACAAAGCTCTTACATTATTATTGACCAGTGTTAACAGTAAATTGCTACATACTGAATGAATGTATGAAATGTTTGAATTGTATTAAATACAATCAGAATCAACCAGATGAAGGCAGAGTAAACGCTCCCATTGGTGTGTGCTTTCCTGTTATTAACCTGCAGTTACAGGACTCCTCAGACACTCAGCTACGCTCCCATCGGTGTGTGCTTTCCTGTTATTAACCTGCAGTTACAGGACTCCTCAGACACTCAGCTACGCTCCCATCGATGTGTGCTTTCCTGTTATTAACCTGCAGTTACAGGACTCCTCAGACACTCAGCTACGCTCCCATCGGTGTGTGCTTTCCTGTTATTGACCTGCAGTTACAGGACTCCTCAGACACTCAGCTACGCTCCCATCGGTGTGTGCTTTCCTGTTATTAACCTGCAGTTACAGGACTCCTCAGACACTCAGCTACGCCCCCATCGGTGTGTGCTTTCCTGTTATTAACCTGCAGTTACAGGACTCCTCAGACACTCAGCTACGCTCCCATCGGTGTGTGCTTTCCTGTTATTAACCTGCAGTTACAGGACTCCTCAGGCACTCAGCTACGCTCCCATCGGTGTGTGCTTTCCTGTTATTAACCTGCAGTTACAGGACTCCTCAGACACTCAGCTACGCTCCCATCGGTGCGTGCTTTCCTGGTATTAACCTGCAGTTACAGGACTCCTCAGACACTCAGCTACGCTCCCATCGGTGTGTGCTTTCCTGTTATTAACCTGCAGTTACAGGACTCCTCAGACACTCAGCTACACTCCCATCGGTGTGTGCTTTCCTGTTATTAACCTGCAGTTACAGGACTCCTCAGACACTCAGCTATGCTCCCATCGGTGTGTGCTTTCCTTTTATTAACCTGCAGTTACAGGACTCCTCAGACACTCAGCTACACTCCCATCGGTGTGTGCTTTCCTGTTATTTACAGGGTGCGTGTGTCAAGCAGAATCATACAAACCCGAAATAGCAATTTAGGCAACAGCTAATAACAGATACCAGGCTTAGACAGCATTAAAAGCAAGAGAGAACAAATGGGTCTTGAGAGTTGATTTGAAGGGAGTGATTGTGGGAGCTGCACGCACTAAAGCTGGGAGAGAGTTCCAGAGAGTCAAGGCCATGAAGCTAAAAGAGCGCTCTAGAGTGTGGTGCACTTTTGCTTGTGGGCAGGGATATAGCGGGTCAGCATGTTGGAGAGATACTCTGGACCTGTGTGATGGAGGGCATTGTAGGCAGCAGGAGAATTTTGAAAGTAATCCTGACCTTAACAGGTAGCCAGTGCAGCTGGGCAAGACGGGGTAATGTGATCATGTTTTTTACATCTGGTAAGGATCCTAGCAGCGCCATTTTGAACCAGCTGCAGTCTGTTTATGGCGCGTGACGGAAGACCACTGTAGAGAGAGTTGCAGTAGTCGAGTCGAGAGGAGATGAATGCATGACAGAGTATCTCTGCATCTGGGAGGTAAAGGTAGGGATGGACCTTTGAGATGTTTCGGAGGTGGTAGAAGGAGGATTTGACTACAGAGGAGAAAAGGAGAGGTTACTATCCAGAAGTACACCAAGGCTCTATACAGTGGGGGAAGGCAGCAGCAGACAGTTTCCGAGGATCAAGGCAGCAATATTGAGATTCTTGAGTTGAGTTTTCGATCCTACTAGAAGTTCAGATGTGTGGGTGTTGAACTGAAGAAAATTGGTCATCCAGGCCTCAATGTCTTGGATGCAAGCTGAGAGTTGGGCCAGCAGAGGGACATCCAGGGTCTAGTTTTAGGTAGAGCTGGGTGTCATCTGCATAGGAGTGAAACATGAGGCTATGTTGGCGGATGAGGTGACAGAAGGGAAGCACATAGATGTTGAAGAGAAGAGGCCCAAGAACAGACATAAAGGGTGCCTGAAAAAGTTAAGGGGGGCACAGTAGTTGCACCTGTGATCTGAAGTGCTGTCACTCTTTTTACAGGCAGATAGACTATTGACCATTCTGAAGCAGGTGGAAAGCAAACCAGTGGAAGTTTAAAGCATTCACCACTTTGATCTTTAGAAAATAGACACAGATTCTCTTAGATCATTATATATTCCACCAAAAAGAAAGTGTCTGAATAACTAATTAATCAAACTAGCAGGTAGAGTCCTGCTGTGTTTTCTGCAGCTTTAGAAAATACTCAATCGGTGGGAAAAACAGAGGTGCAGAAAAAACAGGTGCAGAAAAAAAGAGGTGCAGAAAGAAAAGTGGAAATAATGGCGTATATCGCTATCCTGCAGCGGATCTCCTCTGAAAATAACCCCCATTGTGTCTAAATTGAAGACTAAATTACTCAAGACCCAAAACCTTATCTGGAGTGAACAAAAAAACACACACAAGTTTACTAAAATATGTTTTTCTTTAAAAACTGGACATTTAAGATTTGTATAGTAAAATGGAAAACCATTTTTGTGTAATAAACAGGCTCATTCTACCACCTGTTTTCATTTAAAGAACAGGAACATTATTCTTTTATTTTACTCAGAATGAATAACTCGCTCTACCTGCCTGTGTCTTCAATTAAAGAAAGATAGATATTTTATATTCTCAACTTGTCACAAAATTAAACACAGCAGGTAGCATAAAGGATGTTTCCTTTTTCATTGTGCATGTGGATTGCTTATCTCCCAACACTAGTTTTCTCTTCTGTTGTATTTCCACTATCATCAATACAGCAGACAGAAATAGAAGAAGCCACGCTGAATATGCATGAAATAGAAATGGATTGCCAGAAATTATTCCTGGCAAGAACTGCTCATTTTCTGTTCAACACTTGCCAACTTTTAATAGCGATATTAGGGACTTAATTAAAAATGGAAATTTGCTTCTGATCATTTATTTAAGTGTATATTAAAACAGAACCAGGTTTCTCCCTTCTGTGTATTGGTTAAAAATGAAAGCCTATTTTTGGTATATTTGTTTAGTTGTAATTTGGTCTGTTGTTCAGAACATTACTTTCACTATAAGTGAATGAAACTTGCTGAGCTTGAGCTACTGTGCCTGAGAACAGCAGTATCTTTGGGGGCCTGGGTGTGCCCTGTTAAAGCTGAAAGGATCATTAAGGTTACAGTAGCGGTCAGTGGCGGCAAAAATCACAAAATATTTATTACCACCCCCCACCCAATGGCTAATGTACTAAAAGTAAATTAATTTTGTTCAACTAATTTCATATGCCTCCGCTGAAAGCCTTTTAATGCATTTAAACAGTAGACTGCAGTCGCTATGTAAATATAGCCCCATCAATACAAAAAGCAACATTAGTGCTTTAAACAACACACAACTTACAGAATTGTGAATAAATGTTTTTATAATCAATCGGCAAATCAGAACCTTAAAATCATTATTTAGTTCTACAAGTCACTACGTGACACTAGCGTGGAACATTCGCTATAAAGACACAAATACAATATCTCAAAATCATTAATTCAAAACGAACAAGGCAGTTTGTCATGCCAAGGCACAAAATTGACAGTTTTAAAGAGATGTAACCTTACCTTATTTATAGTGAAGATCAATCCGTCTTTCTTTTTTTTAAGCAAAATGTGCAATCACATTATCGTACCAGTTCGGTTGCTTCTCCAGGAAAGACAGCAGTTTTTTTTCAATGGATATTGTGGCTAGAGAAAGCGGTACACTTTAATCGGCACCTCACGGTCACAAATTGTGCAAGGCTAAATTAGCAAGTACAAGGAAGCTGCAGCAAGCTATACATAGAAAAAAAAAAACAAGTGGAGAAGGAAAAGCTAGTACCTGCTGTTGACCATGCCAACATTTCTCAAAGTGATATTGCTCCATTAGCGCCTAGAGGTTCAAGAAGCAGCTGTGGTATCTTTCATGACAAGAATCTATGCGTTTGGTGCATGAAGCCTGAAAAAAATATCCTGGACATGACAAGTGGTGTCTTCTTCAATAGTTGGATGCGTGGCAGATCATCAAGGCACATCCTGTATACCTGGATGAAGCTGCAATGCGTGACAGGATCTTAGCTGTCATCAATTCGACAGCAGATCCTTTTGCTGCTGAGATCCGGTACCATCGTTCCTGCTGGAGGAAATATGTATCATCAAGGTCAAGGTAGTGATACTCGAATGCACCTTCAGATGATACGACTTGCAGAGGTTCAGCAAATTCTTCAGGCACATCCGTTATGTGATATTTGAGCTGAAAGAACCAAGAACACTACAGGGTCTTCTCAAGGACTACTCCAACCTTCTTACAAACTTTGGCTTTGATTGTAGTGGAAAAAAGTCAAGCATCATTTAAGGAGATGCTTCGGAAGGAGTTCCCCAACACAATTGGCTTTCATGACTCTTTACACAAGAACAAGAGCACCATAGTTGAAGAGCACAAGGGCAGAGACGAAACTAATGATCTCCTACGTAAGTTTCTCACATGGCTCAGGAATCCAGCCGTTAGGGACTTCAGAGCCACTTGTGATGATCCACAGATTGTAGCCTTGTCATCAATGTTGTTTTCATTTATCACTGGGAAGCGAACTTATTTTCAGGCTGTTATCAGTGACATTGCAATGAAAATCCTACTAACTTCTAGTCCTACATTCCATGCCCAATGTTCATATCAGCAATTAATAAACAGTTTAAAGGATCAGGTTTATCCGAAAATCTTGTTGCAGCTAATGTCATTGCAGAGGGTTCAGTTGACCAGGCACTTTGTGGAACCCATGAAGCAGAGAGTGTGTCACTGAATCCCACATGAAGCAGAGTGTGTCACTGAATCCCACTTGAAGCAGAGTGTGTGTCACTGAATTCCACATGAAACAGTGTGTGTGTCACTGAATCCCACATGAAGCAGCGTGTGCATGTTGCTGAATCCGACATGAAGCAGAGAGTGTGTCACTGAATCCCACATGAAGCAGAGTGTGTCACTGAATCTCACTTGAAGCAGAGAGTGTGTCACTGAATCCCACATGAAACAGAGTGTGTCACTGAATCCCATATGAAACAGAGAATGTGTCACTGAATCTCATTTGAAGCAGAGTGTGTGTCACTGAATCCCACATAATGCAGAGTGTGTCACTGAATCCCACTTGAAGCAGCTGGGTTTCATTGATAAAAAGAGGGTATTGTGGGAAATGGGTAGATGGCCTGAAAGGAGAGCTGAGCTGTGTTTGCAGGAAGCAGGAAGTGTGTCAGCTGAATCGCCATATGAAACAGTAGAGAGTGTGTCACTGAATCTCATTTGAAGCTTTTAAATTATTTAAGCTTATCTAGAAACGATGTAACATTTTTTTCTGAAGTAGTACTGAGCTAACTGTCACGGATACAGCTCTGGAATGCTGTTCGTTTTTTTATATATATGGATGATTTGAAACTGAAGAAAACGGAGATCGATTTGCAACCCAGGAATAACGCGCAGTGGGTCCTCGGACACACGGCAGGAAGGGGTGAGACGGTCTGTTAGACTTTTCCTTTTTTGTGCTGGACAATGTTGGATTACAATTGTTTTTTTTTTATAGTATTATGGGCGTTTGTTTTGATACTTTATTTTTCTTTGGAATATGTTTTTTGCAAGTTTGTTTTGTCTTGAAGCACGATTGACTTTGTTTTTTGGGATTGACTTTGTCTTGTTTGTTGTTTTTTTTCTGCAATAAGGAACTTTGTAACTGCATTAATTTACATGGACTGGTTTTCTTTTTGTTAATACTTTTTGATTGTGTTTCAAACTGTTTTGTGTACCGTTCTTACCAGCAATATCCAGGGTTAACAGGGTCAGTTTGAGTGATCTTTACTTGCCGTTTCACTTCCAAAATATTTATATCAGTGTATACACTATGCATTTTATTGTGCTATGAGGTTTCTTAGAGCAATGTTTAAGGCATATTTGCTTCCTTTGTATTGACATTGTACTGTTCTAGAGTTTTTTGCCACTGTAAAAAGGTTACTGAAGACTAAAACACTCTTACCCACAAACTTTTGGTCCCATTATTCGCTGTCAATCAGTCTTTAATTATCTGTTTTTTGAAATCATTTAGTTTTGGCTTGTGTCTTAAAAGTCTGGTTGTTACATGTGTGTGTCACTGAATCCCACATGAAGCAGTGTGTGCATGTTGCTGAATCAGACATGAAGCAGAGAGTGTGTCACTGAATCCCACATGAAGCAGAGTGTGTCACTGAATCTCACTTGAAGCAGAAAGTGTGTCACTGAATCCCACATGAAACAGAGTGTGTCACTGAATCCCATATGAAACAGAGAATGTGTCACTGAATCTCATTTGAAGCAGAGTGTGTGTCACTGAATCCCACATGATGCAGAGTGTGTCACTGAATCCCACATGAAGCAGAGTGTGTCACTGAATCTCACTTGAAGCAGAGATTGTCACTGAATCCCACATGAAACAGAGTGTGTCACTGAATCCCATATGAAACAGAGAATGTGTCACTGAATCTCATTTGAAGCAGAGTGTGTGTCACTGAATCCCACATGATGCAGTGTGTCACTGAATCCCACATGAAATAGAGAGTGTGTCACTGAATCCCACATGATGCAGCGTGAGTGTGTTACTGAATCCCACATGAAGCAGCGTGTGTGTGTCACTGAATCCCACATGAAGCAGCGTGTGCGTGTTGCTGAATCCCACATGAAGCAGAGTGTGTCACTGAATCCCATATGAAGCAGAGTGTGTCACTGAATCCCATATGAAGCAGAGTGTGTCACTGAATCCCACATGAAGCAGAGTGTGTGTCACCGAATCTCACATGAAACAGAGAGTGTGTCACTGAATCCCACATGATGCAGAGTGTGTCACTGAATCCCACATGATGCAGAGTGTGTCACTGAATCCCACATGAAGCAGTGTGTGCGTGTCACTGAATCCCACATGAAGCAGTGTGTGCGTGTCACCGAATCTCACATGAAGCAGAGTGTGTATCACTGAATCCCACATGAAGCAGCATGTGCGTGTCACTGAATCCCACATGAAGTAGAGTGTGTGTCACTGAATCCCATATGAAGCAGGGAGTGTGTCACTGAATCCCACATGAAGTAGAGTGTGTGTCACTGAATCCCATATGAAACAGGGAGTGTGTCACTGACTCTTACTTGAAGCAGAGTGTGTGTCATTGAATCCCACATGAAGCAGCGTGTATCACTGAATCCAACATGAAGCAGAGAGTATCACTGAATCCAACATGAAGCAGAGTGTGTCACTGAATCCCACATGAAACAGAGAGTGTGTCACTGAATCTCACTTGAAGCAGAGTGTGTGTCACTGAATCCCACATGAAACAGAGAGTGTGTCACTGAATCTCACTTGAAGCAGAGTGTGTGTCACTGAATCCCACATGAAGCAGAGTGTGTCACTGAATCCCACATGAAGCAGAGAGTGTGTCACTGAATCCCACATGAAGCAGAGTGTGTCACTGAATCCCACATGAAGCAGAGTGTGTGTCACTGAATCCCACATGAAGCAGAGTGTGTGTCACTGAATCCCACATGAAGCAGAGTGTGTCACTGAATCCCACATGAAACAGAGAGTGTGTCACTGAATCCCACATGAAGCAGCGTGTGTGTCACTGAATCCCACATGAAGCAGCGTGTGTGTCACTGAATCCCACATGAAGCAGCGTGTGTGTTGCTGAATCCCACATGAAGCAGAGAGTGTGTTACTGAATCCCATATGAAGCAGAGTGTGTCACTGAATCCCATATGAAGCAGAGTGTGTCACTGAATCCCACATGAAGCAGAGTGTGCGTGTCACTGAATCCCACATGAAGCAGAGTGTGTCACTGAATCCCACATGAAGCAGAGTGTGTCACTGAATCCCACATGAAGCAGAGTGTGTCACTGAATCCCACATGAAGCAGAGTGTGCGTGTCACTGAATCCCACATGAAGCAGAGAGTGTGTCACTGAATCCCACATGAAGCAGAGTGTGTCACTGAATCCCACATGAAGCAGAGTGTGTGTCATTGAATCCCACATGAAGCAGAGTGTGTGTCACTGAATCCCACATGAAGCAGAGTGTGTGTCACTGAATCCCACATGAAGCAGATGTGTGTCACTGAATCCCACATGAAGCAGAGTGTGTGTCACTGAATCCCACATGAAGCAGAGTGTGTCACTGAATCCCACATGAAGCAGAGGTGTGTCACTGAATCCCACATGAAGCAGAGTGTGTGTCACTGAATCCCACATGAAGCAGAGTGTGTGTCACTGAATCCCACATGAAGCAGAGTGTGTCACTGAATCCCACATGAAGCAGAGTGTGTCACTGAATCCCACATGAAGCAGAGTGTGTCACTGAATCCCACATGAAGCAGAGTGTGTCACTGAATCCCACATGAAGCAGAGTGTGTGTCACTGAATCCCACATGAAGCAGAGTGTGTCACTGAATCCCACATGAAGCAGAGTGTGTGTCACTGAATCCCACATGAAGCAGAGGTGTGTCACTGAATCCCACATGAAGCAGAGTGTGTGTCACTGAATCCCACATGAAGCAGAGTGTGTGTCACTGAATCCCACATGAAGCAGAGTGTGTGTCACTGAATCCCACATGAAGCAGAGTGTGTGTCACTGAATCCCACATGAAGCAGAGTGTGTCACTGAATCCCACATGAAGCAGAGTGTGTGTCACTGAATCCCACATGAAGCAGAGTGTGTGTCACTGAATCCCACATGAAGCAGAGTGTGTCACTGAATCCCACATGAAGCAGAGTGTGTCACTGAATCCCACATGAAGCAGAGTGTGTGTCACTGAATCCCACATGAAGCAGAGTGTGTGTCACTGAATCCCACATGAAGCAGAGGTGTGTCACTGAATCCCACATGAAGCAGAGTGTGTGTCACTGAATCCCACATGAAGCAGAGGTGTGTCACTGAATCCCACATGAAGCAGAGTGTGTCACTGAATCCCACATGAAGCAGAGTGTGTGTCACTGAATCCCACATGAAGCAGAGTGTGTCACTGAATCCCACATGAAGCAGAGTGTGTGTCACTGAATCCCACATGAAGCAGAGTGTGTGTCACTGAATCCCACATGAAGCAGAGTGTGTCACTGAATCCCACATGAAGCAGAGTGTGTGTCACTGAATCCCACATGAAGCAGAGTGTGTGTCACTGAATCCCACATGAAGCAGAGGTGTGTCACTGAATCCCACATGAAGCAGAGTGTGTGTCACTGAATCCCACATGAAGCAGAGTGTGTCACTGAATCCCACATGAAGCAGAGTGTGTCACTGAATCCCACATGAAGCAGAGTGTGTGTCACTGAATCCCACATGAAGCAGAGTGTGTGTCACTGAATCCCACATGAAGCAGAGTGTGTCACTGAATCCCACATGAAGCAGAGTGTGTGTCACTGAATCCCACATGAAGCAGAGTGTGTGTCACTGAATCCCACATGAAGCAGAGTGTGTGTCACTGAATCCCACATGAAGCAGAGTGTGTGTCACTGAATCCCACATGAAGCAGAGGTGTGTCACTGAATCCCACATGAAGCAGAGTGTGTCACTGAATCCCACATGAAGCAGAGTGTGTCACTGAATCCCACATGAAGCAGAGTGTGTGTCACTGAATCCCACATGAAGCAGAGTGTGTCACTGAATCCCACATGAAGCAGAGTGTGTGTCACTGAATCCCACATGAAGCAGAGTGTGTCACTGAATCCCACATGAAGCAGAGTGTGTCACTGAATCCCACATGAAGCAGAGGTGTGTCACTGAATCCCACATGAAGCAGAGTGTGTCACTGAATCCCACATGAAGCAGAGGTGTGTCACTGAATCCCACATGAAGCAGAGTGTGTGTCACTGAATCCCACATGAAGCAGAGTGTGTCACTGAATCCCACATGAAGCAGAGTGTGTCACTGAATCCCACATGAAGCAGAGTGTGTCACTGAATCCCACATGAAGCAGAGTGTGTGTCACTGAATCCCACATGAAGCAGAGTGTGTGTCACTGAATCCCACATGAAGCAGAGTGTGTGTCACTGAATCCCACATGAAGCAGAGTGTGTCACTGAATCCCACATGAAGCAGAGTGTGTGTCACTGAATCCCACATGAAGCAGAGTGTGTCACTGAATCCCACATGAAGCAGAGTGTGTGTCACTGAATCCCACATGAAGCAGAGTGTGTGTCACTGAATCCCACATGAAGCAGAGTGTGTGTCACTGAATCCCACATGAAGCAGAGTGTGTGTCACTGAATCCCACATGAAGCAGAGTGTGTGTCACTGAATCCCACATGAAGCAGAGTGTGTCACTGAATCCCACATGAAGCAGAGTGTGTGTCACTGAATCCCACATGAAGCAGAGGTGTGTCACTGAATCCCACATGAAGCAGAGTGTGTGTCACTGAATCCCACATGAAGCAGATGTGTGTCACTGAATCCCACATGAAGCAGAGTGTGTGTCACTGAATCCCACATGAAGCAGAGTGTGTGTCACTGAATCCCACATGAAGCAGAGTGTGTGTCACTGAATCCCACATGAAGCAGAGGTGTGTCACTGAATCCCACATGAAGCAGAGTGTGTCACTGAATCCCACATGAAGCAGAGTGTGTGTCACTGAATCCCACATGAAGCAGAGTGTGTGTCACTGAATCCCACATGAAGCAGAGTGTGTCACTGAATCCCACATGAAGCAGAGTGTGTCACTGAATCCCACATGAAGCAGATGTGTGTCACTGAATCCCACATGAAGCAGAGTGTGTGTCACTGAATCCCACATGAAGCAGAGTGTGTCACTGAATCCCACATGAAGCAGAGTGTGTCACTGAATCCCACATGAAGCAGAGTGTGTGTCACTGAATCCCACATGAAGCAGAGTGTGTGTCACTGAATCCCACATGAAGCAGAGGTGTGTCACTGAATCCCACATGAAGCAGAGGTGTGTCACTGAATCCCACATGAAGCAGAGTGTGTCACTGAATCCCACATGAAGCAGAGGTGTGTCACTGAATCCCACATGAAGCAGAGTGTGTCACTGAATCCCACATGAAGCAGAGTGTGTGTCACTGAATCCCACATGAAGCAGATGTGTGTCACTGAATCCCACATGAAGCAGAGTGTGTGTCACTGAATCCCACATGAAGCAGAGGTGTGTCACTGAATCCCACATGAAGCAGAGTGTGTCACTGAATCCCACATGAAGCAGAGTGTGTGTCACTGAATCCCACATGAAGCAGAGTGTGTCACTGAATCCCACATGAAGCAGAGTGTGTGTCACTGAATCCCACATGAAGCAGAGGTGTGTCACTGAATCCCACATGAAGCAGAGTGTGTGTCACTGAATCCCACATGAAGCAGAGTGTGTGTCACTGAATCCCACATGAAGCAGAGGTGTGTCACTGAATCCCACATGAAGCAGAGTGTGTCACTGAATCCCACATGAAGCAGATGTGTGTCACTGAATCCCACATGAAGCAGAGTGTGTCACTGAATCCCACATGAAGCAGAGTGTGTGTCACTGAATCCCACATGAAGCAGAGGTGTGTCACTGAATCCCACATGAAGCAGAGTGTGTGTCACTGAATCCCACATGAAGCAGAGGTGTGTCACTGAATCCCACATGAAGCAGAGTGTGTGTCACTGAATCCCACATGAAGCAGAGTGTGTGTCACTGAATCCCACATGAAGCAGAGTGTGTCACTGAATCCCACATGAAGCAGAGTGTGTGTCACTGAATCCCACATGAAGCAGAGAGTGTGTCACTGAATCCCATATGAAGCAGAGTGTGTCACTGAATCCCACATGAAGCAGAGTGTGTCACTGAATCCCACATGAAGCAGCGTGTGCGTGTTACCGAATCCCACATGAAGCAGAGTGTGTCACTGAATCCCACATGAAGCAGAGTGTGTCACTGAATCCCACATGAAGCAGAGAGTGTGTCACTGAATCCCACATGAAGCAGAGTGTGTCACTGAATCCCACATGAAGCAGAGTGTGTCACTGAATCCCACATGAAGCAGAGTGTGTCACTGAATCCCACATGAAGCAGAGTGTGTCACTGAATCCCACATGAAGCAGAGTGTGTCACTGAATCCCACATGAAGCAGAGTGTGTCACTGAATCCCACATGAAGCAGCGTGTGCGTGTTACTGAATCCCACATGAAGCAGAGTGTGTCACTGAATCCCACATGAAGCAGAGTGTGTGTCACCGAATCTCACATGAAACAGAGAGTGTGTCACTGAATCCCACATGATGCAGAGTGTGTCACTGAATCCCACATGATGCAGAGTGTGTCACTGAATCCCACATGAAGCAGAGTGTGTCACTGAATCCCACATGAAGCAGAGTGTGTCACTGAATCCCACATGAAGCAGTGTGTGCGTGTCACTGAATCCCACATGAAGCAGTGTGTCACTGAATCCCACATGAAGCAGAGTGTGTGTCACTGAATCCCACATGAAGCAGAGTGTGTCACTGAATCCCACATGAAGCAGAGGTGTGTCACTGAATCCCACATGAAGCAGAGTGTGTGTCACTGAATCCCACATGAAGCAGAGTGTGTGTCACTGAATCCCACATGAAGCAGAGTGTGTGTCACTGAATCCCACATGAAGCAGAGTGTGTGTCACTGAATCCCACATGAAGCAGAGGTGTGTCACTGAATCCCACATGAAGCAGAGTGTGTCACTGAATCCCACATGAAGCAGAGTGTGTCACTGAATCCCACATGAAGCAGAGTGTGTGTCACTGAATCCCACATGAAGCAGAGTGTGTCACTGAATCCCACATGAAGCAGAGTGTGTGTCACTGAATCCCACATGAAGCAGAGGTGTGTCACTGAATCCCACATGAAGCAGAGTGTGTCACTGAATCCCACATGAAGCAGAGTGTGTGTCACTGAATCCCACATGAAGCAGAGTGTGTGTCACTGAATCCCACATGAAGCAGAGTGTGTGTCACTGAATCCCACATGAAGCAGAGTGTGTGTCACTGAATCCCACATGAAGCAGAGTGTGTCACTGAATCCCACATGAAGCAGAGGTGTGTCACTGAATCCCACATGAAGCAGAGTGTGTCACTGAATCCCACATGAAGCAGAGTGTGTCACTGAATCCCACATGAAGCAGAGTGTGTGTCACTGAATCCCACATGAAGCAGAGTGTGTGTCACTGAATCCCACATGAAGCAGAGTGTGTGTCACTGAATCCCACATGAAGCAGAGTGTGTGTCACTGAATCCCACATGAAGCAGAGTGTGTCACTGAATCCCACATGAAGCAGATGTGTGTCACTGAATCCCACATGAAGCAGAGTGTGTCACTGAATCCCACATGAAGCAGATGTGTGTCACTGAATCCCACATGAAGCAGACAGTGTGTGTCACTGAATTCCACATGAAGCAGCGTGTGTCACTGAAACCCACATGAAGCAGAGTGTGTGTCACTGAATCCAACATGAAGCAGAGAGTGTGTCACTGAATCCCACATGAAGCAGTGTGTCACTGAATCCCACATGAAGCAGAGTGTGTGTCACTGAATCCCACATGAAGCAGAGTGTGTGTCACTGAATCCCACATGAAGCAGAGAGTGTGTCACTGAATCCCACATGAAGCAGCGTGTGTCACTGAATCCCATATGAATCAGAGTGTGTGTCACTGAATCCCACATGAAGCAGAGGTGTGTCACTGAATCCCACATGAAGCAGAGTGTGTGTCACTGAATCCCACATGAAGCAGAGTGTGTGTCACTGAATCCCACATGAAGCAGAGTGTGTGTCACTGAATCCCACATGAAGCAGAGTGTGTGTCACTGAATCCCACATGAAGCAGAGTGTGTGTCACTGAATCCCACATGAAGCAGAGGTGTGTCACTGAATCCCACATGAAGCAGAGTGTGTCACTGAATCCCACATGAAGCAGAGTGTGTCACTGAATCCCACATGAAGCAGAGTGTGTCACTGAATCCCACATGAAGCAGATGTGTGTCACTGAATCCCACATGAAGCAGAGTGTGTCACTGAATCCCACATGAAGCAGAGTGTGTCACTGAATCCCACATGAAGCAGAGTGTGTCACTGAATCCCACATGAAGCAGAGTGTGTGTCACTGAATCCCACATGAAGCAGAGTGTGTGTCACTGAATCCCACATGAAGCAGAGTGTGTGTCACTGAATCCCACATGAAGCAGAGTGTGTGTCACTGAATCCCACATGAAGCAGAGTGTGTGTCACTGAATCCCACATGAAGCAGAGTGTGTGTCACTGAATCCCACATGAAGCAGAGTGTGTGTCACTGAATCCCACATGAAGCAGAGTGTGTCACTGAATCCCACATGAAGCAGAGGTGTGTCACTGAATCCCACATGAAGCAGAGTGTGTGTCACTGAATCCCACATGAAGCAGAGTGTGTGTCACTGAATCCCACATGAAGCAGAGGTGTGTCACTGAATCCCACATGAAGCAGAGTGTGTCACTGAATCCCACATGAAGCAGAGGTGTGTCACTGAATCCCACATGAAGCAGAGTGTGTGTCACTGAATCCCACATGAAGCAGAGTGTGTGTCACTGAATCCCACATGAAGCAGAGTGTGTGTCACTGAATCCCACATGAAGCAGAGTGTGTGTCACTGAATCCCACATGAAGCAGAGTGTGTCACTGAATCCCACATGAAGCAGAGTGTGTGTCACTGAATCCCACATGAAGCAGAGTGTGTCACTGAATCCCACATGAAGCAGAGTGTGTCACTGAATCCCACATGAAGCAGAGTGTGTGTCACTGAATCCCACATGAAGCAGAGGTGTGTCACTGAATCCTACATGAAGCAGAGTGTGTCACTGAATCCCACATGAAGCAGACAGTGTGTCACTGAATCCCACATGAAGCAGTGTGCGTGTCACTGAATCCCACTTGAAGCAGAGTGTGTGTTACTGAATCCAACATGAAGCAGAGTGTGTCACTGAATCCCACATGAAGCAGCGTGTGTCACTGAATCCCACTTGAAGCAGAGTGTGTGTCACTGAATCCCACATGAAGCAGAGTGTGTCACTGAATCCCACATGAAGCAGAGTGTGTCACTGAATCCCACATGAAGCAGAGTGTGCGTGTCACTGAATCCCACATGAAGCAGAATGTGTGTCACTGAATCCCACATGAAGCAGCGTGTATCACTGAATCCCACATGAAGCAGAGAGTGTGTCACTGAATCCCACATGAAGCAGAGAGTGTGTCACTGAATCCCATATGAAACAGAGAGTGTCACTGAATCTCACTTGAAGCAGATTGTGTGTCACTGAATCCCACATGAAGCAGAGTGTGTGTCACTGAATCCCACATGAAGCAGAGTGTGTGTCACTGAATCCCACATGAAGCAGATGTGTGTCACTGAATCCCACATGAAGCAGAGTGTGTCACTGAATCCCACATGAAGCAGAGTGTGTCACTGAATCCCACATGAAGCAGAGTGTGTCACTGAATCCCACATGAAGCAGAGTGTGTCACTGAATCCCACATGAAGCAGAGTGTGTGTCACTGAATCCCACATGAAGCAGAGTGTGTCACTGAATCCCACATGAAGCAGAGTGTGTGTCACTGAATCCCACATGAAGCAGAGGTGTGTCACTGAATCCCACATGAAGCAGAGTGTGTCACTGAATCCCACATGAAGCAGAGGTGTGTCACTGAATCCCATATGAAGCAGAGTGGGTGTCACTGAATCCCACATGAAGCAGCATGTGCGTGTCACTGAATCCCACATGAAGTAGAGTGTGTGTCACTGAATCCCACATGAAGCAGAGTGTGTGTCACTGAATCCCACATGAAGCAGCGGTGTGTCACTGAATCCCACATGAAGCAGAATGTGTGTCACTGAATCCCACATGAAGCAGCGTGTGTCACTGAATCCCACATGAAGCAGCGTGTATCACTGAATCCCACATGAAGCAGAGAGTGTGTCACTGAATCCCACATGAAACAGAGTGTCACTGAATCTCACTTGAAGCAGATTGTGTGTCACTGAATCCCACATGAAGCAGAGTGTGTGTCACTGAATCCCACATGAAGCAGCAAGTGTGTGTCACTGAATCCCACATGAAGCAGAGTGTGTGTCACTGAATCCCACATGAAGCAGCGTGTGTCACTGAATCCCACATGAAGCAGAGTGTGTCACTGAATCCCACATGAAGCAGAGAGTGTGTCACTGAATCCCACATGAAACAGAGAGTGTGTCACTGAATCTCACTTGAAGCAGATTGTGTGTCACTGAATCCCACATGAAGCAGAGTGTGTGTCCTTGAATCCCACATGAAGCAGCGTGTATCACTGAATCCCACATGAAGCTGAGAGTGTGTCACTAAATCTCACTTTAAGCAGAGTATGTCACTGAATCTCACTTGAAGCAGAGTGTGTCACTGAATCTCACATGAAGCAGAGAGTGTGTCACTGAATCCCACATGAAGCAGAGAGTGTGTCACTGAATCCTTGAGGAAGATCTATCTCTCTGCAGGCCATTAAGTATTGGAAAGTGATTAGCTGCTGATTAATACTGAATGGAATCCATTGCAGGATTCTTTGTACATCAGCCACTGTCTCCCTGTGCTCGAGATTAATAGAACGTCTGGGAGGAATTGATTCGTTGAATTCTGCTTCGGGTTTGGCAAATTGCTATAGATTCTAAACTCTAAACAAGATTAGCCATCATTCATAATCCTTAGAACAGTGCAATGCTAGTTTAGTAGTAAGTGAGATACTGTATCCCTCTCACCTTTCTCACTTAACCGTTGCATGTATACAGCCACAGTTTACACACAGGTTGAGATAAACTAATAGTTTACCTCACAGGCAAATGTTTAATTTAAAACAACATGTCTAGACTAGACTAAGGGGTTGATTTGGTATGCCTTTACCCCACTGGGATAAGAATATTTTGTCGTGGCTTTTACAACACTAAAGAATACCCCTGGAAACAAATTAATGATGCAATCAGAGAAGATTGACCAGTGCTGAAAAATGCTCTAATAAAATCCAGCTGTTGCTTAACCCGGAAGACCATAGAATAATCAAATCAAGAGTGGTGAGGGTATGGAATGAGTTAGTATTACCTAGCCTTGGAATCCTTTAAGATCCAATTTGACAAGGTTTTGAGATCAATTAGCTACTAGGAATCGGAATAGCTTCCTCCAGTTCATACATTTTCTGATGTACTTCGGTTCTAAGAAGCTACTTTAGTTTTAGTCTGGTTTTATGATTGGATTTGTAAGTTATGGAAGAAGTATATGTTAACGTTTTGGCATGGACCAAATTGGGATTCATATATTTATAGTGGGCTCAATAAAATAACCCCAAGCCCCATAGCCAACTACACCACTCAGGTACAATTTATTTTTTAGATCTTAATCACATATCACAATGTATTGTTAAGTAAGTGTCTCAATACACACAGGATCTTTATATTCGGGGAAGCAGCACTGTGACAGAGTGCCAATTGAAGCTAGGTGGTGCACTTCTATTTATCAATAATGCAACCTGATTGTGCTGCAACCTGATTCCTTGTGCTGCAACCTGATTCCTCACACTGCAACCTGATTCCTCGTGCTGCAACCTGATTCCTCATGCTACAACCTGATTCCTCTCGCTGCAACCTGATTCCTCGCACTGCAACCTGATTCCTCGCACTGCAACCTGATTCCTCGCGCTGCAGCCTGATTCCTCGTGCTGCAATCTGATTCCTCGTGCTGCAACGTGATCCCTCGTGCTGCAACCTGATTCCTCATGCTGCAACCTGATTCCTTGTCCTGCAACCTGATTCCTCGTGCTGCAACCTGATTCCTTGTGCTGCAACCCGATTCCTTGTGCTGCAACCTGATTCCTCGTGCTGCAACCTGATTCATTGTGCTGCAACATGATTCCTCATGCTGCAACCTGATTCCTCGTGCTGCAACCTGATTCCTTGTGCTGCAACCTGATTCCTCATGCTGGAACCTGATTCCTCGTGCTGCAACCTGATTCCTCTTGCTGCAACCTGATTCCTCGCACTGCAACCTGATTCCTCGTGCTGCAACCTGATTCCTTGTGCTGCAACCTGATTCCTCTCGCTGCAATCTGATTCCTCGCGCTGCAACCTGATTCCTCTCACTGAAACCTGATTTCTCGTGCTGCAACCTGATTCCTCGTGCTGCAACAGGAACTGGTAAATCGAGATAAGTGTCCATTATTGCTCATAAAGACCCTGAGAATAAACGTGTATTATGTCATTGCAATCACTCAGGTGAAACAATGTCTTGTAATCTGCCGAAACATCAATATTTTTCAACAAAACTTTCAGGAAGTATTGTAAGGTCCCTCGGGTCATAGAATAACGTGTTGTTATACATCTATCTCTAAGCAGAATAAATAATACAAAGTTCTTAACTTAAAAAAAAAAACAACGAAATATTGTGTTGGAAAAGAAAGCGAGAAGTTTGTATGGTTTCTGAAGTACTTTATAATGTTCCCCAGAGTGTTCTGAAAAAAGGACACCATTTCCAAGATGCTACTGTAAAAAATTATTTTTAGTGAATTTTTACAGGACGAGAGTATGCAAAAAGTCGCTTTTATAGTAAAAGCATTTTTCTATTGGAAACCATGGTGATACTTAGAGCCCTGTGTTTTTCGCAAATACGAAATAGCACAAAATAAAGCTAAATGCAACCTATAAAACTAAATAAAAATAAATGCAAATCTAAACCGAAAAGTCATTATAAACCAAACATTGAACAACGTTTTTAAATTGGGAGGTTTATACAAAAAATACTTGAAATCGTAGTTGTCAAGGCTCAGTCACTCGGGCATCAGTGGATAAAAATATATTGAAGGAATGTATTGTGAACGTGCCACTGCTGAGGGAAGTGGACATCAATTATTTTGTGTTGTGGTTCATGAAACTAAGCAACAGTGTGAAAGATGCAGTTAAGAATAATTTTGATGGCTCTGTAGGAATTATAGGCATGCGGTTTGGGCTCAGGCGCCAGAATGCCAGCTTATCCAATACCGTGATCTCTTGTCTCATGTACACTGTGGTTTCCACTGACCGTGAATGTTTTTTTTTTCAAAGTATTCTCTGATTGTAAGTGACAGACGACAAACCATGAAAAAAGAAAACATGTTCTGTTGTATGCTTGCGTTTAATTCTTAATTTGAATATTTGTGCTAGATTGAAGATCCTTATAAATACATGCATAAAATATCAGAATTTTCTTTCAGTAACCTGCTTTTTGAGTTAATGCTGAATTGTACAACATTTTGAAATAAGCCATTTTTTTGTGTTTGTTGATTTAATATCCTTCATGCTGATTTGATTTCCATTGTGCAGTAATATAAATATTTTTGTATTTGTATTTTATCTTATTGTACTTTTATAGAGGGCATGGGCAGTATTTACTGTAAATAGGCAGTTCATTAAAAATATTGGGGGACTTCAAGTATGCTACTGTTATTGTCGCTAGGTCTGTTTATGTCAAAATAATAAAAAAAGGAAAATGTTTAATAACAAATATGTATATAGTTAAAACATAATGTATACTTTGTTTTTATTTATATACATCTATTTGAGTTATTTTAATAATGTGTATCTGTAATAAAATGAAATAAAACAATACTATTAGTGGATAAAACAAAATAAAACAAAATGTGTAAATTATAAAACGAAAAATTATAAAACATAAAAAGAATTTCACTGGGCTTTAGTGATACTGAAGGTACACTATTTACTTGCGTGGTAATTTAGAAAAATGTGACTACGGTAACATTCAGCACATAAGATAGCGATTTTTTAGTTAGTATCCTGGCTTTGCTGTTAGGTACATATACAGTATATTGCCTTAGTTAAGAGCCTTATTAATATCATCTTCTGACAACCGTTACGTGATTCTCTATTAATCTGTATGGCAAGATAAACACAGAAGACTCTCTTGTTTGTATTTACTGTGGATGGCTGTGACAGGATGGCTCGAGCAGTGACGTCACGGACCAGGAAGTGATACACAGACAAGCTGCTGCGGTGTAAACCGAGACGCGACTGCGCTTGGTTCTTTATTAAATCATAATAAAATAAACAGTTTAAACAAAACACACAAACAAAAAGGCACAAGGGCCAAACAAACAAGTAAAGAAATAAACAAATAGTTTCGTGCTGGTAGGACCCGCACGTCTAGCAGTTGCTTACTTTTACCAAGACAAAAAAACTCCTTTCTCCTCCCGTTCTCCACAACACGAACACTCAACCCTGAGTGAGTGAAAACTGCTCCTTTTATGCAGTTGTACCAAGACCCGATTGCTAATCAATCATTCAATTTGGAATCTCGGTACAACTGCATGTGAACTAATCTGTGCATTCTACCCGTGATCACATATTACCTGCACGTGAAGTGATATGCAGTCCTCGTGCCTAAATACAAATCTATATTACTAACACTCGTGAAACACAGACCCGTTTATATCCTGTGTACCAATGTCTATACACCAACATTTAACACACAACATGCAACATATAACACAAAAATACACACAGGGGCGGGACCCTCCGCCACACATCTCCCCCCTTGTGCGCAGCACACATGGCCTCAAAAGGCCACCTCCCCCCTTAGTCCCAAAGTCTCGGCCATTGTCCTGGCCCAGGGACAGGGGCAACAACGGGCCAAAGGTGGTGGCCACGGTGGGATGTCCTTCTCCCACCCAAACAGCCGTAGCGTTCCGATGGCCCACACACAGGCCGGCTCCTCTGGCCAAAAAAATTTTGGGGGTGGTCTCCTGACCTCCCCCCGCTTCTTCAGCGCTGGCAGCTCCCCTCCGTGGGGCTCCGGCCACCCTTTCTCCTGCAGCGAAATTGCTGCGGGGGGAGCTGGTCTCCTGACCTCCCCCCTTCTTCATGGCGGCAGCTCCCTCTGAGGGGCTCCGACCACAATTTCTCCTGCTGCGAAAGTGCGGCTGGGGGAGTTGGTCTCTTGACCTCCCCCTTCTTCGTGGCGGCAGCTCCCATGGGGCTCCAGCCACAGTATTTCCTGCCCGAAAGTGTGGCTGGGGAGCTGGTCTCCTGACCTCCCCCTTCTTCGTGGCGGCAGCTCCCCTTCATGGGGCTCCAGCCACAGTATTTCCTGCCGCATGGCAGGACTGGTAGCGACCTCAGGCAAAACAGGACCCTTGGGAGGCGATGGCAGCAGCAGCAGCGGACCCTCGGGAGGCGACGGCAGCAGCAGCGGACCCTTGGGAGGCTACGGCAGCAGCAGCGGACCCTCGGGAGGCGACGGCAGCAGCAGCGGACCGCCGGGAGGCGACGGCAGCAGCAGTGGACCCTCGGGAGGTGACGGCAGCAGCAGCTCCACTTCTCCCTCGTACCCTGTAACTGGTGGCTCTCCAGGCACTGCGGAGCAACAGGCAGCCCCAAGCGATGTGGAGCAACAGGCAGCCCCAAGCAATGCGGAGCAACAGGCAGTCCCAGGCGATGCGGAGCAACAGGCAGCCCCAGGCGATGCAGTGCAACAGGCAGCCCCAGGCGATGCGGAGCAGGCATCCTTGAGCGGTGCGAAGCAGGCATCCTTGGGCGGTGCGAAGCAGGCATCCTTGGGCGGTGCGAAGCAGGCATCCTTGGGCGGTGCGAAGCAGGCATCCTTGGGCGGTGCGAGGCAGGGCAGGAGCAGTCCTTCCCATGACGGTGGATGTGGAACCAGCAGGTATTCACCCTCTGCTGGTGGAGGTGGGAGGGGCAAGCAGTCCTCCCACGGCGGCTGAGGCGGAACCAGCAGGCATTCACCCTCTGCTGGTGGAGCTGGGAGCGGCAAGCAGTCCTCCCACGGCGGTTGAGGCGGAACCAGCAGGTATTCACCCTCTGCTGGTGGAGGTGGCGGAGGCAGAGGTAGCTCCTGCTGCTCTGCCCCTAGTGCTGGAGACAGTGGCGAGGGCTCCTCACCCTCTGGCATTGGAGATGTCAGCGATGGGACCTCTCCCTCTGGCGCTGGAAACAATGGTGAGGGCTCCTCTCCCTCTGGCGTTGGAGACGGAAGCGATGGCTCCTCTCCCTCTGGTGCTGGAGATGGCAGCAACTGCTTCTCTCCCTGTGGTGCTGGGGGCGGCAGGAACGGCTCCTCTCCCTCTGGCGCTGGAGACGGCAGCAACTGCTCCTCTCCCTCTGGCGCTGGAGACGGCAGCAACGGCTCCTCTCCCTCTGGCGCTGGAGTCGGCAGTAACCGCTCCTCTCCCTCTGGTGCTGGAGACGGCAGCAATGGCTCCTCTCCCTCTGGCGCTGGAGATGGCAGCAATGGCTCCTCTCCCTCTGGCGCTGGAGACGGCAGCAATGGCTCCTCTCCCTCTGGCGTTGGAGACGGCAGCAATGGCTCCTCTCCCTCTGGCGCTGGAGATGGCAATGATGGCTCCTCTCCTTCTGGCGCTGGAAACAGCAGCAGGGCCCCTCCCATATCTGCAGCCAGGTAGTTGAGCACCATGGCTGCGATGTCTGGGAGGGATGCTGGGTGGTGTTTCTGTTCCCAGGCCTCCCAGCGCTCCCCATCTCTCGCCCACAGGAGGATGATCACAGCAGGGAGGGCTTCCACGATATCCCTCTCAGGCTCCGCCAGCCAGTCCCAGATCCCCTCAGAGGAGACAGGATTCTTCCGCCTCGGAGGATGCGGGTCCTCTCTCACCCTTGCTGGATGCTCAGTCTCCTTCCTCTCCTGCCATGGAGGGGGTTGGTCGGGTGCTACATGCCCGACCTCACCAACCGCGAAGCACCACTCCTCACCCTTCAGGCAGGTGAGGCAGACGTCCAGCGTGGTAAGGACCCCGCGGGACTTGCGACCAGCCCCGCGCTGCTGTTGCTGCGCCTCCTGCTGCTGTTGTTGTTGCTGCTGCTGCTGCTTTCTCCTCCGGCTACTTTTCCCCATTTTTTCCCTTTCAAAAAAAACACAGAAAAACACTCCTCCTTTCTCCACTCTTCACAAAAATTACAAAAAAACCCCCACAGTATTCCTGGTCCAGCTGCTGGAGGCGTTTTGTCCCTCTTCTGACACCATATTTGACAGGATGGCTCGAGTGGTGACGTCACGGATAAAATAAACTAAACAGATAAAATAAACAGTTTAAACAAAACACACAAACAAAAAGGCACAAGGGCCAAACAAACAAGTAAATAAATAAACAAATAGTTTCGTGCTGGTAGGACCCGCACATCTAGCAGTTGCTTACTTTTACCAAGACAAAAAACTCCTTTCTCCTCCCGTTCTCCACAACACGAACACCCAACCCCGAGTGAGTGAAAACTGCTCCTTTTATGCAGTTGTACCAAGACCCGATTGCTAATCAATCATTCAATTTGGAATCTCGGTACAACTGCATGTGAACTAATCTGTGCATTCTACCCGTGATCACATATTACCTGCACGTGAAGTGATATGCAGTCCTCGTGCCTATATACAAATCTATATTACTAACACTCGTGAAACACAGACCCGTTTATATCCTGTGTACCAATGTCTATACACCAACATTTAACACACAACATGCAACATATAACACAAAAATACACACAGGGGCGGGACCCTCCGCCACAATGGCAAAAACTATTAAATGCCAGCAGAAAACATGGAATAAACACGTTTTCGCTAACGACAGTGTTAACAACGTGTTTAATGTCTGCTAAGAACTGTTAGTGCTCTTTTAAAGGATACAGTCTCTTAATAGATTAAGTAATTTATATTCATAAGGGTAGTGTAGGGAAGGCACCCACATCCAAAATAGTCTGTATTTCTGCAAGTAAAAAAAGGTTGTTTTTTAACTTAATAGTATTTCAGAATCACTGTATAGTTTCCTAAAAAGTTAACACTGAGGAATGTTTCATTTCAGCATTGATTCTGGTCTCTTTTATTGATGGTTCATAGCTCAGTTCAGATTTGTCTGTTGTTCACACATAATAAATATGTGACTTATTTAAGTTTTGTTTTCCTGTGTCTTCACATAGTTCACATCATTGTTATTTGTTTATTTAGCAGACGCCTTTATCCAAGGCGACTTACAGAGACTAAGGTGTGTGAACTATGCATCAGCTGCAGAGTCACTTACAACAACATCTCACCCGAAAGACGAAGCACAAGGAGGTTACGTGACTTACTCAGGGTCACACGAATCAGGGGCTGAGGTGGGATTTGAACCGGGGACCTCCTGGATACAAGCCTTTTTCTTTAACCACTGGCCCACACAGCCTCCTCTAACTTACTGGTCAGCCGCCCCACATTTCCAGGCAGATACTTCCCGGGCTGGGCCCTTCCCTCAGGGTTCAGTAGCTTGGTAGACACTGTTTCTTAGGTTCAGTGTGTGAAGAGGTGACTGGCTTTCATCTTCAGTGTTCCAGATAGATACATGGATTGCTGCTGTGGAGGGCATTTTAAATCAAGGGTACAATTGATTTAAAATAAAAAATAAATCAAAACATCTAAAATAAAATAAAAATGCATGGCAGTTTTTGGGATTATTAACATCTCCATCCCTGCTGTGGTTGTAACTTTAGGGGTCTATTGAATATATAATGACGACAATCTCTCTGTAAAACTGCTGATTTGGATCCTAAGGCTAGATGCACATAGAAACTAATTGGAAAATAGATTTTAGAAAGAACACAAGCCGCTTATATAGTTGGCACAGAGTCCTGTTTAATTAATTTGTCTATTCCCTCACAAGGCAAAGCGGATTGTTTGGGACCTGTTTTAATTAGCCAGTGCAGAGTGGAGGGAAACTACACTTCAATTAGACACTTAATGGAATTATATAATCATAAAACACAATTATAGTTTCAGCACAGTAGTTCATCTAAACCAATTATAGTAAACATAGCAAGTACGGGACTCAGTTCTCATCGCTTACCCACAGAACAACAAATAACAAATAAAAACGTTTACTCCTACATTTGTGATCTATATGCAGCAATGTTTTACAAACGCAGTCTGTATGAAGAAATTAGTGATTGTGGCTTTTTAATTAATTTGTATGGGAAATACTGGTGATTCAGTGAGTAGAGAAGTACAAAGCTTTACCTTGAAAATATAACAAAAATATTTTAGAAAATACATTTAAAAAACTCAATCTGTCTATTTTCAGAGTTTAGATAACAAATTCAAAAAGAAAATCTTGTAGCATATATTCCAGACAATTGCAATACACTTATTCGCAAGGAATATTCCACAAACACCTGTATGCAGATATTTAAAATATGAAAATGTGATGCACATCATTTTTCATTTAAAATGTTTCATTATAATTGCAGACACTAAAGAGTGTTAAACAGCGGGCCTTTTTTCAAAGCGTTTTCTCTGGTCTTTAATTAACTCCGAGTTTTTGAAAGGAGAAAAAAAAATCATGTTAATGTTACAAAATGAAAAACCAAACTACTTTAAAGTGTTTGAGAAATCTTCACACATATGCCTTAGTTGTTGGGTTCTAGTTGTGTAAAATGAACAGGTGTTTTTCCTCTTTCAAAATAAAGAAGTCCATTAAGACTTTGGCCAAGGAAAGCTCCGTGACTGTCAAACTGCCTGATGGACTGGGGTTCCATATTGTGTAGTGTCTTTGATGAACAGTGAAAATCAATACAACTCAAAGCATTATGCTTTATTATTTTTTAATAAAACAGACATTGCTGATTCCTACCTCATAAATGGACTGGGGCTCACTAGAAATAGAAAAAAGTGTTGATGCAAGCAAGGCTTATACACACAAACCAGGGGGATGAAGTAAAGGACTTTAGTTTTTCCACACAAAACAAATGGTTTGAAATTTTTAAAGGGGAGCTGCAGCTTTCCTTGATACAACTCTGGAGATTTCTTCCTACTATCCCTGTGATCCACCAATCACAGTCTCTTACAGGATTGCTAGCCAAGACTATACAGCATGATATCACCTCCCCCTCCCCTTCATTGTGATGAAAACCCATTGGTTAATTAATTGCTTGTTTATTTATTACATTTTATTTTGGCATATACTGATTTGTTAAAAAAATAGGCTCCAACATAATTCACGGCCGTGCAAAATATCACAGGAAACGTGAAATCTGTTTTTGCAGCATATACAATTGGCCCTTGTTTTGTCTGAAAGAAACATTTTGTCAGTCCATGCTTACCCTAACTAAATGTAAATGAATAACCTGGTGGACTGTTTGCCTTTGCATTCCAATGAACATATGCACGACATGTGCTGACTGCTTGTGTTGCTGCACCTTTACTTGCTGTTTGTTCATCTTTGTATGAAATAGTTTCTCCTCCCCTGTAAAGTTACATGGAGATTTATATGTAGCACAGATAGCAGATTTTTTTCCAAGTAAAGGAAACTCTTTTTTTCCTCAATGACTAGCACTATACTAACACAGCTGGTCTTGTTGTCGGTAACACGACTTTGGAAATGTTTTTTTTTTTTTTTTTTTAATTTAGTCGTTGCCAATTAGTTTTTATTATTTTCTCCCCAATTTGAAATGCCCAATTATTTTTAGGCTCAGCTCACCGCTACCACCCCTGCGCTGACTCGGGAGGGGCGAAGATGAACACACGCTGTCCTCCGAAGCGTGTGCCGTCAGCCGCCCGCTTCTTTACACTCTGCAGACTCACCGTGCAGCCGCCTCAGAGATACAGCGCCGAAGTTCAACGCAGCTCTGGGCAGCTTACAGGCAAGCCTGCAGGCGCCCGGCCAGACCACAGGGGTCGCTGGTGCGTGATGAGCCGAGGACACCTCCCTCCCCTGGACGACGCTTGGCCAATTGTCGCCGCCCCTGGGAGCTCCGTCCACGGTTGGCTGTGGAATAGCCTGGACTCGAACCGGCAATGTCCAGGCTATAGAGTGCATCCTGCACTCTAGCGAGTGCTTTACTGGATCGCCACTCGGGAGCCGGAAATGTTTTACTGTTAATTAAATGCCTGATTAAACCCGTGGATTTTAAAATGCATATCCATAACAATGAAGCTATTTTTCTGTGAACTAGGATAGGCTCCAATTATATTGGTAGGCGGTCCACTCCTAAGCAGCCGGTGTATATAAACTTCTTTTAAAAGGTTCCTGTCCACTTAGTTCACTCCAGCAAGGCTAACAGGCTTTCAATGTGAGAGAATTTCTGACAAGTAGTAATTAAAAAAAAAAATTGCATTCGCTACTGTGTAACAAATTACCTATTGAATGAGGTGACATTAATAGACTTTGCTTTTTTTGTTTTATAATAATAAATCATCTGACAGGCGCTTAATATCTTTCACACCGTGAAATATAAAAAGGGAAGGGGAAACATTACACAAGCGTACTTCTGAAATATTAATAACCATTGCTGCCTTGCTGTGTGGAGGGTATTGATTAGTGTTTCAATGGAGCAATAATTTATACATCTAATAAAATCATGATATTCATAACAGCATCCTTTAGCTTTAAAGACAGGTTTAGGATTGAAAACCTGGAGAGAAGCTGCGTGGTTTTGCTAAAGTGGGAGTTTAAGAAAGAAATATTTAATAATCCAATGTTTTTCCAGTCATTCCCATTTCAATTGAAATGTATTTAAAATAAATAGTGAAAATGACATATGAATCTCTTTCACTTCTTCCTCATCTCTTTCTCTGATATCAGTTTACATTCTCCCACAATGTTTGGACACTCTTCATGACTATACCTTCAGGATCTATTGTTTATGTGGTTATATACAACTATAAATAAATAAATAAATAAATAAATAAATAAATAAATGCAGAAATAAAAAAAATAAAAAAATTATATAATTCAATTTTTTATCCATTATAGTATTCTCCATTCCCACATACCTTTTGACATTTCCTTTCAACATTGCTTTTATAAGCTGAACTGGGTGGTTGCTACACTACAAGTTAATCCACTAGTGTGCATTTGCAGTTGATTGCACATGACTGCAAGCATAGCCTACTTAAATCTGCACAAACAAAGCTAAACTGTGCCTATCTCACATTTAGATGCGTTCAGCTAAAAGGGTGTTTTCGTCGGTTTATGGATACTGGTTGACGTTTCATTAAAAGCTCTGTTAGCCACACGCACTTAACTCCAATTTGCACGTGTGTAACTCTTAGCCAAAGTTAAATGCCTGGCAAATTGTTTTCTTGTGCATATTGTGGCCGAGTTACAGACGGGATTTATGTAAGCTTAAAGATGAAAAGAGCTGTTTCCATACAAACAGCAATGACAATGGGTTGACCACCAGGGGATAGTATCGGGTTACAGAAACTGAACACCAGGATATAATAGAATGATTGGTGTAATAATGATTTGATGAGTGTTAATTTTTGGTAATTAGCCCCTGTTTAAAAGCAGGGGAATCGCTGTAGCCAGTGGGGGTAGTGGAAGGTGGAGGTGGAGGTGGAGGTGGAGGTGGAGGTGGAGGTGGAGGTGGAGGTGGAGGTGGAGGTGGAGGTGGAGGTGGAGGTGGAGTTCGGTGAGTTTGGAAATGTGTACTGTGAGGAAATTTGCAACTGTGTGCTGTAAGTGGTATCTGCACATCTAGTGTGTCAATAAACACTGAAATAAGAGACAGTCAGCTAGGCTGTACTGCCTGGTAGTTCGGGAACAACTTCAAAAGTTCAGTTAGCACTCCAAAGAAGGAGTTAGGTTTTTGTTTTGTTTTGTTGTTACTTTTGTTTTTGTGACAATAAAAACCTTTGATGTATTGCAATTCAATGTTTCTAACATTGTTTGTGTGTCTAGCAATCTTGAACCACGCTACCACAATATAAAACAACACATGCAGAAACACAGTCTCAAAGACTATACAGTGTATAGCTGCAAGGATTGGTTTAGACTACATGTTTAAGCTAAACAATGTCCTTAGCAAGTGTCATCAGTATTGGGGTTCTCAAGTGTGTGGCCAGCCTCCATGCACACCAGATTATTACACTATAAAGAACCTGTGCTAAGGAATATCTTTATCAAGTTTCATCACAACTGGATGTAACTTCTGTAAAAATGTCATATAAACTGCTGGACAGACAGACAGCCTCCATATACCTCTGCATTATAATACACTCAATAATTTGTACTAAAGAATGTTGACAGTAATGTGAACATGTTCTGTACCTAATGTAAAAGAGCCCATTATTATTGTTAACCACTCACATAAAAACAAAAGCAGTCACAGTCTCAGGCTATTTTACAGACACAGATACTCACAGGCTGTTGGGCTTCAGAGCTATGCATTAACTTCAGCACCTCTAGAAGCTGAAGCAGCTCACTACACAAGCTGTGCCTACTGCCTACAGTACCACCTGGCTGTTCTACAGTGTTTTTCTGACAGTGTTGGCACTCGATAGCCGCCCCTATGCCAGCGGGCAGGACAAATGGCACTTGGCCACCTTCCCCCAAAAGATAGTGTTTAGTTTTTGGTCCTGCCTAGTTCAAGGAACTATGACGCTGCCGGATGTATTTGACAATGTATTTATGATGAATGTGGATGCCAGCGGCGGGACAAGTGGCACTCAGGCCACCTTCCCCCAAAAGAACAAGGCCACCTAAGACTCCCCCACCCTGCAGATCTAAACCACCCAGCGCTCAGGTAAGGAAAAAAACCCTACTCACCAAAAATAGGGGGTAACCTTAGGGAATCCATGGCCGAGGTTACCCTTCCTCCGGGTTCTAAAATGACAACTTCAATAGTCCATAATTAGCCACATAGCATTTTCTGTGCCGAAAATAAGTCTGAGACATTCTTTCGCATGTATGCACCAGAAGTCCATCTCCCCATAGCCTTGATTAGGTGTGGAGAGATGTTCTTGGAAGCAGCAGAAGTTGCGGCGCCGATTCTGAAAGAATGTCCGGAGTAGTTGTCTGGAGGAAGCCCAGTGTGATGGAGACACCGACGAAGGTGGTCACAGAACCAGATCCTGGACACGACTATCCCTTCCGGGGTGAGAAACGGGATCCTGATTGCTAGCCGTCGGACGCAGTGACAGATAGCTGAAATGAGCAGAAACAGGACAAATAATACAATGTGTTTTTTATAAATAAATATACACACCTTTCTTTTCTTGGTCTGATTTTAAATGTAAAGATTATGTGACCTGGGATTGACGCTGGAGATCTCCTTTGCAGAGGTCCGAGGATGGGTCGAATGACTGGTTCCGGCATGTGATTTTGCCACATCGTAGGAACCCGCAGAAGGCTGAGACGAACATTGCTTCCAGGAGGGCGTCTTTGTATGGAGAAAAGCAACCTGAGCATAGAGTGTTGATCATGGATTCCAGGACTTCCTTTGTGATATTCAACTTGGATGATGAAGGTTTGGAAGCAGTTTGTTGAATCCCATGGAGCAGCATATGTATCTGAGGAAGATGAGATGGAGGAGGGAAAGTGATTCCGAGCAAACGAGAGTGAAACTGTAGTCCTGACAAGTATCGGCATACGGTGGAAAGGGGGAGATTGCATTTTAAAAAGCAATAAGTAATGAATTCTATGATGGAAGATACGGAAGTGAGGTGTGAATGTGACAGGGAGCAATATTTGATGTAAGAACGCCACCCTGTATTATAAGTGGTTCTGGTGCTTTGTGAGACTTTTTGTTTCATGAGATTAACTGCGGATTCGGAGATCTGGATGTTGGGAGGTGTTTGATCTAGTACAGCATGAGGTCCTTGAACCCTAAACATGGATGCGGTAGGAGGTCTCCTGAAAACAGTGCATGGAATTTCTGAAAATTAAAATGAGAGAGAGAGTCAGCGATTATGTTTTTTGAACCCAGGACATGATTTGCTTGGATTCTAAAGTTCCCCAGCACTGAAACCCAGGTGAGCTTTCTCATGAACTTCATGATTGCAGGGGAAGAGGATCTGCCCTTGTTGATAATAGCTACTGTAGAGGGGTTGTCGCAATTAAATGCTATGATCTTTTTTGACCATATATGCCTCCAGATTATGGCCGCAACAATAATAGGATACAATTCAAACAGCGTTGAAGATTGCTTTGTGGAAGGAAGGGACTAGATCTTGGAAGGCCAATTCCAGTAGAACCACTTGGAACCTGAGATACCACTGAAGCCCCGAGAGGGGGCAGCATCGGTATAGAGACTGAGAGAGTCTGCAGAGGTAGGTAAGTCGTTGTAGAATAAGGAAATGCTGTTCCAGTTGGAGAGGAGGTGGGACCATAGGTTGATATTGGCCCGGCACCCTGCATTGATATTAACATGGTGTTGTAGTTTTAAAAGATGAGAAACAAAGAACGTCCTTGCGGAATGATCCTTGTACCAAAATTAAGATGACCCAGTAGAGAGAGGAGTTTGCATATGTGCAACATTTTCTGTACTGAAAGGATTTTAAGCCTTTTCTTGCCTGAATATTTGCGAATTGCGACCCCCAGTGGACTAATATGGAATGACGGGAAGGGTGGGGTTCGGGAAATGGGCCGATCATGAAACCTTTGGAAGTTTCTTTCTTGAGCGAAATATCAACAGAATCGGGATCATTTAGAGCAGATCTTTGATTACTGCAAACCTGGGAAACAGGAGGAGGAGTTAAGATACCAGTTGGGAAGTCATCGTTGAGACCTGAAATAATATAACTTACAAAACTCTATCTGGGTGATCTATGAGGGCAACCGCCATCGCTACTATATTGATGGGGGTAGACGGAAGGCCTAGTCATTTCTGCGCAGACGCAGTGCGGGCGCGTCTGGGACAGACACATTTGCTTTGGCTATCACTGCAGAAACTACAGATGTGGAGAAAAGTACATGGGGAATATGCACAGACGTTCTCATTAAAGTGATTGCAAATTTGTCTCCTGGTAGGAAAGAGAACCTGCCTCCCTCATTTGTCATTAGATTGGGCTGGGTAAATGAGCACTGAAGGATTATGAGGAACCTGTGACTGGCGAGGTAAATTAACTGAAAACTGTGGTTGGAAAGAACTACAGCTTGGAATTTCTGGCGAAACATATGAATGCATTTGCTAGTTTAAAGTGGACTGGGCTGAAAGGGGGCAGAGGTTCGTTTTGTGGAAGCTGGAGCTACAAACCATGCACGTGAAAGCTCTCAGGCTGGCGAAGTGGCGACAAAACAGCTAGAACTAGATTTATGTCCCTACCTTCTTGAATTTGAGTACAGAGTTTGCTGGAGACTAAGGCTGGTCTGGGCAGCAAGGAAGCCAGCTTGTGGGAATCGGAGCTGGCTACTGCTGTAGAAAGATTAAAAGAAGGGTCGGTAATGAGTGAGCTTGAACAGAGCGCCGCAGCGCGAAGCTGAGATGGAGTGGAGATGAAAGCTGATGCAGAAGGACTGAGAGGTACGGGATGGCGTTCAAGATAAGAGAGATGTTTACCCAGCCCGGAGACTGAAGCTTGAAGGGCTTGGAGGATGTCTGCATTGGAAACAGAGCTGGCATGAAGGCGAACTGGAATTGCTGGGCTGTCAGGAGCCGAAATGCGACTTTCAGATCGAGGAGTCGAATCCATAGTGCCAGGTAATCGAACCAAACAAAGAAACGACAGGGGTTTGTGGACAGAGAGACCTATTTAACTGATTAAATTGGTAACATATGTGATTGATGGGTGGAGTCTCCTTTCGGAAAGACAACAAGTTTCCAATTCTTAAAAGCTATTTCCTTTATCGTCATCTTGATGACGATAAAGAAATGTTTTGTTGCTTTTTTTCTCTGTGCAATTAAAAAATCCTAGGAGACCAAAAGAAAACGAGTAAAAATAGAATTAGCAAACTCCCGCTGCAATTGAAAAAGAAAAACAATCTCAGTTGACTTTTGAAAATTCTTCAACAGCACAAAGCTACAGAACACTTCCATTCAGCTGGCATTAGGAATGAAGAATAGAACCACTAATGACTTAGAGAATGACATACGACACCTTTCCATAGACACAGGGAAAACTACAAGAACACCTTTCTGTCACACACAGGTAGAGAAATTGTAAAAATAAAACTAACAGCTTCTGCTGCAGTGAAGTGATGTATGGGAGCAGGAGGTGCAGTATTGATCAGGGGACAGCAGGGAGACAGATGTTACTGAGTGCTGGAGTTTGCTGCTGAACCTGCCTCCTTGCAATCCTGTTTGTCTGTTTATGAAGGTTGCAGGTGTTGATTAATGACGTTCCTCTGCCTTTCGTCTCGGAGGACTTTGTTAGCACTGTAACAACTTTGTAACACCTGGGACTGTGTTTTTGCCATCTAAAAAGCAATACAATAAACAAAAGCAATAGACAAAGGGTAGTAAGGGGGCTCCAATCAGGATATATACACCGCACCTCCTATCCCCTCCCCTGGAATATACCATTCTGGAAACACATAAAAACTATTTACAAGGCAGATTTAAAACCAGCAATATTGTAATCCAGGGAATCCATATGGTAAATCACTTGTTAGCAAACTAGTATGAACCATTTAGGCTTGTAGCGGAATACAGGATTGGAAAGGGATATCTGTGTTACAGAGAGAAGCACTTTGAAATGAGTAGTCCTGTGAGTAACAGTAAATCAGCCGTGGCGCTGCATGCAAGGGAATCTCCTAATATACACTACAAACATTACACTTCAGTACTTCCTCTTAACCAAATAAATTGTATTGGTTCTCACATAGCAGGACTTTAACAATAATCCATGATGTCACCAGAAGTGGAAAGAACTCAAAGTGGCAGAAAGTGCATTCCAGCAGTTCAGCTGGGACAAACCCCCACAACACACAATTTGTAATGAATGGTATTTATTTAATGTTACAAGATGGGAGATTTGGCCCCTAGCCCACTTTTTGAGGAGTCATTACCTGGCTGTGAGGATGAGACGCTAGACCCCCTATAGTTCCCTGTAGAAAATGAAAAGAGGCATTTTAAATAACAGTTCCATTTATATTGTTTCCAATTGGCTGAAAGGTCATGTAATTGTAAGGTCGTGGGTTATCTTCGGTTCTCAGGGATCCGTAGCGTGGGTAAATGAAGCAGGTCATGTGCATGATCTTGCTTACAGTCTTGGTTAGGTTTTATTAAACAGTGACTCCAATATAAAGGCTTAGCAATAGTAGAAACACACAAAGTAATTGGCCAGCAGATAGTATATAAACTGTGGTAGGATTACAGTAAGGAATTAATAAAAGTAAAGAGAAGCAGTCGGGAGCGATCTGCACACCACCACATCTCCCTCACAACAAGCTCCTCCCCCTTTTCTCCCAGCATTCTCTCTCCTCTCTCTAGCTACGGGAGCTGTTAAGGTACACAATAATATACGTACACTAAAAAAATCAAACTAAATATTGTAATTACTGCTAGCTTCATTATAACGGCTCACATAATGTATATAGAGGCGCAGTCCTTCCACCCGAAATGGAGTTTAAACGTACATGACTCTGAAATGAAAAGATTGGGCTTTCATGTTCATTAACATTTAAGGATTTTGATTGTGAGACCTAATGTGCATTTTAGCACACTTTACAGCACTGGGGATTCACCCTGGATTACATCAAACATGTATCTGTGTTTATAATCCAGGATTGATGCAATCCAGGTGGCATATAAATGCAATAAGAACCAGAATGATAGCAAGCATCCAAGAAGAAAAAAATGACTCTTTAAACTAACCTCAGAGATATCGGCCACTAATCATTTGTTTGCTTTCTTACATGAAAAGTTTATTTGACTATATACAGTATTAAATCTGAAATCTTTTTTTTATCTTTTTTTTGCATCTGAATGTTATTTTACCTTTTAATTGTGTGAGCTGTTCCCTATGGGCTTCTTTGTCAATCGGTCAATCTGTGTCTGAATTGTAAATGGTACAGTGTAGTTTACTAAAGTTAGTGTTAAAAATACTAACTTTATCACCTTTTGATTTTACACATACAACATTAATAACCACTTTTAAATTCACAATCCATGTGTTGTATGAGTACACAAAACAGCTTTAAAATATCTACTGTTAACAGTACACCTTGAACTGATACAAAGCACTTGAACCTGGCAGTCGCTTTATCCTGAGCCTACCTTCCACACTACAGTTGTCTTATAAACTGCTGGAGGCTGGCTGGTTGGAGAATGAAAAGCAGCTTCTGTGTCACCTGTGACAGGAAATGTGATGATGGAGCTTGATCCCAGTGCTGCCGATTGTGAGTCCACATGATTACAATTTCCCCACATAAGCATCAACACCCAGGTGGCTGCAAGCCCCATCGCAGTTTCCAATTGAAATGCACTCGGTCTGCTTTGTGAGAAATGTACCTGTGCAAGCCGGAGTTACAAATGGAAAGCACTGAACTGTGAATATTACATCTTGTAGCTGTCGAATGTGCATACATTCTAGAAGTCTGTAAAACCACCAATATGGGGCATGTTACACAGACAGAAGGCACAATATATCACAAAGATACCAGTATCCAGCGATTGGATAACCAGCTCAATACACTTGCAGTCAAAAACAGTCGCTGGTTTTGATGGTCTACTTCCAATCCAAACCTGACTTAATGGGGTAATAACCCAGGCTTTTAAACCAATTTGCTTACCCCATATTAGCATTAGAACTTTCACAAGCCCGTTATCAGTTTGCCATTTTACTAACAGTATTTTATTTTTTGACTCAAGTGTATTCAGTTCATCCTGCTGTTATACTGTGAGGACATGATGGACCCAGTTTTGATGACGAGACAAACCTTAAACATGTTTGTTCCTGATTTTGATTAAAACACTTTTGCTCTTCAATGCATTTCGATTTGGCCTTGTCTTTCTTATTTACGTGGTAACTGCAAGCGATTTTGATACCTCTGCAGAGGGAGGGACTCTACGTGTCAAAACGACTACCTAATTGAGAGACACACATACACTTCCTTTTATATTGTTCTTTCTATATTACTGCAGCACATGGCTTGTTTCGTTTAGATAGCATTGGTTGTGCTTTCTCTTTAATATCAGAATAGCTGGTCCAGCATATGTATCATTTAAAGTAGCTGATAAATATAAAGAATGGTTATGTTTAGCCCAGCCTAACACCCATGTTTCCAGGTAATGCTGGATAGCAATGCAAAAAACCTTATGTGTAGAATGTCTTTTTAGACTTGATAAATATGTAAAGTGACACAATTAGGCCTGTACACAATTGACAAATCAGAATGCTGAGATACTGCTTACATACGTAATAGTATTCTATGAAAACTGCATGGAAAATCTTAATGTAAAGTAACGTTGCTGAAACAAAGATTGCAGGGATTAAGGATACGATCAGTTTGCTGGAAACTGAAGGAGTGCCAGAATCTCGTCGCTGCATTCGTGGTATATACCAAAGCTTTAACTGGGTTGGCTGAACAAGCCACCTCCATCACAGGAAGCCTATAAGAAGAAGTGCCTGAGCAGCCAACCCTCAACATTTTCCTTTTCATTTCTGTCTTGAGAGGACCAGCTATTCGGGTGAGATTATTCCTTTGCCTTGCTTTATTTTTTTGTAGTTTTCTGATATTCGCAAATAAAAAAAAAAAAAAAAAAAAGTTCTTGTTATGTTGTCTGCTTATTAGGCCTGTGCCGAGCAACTAGCAAAAACTAATATCCATGACGATTACGGGCAATTTCCAGAGTATGAGGAATACACAAGTTATTTTTATATTACTCGGAGAGAAAAAAACTATGTATAAAAATTTCAAAAGAAAGTCTTTTCGTGTTAAAGAATGATTTTGTTTCCAATGTTTGCAAAAATGGTTTTACTTTTTCCATGTGATTCCTCAAACAAAATACTTTCCTGGCAGGGTCCTTCCCAAAGTTTGCATTGTTTCAGAAGCTGGACACAAGCAGCTGTTCCGCCCAACAGGCCTCGCAGCGTTCCAGAAGAAGCCAGTCATATGCTGTAGTTTCCAAAGTTGTTCCCCCTTTGAGAGATGAGGAGGAAGCAGAGTTTGTGGAGAGCCGATGTTGAATGGCAAGAGGGTTTTCAATGTAGAGAGAGAGAGAGAGTCCCAAACAATCCCTTACAAATGATCCAATTGCATAGCTACATCTGACAGTCAATGGCTTCAGAACACATATGAATGATGGGTTCAAATCGAAGCCTGGGTGTACGTAAAAAGACACGTGATACAAACCCACACCACAGCATCCAACTCATTGGCCAGTTTGAAAATAAACAGAGTTGTTCATTTTAAACAGATGGCCATTATCTCTATATTGTAGGGAAAACAGATCTCAATACATAAGTGGTTTCTGAAGTAGATTCCAGAGAGAGACTAATTGCCTAACCATATAATTATGTGTATTCAAAACAATACAACTACCTTGGGCTCACAAGTGGGAGTCTCTTTGAATTCAAAAACATCAAGGGGGGTCTGTTTGATCAAATTGTCCTTTGGAAAGAGAAGGCAGTCGAAGAGATAGGCAGGCATCTTGCCTGAGAGCAGGGTTTTCAAACCTCCCTCAGCCAGAAGAGACTTGTTTGCAAGTTCCCACCTAGGTTTAGCCAAATCCTATAATCTATACAATATATTTAAACATTTATAGATCATATACCTTTTATTCTTCATAATTTAAAAGGCAATGGCTAGCCAACAAGCTTTGATTATTTTTCTTAGTGTACTGTATGTGTTTAAAACTTTTCTTAGGCCTATCAAGTTCCTTTGTGATGAAATGTGTTTATCTAAAAAACATAATAGTGTATATCATGGGCGATAATTTGAATGGCAAATGTTAAACATTACAATGAAATGAAAATACTGTTCATTGTTCAATGTCAGTAAATGTTTTTTTATTTCTTATACTGTATTATAATACTATTCAGTTTCATTGCGGATTCGGATTACAAGACAATTTTGTGTAGTTAAAAAAAGAAAACGTAGTTGCTAAAAAATAACCGTTTGTACTAACTAGCAGGCCTGCTGCCAGTCCACCAAAAACATGTGCAATATTCTTGTTTAATATGCTGTTTATTATATTATTATTATGACCCATTACTATATTTTACATATGACTATTAATTATGCCCTTATACATGAATTCAATCAATGTACCGACAGAATGCAGCAAAAGTAATCCGACTAACTAAACTAATTTCATGTCTCCAACACATAAACAGTAAATGAAACTATCTGGCTTAATAAAAATAAACTGACCTGCTCACAGAAGCAGCTGATTTACTGTGCAGCAGCTTCCAGATATTTGCACTAAAACTCCAAGCAGTAGGCTACAAAACGCCTTTAAATTCAAGTGCTTATTTCAACTAATTTTGAAAGCAGGTAACAAGTCTTCCTCACATCACTATCAAATTGTTTTTGGGTGATGATGCCCATGTCCGCTGCATCCCTTTCACCTGTTCTGCAGCTTCAGCCAGTTCACTGCTTATTCCAGGTTCCCTCTTGTTCAGGACCTCAGCTAACATTTTATTTTCTTTCAATACTTTGAATGATTAGTTTTATTTCTATCTGTAAATACAGCACACATTTAAATGATGTCTACACAACTTAACCACCCAGCTGCTTATCTCGCGATTTCCACATGGAGCACAAGCAAACCCAAATTTGTCACTCCCATGAGAATAGCATGCAGACGTTTCTCTGTGCATCTGCAAAGTTTCTCAGGTCTTTTCGACATGCTACACTAAATCAATAAGCAGAATATATACTGCAGTTTTGTTTTTCACTGGCAGATGGCAGCAGTCCCTAAGAGATGTGCTTGACAGACCAGCCCATCCTTAGATAAGCACAGTTGGGAATATAAAAATGGACGCTTGCTACAGAGAATGAGATGAGGGTATTTATTACTTTGTTGGTGTTGAAAGGAAACCTTGTCAGGATTTATTCTGCTGATGAAGTAGCCTACACTTTACGGATAATAATGCATATAACAGCGGTACACACCCGTACCTGAAACTGTGGAATATACAGTATATGACGTGATTGAAAATTTGTGTTTTTGAGTTTTCTGATGTGTATATGCTAGATAAAGACGTTAGCATTGATGAGTGCTTGATGGGTGTCTGGTTTGAAATCTATCACACAAAAAAATAATTTCTAAGAGGTGATATGATTGCACAATGATGTTTTGCCGCATTATTATTATTATTATTATTATTATTAATTTATTAGTAGACACCCTTACCCAGGGAGACTTACTGTTGTATATAAAACATACATATCAAGAATTACAGTACAATTAAGCGCAAGATACAAAATACAATGACTTCAGTCCTAATAAGAGCAAATACAAAACATAGTACGATTTGATATCGGGACAGTTCAAGAGCAGATAACAGTGTTGATAGTTACATCAGGGTTAGATACCAGTGCAAGTGAAATACAAAATACTACAGATTGTGTTGATTAAATACAGTAAAATAGGAAGCAGATAAGTGCAAGTTAAAGTGCATTAAAGGCAGCGTGCTGTATTGTCCAGAAGGGAAGAGTTGAGTTTTACAGGTGTTGTCTGAAGAGCTGTGTCTTGAGGAGGTGCCGTAAGATGGTCAGGGACATCCTGACATCTATAGGAAGGTTGTTCCACCTCTGCGGGGTGAGGGTGGAGAAGGAGCGGGCTCTGGAGGCAGGGGAGCATATAGGAGGTACAGCCAGTCTTCTAGTGCAGGCGGAGCAGAGAGGTTGGGTGGGGGTGTAGGGAGAGATGAGGGTCTGGAGGTAGCTGGATGCAGTCTGGTCAAGGCATCGGTAAGCGAGTAAAAGAGTCTTGAACTGGATGCGAGCGGTGATCGGGAGCCAGTGGAGTGAGCGGAGCAGTGGAGTAGCGTGGGAGAAGCGAGGCAGAGAGAACACCAGGCGGGCAGCGGAGCTGGAGCGGACGGGTGTTGGACGCAGGGAGGCCGGCCACGAGGGAGTTGCAGTAGTCTAGACGGAGAGTACCTGGGCCTGTACAAGGAGTTGCATGGAGTAGTTGGTGAGGAAGGTTCGTATTTTTCGTATGTTGCTCAGGAAGAAACGGCAGGTGTGTGCTAGAGTGAAGATGTGCTGGGAGTAGGAGAGGCAGGGGTCCAGGGTTACTCTGAAGTTCTTGGCTGAGGAGGAGGGAGAGAGTAGGTAGATTCAAGAGGAATGGAGATAGAGAGATCAGAGGAGGGGGAAGATGAGGAGGGGAAGGAGGTCAGATTTAGAGAGGCTGAGTTTGGAAAAAAATGTATGTTATGTTGTGATTTATATTGTTATAATGCTACAATTCTAAACACATTGTTGTTATTTTGTTATTTATGTTCTCTTGAAATAATAATTTCCATTTTTCATAACAACAATAAAGAAGGTGTGTATTTCTAAAAAATCTAGCAACAATTTTTTGAAAACTGTCCAAATTGCTTATTTGAGGGCTAAGAATGAAAAATCTGCAAAATAAACCAATTTTTGACATGGAAATTGACAAAGCAAATGAGCAGCGGGTGGCTAACTAACAGGCCCAGCTTCAGATTGTCACTTCATATGCTGCATTTTTTAATCAGTTTTTATCTGAATGTCTTTGTGTTTGTGCAAACGAGGCTCCTGACGATGTCATCCGAGCAAAATCCAATTATTATTCGTACAAGCAGGGCTTAAATTCAGCCGGAGCACCTTGACTTCAGCCTGAGCCTGTTCTGTAGTGAAAACAATACAAAATACAACTTTACTATGAATAATTATGAACGTTTATTTTCACAAGGACTGTAGCAATTTATTTTCATGGCAATTATTACAAGCGAAAATATTTACATACAGTATATGGAGAGCAGCATAGCAGGAGTGCCACTTCTGTATGTGTATGTCTGTCCTTTCTTTCCCTGGTTGTTGATAGTGCTGTGTGTGCGTGTATCATTGCAACTTTAAATGAGTTGACTGCTGTGTAAACTTAACACAATGTGTTTGCTTTGACTCTGTGATTGAAATAAGTCACTACTATCGGCAGACCTGAAACAAGATATCGGTTTGGTTGTCAGAGAATGTACAAGCTTAACTAGTTTGAAACATTATAACGAACTGAAGTACTTGACTGAATGGCCTAAGAAACGATTTTAGAACAATGTCAGCATTGGTTTATGGAAACCTTTTTATTTTCTTTATAGTCATTTTATGTAATTTCCTAGTTGGCTACTGAAACAGAAAAAGACAACGTGTAAAAATGCTTATAAAACCTGTCGAACAAATTGCTTTTGTTTAAAATAAAATAAATGTAATTGCTTTAAATTATCTTGTTTTTTGTTTTGTTTTTTATTGGATGGGTTTGGGGAAGGAGGGAGGGGGCTCCGGGAAATATTCAATGAGAATTTAAGCTCTGCGTCCATCTGTCTTTGTCTTGTCAGCCATGTGGTTTGCAGATTAGGTAGGTCTGCTTTGCCTGTTGCTCAACCTCTGTGCGCAAGACCTTAGTTTTACTTGCCAAAAAAAAAAATGCTGCTTTTCCTTTGTCCTTCTGCAGCGTGGCTCCTGCATTAGTAGACTACTTTTTTGTTATATTTTTGTACTCCCTTTGGGCAGTGAGTTTTCCAGTGAGCTAAGGTGAATCCTTTGTTTTCTTTTTTACAGCGCTTCTGCCACATGGTGGCTGCTGATTTGAGTTTTACCTTTGGCAGAACTCTTATTTTTTACAGAGCTTGCATTGCTTCTTTCTTTCTTTCTTTATTTCATTTGCTTGTTTTCTGCTGTGGTTCTTTGTGCCTTGTGCCAACAACTTGTATTTTTTAACATCCCGTCTCCTGCCTTTGCAGTTGCTCTGTGGGGTATTGTATCTCACTCATGTGGTGTATTAACGTTTTGCGTCAATGTTTTTGAGATTTGTGTCAATGTCGCGTCAAAGTTTTTGACGATGCGTTGACTAATTTGCATATTCTGTTGACATGTTTAAAGATCCTAGGATGCCATCTTCCACTGCCCTCTCATTAGTAAATGTTCTTATGTTCTTACGTTCACAATTGGATTGAGATCCGGAGATAGTTTGTACAATGGATCAGGAATGTTGATCTTTTTACTGCAATGTTAAAACATGTATTAAATATAAAATTAATAGGGGCAGACAATACTTGCGTGCGTCACTGTATATAACTGATATTTATTTTCTACCTGAACTTTTAACTCTATGCAGACTCTAAAAATTCTACCCTTTTGAGGTCCGACTCACATGACTTTACTTTAGGGTTTTGTTGAGAGTCGTCCCTGAGGTTTCTCCTAGGAATATTTCACTACAGTTAATATTTTGTAAATTTATTTTTGGGTTTATGAACGATTTTGTATGATTTCAGATAAGGTTTGCACTTGTGATCTCTGACTCTCCTGACAGAAAACAAAAAACTAAAACATTGCTGAAACATAACAAAATAAATCGCTCTTGACTTACAGACTGGGTTTTGTTTGGTTGTCTGAAGTCTGACGAAGGCTTTTTGCTAATTTGGAAAAAAAAGAACACACTTGTCACCACATTGTGCGAAATTACGTCATTGATCTAACTTGATGGAAATTATCAGGGGCTCTCTGCAATGGGTTAATACAACAACCTTACATGTTAAGACCTTTAACACACTAAGTACCACATTCATTTTTTATTTGAAAAAACCACAACACAAGCTGTATTTATGTAATTTGATAAATTCTAAATCAATATTTCTTCACAGAAAAAACATGTAAATCCTTTGTTTTGGCTACAAACTGCTGTGTCCTATTTTGAGGACAGTCAAGTTAGACACCAACTATGAAGCTCAGCTTTATCATTACTGTGGGTAGGAAAACACCAAGAAATTGACCATTTCAGGCTTCAGTTTCTTATTGTATATTGAGGCATCATAAAAGCACCCAAAGGGCTATATTTGTAGAATTAACAGTTACATTTAGACTAACAAGGTAGATGCCAGCTAAATGCTCCAAAAATGACAAAGTATTCTGTCCTCAAATGAGGACAATGGCACTTAATGGGTTACTAATCATTGTTAAATGCAATCAAGCCTTCACCCTTCTCATGCACTAAACCCTCTGGATGAATAGACAAAGGCATTCTCGCAAGCATTTTCAAGCCCTGCATTCACCACAAAATAGTTAATTGCAGGAAGCTTATTGTTTCTCTGGCACAGTTATTCTGTGACATTAATACAGAGCATCTTCAGATAAATGATCATTCATTTAATTGAAACATTTAATTGCTGTTGTCATCAAACACTTTAGAAATCAGAGCTTCAAATGCTCTCACTTGATTATTTAATTAAAGCTCTGAATTAAGATTTAAAAGCTGCTGAAGTGAATGTACTGTTTAATTACTATGGCAGTCCTTTCAGTAGGCTACACACACAAACAATGCTAAATTCACTGTAAAGATTTGCTGTGGTATAGTAAACTTACAGTACTATTTAATTTGGCCCTTGTTACTGCATAGGCCTGTATCTTTTAATTTAATTTAGTGTAGTTTTGTATTCTCACATGAAAAGCACTCTCTGGTCCATATTTTCAAAGCATTACCACCAGTCTTTAATTAACTCCTATTTTCTGAAAGGAGAAAAAATCATGTTAATGTTACAAAATGAGAAACAAGCACTTTGAGCGTGCTCAAGAAAACTTGAATTTATTACTTAGTTGTTTGATTTTAGTTTTGTAAAATGACATTTTATTTTTTTCAAAAAATACGAGCTAATTAAAGAATTAAAGACTGGAGGATATGCTTTGTTGTTGTTTTATTGATCAAGATTTTGGTAAGGGATAACCAACGATATAAACAATTCACTGTGTTTGAGTGTCTGTTGTAAATAGTCATGAGGAGTATGTTTTAGATGAAGAACATGAAACAGCAATGGAAAGTAAAGTTGTTGATCATTTTGACGAACCTAAGTATCGTTAGCAGTGATTAGTTTTCGAGAAGCGGGCTGAAAGCTTGTTTTAACAATGGTTAAACGAAAGAAATACAAAAGCTCACTTTATATCTAATGTTTGTGTAATTGATGAAGATTTACTAAGTATGGATATAGTTAATCTGTCATACAGCTTTAGTTGTTTTGTGGCAGAAATAAGAAAACGGGGCAGTTCACTATATGAACATGTTATTGTCATAAAGCAGCTGTTCTCAAACTTTTTTTTTTCGTGGACCACTTGAAAATTGCGGGGGGTCTCAGCAGACCACTAAATTAACTTTCTACAAATCAAAGCACATAACTCATATTTTAATAACCATAGTCTTACCTTTCTAATGCGATGGATGTGCCTGTTTTTGTGAGCAAAGTTCTGTGAAGTCGGGTGTAATGTTTGTCAGCTTTAGCCTCAGGTCAGGTTCAGCATGCATCCTGCTTTTGCATTTGGACTTGAGGGCAGCAAGTGATGAAAATCCCATATCGCACAGGTACGTAGTAGCAAATGGCATCAGAAAATGCACTGCTTTGTCTGCAAATTCTGGGAAATCTCCATTTCTCTGAATCCAAAACTCCAATAGAGAATGTCTTTTAAATTCTGACCTTAATGTTTCGTCGCAAGAAAGCTCCAACAAGCACTGTGCCTAAGTGGAGAAACCAGCGGGCAGCTCACTGATTTCAATGCTTCAATGGGTGCAAATCCAGTTGTTGGGTTCGGCTTCAACTGGAAAGTAATCTTTAAACTGTTTCTTGAGAGCAACAAGATGTTATTCGATAATCAATTTTTATTTTGTTGTCAAGAACCAGTTCATTTTCAGACAGAAAACCTTCCAATGTTGGAAAAGTGCTGAAGTCATCCGTCTTTACGCGACTTGCAGTCAAGTCAAGTTTCTTGATCATTGCATTGATTTTGTCTTGCACTTCCAATATAGTCACTGAAACTCCCTGCAACCCCACGTTCAGCTCATTTTGGCGTGTGAATATATCGGAGAGGTAAGCCAATCGTGAGAGCCAGGATGAATCTTCAAAACCGCTTGTGAATTGGAATGGATGGTCTGTTAGAAATAGCTGTATTTCTGAACGTAGCTCAAACGAGTAAGCAGAACCACCGTACTTCTGTATGAAGAAGAAGGTGGATATGGGCTCTACCCATTTCATTGCACAGTACACTAAAAGTTCAAGAATTCATAGGTCGTGCTTTTATGAAATTAACAGTCTTCACAGCAGAGTCTAAAACGGCCTTCATTTCCACTGGCATTTTCTTGACAGCTAGTGCCTCTCGATGAATACTACAGTGCATCCATTTCACATTAGGTGCCACTTTGTGGATATGAGCCATTACCCAAGTATGTCTTCCCGTCATTGCTCGTGCACCGTCAGTACATACTCCGATACAACGTTGCCAGTCAATACCGTGTTCCTTCACAAACTCATCCAATAACTGAAAAATATGTTCTGCAGGTGTTCTTGTTGGCAGTGAACGACAAAACAAAATATCGTCCAGTACTTTCCCTTCCCACTTCATGTATACAAGAAGGTTAGCAACATCAGTGGTCTCATCTGGTTGCAATGCAAAATACCTACTGCTGTTCACATGTTTCACAAGAATGTCTTTAACATTAGCTGCCATATCACGAATTCTGCGTGACACAGTGTCATTTGAAAGAAGCACACACTCTAACTGCTTTGCTGTCTTCTCTCCGCACATTATAGACAGTTCTTTAGCTGCAGTCAGAATAAGTTCTCCCCCAATAGTGTGTGGCTTCCCTGCTTTGGCGATTCGAAGGCTGGCACAATATGAAGCTTCCAGGGCCTTTACATTTACTGTTGCATTAGCAAACAAACTTGCTTTGCCTTGTTTCAACTCAGTTTGTGCTGAAAAAATTCAGAAGGTTTATCTTTGAAAGCAGCATGTTTTGTCTCCAAATGCCGCCGGAGATTTACAGGCTTCAAACTTTCGTAGCCAGCAGTTCATAGCATAACACACATTGCAGCCTTGGTTCATCTTGTTCACCAGTCCATGTGAAGCTCAAATTAATATAGCTTGAGTCATATTTACTTTCTATTTTCATTGCCGGTACTTTCACTCGTACTTGTACCTGGCACACACGGATCTGCACTCAAATCCTCTGCAGATGTATGTCCGCTTGCTGTAGTCGCATGTTCAACTTCTGACTTTTCACTGATCTCACTGTCATCACTGGCTTGATTATTTGTTGTTTTCTTTTTCAAAGATCCCGTTTTCAGCCACAAATCCATTTCTGAAGCTTGAACGACTGCTACTAGCCTACTGCACTTTCCACGTGACAATGATGGAAACCGAGTCATGTGAGCTCAGAATCAGTTATGCTACGAGAATATGTGTAATAAAGTTAATAATAATATATTGATTATTAGTTGTAGTATTGATTCCAACACTATAATTTACAGTAGTTTTTCTAGTATACTTAATCATCAGCTGTCTTTATGTAAAATTCTATAGTATATAGGATCAATAAACTCGCTGCCAATTCCTTTCCATAATTATGCAACCTTTCCGCGGAACACCTGAATGGAGCTCGCGGATCACAGTTTGAGAACCGCTGCCATACAGCATTTTCTAACCAAACTAGGAAACAATGGGTTCTATTCACAAATCTTGATGTTTAGAGAATGATTTTTTAAAGTATGTTTTTATGAATAAAATCAAGTTTGATATTCCTAAAACTACTAGGACTGTTGATGGTTTCACTTTATTAATAGTAACAGACTTTGAGAAAAATGTTTTTTAAGTACATCCCGGTATGTGCCCTGTGCATGCAATTTGCATGCATAACTAAATATAATATTTATAAATTCAAACGCCTTTTAATTAGCTCCATTAGTTGTTCACCCATGACTTTAAACATGTAATCATTGGATAATGGGCCATGTTTTTAAATAGTTCCCTCCAGTCTTTAATTAACTCCTGGTTTCTGAAAGGAGAAACACATCTATTGACTTTACAAAACTAGTATCAAGCACCTATTTAATATAATTGAAGTCTCTTAAGCATTCTCTCAAGTTGTTTGTTTCTCAGTGTTTTACATTACTGTTGAATTTTCATCATTCAATTAGAGACTGCTTTAAGAATCTTTTGGAACCTTTACATTTGTTTTTCATTTTGAGGGTATAATTCTAGTCTATTTTTGGTTTAAATTTAAAAATGTAGACCATAGATATAATAAACAGCCCAACATATTTCTCTATTTAAATGTGTCTGTCTGGCTGTTGTGTGTGGAAAAGTTTTGACTAGGATCATGCCAATTGGAATGGTTTGCTTTGCCATGTTTTGAGTGTGTATTTCTGTTTTGTAATGTTTGTTTTTGTTTTATGGTCACTGTTTAGTCCTGTTTCTTTTTATAATATGACATTTCTTGCCCCATATCTAGCCAGGGTTCTATCCAGGTTAAATAAATAAATGTGAACTGTTATGCATATTTTTCATCAGGCTCAATATCCTCAACAAAGATTAAGTAAAACCCATTTTCATAGACCAAATCAATCTGTCACGAGTGACCCTAAAACCTTTCCTCCCTTGTACAAGATACTTGCACCCTTTGAGTGGCAGGTGTATGTAGCTGAGATGCATGGCTCTTCGATAGAACCAGCTTACTTTCTTTAAGGTTTTCCCACTGATGATGGAGAATGTAAAGATGGCTAACAAGGTTTAAGTTTTTTGCAGGTATCAGACTTTTAAAGACTGTCACCCACACCTGTGCTGTGCAGCAATAGATAAAGGATCCTGTAGTGGCTTTTACAGACCCATTGAGAGCAGAGCCTGACCATTGCTTCATTTCCACTGTGGGCTGGGGCTGGTGCTGGCTGCCCGGCCAGACCAACAGACACGCATTTCTGTGTTTTTTCCTAACATGGTCAAATTCGGAAGTTCTTGTCCTGCACCATCAGGTCACTGGGGGATTATGGGAATGTATTGTGCTGCGTTTTTAAAGAAACCTGTCGTAGTAGAAGTTCAAGAAAAAAAAAAGCTGCCCGAGCTATGGATGGTGCAATTGAAAAAAGTTTCATCACTATTTTTTATTTTCATGCTATACGCTATTGTAGACAGCATTCTCAAGACCCAATTTTCTGAACCAAAAAAAACAACCAATTGAAAGTGAATGTGATAGCTCCCATGTTAAAAACAATACATAAATCTAGCACCAGTAGCAAGGAATGCATCTTTAAACATGCAGGATTTCCAAGCAGGTAACATTCGTGTTTTATCTATGCCAGAAACAAACATTCTTAAAATCGGCTCAATGCAAATAAAATATTCCAAACGGGGGCGACAGCAGCCAAAACAAACAGCTAGGTTTTGTTGTTGTTGTGTTTAGTTTGGGCAAAAAAGAATCATGATCTCTCCCATAAACCTGTAACAACCCCCATGACACATATACTGGAGTGTGTGATGAGGTATAAGGTCCTTATTTTACTTAGTTATAGGGAGCTGGCATATTGGCTGCTTTAGGACTTAGCTGCAGGGACTATAAAACTAAAAAAACATACTTGTAACCATTTTGCTATATAAAATTGATGCTGTAAAAGACACTGGATTGCCCAGATTGTCTACGAGCTAGGATCTGATGTGGCCTGTAGCTAATCATTTAATAAACTAAAGGAGTACTATCCACTTATAGGAGTTCAAAACATCTTTGTGTCCTCCTGAAACGTCTCCCCTGGGTTTAGGAGTATGCTCAGAGCATAACAGATAAAAGTGAACGGTGAAATCTGACAAATCATTGTTATTTTATAAGTGGTGTGTTTATCGCATGGGCCCAGCCGTAGCTATCAATTTTGAGAAATCAGGATGAAATCAGAGAGGATGCTTAAGCTGCGTTTCCACAGCCCAATGTTACCACTCTCAGCTGTGCATTCTTTCTGAGCACAGGCTTGTGAGCTGTGAGTGAACACTAATCATTTCCATTAGCAGTAAGGTATAGACTTGTAATTAATTAGAAACCTTTGCTGGGAATTACAAATAATTCCATGCAACACTGATCGGTCAGAAGTTTATGACATTTTACCCTCAGCACCTAAAACCATTTTTCTGTTTGAAGCCCTGTGTGCTCACTCAACCTGCCCTGAGATTGCTTTACTATCCATTAGTAACCTTCTTGCAGAAAGCAGATAGCACAATCATAGAAACAGCATGCTCATCGAGAATGTGGCTTAAAAACCTGTACTGAAAACAGAACGAAATGCTAAGGGCACAATTACAAATGTTATTTCTGCTCCCCTTACTCTTTAAAGAGCCTCAGCACAGGGTTCACGCAGTGAGAGAAGTAACAGCCCCCCTTCCCCAACCCAGTCCTCCCCAGGCATACACACAGTCTCCACTCTTTATTAGCAGTTAATGGCAAAAATACATTATCAGAGCTAATACGAGTCAAATGAAGAAAACTGGTGAAGTGAAACAGCTGAAATTACGTTCCCTGCCCGGCCTGCTCCCTCAGCCCCTGCGAGTCAGGATTTAGCATTACACAGGCATCGTGGGCTCCTTGAGGATGGATTAGAGGGCAAACGACAGCCGCTACCTGCCGCAGCTCCACCAGATAGCTGTTCAATCACTCGGCAGGATAACAAAGAAACTATAAATCCGTCACCCAGCAACATTTCTATGCAAACTAACTTTCCTTGCAAAAGTTGCTTTTCTGTGCAATTACCTTCTAATCTGCATGTCTTTTGATAAGAAACGGTAATAGGAAAACAGCAGCCTTTTTGAGAATCTTGTTTGGCAAGACATGTTGAAATTCCTCAACTAGGCAAGGTTAAAGGTTTCCTGATTTATGCCCGCATTAGGCTGTATGTATGTATTGCTGCCTTAGTAGTTTTCTCACATGTTCAAGCTGTAGTCAAAGCTGGTAGATTCAGGTCTCACTTGGCTATATACAAGACTCACTCCTTCTAAAATGACACCAAATTGTGGATACAGGAATGCTGTGCTGTTTGCTGACCTCTCAGACGTATCGTTGAACAGACGTCAATCGATATGAAGCACTACGCGAAAACAACAAAGCAGATGATGAACGTACTGCATGAATAGCATATCTGAGTTTAGTTTAAATGCTAAGTGAATGGCTAAAGGTTTAGTTGTAAAAGCTAGTCATGTTTAAATCCCTAATGTAGAAGATAACTGTATGTCCAATGAGGGTAGAGCTTCAGTACATGCAAAAGACATGTAGTATGTAATTAATATATAGTATTATCAAGACCATAATGCTGTTAAAAATCAAATCCGTTTACTCTGGGATAACAATATGGAAAATAAATGGCTGCACCAACAGATTCTAATGTAAGCTGCTCCATTTATTCTCATTTTATGCACTCAGCTAGCCTATTTCCCTTACTTTATTCTTTTAATGACATGTTAATCTTTTCTACTTGACTTTATTATTAATAGACCATTGTTAAAGTTGAGCTTAGAGGGTCTTCAATAACAGGGAAAGGTTATTCTTCCATTCATCAGCTGACAGCAACACAGGATTCACTTATCCTCCCTGGAGTTTAATGGCAAAAATAAAAGACTTGACTTTTAAGGCTTTCAAAACCATTTTTTGTCAAACTATTTTTAAGCTCTTTTCTATTTTATATTGAACAGGAGATGACAAGATAGTTATCCTTTTTTTATTTATTCATTTCGCTAGAGTACCGCGGGGTCATCGGTTTATAATTTTCTTCTTGTTATCAGCTTGTGATATTATAACAAGGACACCAGTTCAGGCATTAAAGAGAAAGACATTTCCATTCTTAACATTATTAATTACGCTGTCATTCCCCACCGTCTCAAATTCGCAGGGGAGTGTTGCTGTCAAGGCTGGTCAGCAGCAGGAAAGCAGACACAGAGTCAGGATACTGCAGTTTAGCGCTAATGCACACTCTAATTAACAAATCACAACGAAACAAAGGCACAAGGGCCAAAACAAAAGGTTTACACAAACTCATCAAAAGACTGATACTGAAGCAGAGCTCCCACGGTGTTGTGTCGGGGGGCACAACCTGTTGTTCCCATTTACCCACAAACAAAGGATCTGGCTCCCTTTACATACCACATGTGTGTCTTAAATACAAAATGCACCCACCCTGTCACAGGGCATCTAAGCACATATTGTTTTTTTGCCAGCAAGACATACACATTAGGAAAGAGAAGCACAATACTGGGATTTAGCTTGAAACATGACACTGTCATTACTAGGGCTGTGCAGATATTCAGAAAATACAGCAAGAGGAATTCCCATTGACATGTTTTAAGTTTGTACGTATTAATTGAACAGAATAAAACCCCTTAAAACCTGTTTGCTCTTATCTAGTCAATTATTGAGTACTATAACAAGTGTGAACCTGTCGTGATCAAACTTAAATCACTCCTGTTTTATCTGCGATTAATTCCCTTACCTTTCTTTCATCCGTTTGATATCGATTTAGGTTTAATTTCCTGATTTTCACTTTGCTCATTCCCATAGAAACGCATTATCTCTGCAGTGAATTGTGGGATTGTAGTCCTGGGCAAGGTTTGACCTCTTGAGATATAACTATATCTGCTGGTATACAAATAGGTAGATAATTCAGTCAGCCTGATTTGCTATTACAGAAGTGTAAGGAAAGGTTGCATGCACGTGATGAAGCAATGCCTTTTTCTGTGACATGCTTTGTGTGAGTTTACGGCACCACCTGGCAGTAGGACCGTAAAAAGAAAATTAGCTTTCACGCGTATTTGAAATCCCTCAGTGCATTTTCAATGGTACTGTGTCACACTTTTTAAGAAAAGGGAACACACGGTTCAGCAGTTCACATGTACTTAGCTATACTGTTTAATTATTTTTATTTAACTATGTATTATACAAAAAATACAAGCTGCTGTTCACTCCACACAAGTTCAGCGTGGCTCTTGTTTCTATCATTCTGTTTGTATCAGCTGTGAAAATGCTGTCAACCCTAATTAAACTAAACTCCTTCTTTCTGATTAGCTGTAACAAGTTGACCAGGTATTCTGAGTAATGCAGCAGTAAGTCCTGCGACCGACTCTCTTCCCCCGCCTAGGGAAAAAGTGGGGAAATTAAAAATGACTGTCACAAAGTGATTAAATGCCCCACATCCTGTGGAGCATAAATACTGTCTTAATCCCAAAGTAAATACCATTTTTCCCCAGGAGTGACAATGGGATTTTCCCCGCTCAGATCCCCCACTTTCTTGGGCAAGATTTACAGTATATAAATGTCTTAAATACTGCAGAGTTTTGTTCAGCTCACTATAAAAAAGACATTATTGCAGTTATTATTGCAGAAGGAACAGTGAAGGGCAATCAGTCAAACCGGGAATTAATAGCATGAGCTCTTCAGCCGTGAAAAAGGCAGGTGGGATTTAATTGCAGTTTATTCAATCTTACAGTAAATGGCAAATATAAAGGCTGTAGGATGAGAGGGCACAAGTTGAAGCTGAGTAAAAATAAAGTTCTGGACAGACGGTAGGAAGCGCTTTTTCATGTCAAGGCTTATAAATAGAATTTGATTCTGCTGTCTGTGAAATTGAATTCCATTAAATGGGGCTAGCAATGGTCTCTTTTTGTTCCCAACATCGCTTTGTTCTTATATGTTATTTTTGAACATCTAATAATACTTGCAGGTTTTTGTTGGATACACTCCTGCTGTTAGTGAACGGCTCTGCGGCCTCACTGTTCCTACAGTATACATACTAATCAGAACATAAAAAGCTATCACTGTGCTAATGTGGTCAAACTTAGAAGGTAGGTTAGGGATCACATTTGCATTTAAACTGGTTAATACCAGAGGGCCCACTTAAAATCTCCATTAAAAAATATGGTTTTTTAGAATATTCCCCATTAAAAATGTTGATGAAGTAAATGTTGCATGTAACAATGTGTATATTGTTAATGTCAGCAATAATGTCGCTTTAGACTGAAAGCATGTTTAATACTGTTGACATCTAAATGATGTTAAAAGTTAGGAATGGCTAGAAGGAATAGGAAAATTGAAAGAAACCAAATAAAATTGGCTGTAAAGTCCTCAGTGATAGCCTACACTACAAATAATAATATCCTGGATGACAGGGTTATTGCTGGAAAGACTTATTGTGTTTGATTGTCAAGGCATTAGCTTCAGTCTTTAATTGACCTCAATTTTATAAAGCAGAATAACAAGAACCAAACTAGGAATATAATTAGGTATTCTGTTTTTTATTAATTTCATTTTTCAGTGCTTATTTTTAGCTATTCTTGAGTTTTATTATTATTTATTTCTTAGCAGACACCCTTACCCAGGGTGACTTACAATTGTTACAAGATATCACATTATTTTTACATACAATTACATTCTTTTTTACACATTATTTTTACATACAATTACCCATTTATACAGTTGGGTTTTTTACTGGAGCAATCTAGGTAAAGTACCTTGTTCAAGGGTACTGCAACGATGTCCCCAACCTGGGATTGAACCCACAACCCTCCGGTCAAGAGTCCAGAGACCTAACCACTACTCCACACTGCTGCCCATGTAAATCTTTATGTAAATCTTTTTTTTTTTTTTTTTTTTTGGGGCTTTTGCTTTTTATATACTGTATGAAATTACTGTTTTCGGTTACTTTCCAAAATTCTTGGGCGTCACAATATGTACCTATAGTAAATCGACAGTACGTGCACACTTCAATTGTATCTTCTTTCCTTTGCTGTCTTCCACAACAAAATCATTATGGTCACAGGCATATTCTTCGGAGGTTTTTGTGTGTTTAGGCATTTCTTTACATTTCGCCACAATTTGCAATTCTGTTTTAAATTCCACAAGTGTGTAAATACTTCCTATCGAACTAGTGTAATATAGCTTTAAATCTCGTTTTAAATCTCACAGGTGGCGTCTCCAATAGGATTGTAGGAATTTGCTGCCACTCAGTAGTAAGGAGGAGCTTTGCACAACTGCACTGGGAAAGTTTTTTTGGTATAGGTTGTTTGAAATATTTCACTTATTAGATGGTGGATGGTAACTATCTACTTCAGCCTTCAACTTCTATAAAGAGCCTTGGGGTACACTTAGACGCCAATGTCTTTTGAGGCACATATTTCTTCTGTTTCAATCAAATCCTCTATTTTCCATTAACGGAAGATTGCCAAACTTTGACATTTTCTCTCTCACTGATGCTGAGATTTTGTTCCATGCATTTGCAACCTCTAGGCTTGACTATTATAACTCCCTATTTGCAGGCCTTCAATCCAAAGCAATTGATAGATTACAAATAGTTCAGAACGCAGCTGCCAGAATCTTGACTGGTACGAAAAAGTACCACCATATTACACCAGTCCTGGCTTAGCTTCATTGGCTTCCTATCAAGTATCGAATCTCTTTTAACACTAGAACCGTCATGCGGGTCAATGTGACCCATTTTGGATTTAAAATTTTAATTACTCTTCCGTTGTGAATCATATGTGTATGTCCATTTTTTGACTTTTCCTAAATATATGACTTAAATATCCTGATGGCGTTTGAGCACCAGATTTGCAAAAATAATTTTTTTATAAACACTTCTACCTAGAACCGCTACGCGGGTCACTTTGACCCATGTATTACAATACATGTTTTTCTTTTTAATATTGTCGACAATCTTGCCTGTTCTTTGCATTTACAATCAATCTCGCAATAAAGGGGCATGTACATGTGTATTCTAATCCTTGCAAGCGCATGAAAACTCGCAAGAGTACAGTATCTCAGATGTCATCACGTAGCTACTTGGCATAGCAATTCACTGTTACAGTGTCAGAGAATAGGCAGGAAAGTAAAATGGCTGAAAGACGGAGATTGAGAAGAGAACAGGTGCTTAAAATGCTCCACACTCTGCCTGAAGATGAGTCTGATGTAGGGGATCTGAGTGACAATGACAGCAACCATTCCTGGGTTCTAGAAACTAGCAGTTCCGAGAGTGAAAGCGAAGATGATGCAACAGAATTGCCAGCAGGTCTTCGACAAACAGGGTCCACCAGGTGCAGAGGTCGAGGTCATGGACATGGTGGAGGTTCCACTTTCGGGCAATTACCTGTGGTGCCAGGGGTGGCTTTGCCGTCTGCAGAAGCAGCTTCTCAAGTGCCAGCTTCACCACAGACAACGACAACGACTGCATCGGCTTCTGGAAGCAACATTCAGGAGACAGGGAAAGACGGGACTGTTTGGAACATTATAAATCCCGGTCGTAAGGCTGTGGGAAGATGTGCGTCTGAAAATGTTTTGACTGAAACATCAGGTCCAACACTGCATGCAAAACGCAACATTGATACCCCACTCAGTGCGTTCCTGTTACTGATCGATATGCCAATGCTACTGCACATTCAACGCTGCACAGTAGCAGAGGCACATCTGGTAAAAAAAATCTGATTCCTGGACAATGTCTGTGGAGGAGTTACAAGCAGCCATTGCAATCCTGTACGTTCGCGGTCCGTACGGGGGCAAAAGCCTGTACTTGGAGAGCTACTGGTCTACACAGTGGGGGATTTCGTTTTTTATTGAGACAATGTCTAGAAATCGCTTCTGTGAAATTCTCAGATTCGTCCATTTTGATCTGAGAGCAATGAAGAGTATGTGACTTGAGACAGATAAATTTGCCCTGGCTTCCAAAGTCTGGAATAGCTTTATTGAAAACAGCATTGCCTGCTACAAGCCAGGAGCAAACATCCCAGTGGATGAGCAGCTGTTTCCCACCAAAACATGTCCAACAAACCGGACACGTTTGGAATAAAATTCTGGCTCGCAGTGTACATTGATTCTAAGTACCTGGTGAATAGGTTCCCTTACCTGGGAAAGGATGAATTGCGCCCTGCTGGTCAGAGACTGGGAGACAGCGTTGTGCTCAAACTTATGGAGCCATACTTAAGGAAGGGATGAAATGTCACCACAGACAATTTCCTCACTTCACTCCATTTGGCCAGGGAGTTGAACTCCACTGCACTACTCAGGCAGAACGACTGTGCCACCCTGAGTGTGTGCAGGTGCAAGAAACAAAAGAATGTGCTGATTCTCAGCTCTTTACACAGCTCAGTGGCCATTGGGACCGATGGAAAAAATAAGCCAGACACTGTTGAATACTACAATGCTACCAAGTACGGAGTGGATGTATTGGACCAGATGATACGGCAGTTCTCTGTCAAAGGCAGTTCTTGCAGATGGACTGTGGCTGTTTTTTACAATGTTTTGGACCTGGCAGCCATAAATGCCTATGTTTTGTACAGGGAATGCACCGGGATCAACATCAGCAGGAGGGAATTCGTTTTACAGCTAGCCTCGGAGCTTCGGCTGAAACATCTGGATCAGAAACAGGAAAAGCAGCTTGCAAATGCCCCTCAGCCTTCACCCAGTGCTGCACCCGCTGGCACGAGCAAGAGGAAAAGATGCCAGGTAGCAAAGTGCAATGACAATAAAACTGTGGATGTCTGCGCCCGTTGTCAAAAGGCAGTTTGTGGTAAATGCACAGGAAAAATTGAGAAGCATTTTTTCAGTGTGGACTGCGAAACTGAGTAAGCTGCCATTGAACAGTGTTTTGCACAAAGAGCTTTCACTTTCGATACCGGAAGTTGTGTTATATTTACTTTTTTTATGTTATTTACAAAAATAAATAAATCGTTTTTACAATGTTCTATATGCATATACATATTTACACCTGTTTACACTATAGTTTATTTTGAAATGTTTATTTTAATATAGTTTTTAGTTTTTTGTAGTTGTGCTGTTCATGCGCTACTTTTGAAAATAACACCTTTTATGTTTATTTAAATATGGTGTTTCTTCTATTGAAATGTTAGATATGATGTTCATGAATAAAACCATTCAGTTGTATCCAGTAGTTTGTTTTTCATTTTCATAACGAAGCTGTTTTAAAATGTATGGGTCAAAGTGACCCACGTGGCAGTTCTAGGTAGTTCGGAAATCCGGCGGTTCTAGTGTTAAACTACTTCTCCTGACTTATCACTCACTCAGTGGTACATCTTACCTTAATGAATTACTTTGTCCTTACCAGCCGGTTCACACCCTTAGCTCCTCCCAGGCTGTGCAGCTCTGAATGCAGTATGTGTGTTTAGCTGTGCAGCTCTGAATACAGTATGTGTGTTTAGCTGTGCAGCTTGAATACAGTATGTGTGGACAGCTGTGCAGCTCTGAATACAGTATGTGTGGGTAGCTGTGCAGCTCTGAATACAGTATGTGTGGGTAGCTGTGCAGCTCTGAATACAGTATGTGTGGGTAGCTGTGCAGCTCTTAATACAGTATGTGTGGGTAGCTGTGCAGCTCTGAATACAGTATGTGTGTTTAGCTGTGCAGCTCTGAATGCAGTATGTGTGTTTAGTTGTGCAGCTCTGAATACAGTATGTGTGGGTAGCTGTGCAGCTGTAAATACAGTATGTGTGGTTCCTGTCATTATTCCTACCGCATCACTGGGAGGATTTATAATACTGCAGATGTTGGGTCTAGAAATCTGTTACGTAACTGTCTGCAGATTGCTGACAGTACATCCACCTGTGAAAAGATGGTTGTTGTTGTTAATCCTAATCACTCAGGTGTAGAATTGGCTTGAAATACACACAATGAATCAGGGAGTGAAATTTACAGAATTAGAAATCAAAACGCCAGATTTCAGAACATTCCAATAAATATATTTTGCTGTAATGTTGTCTCGTGCAAGGTCAGCTACCAACTGACAACAATTCTACAGATAAGAGTGTCCTCTCATTTTGGACTTGTGCACCATAAGAGGAAGGGTCAACTGTATATATTAACTTATACATCAACTCATGCTCCTGTTCAATGTTTGTTCAATGAAATGGCCATATCAAATACAGTAATCCGTTGTGTATCCGCCCGTCACGTAGCCACCTAACCGTTTATCCGCCATGATCAAGCTCTTCAGCCATGTCACCCACATCTTCATAGCCCTGCGTATGAAGAGGGTTCTTTGTGTAAATGTATATTGTAAATAGTGTGTATTTATTGTAATTCATTAATGAAGTACCTGACGCTCCTGGGAGAGCCCCTGTGCTGTGTGTGATTACCAGGTGTGGAATCTAATCAGCAGGTAGGTGTGTTCCAGCGGGATGTCAGGTATAAGAAGGTTCCATTTATTCACCTCAAAACCAAAACCAAGTGGGCTTTAGAAGTTGAAATTCACCGACGTGTGTGTGTGTGCATTTGGTTTTCCATTTTTCTGTAACACTTTTGTGAGATGTCAATGGACTGTTGTGATTTTGAAATCAGTCTTTCTCAGAAATCAGTATTTTTTAGCAACTTGGTGCTGAGAATCCTTGCGTACACATGTCTTTCTTTCTGACATTTTCCTTTATTGCGTGCATTTCTACCCTATTGGAGGGTGGAGTTGAGGCCTTTATTGGCCATTTTCCCCTACGTATAACCCCTTTACTGACTAAATATCTTAGCATTGTTAAATAGAACAAAATATTTATATTATATGTTAATTATTATTAATATGCAAATATTTCAATCACAAGGCCATCTTAAAGGGACTATGTACCCCAAAATATAATCAATTTTCTAGTAATGCAGATGGGAGTGGACTTAAAGAGCATGAATGCCCCTCCCCTAGTCATTGTGCATTCAAAGAAATTTGAAATTGAAATACTATGAATTAATTTATATTTAATAATAATTTAGTATAAAGCATTTCTAAAAGGTGTTATTACCGTAACAGTTCTGTCATCAATCAATGCTTTTCAATGGCTTTTCATTCAAAAATAGAAAAAATATTTTAAAATAATAATTCAAGATTATACTATGATACAACATTCCTTGTCAATACATTTGTTTTCATGAGAAAGTATAAGAGCTGGAAGTGGGGACATCTGAACTTTCATAAAAAAATCACCCTTAAATGTTAATATTGCATAAAAATAATTATGCATATTTGCTAAATGTTAGAAAACAGCTAAATAAATATCTATTTTGCATCCGACAAAACTTTTTTAAATATATATTTAAATATACTTGACTTTGAGGTGGGGACTCAATTTGTCCTATTTCTATAGAATAACCCTTTGTAGCAGGGCGATTGCCCTGCACGTGTGTATTTAGTGTGGAAATAATTTGTATGGGGAAATGGGTTTGTGTGTTGTTTTGGAGTTGATTTGTTTAATTGGATTTATTGTTTACAGACGGGCGCTCGATTGAGACTTGGTGCCTGCTAGGCTTGGTTGAGGGGAAGGGCAGCAAGTGATTGGCTGTGCTGGACCTCAATCAGCAGGCGGGCGGGTCTTGACCGAGTGTCCGTCAGTTCAAAAGCATCCGCGGGAGATGGTTCGAGGCGACTGCAACGCCATTGCCGGAGGGGAGCGGCGTATACTCGGGAGGAGAGGGTCCGCGCTGCAGGAACGACAGCTACGCAACCCTGAGACTGCAAGCGGTGCTTGTGAAGGCAATGCCCAGCCAAGGCCGTATGAAGCAGCACGAGTCGTTGTATGAATACCAGCTCATGAGTAGGTTAGTTGAGGGGATAGTGATCCCATGTGATGTACAGCGAGGGTTACGTAGTGTAGCTGGTTCCTGGAGCGGGACGCCTCATTTTAAGGCTAGCGCTCGCCCTCTGGGGCACCTTTTATTTGTAGTTTTTGTACTGTGTTTTATTTTGCTTTTTGTACAGCTTGCTGTATGTGTCCTCTGTGCGTTACCATCGCTGGTAACGTCACATGACCATCTTTATTTACTTTCTGTTTTGCATTAATAAATCCTGCACGCCTGTGCCGGCGTTTCAACTCCACCCCCCAGTGTCTCTCTGTACTTTGTAAACAGCGGCTATCCACGCACGTGACGTAATACCCTGTCACACCCTTATATTAAAATGAAAGAGTAAACCGATATAATCCTAGGTCAGTCTTCCTCTCCTTGCCCTTATTCTGTCTCAGCCTGTCACTCTTATTAAGCATTGCATGCTTCAGAAGGCTCTTGCTGCAGATTCTCAATAAAACCCCACCTCTGCCTTGTAAATCGTAATGGCTTGTTGAGTAAGGTTGCGATAATATGAATCTGTACCAGCATAGTGCAATGGTATTGACTGTGGAGGGCTAATAATGGTGGATGTTAAGGAGCAGGTAATTTCAGCTAGCACATATTACTATTGATTAGGAAGGCTGCTAACAGACAAAGCATGGGAATTCGAAGATACATTATTTAACCCAGATGGCAAATTGAGTTTTGGGAAAATAATCAATCAAACGTTTCTTGTTATTTTTTTTTCTCTACATTCAACTGTCTCAGCAAAATCAGAAGCGTGCAAACGTAACATGCATGCATTAATCTCACAAAGCAATTTAAAAATAATAAATAGACATGAAATGATAACGTTTAGTAACAAGTTTTTGAGTGCACAAGACATGTCTGTGTCAGTTTGTAGTATTAGCTTCAAGTCTACAACAGTTTGATTGCCTGTAAATGACAGGGTATGACTGCACACAATAAAAGTACATTTAACAGTTTTCTCTGCTGGAGAATGCTGGGGTAGAGTCCCTGCCTGGGTTTGTACTCAGCTGTGCAGTCAATTTCATTTGTTTTGATTTGATTTGGATCATTTACACTGTTGGACAGTTTTATATATATTCAATTTTAGAAACATTTAATTGCATTTAAATACAGCTTACTAACTGAGAAAATTGCTTATTATCATCCTTTATTGAGAGGTGATGTGGAGGTGCCTGGACATTCAGGATGTCTTCTTCTTACTATACATTTAGAAAAAGGCTTATCCAATTATGGTGAAACTTGGTATGGGCATTATTTAGCACAAGTTATTGAGAGTATCAAAATCTGTTTAGACATCTAAAGAAAGACAGAAATTCCCTTGCTAAGGTACCTTGTGCAGAGTCTATTGCAAGTACAATGGTAGCCAGCGACAAATAATTACTAATGGGACTGCCGCAGTGCAGCAGTGCAAAAATGTCACAGTGTACCAATCCTGTTTTTTTTCAGAGCAGTTTTGAATCAACTGCATTTCAATAGTTCTGCCACCAGCTGCAGGAGGTGCTATGGACTTCCATGAAATGCTTTTGAGGGCTGGGGCGCAGCTAGAACAATGTACACAGAGGGGGTGATGTAAGTATAGGTGTAGTGCAAATAATTGCAGATGCAAAATTAAAATTGCATTGCGGCCAGGCAATTATTTTGCACTGTGCCTATGTAAGCTTAAAGTACGGTGGCCTTGAAGTGCAAAACACAACAACATTAAGGAAAACACAACGACATTAAGGAAACGCTGCAACATTAAGGAAAACACAACAACATTAAGGAAAACACAACGACATTAAGGAAAACACAATGACATTAAGGAAAACGCTGCAACATTAAGAACAACACAACAACATTAAGGAAAACACAACGACATTAAGGAAAACGCTGGAACATTAAGGAAAACACAACGACATTAAGAAAAACGCTGCAACATTAACTTCAAACCAGAATGGGTAGGTACATAGGAAAAGGGGTTCCACATCACTGATAGGAGGAACAACCTGTCAATCACTGTGCTGTGGAACTGTGTGACGAACACAGTCCATATTAATACAATATAATTTCCCTGCGCTTTGTCCTTAATATCTTGTAAGGTGTATAGATATAGCTCCAACTGATTCAGAATGTTTTCAGAATTAGGTCTTTGAGGGTGAGCCGACCTAAAAAATAAAAAAAAAAGTATTTTTTCATCCTTCGTATTTGGTTCTCATTTGCATTTCCTGACACAACACATGCACAATCATCTACACACTGTTGAGTGTGAAAGTTGAATTCGGCCACAAATTCCATCTCTCTATCAGTTTCTGAACAAGCTATATATTGTCTGCCATTATTTCGGACGTTCCCTGTGTACAGTCACACTGTGCTGCTGATGAAAATTTCAATTTAAACTGTTAATGACACAACTTCGATATGGCAGTGGAATGGTATGTTTTTCTTTCCGTTTGTAGATTTGTATCAGTCACCTTGTATACAGGTGTACAGAAATAACAAAAACACCCAAACAGACACAGTTACAATGGCAAGCAAAAATCTACAAATAGAAAGAAAAGCATACCGTTCCACTGCCACAAATTGCGGGGATTATTTCAACATCAGTAAAATCAGACTTTACGACTGTTAACACGATTTACGGCAGCATTATGGGGGTTTTGCATCTATCCTTACATCACCCCCAGAGAGTCAGGATTGGTATTTATTTACTTTTGATTATATACATATCGTTAAATGAAATGCTTTTGGGAGCTGGGGGGCAGCTAGAACAATGTACACAGAGAGAGTCAGGATTTATTTACCTATTTATTTTTTATAGATATAAAGTTACATTGAATTATCTGCCCGGATCACATTGCAAAGTGAATGTTTGGAGAATAGCCTTTCCTTCTTTCCTTCCCAATGTAAAGTATACACATTACAGGACATCCCAGAGCATATCTGCCGCATCGCATTCAATTACAAACTGTCCCAATTATTTTACCCCCAATTTTCTTCCCAATTTAGAATGTTCAATTATGTTCCCTCACCACATCAATTCTCCACACAGCTCAGGAGAACTGAAGGTTCTGTGGGCGCCCTCCGATCCCATGACCAAGCCAATTTCCTCTTTTACACCCAGGAACTCAAGAGCGGGTGCCAGTGAGCTACCGGCTTCTGGAGGACAAAGGCCAGTGCAGGTGTCCACCTGAGCTCACCCACGCCCAGCCAGTAGGGTCCCTGTAGTGCGATGAGATGAAACAGTCCCTGACGGTTTTGATAACCCATGGGAGTACCAGAGACAGTGCGGTGCTCCCTCCAGAATTTCCATGCCTAACCCTGCACACCTCACGTCCTTACAAACTGTCTTTTTAAAGAAGAAAACACATTGACATTTCTGACAGTCCACACATACGCATGATAATAAGATTCTTATATCCAGTACGTAGTGTGCACCAGACACTACAATGTTAAAATCAAGGTCCTATTACCCTGACCTTCACAATGCGCTCCCTGACAGTGAAACACAAGACTTCACTCTCTCTTACCTGCCTTTATTACACCTGCAGCACACCTCCTCTCCAAACAGATTCAATCTTTATGGTTTCTTGCTCCAAACCTTGTTTTTATCTGACCTCTCTCCAAGGTCATTACATTTTGCATCAGAAGCCTGAGCTGATGTAGATTAACTGTAAATCAGATTGATTTTCTCAGAGCGATTTATCCTCATCATCTGTAAATAAAGAAACGGCAGTGCAGAATTTTTAATGCTGTTGACACACTCAACAATTCGATTCTGGGAGACTGTCTCTGAGAGGGGGTTGTATTGCAGTCTCCTAGGGTAATTTTTCTAGCATTGCTACCCAGTCGTCAACTTGAATACTTTCATAAAAGCAAAGTTTAGCTCGAACATGTTATGAAATTGCAATTTGTTTGCACCAGATTCACTCTGCAGGGATTTTCATCAGACAGCTACTAAATAATGTAAATATGGTTTTATGTGTTGCTTGGCATTCATACAGGACTTTATATATATGTTATGCATGATAAATAAGCTATAACCCATCTAACTCCAAATATAATATATCCATGTCACATCACCATGTCTTTAAATCTGTCTCTCTCAGTGACTTGTTATATATTAAATATTTTATATGTTGTGTATTTTGTAGTTGCAGAACATACTGTAATGAAAAGGGTCTAATGCAATATTACTAATACCGTTTTAGTCATTTTTATTTATTTTTATTTATAGGGAGAGCTACTGTCTTTAGTATATACTAGGGTGAAATCAGGGAATGAGTCCTTCCTACAACCCCCCCCCCCCCACCGCGTCCAAGTTAATTTTGAATTTCTCCCTCAGAAGTATTGGGAAGTACATATTGGGAGTCACAGCAGAATAAAGGATGGAAGAACGCTACTGTGACTACCTTTACAGGACCACACTTCGTGGGAAATCAAGGTGTGACAGGATGTGAGTGGTGCGGTGTACACAATGAATGTCCAGGCAGCAAGTACTACAAAACATCCGTATTTAATAATTATAAATAATAAATCAGTTGCCCCTATACCAGCAATGGTATAGGGGAGGTGATATACAGTGGGTTTCAGTCCCAAACAAAAACAATAACACTCCTTAACTATGATCCTCCGTGCACTAAACTGTGCTTCTTAAACCAGAGAAAAGTGGTGCGTGTCCGTGCTGTGATGTGCAGTGAAAGTAGTGATTTGGGGGTTTGTGGCATTATATATATTCATATATTCTACATGAGTTTAGCATGGATGGAGAATTTAAACCCTATCCATGCTGCAAAATAACAACAACAAAACATTGTGTTTTTACAAACTAAACACTGTTGTTGCTGTGGGAAGTAAAAGCCAGACCAAGAAACGGACCTGAAGGGGCAATAAAAGAGGTCTGGTCTTCTTAAAACCTACCTCTAATTATTTCTTCCACCCCATAGTCCACATATCAAAAAGAATGATCATTATAGCAGTTTTACTACTTATTTATTTTTAAATACATTTTAATGGTTGCAGACCAAAACAATACTAATTATCACAAGCTCCATTTCCTGGTGATGAAAGAACCGCTCCCCCGATCAAGAAAATCCCAAACTGACCAAGCCAGCAGATATGGAATAGGAACCAACAGGAGTAATTTAAGATAATGAAACTTTAATATTACTCTGCCCCTCGTATGTAATTTAAGTAATTATTGTAAATAATAATAATAATAATAATAATAATAATAATAATAATAATAATAATAATAAAGCAGACAGAATATCAGTCAAGTACCAGATACCCTCCGGAGCAGACCGGCCCGGACCAAGCAGTTAATTCAACTTAAATAACATACATCTTATGATACGTGTTATTTAAGTATATGCCTCGCCCTATATAATTAACCAATTTCGTTTCATAAAGTCAAATGAAACCTGCTGAATAATGTTACGTTAACATATTGAATTACATACAGCTTTGTAGTTTTCCATATACTTAACAAAAAATAACACAAATGGAAAAATGTGACATTTTAAAATCTAACATGGAATACTGTACTACTATTATGGCTTCCTGCCGACTTGTGCGATATAATTTTGTAGATGTCTACCTTACACTCTGAGGAAGTTTTAAGCACTTTAAATAAATTGGTCTTCATTAACTTCTGAGGGTTTCTTTTAATACTGCGGTGGTATTAATTATTATAAGATTTAACCATTTCTTGTAGGTTATCTGCATACTTTCTTGTGCTGAATGCTGTGAAATATTTCCACATTTTTGTACCTCTCAACAATCAAGGCTTTTAATGTGTTACCCATGGTAAAGTGTTGTATGCTGTATTTTTTTTTTAATTCTCAGTTTAGAAATTCTCTACCTTTATCGGTTTGAAGATTTTTAGGGATCCTGCCCTTGTCAAGTGTTTGCTTGAAGGCCTCTGATTTATTTTTCAGGGGCATCACCCAGGTATATACGGTAGAGACAGAGATACACGTTCAAGAACCATTGAGCCAGATGCTAGAGGTGGGCAGATGTCACAAAGACGGCCGGAGTGGGTGATGACGTCAGACCAGAGACCGGGAGCAACACAGAACAGACAGAGACTTGGGGTTTTGATGAAGCTGAGCGCGTGATCGCGCTCAGCATTTAATAATTAACAGAACAGAAAATAAAAAAGGTATAAACACAAAAACACAGGACACGGCACTTGCGCCAAAATAAATAGACAAACAAAACGAACTACACAGACAAACACGGTGAGCTTCTATTTTAACTTTACAATTAACAATTACCTCCGTCTCCAATCCCATTCTCCACTCACCGAACACACCACCCCGAGTGAGTGAAAACATGCTGTTTTTATGCAGTTGTACCGAGACTCGATTGCTAGTCAATCATTCAATTGGAATCTCGGTACAACTGCACGTGAATTAATTAAGTGCACTCCCGTGACCACACATTACATTTTAACCAGTACGTGAAGTGATTTGTGCCCTCCTCGTGCCTAAATACAAATCTACATTTTTAAATCACACGTGAAACACAGACCCGTTTATATCCCGTGTACCGATGACTATACACCAACATTTACACACAACACGTAACATATAATACACAGGGGGGGCACTTTGCCACAGCAGATCACACCTATAATAATAGTTTGTCTTTCACAGTTAAGTAATACAGCTCATAAAAGCAAATCCAGTTTTGTCATAGTTTAAGAATTGCAAGTTTGACTTTGCGAAAGATTTGGACTATTTGCTATACCCATCATCCTCCTGTGGATCTGGGAAAAGGTCATATTTAAAAGAAAAAATAAAAGATAGAAAATAACATGGCCTATTAAAGCAATACTGAACAGTGTCAAACAAATTCCTTTCCTGCAGCATATGCACGCCGGCATCTTTTCATAAATACAGTAATGCATTTATCAACTGGGCAATGCAGGCAAACACATTTCATACAAGGCTTTCACCAGGGCTCATAGTAACCAGGAAAAGCTTTTACTTGGATACAGCACCAAGGAAATGAAGGCTTAGCTGAAAACTCTATTTTGTTCTGATAGGAGACACAGTAGTTGCGTATTCTGAGCAATGCACTGTGCTTGACTGATGAACCGGTTGGGTAAATGGAGGAGGAACCTTCTTTTGTATCTTTCATGTGTGGTGAAGCTGTTTGAGTTTGGCCACTTGACTGAATTGACTCATGTTTTAGGTTCATCTCCTGCTTCTGTTTTAGTCCGCTAATCCAACAATTGGGGCAGATTGCTTACTAAATCCAATTTCTAGGAGTTTAGAACGAATGGGAATGCTTCATATATTGCTCATTTTTCCACAATCAGTTCTATTGCTCTTCAAATGTCTATGTATCCATGAAGTGACAATGTTCCCATCTTGAAATACATCCAATGAGCATACCATCCTACATGTTTAGTAATGCAAACTAACTGGGGGAGACATTTGCTCTTAATTTAATTTACTCTACACAATGTGTTTTGTTGAGCATCATATTAGCTTATTTACTATTAAAATGGAAATAAACTGGAGACATACACTCTAGGGGTTGGACAAAATAAATGTAGCACATACTTTTATATAAATGTATGAACTGTCTCTTGCAAACAGTAGCAAACATGCTATGTATTGTGTGAAATGAAGTGGATCTAATAACTAGGACTGGATGCAGGACTTTCCCAATATTTATGCTGGGTAACATAGCAAAGTGAGATCCTGAGACTCAAACACTGTGGGAGAATTCATTATCGGAGTGAGATCTTCAAGAACCTCAATCTGTGGAAGACACACACACACACACATATATATACCGTCCTAAAATACCTCTTTCCATCTCATATCCTTGACCTAGTTTGAGAAGGCTTCCACACGGGAGTAAAACATTAAACAGAAGGGAAGAATTGTTCTCAAATATAGTCTTTCCTTGAACTGCAGGTTACAGAAACACTCATTGTGATACAATTATCAGTGGAGTGCTAGTTCTGACCCCCCTGTTGATCCAGAATTCAGCCCCCTCAGTCAGCCAAGGGGGAAATTTGGAACAAAAGATATGCAAAGTCCCCAGATGTTATAACTTTTGTCAGTGGGCTATTAGCATTCACCAGCCAATGCTTCTGCAAAGACAATGAACTATTTACATTAACGCAGTGTGAAATTAAATCAGGGGTCACAGCCACACTTCCCTTATGCACTTGTATTTAAACTCATCTATAATTCTTCTATTTTTAATAAGCTAATGACTTTGAGAAAGGGCTTAAAAGAAAGAAAAGGACTCCATAATCACATACTTTGATATCACTGAAAATCAAGGAAAGAATTTACTAATATGTTTAAAAAGCCTTTATAAAGTGGTCATATTATTTTATAGTTCTTTGGATTTTGGATTTCAGGAGGAGGAGCATTTTTTTAAATAAAATAAACTAGGTACAAACCCATAAACTGTACCCTGGAACTGGGACTGAGCCATGCCTCGTGTGCTATGTAACACCACCTGTGACAGGATAGCGCTGTGGGCCCAGGTGTTGTCAGGAATGAGACTCAGACAACGAAGCTGCAGTCCAAGCACTCACATGCACATTTATTAAACACAACAACAAATAAACAGGACAGGAGGGCCGAAAGAAAAATGAAAACAAAACAAGCAAACGTAGACTGGGCAATCACCTTCACTACAAATAATTCAAATCTACAGGTCAAAAACACTCTGTTTATTCATTTTGGCCTAATGTTAAATCATTTTATATATATATATATATATATATATATATATATATATATATATATATATATATAGTGCCTTGCAAAAGTATTCTGACCCCTGACCAATTCTCTCATATTACTAAATTACAAAAGGTACATTGAAATTTCATTCTGTTTGATATTTTATTTTAAAACACTTAAACTCAAAATCAATTATTGTAAGGTGACATTGGTTTCATGTTGAGAAATAAAAAACTGAAATATCTTGCTTGCATAAGTATTCAACCCCTGTGCTGTGGAAGCTCCCAGTTTACACTGATGAAAGAAATTGCCCTAACGAGGACACAATTACCTTACCATTGGCCTCCACCTGTGAACCATTAAAGTTGCTGTCACATTTTCTGGATAAAAACCCCACTGTTGAAGGATCATTGGTCAGGCTGTGAATCTGAAGGAAAATGAAGACCAAAGAACATTCTACAGAAGTTAGAGATAAAGTAATACAAATGCGTAGATTAGGGAAAGGGTACAAAATAATATCCAAGTGTTTGGATAACCCAGTGAGCACAGTTGGATCAATAATCAGGAAGTGGAAGCTGCATCACACCACCCAGGCACTGCCAAGAAAAGGCCGTCCCTCAAAACTCAGTGCTCAAACAAGAAGGAGACTTGTGAGAGAAGCCACAGAGAGGCCAACATCACTTTGAAGGAGTGTGACAGAGTGACTGACTGGTCTGACGTCAGGCAGAAGCCGGAAGGAAAACTGACACCAGAGAGTACTGCAGTTAAAGTAAAGAATCGGCTGGCTGCCATTTTTATTAATAACAAAAAATAAATAAAATATTTAAACAAAAAAACGCTTTGCTCCCAGAGTGAAATAAAAGGTTTAAACATAAACAAAATCACGAACACAAAAAAATACACACACGGAATAGGTCAGGCTGGGCTATCGCCTTCACTGTTCCTATCCGTCTTACTGTTTCTCTCTCTAGTTCTCTCCACTCTCGCTCTCTCCGCTCCTCAAACACCCACCCGGAACATGGAGAGCTGCAGGCTTTTATATTCAGGTGACCATCTCCGATTAGCAACAGAATTAATCACTTCATTAATTCGGAGACCACCTTCTGCACGAGTTTAATTATTCCTGGCAGATGACGAGCACCAATCTGCCTCTGCCAGAACACGTTTTTAAAAAGTAAACAAAACAATAACATACGGCGCTTCGCCGACATAAAAATAAACAAACACAAAACAATCTGCACAGGGGCGGAGGGGGAGACCCCGATCTAAAAGCAAACAAACAAAACGTACAGGGCACCTCGCCCTGTTACAAGGAGCTACAGAGTTCAGTGGCTGGGAGTGGAGTAATGGTGCACCAGTCAACCATATCAAGAGCTCTGCATAACACTAGCCTGTATGGGAGGGTGGCAAGAAAGAAGCCGTTACTCAAAAAGTACCATCTGAAAGCACATCTGGAGTTTGCCAGAAAGCATGAGAGTGACCCAGCTGCAATGTGGGAAAAGGTTTTGTGGTCAGATGAGACCAAGATAGAGCTTTTTGGCCAAAACTCAAAGTGCTATGTGTGGCGCAAACCTAACACTGCCCATGCCTCAAGACACACCATCCCTACAGTGAAGTATGGTGGTGGCAGCATCATGCTGTGGGGATGCTTCTCATCAGCAGGGACTGGGCATCTTGCTAAAATTGAAGGAAGAATGGATGGAGCAAAATACAGGGAAATACTGCAAGAGAACCTGCTTCAGTCCGCTAAAAAACTGAAGCTTGGGAGGAAATTCACCTTTCAGCAGGACAATGATCCCAAGCACAAGGCCAAAGAAACATCGGAGTGGCTCAAGAACAAAAAGTTGAATGTCCTACAGTGGCCCAGTCAAAGTCCTGATCTCAATCCCATTGAGAATCTGTGGCACTATTTGAAAATTGCGGTCCACAAGCATCGTCCAACCAACCTGAACGACCTGGAGCAAATCTGCCAAGAAGAATGGGCCAAAATCACTCCAACACTGTGTGCAAAGCTGGTACATACTTACCCCAAAAGACTTAAAGCTGTTATTGCAGCGAAAGCTGGCTCTACCAAATATTAATGTGTGGGGGTTAGATACTTATGCAAGCAAGATATTTCAGTGTTTTATTTTTCTTGAAATTATTTCCCAACATAAAATCAATGTCACCTTACAATAATTGATTTTGAGTTTCAGTGTTTTAAAATAAAATCTCAAACAGAACAAAATTTCAGTGTACCATTTGTAATTCAGTAATATGAGAGAATTGGTCAGGGGTCTGAATACTTTTGCAAGGCACTGTATATATATATATATATATATATATATATATATATATATATATATATATATATATATATATATTGATGAAAGAAAATGCAAATTTTCAACATTGGATGCTGTGCAGCGGCCTGTCTCGTCTAGGGCTTCTGGTTTTCGATGTTTCTACTCTCCTTTAAAAATTCAATTGATACCTGTTTAGCCATTCATGTATCTCAATCACAACCGAGAAATGCATTAATAGTAAAATTGATTTAATTTACAGATTTTTTTGTGAAACAACTTAATTGGGCTTTTAAATCCGAAGTCTTACTTTTTCATTTAAAAGCAAAAGCGATTTATCTTTAATAATGTAAACACAGTTACGCATAACGATTATAATAAAGTGTGTCCAGCATGTAATAATTTATTTTTCATTATAGCTTTAATAAAGATTAGTTGCTTTTTAATGTGTTGCGATCTCATTTGTACATTCTGCTTGTAAATGAAAAATGAAGGCGGTCAATTTAAAAGCCCATTTAACTGTCTCACAGAAAGAAAAAAAAACATAAATTAAATCAATTTTATTATTAGCACGCTTCTCGGTTGTGATTGAGATACACGAATGGCTTAACAGGTATCAATTGAATTCTTATAGGAGAGTACAGTAGTCTCCGGCTAAGAGAACACCCCTTGGGAAGCAAGCAAAGTGTTCTTATAGCCGAAGTGTTGTCTAAGATGGAGTTAGCCACCAGACACAATATGAATCAACAAATAAATTTGTATTACTTGTCATGACGCACGTGCATCAAATTAAATGAATAAGTTAATAAACTATAATGATAAAGTAACAGATAAACTAATGCTAATAAACTGTCAAACTAAATTAACACAGCATCTCTACACATGTTAAAAAATGCAGCAAAAAGGGGGGTTCGCTAAATGAGACATTTCTCAATGGCATAAAAAGAATATACATTTGTTTTTTAAAGCATAAAAGTCAATTTCACCCTATCTCTGCTTGAATTGAAAAATAACGATTAAAACAAAAAAAAATCCAGTAAATTCTTTCTAAAATACACGTCCATATTAATTGTCGATTTCGCCAAAAAATAAAAATTGAATAGTAGCTAGCCTAGTTATCAGGTTGCAAAACAGTACTGTATCCATTGTGACCTGTATAAACCCATAGGGAAAGCACTTATATTTTGACAAGGGGGTGGGGTGTAGCTAACTCCAATTGTTCACATTCCATTGGCTCCCACATTATACTCAAAATCATACACATCAAATCATATTGCCACAGCAGTGAGGAAACAATACCCTTCTTAAATATGACATATGTCAATAAACTAAGATCTGGTCATGTGAATACAATCCCTGCCAGGCAGTGCAGTGCATGAGGGTTAGCAGCTGCTAACGCTATATATATATATCAAATATATATGTAAAATCTTACCTTTTTGTACATTTGACATGTTTGTCAGATAGAAAGAAAACAATGAATTGCTATGATCTGCAATAAATACATCTACTATACAGTATCACTGAATTGAAAAAAAAAAAAAATCTTTACTCTGGAAATCTGGTAATAGTTAATAGTCCTTTTAACTTTCCCCACAGCATTTACCTATGATGGCTTGTCAAATGTGTTTCCTTACAGCAACAGATAAACATTTCCACCCAAACAACGTATCTTTATATTCTGTTACTTCATTTCTTAAAGGACATTTTAGTTTACATTGCCTCTCCATTTTTTCTGACATGATTCAGGTTTGATGTCATTTTTTTTTTTTTTTTTTTTTTTTTAATACAGTCTTATACAACAGATTAGTGTTATAGCGTCAAATGCGGACAGGGATAATAAGCATATGCCTGCTGGTTCAGATATATTATTCATTTGGGAGGGGCCAAATAACAAGCTAAATAAATTTTGGCCGCATAGCTGATGCATAAAAACCTTTATGAATTCGTTAGGATCACCACCTGTGCTAAACATGCCTAGTACTAAATAAATAGCCTTAAGCATTTCTTTATGACGCCTCTAGAAATTGTTCATATATGAACGATGATGTAATGGTGATGTTAGACGCCCATTTTGAAGCCTTTTTAAACAACCATTGTTGCTTACCAAATGACTGACATCTCCAAAGGCTCCAACAACCAACCAGGAATGTTTTATATACTTTTAAAACAAAAGTAAATTTAGATAGACAGAAAGCTAGATGAGTGAGATGTTTTTTTTTTTTTCTGTCTGGAGATTTGGTGATCACAAGTACAAGCTTACCAGAAATCATAGTAAATTGTCCAAAATGATAAACCCCAAAATAAATGAACAAAATATTAACTGTAGTGAAATATTAACTGGATAAATATCACGGATGACCCTCCAGTCAAAATGCATTTCACTAAAGCCCCAGGCCAATAGAAAAATCCTTTATTATGAGGTGCAGCATTTCAGTATCTTAGGTTTCGGTTTTGATTACCGTATATACTATGATTTTAAAGCGCAGCATTACCGGAGAACATACAAAATTGCTTTACATAACCAAGAATGCTTACCGACCTGAAATATATATATATATATATATATATATATATATATATATATATATATATATATATATATATATATATATATATATATATATATATATATATATATACATATATATATACAATATATATATATAAACAGCTGTTGATGAGTTGACAGATCTATCTGATGGGGAACTTCTTCACATTACGCACCCGTCAAACAATTTGGTGTAAAATCAAAACCAGACAAGGTATTTATAAAATTCTTTCTGATTCTAGGTAGCAGATCACTACATTACACTTATGGAGCCATTTCTAAAGACAAAATTATTTTCGAGTACTTTTGGTGGATATTTATCCCGATACAGAAGCCAAAAGTCAAGCCATGTCAGTCAGACCTCAAACAGGTAGAATGTTCACCGTAGCGAAATGATTAGGCAAAAAAATCTTTATGAATTTGGCCCAATGTCTCTTGTATCGAGGAACATGATGTTGCTATGCACATCACATACACCACAGTTCTATATATTATTTCACCCAGCATTCTACCATCAGCACAGCTTCTTAATATTCTACTCCTACAACTAACCCCCATCACCCTACACGGCACTGACCCCACTCAGATTGACAGCCGCCATATTGAAATGCTCTGAAAATCTACTGCTGGAGCGGGCAGAGTGCTCCCTGAGGACTGAGGTCATGTTTGTCGGAGTTTACAAATGCCCCCTGAGAGTGCTCCAATCATTCCAGTGCAAATACCCTCATTCCTCTTCTCCCCTGGCTTGGATTGGCTTGTCACTGTGTCACTGCAGATGTGAAGAATATGTATCTTTTTTGGTTGTCTGTGAATTACTTTCATAACAATATTGTTATTATCCAGCATATTAGTTTGTATCTAATTTCAAAAGCTAGGAGTTTCTGCAGCCCTTTAGATTATGAGTCAAATTCAACCATGTAATAACAAGATAATAACTGTGTAATTGCTAACGTTTCCTGCGCTTATATGGTAACTGCTGGTGGGATAAGTGTGCAAGTATATGGAAATCAACTGTGCCATGGTTCTAGCATGTAATTCCACAGTAGTTACCATGTAGAGCAGAGCCATTACAATTTCATTTCAAGGCTATTCCTGCTGTTATCTAAAGTGCAACCAGTGTTCCTTATTTTAGTATTTATGCTTAATCTATAATATTTTGCAAATAGTTTTTTTCTAAACTTACATATTACATTTTATCTATTTTTTAAAAATCACTTATTTTCACTTTACTCAGGAATAGAAAAACTATTTATTAAATAAAAACAAATATGTAATGGATGTGTAAAAAAAAGTAACTAGTAAAAAAAAATTCAAGATATAACTCAGTGCTTCTCTTATTTTCTACATGCATTCTTGTAGACATTCGAGAGTGATGAATCACAAATGAAGATGTTTGCTACAACTTGTTTTTAAGCAATAACCTCTTGCCGTCCATTTGTTAACGCTAGGAAACGATTGTACACACAGCACTGAATGTGTCCTAAGAGCCCTATTTTCTCTGTTGATAAATGATAACTTTAAAATAAAATGCACCTCACATCTGATAAATATGTGCCTGGTAAGCTTGAGCTGACGCCTGCAGGGCTGGTCTTTGTCCTCCAGAGGCATGTTGATCTCCTGGGTGTAAAGAGGAGTTGCCTTGGTGGTTTGGATCGAAGGACACCTGATCTGTTTCTTCTTTGAATGCTGTTTTTAACTGCCCTTCCTTTTTCTGGTCTTCTGTGAGTAAACCATTGGGCTTTGATGTTCCCTCCCTTTGGAATTTACTTCCAGGCACACTCCCAACAGTTCCCAAGGGGTTCAAAGATTGCTCAGAACCTCTTTTTCGATTCAGTGTTGCATTTCTTTACCACATTTAATAACTACACCTCTGTACAGTGCCTTAGGACTTTTAACCCTTTAATGCTAATGGATTTTCTCTCCCTTATATAATCATATTCGGAAAATAGTGTCACACTTTATTTTAAGGGCCGTTTTTTTGGTTTATTAATTGTTAACAAACAGCTATTAAACATGTTAATGTACATTATTTATTTTCTGTTAACTGTTTGTTAATAATATATAATAGGCCAGCTAAAACTACAAACACCAGAGCCCTATGGATGATCAATCAAACACCAGTGCCCTATGGATGATCAATACCCAGTTGATCATATGCTTAAAATTAGTTCAAATTGTTACTGTAGTAATGTTTAGCAAATTAAATCAGGTTTTTATTAATCCTAACCCTAACCCTAACCCTAACCTTACCCATAACCCTAAGCCTAACCCTTAGCAAAAAATTAACAATGTTTGTTAGCAGTTAATAAACAGAAAAATGGCCTTTAAAAGAAAGCGTGATCAAAAAAAGAGAGAGACTATAAATAGTGAAACAGGCATCACTTAAACAGCATTGGGAGATTACAGAAATATAATGTATTACTCTTATTGTAGCAGTGTTCTATCTCGTCCTTCTCCCTGCACGATATACACCCACGCCTCGTTATATTGGCGCTCGCTATACTGCGGATTCGGATAAATCACGGTCCTGGAGTTGGCTCCCCATTTTTAGTGTCTAACTGTGCATGTCTTAGCTGCACTATACATAGACAATTTCACTTAGAATTACTTTGTTTTATTTTGTACTGCACATCACAAACTAAAATATACAGAACAATTAAAAAACATTAATATCATACTGTTATCATACACACACGCATTGCACAATAACACAAAGCAAATTACATATCTACTTGCTGAAGTGTTTTTTTAAGCAATGCACTACCAAAAGTCACAGAAATATAATGTATTACTCTTATTGTAGCAGTGTTCTGTAGCAGCATTACAGCATTAGTGAATTATAATATAATATCTTGGTGTTGTCGCTCCTGCTATATGTCCCATAGTTTCTATGTTGTTAGTATTGCTTCACTCTGGAATTCAAGTATTTTTGAATAGTGAGAGTTGTATATGCTGAGTTCGTCCGTGTTTTCAGTTAACAAAAAGACAACTGACTGGCATTTGGCAGCTGCGGATCAGTATAGTGCTGAGTATCGATGTAAGAAAGTTTAAGGCAGAAGGAGCCAAAGGCAGTGGAACTAGGGTGTCCAAAACATGACTGTCCCCAAAGCAAACCTTTGATAGTTTGTAGGGCTCTGTTGCACTGAATTATTTGTTTTATTTTGGTATAGAGTAGTTTGGCAGGGATAGGGTTAAAATCATCTCTCCCTGCATGAAAATGGGTCCCTGGCTCCCAACCATGTGAGAATGTGGCTGCAATGGAGGAACCAATAACTTTAATTGGGTATCAATTTAGCCATTCAATGATTTAATATGTAGATCTAGGTGTGTATAAAAGGCTACAGAAAGATCAGTCAGGGACAGTAGGCTGTAAAAATAGTTTATATGAGAAGCTGGTCCAGCATTATTACAAGTGATGTGGTATGTTTGGACCAGGCACAGCTGTGTCTTCCCATCCAAAAAGACTGCTGTTAAACAACAATAAAATACCAACCAATAGCATTTGAAATGCAAGTTACTGGCCCTTCACTGTTTCTCACCATAGTTGTTGCTGAAATTCCCCTGGCTGAGTTCCATCCAGCATTACTTCATTATCCAGCACATGTCTGCACTTGAATGTAGCCATACAGTTTGAGTGAAGTTAGAGTAACCGTAGTTAATGCCATAAATCTTACCCATAATGAGCTCCCATTGACTACATAGGTCTGAAATGTGCAGTTTTGAAAGAAACATGTGTTATAGCAAACATGTATTGTCATTTTAAAGCATCTGGTACTACACTAAGTTATCAGTTTGTTTGTCTCGCCTTCCAAGAAATCTTTTACTGTCTTAAAGCATGTTACTGTCAGAAAGCAAGTGAATCGGGGAAGCGGCTGATTAGTTATGGATAGGAAATCTTTAACTGTCTTAAAGCATGTTACTGTCAGAAAGCAAGTGAATCTGGGAAGCAACTGATTAGTTTCTGACAGGAAAGCAGCCAGTGAAGAGGTGGGGACAATTTCTCCCTCCAGGAGAAATCACCAGGACGTGCAAGACTGTCCAAAAGAATGGCTTGCAAACATTTCTTTAACCTAGCGTGGTACCACATATCATGTACAATGAAAATGCATATTAGCTAAAACATAAGTTTCTTTCAGACCTGCACATGAGAAAATGTATGGAACTATTTTGGTTCATCAGCACACAAGATGGTGTCACTGCCTATTACATTGTATCCGCGTACAACAGGGACTAAGGGGTCAATTAGTGAAAGGTGCTAAATGCATGTGGTATGCTGAGTGGAGATGGGACTGTAGTTAGTGAAAGGTGCTAAATGCATGTGGTATGCTGAGTGGAGATGGGACTGTAGTTAGTGAAAGGTGCTAAATGCATGCGGTATGCTGAGTGGAGATGGGACTGTAGTTTAGTGAAAGGTGCTAAATGTATGCGGTATGCTGAGTGGATGTATGTTATGCTGATCTGTTTTTAAAACTGCCCTTCCTATTTATGTACTATTGGCCTCTGCATCTTATTTTTAAGTAAAGCTCTAGAAATGGAACACTGCTTGTGACTGAGTTATTGCTGCTCTTCACACAACACTGCCACAGGAAGTGACTTGAACCCTGAGTTTTCAAATATAGTGATAACGTCGCTCGACTCCACCACAGTCACAAAAGAAAGATATCATAAAGAGCATTTTTTTTCCTCACAAAAAGAAATGCCTGACAGTTTTATTTATTTATTTTTAAAACAACATCTTATTTCATTTTTGATTACTATATAATAACTTTAGGTTTCTTATCTGATGATTTTTTTCTGAGGAGAAAAAATAAATAAAAAAACAAGCAGAAAATAATCAAGAGGACTCGCTGGACAGATGAGGGCTGTTCGCAGGGGTCATACAACAGGCCATGGCTGAAAATGTCATCCAGCAGGATCTGTAATAATGGCAACACAGGCTGAGCACCAGACTGCAGCTTTCTAACTACACCACCCCAAAAACACAATTAGTTTGAGCAAGAATTTAAAAAAAAAATTCAAAATGTGGAAAAAACAGGGTTTTAAAATAAATTATTTTAAAACCCATTAGAACTAGCAATATCCCACTGGCTCCACCATTCTTCTGTTTGAAACCTTTTGGGTCTTCTTTGTATTTTACACTTCAATTTCAAATATGCTAGGGGTAGAAAATCTACAAATTTGTCAAAAAGTTGAGGCCTATTGGGAGTTTAATTTTGCATTTTTGTCTTTCTTTTGTTTGTGCATACTTGCCTGTGAGCTGCATCATCACATGGTATGGTGATGATGCTGCATGGTAAAATCACATGGTTTCTTCTGCTTTATCCCAACCTTGGTGTTACCATTGCTGGTACCCTAAGTTGAAATTGCAACTGCAACACTGAAACAAGTATTGTAACTATTGTAAATAAATCTTGGGCACCTGTGCGGCACTGCAGTCAATTCCTGTGTCTCTCCCATCTGATGGAGGATACCCAACTGCCGCCCTCTTTCATATGTTGTATTAGAAATATTCACATATTCAAAGTTGAAGTGTAATATACAGGCAAACAACCATAAAATCTGAAGACAAGGGGAGCCAGAGGTAATATTGCTTGTGCTGAAGAATATGGCCTATGACGTCACCCACCCAGCCATCCTGCCACACGTGGTGTCCTAGGTCGGATAACAGCGCCTCCACATACCCAGACCAGAAGAGGTATGACAGGTACATTAATTTTTTTAATGGGCTCTGGTAGAGAAGTGGGAACAGGAGCAGAGAGGAGCAGAGGCAAGCTGAAGTGGCTGTTGTTTGCGGGGCTTGCCTGGAGTTTGGGCACCATGAGAAGAGTGCCCATATTAAGACCCCAGCTTTGTGATGGCGTACACAAGGGATGAGTCCCCGGACAAGTGGCCAAAGATTAAAGTCAAGGGTTGTCACTGCCCGGGATGCCTCTTCGTCACCGAAGACTGACAGAGCCGTGTCCATGAAGGAACGTGATATACATTTTGGCCCCTGGTCTTGTCCATTGGCACTCTATAGCCGTCCCATGAGCTGGCTGAACTTTAATGCAATGATCATTGATTGAGGACAGTTATAGCCAGCGGGCCGGACAAGTGGCACTCTGGGCCACCTTCCCCCAAAAAAGGACAAGACCGCCTTTTTTTTAATAGACATGGTTCTTCTTGTCATTTTTTAAAATGTACAGTTTGTGTTCCCCAATGATTTGAACAGGTGTGGAGAAATGTTCCTTGAAGCAGCTGTGGTTGCAGCTCCGATCTTGAAGGAATTACATTAACCCTTTGCGGTCCTATGTCGGACCTGGTCCGACATTGCAATTATTCCTATCTGGTCCATTGTCGGACCCTGTCCGGCGTCATCAAAAAAACTCCAAAAACGGGTTTCTAGTCGTTTTTTCTCTGGAAAAAGCCGAGAAAACCATTCAATGGCCGAGTGGGGCGACAGGAGCCAAGACAAGCCGATAAAAAAAAAGGCGTATCTCATGAATAGTCATACTTGCCCCTGGCATCACATAGGGGCGGTCATAAGGAAACAAGCTGGCTGTTACTGAATCAGCGCACAGAGACTATCACGGACATTTGCAGAGCTTTTTTGAGATGTTATAGTAATAAAATAATGACTTGGATCGCATTATTGAGGAGTTTGGTGATAAAACGAGTGATCAGGAGATGATTGATCGGTATATACGACTATTATTATTATTATTATTTATTTCTTAGCATATGTGAAAGCGATAGCGAACGAAAGGGTGGGGCGGGGCTGGAGATGCCTAGTGAGTGCTTTGCTTTGTTGATATGCAGGGCCTTTTAAACCCGTTTGACTGTGGAAAAAAATACTTTTAAACAGCGCATCTAAAATTAACTGCGCGTGTGAAAATAAATTGGCCTTGACGCGCACTTAATAAATGGACTGCAAAGGGTTAATAGTTTGATGAAGAAAGGGTGGGAAGAGATCATGGAGTCTTGCAGGTCTTGGGCAGTTAGAAACAGCAGGTCCGGAGATGCGGATCAGGGTCTGGAGGCCAGATATCTCAGCATGGAAGCGTGGGGACAGAAATCAGAATTAGTGCGAGCAATGAGAACGGTTTCTCCTTCCCTTAATGTATCAAATGTACTTGTTTAAGATAAAAAACACTCTTTGAACTGCAACAGGACCTCGTTAGGTGGCTAGAGGGAGCAGAAAAGGGCAAATACAATTAGTACAATATTTTACGTGCTTTAAATGTACATAATATGTAGCCTGAAATTGAAGTTTGAGGTCTATATGAACTGCGCAGGACACCACGATAGGTAGCTAGAAGCACAAAGGGCAGTTAATACATTTAGTCCGATATATTTTACATGCTTTAAATGTACAGAATACGTGACCTGAGATTGAAGTTTAAGGTCTTCGATGCGGGGTTCCGATACTGGATCAGGGAACTGGTTTAGGTGGTGATTGCCAGGTCGAAGAACCCACAGCAGCAGAAACGAACGTCGTTTCTTTGTGATCGCTGGTTTGAAGATGAAGGTTGGACAGATCCTGAATGTCCTGCAGCGACATTTATCCAAGGTAGTGGTTTGGTGATATGGCACCCGAATTGTTTTGCACATTGTAGGGAGACATGATTGCAATAATTAGTGAAGCCCTCGATTCTAAGTAGAATATGAGTAGTCGACATGACCGACAGAATTGTGTGATTAACAAAGTGATATTGTAACCTGATGAGTATATTGTATAAAAAAAACGAATTGTATTGAGCAAAGCAAAAGTGGTATTCTACAATAAGATTTTCAGTATGCACCCCGACAAGTATGACTGAGTATGGAATCCGATAACAATTGCTGTTAATTATTGACACAGTGGATAGATTATCCTGGATCTAACACAACTTTAAAGGGGAATTAAATTAAGGTTGCAAAAGTGGAGTGGCCAATCTGAAAGATGTCCGGATAATTATCAGGAGGAAATCCAGCGCGTAGGAGAGATGAACGTAGGTGATACCAGTGTAACATGTAAGCATTAGCAATTTGATATTACTGTTGTACTTAAAAATGTAAATAACTTGTTCCTTTTTTGATGTACATTGGTCAAGTTCATAATCTTTTATATGTGTATCATTTGCGTAGATATTTTTACTTCTCGAAATCAATCGACTGTTTTGTTACCTACATTTAATTTCCCCATTTAGAAAGTACAATCCTAAAAAAATGGCCAGCGTTACTTAATAGAAATTTCAGTCTTTCTTTTTTTTTTTTTAACTTAGGCGCACATGTGCCTGAAAAAGTTAGCGTAGAGCGTTTGGTACGTTTTTGTTGTTGTGGTTGTTACGTATTGGACACTATTATATTAAATCCTGCTAATAATGTTTGGTCATAACTTACTGGTGGATCACAGAGCCCGTTGAGATCCACCAAAATGGATCGCAGTGTTTGGTGTATTGGCCACCACTGATCTAAACGATATACACTCGCTACTTCTAGCACATTACATAGCTATCTAATGAAAACTGTATGAAACATGTTGATAAAGTCTGCTGACCTGAAAAGGAACATATTAAATAATAAACAAAGCACACACGGACAGCAAAGCCCTCTTAAAGCCATCTTATGAGAGTTCTATTGCTATTAGAAAATGGATATGTAAAAAAAAAACATTAACAGTTTTTCTGTTTGTTTCTTTTGTGCTTTTATGTTTACCTCATTATTGTACGAGTAATGCGGTTTGCCCAGAATTCCATCTGGTAGCCTTCACTCAGGCTTCAACCCAGTGGTGGATGCTTCACGGGTATTTCCAATTGCCAAATAATAAAAAAGCTTCTACTTACATGGAGCTGTTTTTCAGTTCAGGTACCTCATACAGAAAAGCAAGCATGGTTTGTAAAACATGTAAAGAATAAAAATACAGCTAACTTTTTAATTTTATTTAGATTTGAGTGCATGTTCATACATTTATGTAAGTTTCACTATTCAAGTTACCATTTGCTCCAAACATTTATAAGTGAAATAAATACAAGATAAAAATATGTAATTAAAAATATCTAGTTGTCTATGTGTCTAGTTTGAAAGATAACATTCAAGGTCCTTTACCAGAGATTAAAGCCCTCGTATTGACCAATCAGGTTAAATGAAATCTCAGATCCATTTTCTAATACACGATATAATAGTATCTTACACTTACAGTTCAGCAGACTTCAATCCCGTACATTATCAGTGAGTAATTCATATTCATTAGGGTTACATTGTTTTACAATTTTATTAAAATATATGACAGAGGCCGTTGGGATTTCATAATACCATTTTCATAATACCAAGTGTTCTAATTTGGGGGCTGTTCATATAAATGAACTGCACATGCCCAGATTACATTTTGAAAAACTTTTTCATTTCGAATTACCAAAAATCTCGATTCTTGTTTTATGACCGTGTTTGTGCTGAATGCAGTTTTTGAGCTACAAGTCTGAAATATAAGAATTGAACACACTTTTAGGCAGCCCCTTTAACTTGAAAAGTGCCCAGCGGAGAATTAAGCCATTTTCCAGTTTCAGACACAATCTCGATGACGCCATACTGCTAACTGCTTTTAAACCCATGTTATTCATATCTTAAATCCCATGTTTAGAATTGGAACTTTGACGCAGCTTCATTATAGAGGGGCTACCATGCCTCTATAATACCCTGTTCTGGTGTAGAGACAGTTCAACAGTTTGCAATATTAAAAGCCAGGGTTTTTTTTTAGTGTTCCAGGAAGGTATGTTTAAATCCTGAGGCACTCACTGAAAACCAGGTCAATCTAGGGTAATCCAGGCCAGGTGGCAGCTGAACCAAAACAGTACAGATACAATGCCAGCGTTGGTTAAGCAATGCTATAAAACCTCAAAATGCAAATACCCCAAAACGAATTTAAAATAGAAATGGCAACATCAATACAGAAACAATTGGGGAAATACAGTAAGTAATGAGTTTACTAAAAAAAATAAAAAGGTTCTCCAGTTGTAGCAAGTCACAGATTTTAGAGATACGATGCTAGTAAATGAAAATGCTGTAATAATGTACCATTGTTCTGGAGTGCAGAGGACACCAAAATCCCTTCCATGGCTATTAATCTGGATAGAATGGAATGAGAATCCTTGCAGTACAGCGACTCACAGACATTTATCCTGGTAAGAATCTGTGGATTGGAAATCAATGTGAGTGCCACAATGAAGGATTGCATGGCAGCTTTAGGACAGTAGGGATTACCCTGAGCTGCGTGGATCCCTGGTCTCTCTGTCTTCTGAATATACTCGCTAGTTACAGGCCTGCCTTTTACCTGCAGATAGATGCTTTTTAAACCAAGCAAGTGGGTTTTCCACCATGTTTATAGTAACAGAAAACAACATTTGGAGACTAAGGGGTATATTTCCCAAACTTTTACCACAGTCTTTTATTCATTCCTACCTTTTTTTTTTTGGTTGAGTGCCCAATTATATTAAGCCAGGTTTTCTATCCAATTTAGAATGTCCACTTATCGTCCCTCACTGCAACAATTCCCTACAGAGCGCATGAGATCTGAAGGTTAGTGGACATCCTCCGATCCCATGACCAAGCCAATCACCTCTTTACACCAACAGCGAATGTCAGAGCTACCGGCCTGACGTCACTAGGCACCTGACCAGTAGGGTCCACTTTAGCACAATGAGGACAAACAGTCCCTGCCAGTTTGGGCTCCCGAACAGCCAGTGTGACACTTCCTCTGGAATCCCCAGCGAAGACCAGTGACTGTCCACAGCCAGGACGCAACCCTGCGCACTTGTGACAGTATGACACCCTGCAGACCATCCAGCCCTGCTTCTATCAGGTGAGTCACTTTGTGACCCCCGTTACTTAGAGAAAATGGCAGGCTTATTTTAGTTTCTTTGAGATCTTGCACAATATTACCTACTTGTTTGCTTCTAGCTTGGTAAAATTAACTAGAATTAGTTCATCGTAATATATATTAATATATATGTTAGAGGTTTGCATGAGTAGACAATCTGGAACAAGGTACCTGCTGTGAAAAATACCAGAGTACCCGGATCTTTTTCAGGTAAAAAAAAAAAATTTTAATCTTAATATATTAATGTTTTAAGTGCATGATACATATTTAAATACTATATAGTACACATGCATGTAGACTTGTGTAACCTTTTTCAGTACTGGAAACATCGAAATAATAGTAATAATAATAATAATAATAATAATAAACATCATGCTGCAGGATTCTTTGCAACATATATTAGCCATATTCCGCCATAGTTGTTGTTGTTAACATGGCTGTTATGTTCTGTTTTAAAACTAATGCAGTAGTACAGCACTGCTATTACGTTATGGACTGTCGCAATAAGTACTGTAAATTGAGGCAGCTGGGTTTTGACGGCAGTCACAAAAGAGACGTGTGCATCTGTTTGGTTAACAATGAAATGCCATTCCTAATCATCACTAAATTCTGTCTTGTGAATACATAACATTGGCATTCAAGCAAAAGCATTGTGTGGAATTTCTTTACCAAGCAGAAGAAAACTGAATTTACAAACTCTGCCAAGGAAATATGTCATTCAAAGGAGGAAGCACACTACTTAATGTGTGGCACATTATTTGATTTTTATTTTATTTATTTGCTTATTTATTTTTAAATAAAGTCTACTTATTTATCTTTTTGGTAAGAAACTATATCTGCGCAATAACTGTAGATAAAGCATTCTGTATTGGAAGCCACACGGTTATTATTAATGGATCACAGAGATATCACTGACACAAACCAACAGGATGTTGTTGTTTTGTTTCCGATTTAGTTCCTGAGAATAGTCATTATTATAATTGAGGTGTACTTGCGCTCGCTTGTTTTCTGTAAAACATTGATATCCTGTCAGTTAAGAAAAGGTTGAATGCAAAAGCTTGTTTTAACATTGTCTTTATTATGCCGGCCAGAGACCAGCGCTTAAAACTGTCATATTGTATATTTTCTTAAAATTCTCAAATTAGTGAATTGAAATCTGGGTAGTAAAAAGAGACCTGGGTAGCTTTAGGTATTACTTCCAGTGACTGGATTAAAACAACAGATTGGTGACATCACCATGGTGGCTTGTACAATAAATCTTTGCATTGCGGTGGCAGGCGAGGCTGTAATAGACCTGCTGTTAGAAAGAACAGACTTGGATTCTGATTCTGAAATGGAAAAACAAATATCCGAGTTTATTACATCCAAATTAAGAAGGAGGATACAAATTGAAGGTTACTTACAGGTTGTGAATCAGTACTCAGACCTCGATTTCAAAAGTCATTTCAGATTGAGCAGGACTTTCGTTCAGGTGAGGCTGTTATCATTTTCAAGCCCTGGTTTAACACAGTGCTGGTACAATGCTGTATTTTCAGTTGAGTTCATTGTATATTTTTTTGTAGTCTACATACCTTATAAATGATACACATGTTTATTTTGAAATAATTCATACTAACGCCTAATGTTATACATTTATTTCAAGTTCTTAATTTTTAAAATTAATTTATTTGGGGCTTCACATGACACCAATGTGAAATGCCATTTTTTTTTATTTAAATGAGCAAGTATTACACATAATAAATGGATACAGGATCCCTAAGTTAGTTTATTGTAGTTATTGTCCTACAGCTTCTTTCCTTTTTTTCAGTCAAATTGAAAAATTCCAGTGTATAGAGCTAATTAGGTTCAGAGGACGGCCAGCTGTTTCCCAGGAAACCGCCATTCTACTGCCAATATAGCAGGAGAGGACAGCAGTGTGGAGTAGTGGTTAGGGCTCTGGACTCTTGACCAGAGGGTCGTGGGTTCAATCCCAGGTGGGGGACACTGCTGCTGTACCCTTGAGCGAGAGCAGACGTGTGCGAGGAGAGCTCCTGCTCAGAGTTAATAAAATAGTGCTTTCCACTTTTTATTTTCTGCATCTTTTTATAATTTAACATATCTAAAGTAGCAGTGCACCTTTTTTGTTAAAAACATTTTGATTTAGTTGTTTTATTTTGAAATAAAACAACTTTTAGTTTTTCCTTTTTCTCGAAAGAGCGAAAGAGGGCCCCCCACCCAGAAAAAGAACTGCCTCAGGCTTCCCTCTCTTGGCGACGGGGTTCCGGCCCTCGTGCTGCCAGGAGGGGATAAGAAAACATCCCCTGAGGCAGACGTGGGCTCTGCGGAGCCCGCGCCTACAATGGCCTCCGGAGCACAGAAGGGAGGGGAAGAACCAGAGAGGGCAGAAGGTGGTGCCCTCGAGGTAGATCCCCTCCCCGAAGTCCAACCCAGCATCGAGGGGCCGGTTCCAGTCACCGAGGGGCGGGAGGAGCCCCTGGAAGAACAACCACCTCGGGCTTCCCTTTCCACCAAACCATCTGGCTGGATCGGCGGCGTGCCGGCCTCAAAGGAGGAACCCAGACCGGGGACCAAACCATCTGGCTCGGCGGCGTGACGCCGAGCCGTCTGCGCCCCGAAATCCAGGGTGCAGACGGTCCCCGCGAGGCACTTTAACAACACCTTGTTGGAGGACAAGCGCTTTGAGCAGTCTTTCCGGGACTTTTGGATGGTCTGGCACGGCAGACGATCTCGCTTCCCCACGTGGCGTCAGTGGTGGGATGTGGGGAAAGCACAGATCAAGATCTTCTGTCAGGAGTACACGGGGGGCGCGAGCAGGCGGAGGGACTCACGGATCGAGCGGCTGGAAAGGGAGCTGCTCGATCTGGAGAGCCGCCTGGCTCGCGGGGACCAACTCGAGCAGAGTGCGTACGAAGACCAGCGGTCCCGGGGGGCGTTTGTGCGCTCGCGGATCCAGTTCCTTCGGGAGATGGACCGCGGCTCACACTTCTTCTACGCGTTGGAGAAAAAGAAGGGAGACCGCAGGAACATCACCTGCCTTCTGGCAGACGACGGCTCCCTTCTGACGGATCCGGAGAGCGTGAACGAGAGGGCCAGAGCCTTTTACTCTGACCTCTTCTCTCTGGATCCTGTTGACTCCGACGCGTGCAGGGTTCTTTGGGACGGGCTTCCCACGGTCGGCGAGGGCGTCAGGGAAGAGTTCGAGGGCCGACTGACCCTGGCCGAGCTCTCTGACGTTCTTAGTCTGATGCCCTACAACAAATCGCTGGGCATCGACGGGCTGACCGTGGAGTTCTTCAGAAAGTTTTGGGACTTGCTGGGGCCCGCCTTTGCGTGGGTCCTGGCAGAAGCCTACGAGACCGGGGAGATGCCCCTTTCGATGAGGCGAGCGGTGATCACGCTGCTGCCCAAGAAGGGGGATCTCCGCTGCCTTAAGGCGCCCGGTCTGGCGCCCGGTCTCGCTGGTGCCCGGTCTTGCTGCTATGCACGGACTACAAAATCGTGGCCAAGGCCGCCTCCCTGAGACTCAAGTCTGTGCTGGCAGACGTGGTCCACCCCGACCAGTCCTACACGGTCCCGAACCGGACGATCTTCGACAACATCTTCCTGGTTCGGGACCTGCTGCACTACTGCAAGAGGACCGGACGGTCGGTCGCCTTCTTGTCTCTCGACCAAGAGAAGGCGTTTGACTGGGTGGATCACGAGTATCTCTTTGGAACCCTGCGAGCATTTGGATTCGGGCCGAAGTTCGTCAGCCTCTTCCGAATGCTGTACGCGTCTGCCGAGTGCCTTTTGAAGGTGAACTGGTCCCTGACTGCACCCCTCGCGTTCAGGAGAGGAGTACGTCAAGGCTGCCCTCTGTCCAGACAACTGTACGCGCTGTGCATCGAGCCCTTCCTCTGCCTCCTTTGCAGGAGGCTCACTGGGATGGCGCTCGGCGCATCGTACACGAGGGTGGTCCTGTCGGCGCGCTGGTCTCCCTCCTCCTGTGCCAGCTGCACCACTTGGGCTACGACCGGCAGCTGTTCTGGCTCGACCTCCCAGGGACCTGCTCAAGACCCGGAGCATGTTCGACATCGGCCGAGACGCGGTTCCGACCGAGGGGGAGAAATTCCTTCTGGAGCCCCTGTTGCACAACCCCCATCTAGGTGCGCAGGCGTTGGAATCCCCCGCGGTGCGGAGTCTGTTGATCTCGGCCAAGATGACCAGAGTCTGGGATCTCCTGGATCACCAACGCTCGGCGTGGCTGACTCCCGAGTCGCTGGTCGCCAGGGTGACTCGGGGACCCTCAGAACGGCCCGCCCGAAGCGATCCGGGAGTGCAAAGCAGCTTTGCACCCAGACTCTGTCAGGTATCTCGAGGGGTCCTCAGGACCGGGAGCCATCGTCCCTCCCTACCCCGGCTCTCGGTCCTGCTGATAAAACCAAAGGATAGGGCTCCCCCTCAGCCTCCCCTCGAGAATCACCTGAGCAGGATCTCGCAGTTCTCCTCGACCCCCCTTCGTTCCATGTCGAGGAGGACCCTGTATGCGATGGTGCTCCTCACCCTCCACTTCCTCGCCCTCCAACCCCCGGAGGGCGAGAGTCCCCAGTGGGAGGCTTTGCACTCCCCGCTGGTCCCCAGAGGTGCTGGGGACCTGGGATGGAGGGTGCTACATGGAGCGCTCGCGTCAGGAGAGGTCCTGCGTCACTTCACCGACTCGGACCCCGCATGCCCTTTCTATGGTCAGTCCGAGTCGGTGTTCCACATTTATTTCCTTTGCGCCAGGCTGCAGCCGTTCTTTTTGTTCCTGAAGAACCTCCTGCTGCAGTTCTGGCTGCATTTTTCCCCACCCTTTTATTTTTGGGCACCCTGTTCGTGGCTCCAGCAAGAAGAGAGACCTCCTGGTGAATCTGCTCCTGGCTCTTGGCAAACTTACCATCTACAAGACCAGGAAGCGTAAGATCACCGGGGAGGGTCTCTTTGACTGTGGGGCCATGTTCAGGGCCCTCCTTCGTTCCTGGGTGGCGTTAGAGCACGCCGACGCGGAGTCCACTGGCGACATGACGGCTTTTTTCGACCAGTGGGCTCTAGGTGGCGTGCTCTGTACCACCCCCCCCTTTGTTTTGAACATTTAATTTACAGGAAACCACTGGGTTAGTTAATGGCCAGTTTTTGTTGGCACCCCCTTTTGATTAGGGGGTGCCAAACTGAATCTTTTCACCGGCTGCCTCTGGGCAGCTGGTGCGCCGGCTGCCAATAGGCAGCCGGTGCAGTTTGTTACCGGCTTTTAAATAGGCTGTACCCTTGAACAAGGTACTTTACCTAGATTGCTCCAGTAAAAACCCAACTGTATAAATGGGTAATTGTATGTAAAAATAATGTGATATCTTGTAACAATTGTAAGTCACTCTGGATAAAGGTGTCTGCTAAGAAATAAATATTAATATGGGTTCTTGCAAATCAAAAAAGTTTTCGAGGTGTAGCAGGCCAATTTGCTCTGGACGGGTCATGCGCACCGATTTTTTATTGTCTTTTGTAAAAGGATAAAAGGGGTAGCGAAAGATTACATCAAGTGGCCTACTGGTAAGTATCGTGACTGTAAAAATATTACTTTTGGTTTTATTTATGAGACAGCACATTTCCACATATAGAAATGTACTGTCAACTCGTTTTAAGTACTGTCGTACAGTCGATTATTGTGATAGAAAAATATATGAGGATCCTGGTTTATACTCTCAGTCAGTGTAGGTCTTTCAAGAGTGCTTTTCTCAATATCTTAATTTTTCAAAATGACACAGAGAAGAGTAGACCAATTAGAAAGACGTTTTATTGTGTGTTCTAAGTAATGGAAGAATGCTATTTTATTTATTTAAATTATTATTAATCCTTTCATGCATGACAATCACATTTTAAGTTTCTAGAAAGCTAATCATCTTGACAGCTAATCTATTTATATTTCTTTTTTTATGTGCTCTTTGCCATTAATAAAAAAAAAAAAGATTAAACTGAATACAAAATCCATGCAAAAGACAAAACAAACCCCCTCAATGTTGGCTATGTATTCCAGGGACATAAGCCTCATTTGAGGTCTGTAATACTACATTTAAAAAATCAAACATGAGGTTTTCCAGTAAAATAGGGAAACTTGGCACATTTCTAATAAATGTAATTATATTAAAATGTTGTCTTCCAGGTTATTGCATGCACGAAAGGGTTACATAATTTATTTTCTTACTAAGTGTGACAGGATGCGAGTGACGTGGTGCAATAATTAGTGTCCAAACCAGATTCTCCCAAAATATCTGCGATTTATTTATAAAGTCCAAAAACAGAATAACCAAAAATAACAAAAGAAAAACACTCCTAATCCACAATCCTCCGTGCATGAAAACTGTGCTCCGTTACTCCAGGGATTGTGGTGAGTGGTTGGTGCCATGCTGTGAGGGAAGTGCTCCGGGGATTGTGCTGGCTCAGTGACTGCAGCCCCTCGCTCCTACTCCTCCGCTGTAAAGACAAAACACAGACAGCACGTAGCACCAAACAAAACGAGAACAGCTCCGGCTGGTGGCTCATTCTCTCAGCGCAAATGTAGGTACTGACGTAGCTGCTTCCCCTTTTGTACCCAGCAAACTCCTCCCTGCAATCAACGCGTCGCCATGGTTTTTCCAATAGAGGGCCGCCCCACAGCTGCAATGGAGTCGTCCTGAGTACTTGCAGCTACGCGCTTCTCCTAATATGGTTACCTTCCAGTTTCCACCTACCATCAAGGTGGTCCATCTGGGAGGCAGCATACCCTAACCCTTACACAGCGCCCTTTCTGGTTGGGAGGGAGATTACAACATTGATCCTTTCTCTCTCTATCACACAAGTTATATACGTATTTCTTTCTATCTATTAACCCTTTGCAGTCCATTTATTCAGCGCGTCTCAGGCGCGTCAGGTCCAATTTATTTTCACACGCACAGTTTATTTTAGACTCGCTGTTTAAAAGTATTTTTTTCACAGTAAAACAGGTTTAAGAGGCACTGCATATCAACAGGACACTCAGTACTGCATCTCCAGCCCCACCCCACCCCTTGTTCGCTATATTTTTCACATACCTCTTAATAGTAGTACATACCGATAAATCATCTCCTGATCACTCGTTTTATCACCAAACTCCTCAATAATGCGATCCAAGTCATTATTTTATTACTATAACATCTAAACAAAGCCATGCAAATGTCTGTGATATTCTTTGATCGCTGGATGCAGAAGCAGCTATCTTGTTTGATTATGTCCGTATTATCCATGTGGTGTCGGGGCTATCTGTATTCATGAGATACGCCCCTTTTTCCGGCTTCTCTCAGCTCCTATCGGTCTCACTCGGCCACTGAATGGTTTTCTTGGCTTTTTCCAGGGAAAAAACGACTAGACCTGTTTCTTACGTCTTTTTGATGATGTCGGACAGCGAAAATTGCAATGTCGGACCAGGTCCAACATAGGACCGCAAAGGGTTAAGGTGTAGATGCAGCCAGGGAGAAAATGGGTTTAGAAAACATGAGAGACCCAAGCGGCTTTCCAGGAGTCTTCGGCTGTGTGAATGGAACACACATTCCAATACAAGGACCTGTTGAAGATAGCACTAATTATTATAATCGGAAAGGGTTCCATTCGATCACTTTGCAGGTGGAATCCAACTGGTCAGGATCTTCACATGATGCCCGTGTTTAGCGAAGCAGTCCTCTTGGTCAGAGACTTCAGCTTGACTCAGACATGGTGCCTGTTTATTGCCATTTACTTGGCGATTGTGCTTACCCTTTGGAGTCATATCTGATAACTCCCTACAAAGACAATGGACATTAAACTCCAAAGCAAAGAAGATACAATCAGAAATAGGTTCTAAACGTGTTGTGGTTGAGCAAGCTATAGAGCTATTAAAAGGTTGCTTTAGACGGCTAAAATACTTGGATATGATATGTCTGGACTTAGCAGCCACAGTAGTCATGGCAGAATGTGTATTACACAACTCGTGCATAGAACACCACGATGAACTTCTCCCAGACTTTCAAAGTGAAGAGGATGAGAATGATGGCTGAGACGGGGTTGTAAACATCAACTATGGTATAGCTGCAATTGCAGATGAGCTTTCTTTGGAAGATGCAATTTTTTTTCAGGCAATGCTCTATACAATGTATAAATACACAGACACTATTCAATATGTATTGAAAAGTATGAGGAAATAAAATAAAATAAAACATGAATATGTTTTGAAATAAACATCAGTGTTTCAACATTTATTAATTTATAACTATTACTCCTTATCAGTGAGGCTGCTGATGGCCTTTGCTAGATTGTTGATGGCTTCTATTTTTTTCTCTTCTACAATTTTTTGTTCGCCCCACATTTTTATTTTCTTTCCCTGCTGCTCCACATACACCTGAAGACAGTCGGTGCATTTCTTTTCTGGCTCTTCCTTCTGAGCGTTGATGCACTGGAGGTGCTAGATGATGCACTAGAGCAGCGGTTCTCAAACTTCATGGCACTGCGGCCCTCTTCTACCAATAAAAATGACTTTGCGACCCCACTGCCCTGTATTACTGCAGAATAGTTAGTATTGATTAGTAAAACATGCATTACAAGGCAATATCAACAAAACTAAAATATAGCCATTGTTTATTTTTTTATAGCCAACAGTATAAAAAATAATAATAATACATTTTTTAAAAAATACATTACTTACCTAATGGGAGGGGTGAGCTTGTATGGATGAACACAAATGCTTGAAACGGGGCTCCGTGTGGCTGAGGTAAAGACAAAAGTCATCTTCGACTGTGAGGCGGGTCCTGTACTTGTTTTTTAGTAAAATGAGTGCAGAAAAACCTGATTCACAAAGATAGGTAGGAAAGGCATGAGCACTTTCAGAGCTGCAGATGAGATATTCTTGTCGCACAGAATTCCAAAAGTTAGCAAGAGGTTACTGAGAAAATCTGAGCTTCAGTGTCTTGTCTGCTGTAAGTGGCAAATTAGCACTTGCGGTCATTCAGTAATAAACTCCCTTCAGAGCAAATATAGTCGAGTTAACACTACAGAAGTGTATTCCGCTGATTGGCTGACGTGCAAGACCGGTACAGAAGTGCTGGTTGGCTGACATGTAACAGTGGAAAAAAGCCTTAGTTGGTTGCTAGGTAACCAGTTCAGAACGTTCCGACAAAGGCAGGAAGAGAAAACGAGGATTCATTTGGAGTAAAAAGTAAAAAGTGCCGATAATAATAAATGGACGTACCTGTTTCTTAAACTGTTTTTTTTAATTGCACAAGTATTCTCGACCCCATTGAAAGGCACTGGCAACCCCCACAGTTTGAGAACCGCTGCACTAGAGGTTGAAAGAGAAGCAGGCTGTATAGGAGGGTCATCTTCGGAGTCTCCTGTCAGCAAAGAAGAAACTAAGAGGTTGTTGCTGGGATTGTTACTCGCCTTGGTACCCAAAACCTCATCCATATCTTGGAAGAATTCCCAGTGCACAGCCTGGTTCCCACTAGATTTCATTCTGTCCTTATTTTTCCTGTAGGTGCTGAGCAAGTTCTTCCACTTGGCGTCACATTCCTGATCTGTAATTACGTAATTTTTTTGTTTTGTTTTGTTTTTTTTTTTGCATTTTGACCGTTGAAATTCATCATCATTATCTATGTATAAGTTTTTACATACATGTTAAAGTATCTGTGAAACAAACCTTAAATAAGAAACTAAATAAGATCAACAATTAATTCAACTTTGTCAAAAGCTTTCTGGAAATCTAAATAAACTATGTTGTATGCTTTGCATTTATCCATTGTCGATGTTGCATCCTCAAACAAATCAAGCAGGTTAGTTAGACACGATCTCCCTTTCCTAAAACCATGCTGACTGTCTCCCAGGATACTGTCACCATATAGGTAATTTTCCATTTTGGATCTTATTATAGTTTCCATAAGTTTACATATCATAGAAGTCAGGTTTATTGGTCTGTAGTTACCTGGTTTGGTTTTGTCTCCCTTTTTGTGGATTGGTATTACGTTCGCAATTCTCCAGTCTGTTGGTACAACCCCTGTCTTGGTTAACGATTTGTAAATAACTTCTTTCATTTCTTTGAGTACTATTGGGATGATCTCATCCAGCCCCGGGGATTTGTTTATTTTGAGAGCTCCTAGTCCCTTTAACACTTCTGCCTCTGTTATGCTAAAGTTATTTAAAACTGGATAGGAACAGGTCGGCATGTGGGGCATGTTGTCCATATCCTCCTTTCTAAAAACTTGTGAAAAACTTGTTATCATTTAATATATTTGCTATTTTTTTCTCTTCATCTATGATTTTGCCATTTGTATGTCTGCTTACTCTGCAAGCCCACAAAAAATCCACAGCTGCTTTTCCTAAACAAATTAAGGATAATGGTCAATTGGTTAACTGTCTGCTTGTTAAAGTTAATGGCACCTTGATCAAAAGGGCTTAGCCGACAGCTTTGTGATGGGGGTGTAGAGGAGTAAGGAAGCAGAAGAAAGAAAAAGAAACAAACAGAAACGTGAGTAAGAGAGCTAGTGTTTGTTCCACACACAGTACTCCAGCTGAGAGCTAGGTTTATTTTGTTTGTTTTATTAGCAGTTGTTTCGCCACCGCATTGTAAGAAAAATAAAACCAACACCGGTTTAAAACTGTAAATCAAGACTCCAGCCTGATAAGTTACATTGTCCTCGGCCACTCTGTCACATTACAATTAGCAAAAGTGTGCCATCAGCAGTTCAGATACAGTATACAGATGTCAATGGCGCTCAATCATTGAGGATAATACATCAAAACAAGTCCTCGTGTGTAAGCAGCTTGTTATATGATCACGGTTATGTTTACTCAAGGATGCAGAATCCTATTTTACTACAGTATACTTGAGAAGCGATTGTCTTGTGAGGGTGCCTAGTTTAACTGTCATGTGGTGTTATGTGTAATGGCCTTTGAATTAAAATGACATTACAGTACAGTATTTTACTGTCAGGACTACCACTGCATTTAAGCATCTGTGGCTTGCTTTTTTCAGTTGCGATGCAAATTTCAGTTTTTCAGTAAGCGGAGATGCAAAGCTCCGCAATCCCCCCCCGACCCATCACCGCGCGACACAATCCCCCGCCCTCTACATGCATATCACACAATAACACTGCTGTACTCAGTATGTATTCAATTAATGTGTATTCACTTTATTAAAACAAATTTCCACTAACAGAGAACACAAAAATACCTGCACAATGCAGCGGCGCAGTCACGTTTGATTACAAACACTGCAGTGTTTCCTGCACCATTGCACTATCCACGCTGTGTACGTGCCTAATCACGCCAGATGTAATCAAATTCAAATTCAAAAACAGCTTTATTGGCTGCACGCGTCATTGCACTTGATCAAGTACCGTATTACATGTAGTCAGTTTGCCCCGAAATGATTCTTATAAGCAGATTGCTTGATTCTTACAACAACGTGGTGAACTCATTGGTTGCTGACTTTGAGACATGCGAGTGGATATAAAACAGTAGTCGATGCGAGGGAATCGCATCGCAAAATATTAAACATGTTTAAACTTTGCGAGCAGACTGAAATCAATTGGCCGATCCTGTAAAATCGCATCACAAAGCATAATACATAAACCCGTGTAGCTATTGATCGCATCGGGCAGTGTGTCCAAGCATGAATACAAATGCTGGCATCAGAAGCAGGCCCTAGATTTTCAAAATATAATTACTCACCATAGTGAAGTAAAAATAGGTACTTCTGAGTCATTTACTGTACGCTATATTGTACACAAACACACAGGCATTGCAGAATTGAAGCACCAGTTCAAGGCTCGCAAGAGGATCATGATCTTTAACTTAACTGGCCCATGGATTTCCAAATCGGTAAAATCATTATTTTTCTGTGTGAATAAAAAACAAAACAAAAAAAAACCCTATATTTTTCCTTGAGTGATAGTGATCACTCTCCGTGCGCAGAAAGCAGGTACTACTTACCTTTACATAGTTTCATAGGATCCTGTCACCCAAGAGCAGCAGCTCAAGTCATTTTAAGATAAAATATATTTTATTACTTTAATGGGGGCCCCAACACATTACTATTTAAATTGACAAATACATATTCGTGTCAAAGACCCAGTTAGTTCAAGAGATTATGTTTAGGGCTTCTAGTTTTCGGGGTTTTTTTTCCCATCTCTCTCCCTCCCTTTAAACCTTAATTAATAGTTGTTAAGCCTTAACTGAATATCAGATTGTTTAAATTAGCAACGCACTACTAGAAACTAACGCAGTGGAATTAATAAGTTGAATTTGGGGATTAGAGCCAGAACGAAATGCAGGTTCAAATAGAATCCGGTGAGATCAATGCACGTTGTTTGTGAACTCCATCAAGATATGAGGGTAAAAAGAAACAGGTTCCTTTGGTAATTAGTGTTTGATTAAGAAAGCGAATCGGTGCAAAATATGTTTAAAGGGACATCATGTGATCAAAAATAAAACCCGAAAACTAGAAACCCTAATTATATTGTAGCAACTACATTTGTCAAGTATTTTGCAATTAACTGAGCAGTATTGTGTGAAAGGCAGAATTTTCCAATGGCACACTGTTTGAGATTATATTGTATGTATTTGAATTAATTATGCACATATTTGCATACTGGGGGAAAAACAGTAACAAACATATATTTTTTATTTTATTTTTATTTATTTTAAAAATGATGCTGTCTTTCTGTACCATTTGCTATTCAAAGGATCATGTATGATATACACCGTTATTGCTAGACACATTTAATCAGAAAGGAAACTGATAGGCTGAAGAATAACTGGATCTTGTTGATGCTCCAGTGTCTTTCATACTGCCTTGTGTGCTGGAAAGGAAACATAACATAAAGAGGATTATTTTTCTCAAAAGTAAAATATCATGAACGCTGGTCTTCACTGGGGATTCAGGAGGGAGTGTCTCATTGGCTGGGGCGCTCCTGCGGGTTAGGAAGGCAAAACCGGCAGGGACTGTTCCTCCTCATCGTGCTACAGCAGACTCTACTGGCCAGGCGCCTGGTGAGTTCGGGCAGGCACATCTGGTTTCGAGTTCCTGGGTGTAAAAGAGGAAACTGGCTTGGTCCTGGGATCGGAGGATACTAACCTTCTGTTACCTGAATAGATGAAAGGATGGTGATGTGAACCTTGCTTCTCCAGAGCACTGTGTATGCATATTGTGTACTTGCTTCTGTCACTCATATTGACCCTCCTTCTTCAAAAAGCAGTGTGAAATCTGGTAGCCAACCTGCGTGACACCGGGTCGTGACCTGGGTAGAGCAGGCCAGTGTGAAAGGGCCTTAAGTTAATTTCCACAAAAAATAAATAAATAAATAAACCAAAGAAATGAACCCCATGTAGCAAATAATGTACAGTGCAGCTATCCTCAATGTATCTGCAGTGCTTGAGTGCTTTGTTTTACATGACAAACATATTAATGTTATTTTCTTCATATACATATGGAGAACAGATGGTTTTCAAGTCATAAAAACAGTTAGATTTGAGGTAATAACGGTGGCTCTGTATTTTGTTTAAAAAAATCAGTTATAAAACATTATTATTATTATTATTATTATTATTATTATTATTATTATTATTATTATTATGCACTGCAGTCTGACAAAATGCAAATTAAATGAAAAACAAAGTCAGCTTTACTAGGACAAAATTCAAGGGTTATGGCGGTTATGATATTAAACGGTTATGATATTTTGTTTTCAGTATTTTGAACATCCAAAATACATTATTTGTTTCACATCATATTGTTATGAAATAGTTAAGTTTTGTAGATATTGTAGTTTGTGAAACACATCTAAAATATATACATTTTTTTATATAAAGGAAATAAATACATATTTTTTTATGTTTAAAATGTAATCCCGTTGTTCAAAACATAATCCATTTTTTTTTTAAATTAGTAAATTCTGACAATTCACCTAGTGAAGAAAAACAAATATGAAGTCTACAAGACTAGCAGGTCTGCAGGAAAGAACATCCTTTCACAGGAGAATATCCCCGTTTCTTATATTTTTCTTATATTATTCTTTCCAATAAAACAGGTCTTTTTTTCTTGCAGTGTATTACTTGTTTTGTTACTGTGAGATGCAGTTTGTGATGTACATGCAGTCAACATCAATTTATCTAATGAGAATAACAAGTTGTACAGATTTAGAATCAGATGTCAAACCTTGACTATGATCAGTTAGCTAAATAACTTTTAAACCATTGAAGTGCAGGCTCATCTGTTTAAACAACAGGATCAAAAGCCTTGGATGATTAATAGAAACAGATCCAATAACATGACCACTGTCCAGAATCATTTGAAAGCTTAACAAGTGCTCTAGTAGTTTAGAATTTAGGATTGATGTATTGTAAGCAAATCATTTTTATTAACGTAATCCATCATCTGTTCTTGAACTGATTTATCTAGTACTTTGATGAAAACTGACAAAATTGAAATAGATCTGGTTTCTCACTACAACTCCTTCTGTCCTATCATTTCCCATCCGGCTCGCTCACCCCCGCCCTGCCCCGCCCGCCCGCCCGCCGCCCGCCCCGCCTCCGCCTCCGCCTATCCCCTACAGTCCGCTCATCCTGTAATGAGCTGTGCACTGCTGAGCGGAGATGGAAGAGATCCAAGCTACCCTCTGATTTAGATGACTACCACTCCCTCCTCTCCTTTGATAGCCCTCACCTCTGCCAAACACATGACTATCAATCTATCATCCTGTCCTCCACTAACAACCCCGTTGACTTTTCTCCACCTTTTCCTCCCTCCTCAAACCCCCACCTCCTCCTAAAACCTCCTACTTTACACCTGATGACTTTGCCTCCTTCTTCTGCTGCAAAGTAGAGGGCATTCAGAATCTATTCTCCAGACCATCTTCTCCCCTCAACACCTGAACACATCTCCAATAAAACACCCCAGATACAAACAAATTTAAATCGGTGTATAGCCAATAAACACAGGAAAAACAATGGAAAAACACTGGAAATGGTTACTCAATTCACGTTGACTTCACCCCTTTCCCATTTAAAAAAAAAAAAAAACTTTTAGAAAAAAACAAAACAAACTACCTTTCCCAGTGCAGTTGGAAAATGTCCCTCCTTCCTGACTTGTATCTATCAGTTATTTGGTCTGAATACTTTAAACCCACCCCAACTACTGAGTGGCAGCACATTCCTACATTTCTATTCAAGACTCTTGCAAGATTTAAAACAAGATTACAATGAGAATTCTTGTTTATGGGATTGAAAGCTATATTACAGTTAGATAGTGAAAATTTAAAACAGAATTGCAAATTGTGGCGAAATTTAAAAATGCCTCGAAAATAGCTAAAAATAAGTACAGAAAAATGAAATTAATAAAAAAAATAACAGAACCCCACATATAATATAACATGCACTCCTGTATATTACTGTCTACTTCTGAAAGCTGTTTCAAAATATAGAGCACAAAACTCACAATACATAATACAAAACACAGCCTTCCAGTCTTAAAATAGAGACAAGTGCAGTGTTTATTATTATGTATGTTGTAGCATGCTAAAAACTTGATTCCAACAAGTCTCCTCAAAGTACAGCAACTGGGTGTACAGACGTTATTCACAAAAAAGGCAGTTAACTTTTAATAAAACATTATTTTTTACTAAAAATAATAATATATTTTATTTATATAGCTTATTTATTCTTTAATTTTGTTAAGCACCTTGAGATGCACACATATAAAAACAAATGTTAATTGAAATACAAAGTCCAAAACAACAAAATGAAACAGTACACAGTTTCTTTCTAAAGTATAGTCATGTAATTAAAGCAAGATGGCTCCTCACTCAATTTTTTTGGTTTAATTTGTAAGTGAGAGAAAATACCTTCTGTTCTGGCTTCACCTTCTTTTTCTTCCCTAAATCACAAAGCTGCCCTGTCGCCTTACTACAAGAAAACACAGACACATATAAAGATAGATGGATAGATAGATAGATAGATGGATGTACATTAAGACATGGAGACTTGCCTAAATCAGCATTTTTATTTATTTATGTATTTATTTGACAGGGATAACATATATGTCATAAGATGTATTGCACCCAGATTTAGCTATGAGCTCATTTTCATTGGCAGTCCCTGGGCATGTACTTCTGATTTTTGTTTTAGCTCCACTAGGACCTTGGTTTTCACGTAGCATCGGAAAGACGAGCAGTAAAGCAAATGTCTCAGTTGGGATCTGAACAGGGAACCTCCTGGGTGCAAGCCCTTTTCTTTAATCATTGTTTATGGCACTGCAACTGGCCTCTTTGTTCAGAAACCAATGTCCATCCCAACTTTGTCCTTGTATGTTTAAAATGAATCCTATAAAAGCGCAAGGAATAAATTCATGTTGGATAGTTTAGTAACCTTAGTGAATCACCATATTGTGCACAAAAAAATTGAAATGTATTGTTTTTGAAACATTGATTCCGTACATCTGACTTTATAAATACTGACAATAGTACAAATAATTGGGGTGATGTAAATACTATATTTGCCACCAGTGACGTGTGCATATTAGTATTAAAGGAGTGAACGCATTCAAGTCCAATTTGATTTTAAAAGTGAAGCCCCCTTGCTGTAATATAATAATATAGAAGTAATTATTAATGATTTAAATGGTTTAAAATAACAGTGGTCTGATAAGATAACTAAACACATAACATTCATCCACGACATTGAACTCACTCTATAGCCTCAGTGACACGGCACACCAGGCATATACCTTTACTTTTTAAACATCGCCTTACAGGCTTGAACTCTTCTACTAACTTATCAATACAATAAAATAACCGCTGCTTACAAAAAAAGCTATTGTTATAAAATATCGCCCTTATTCAAATACCACAATTTTCAGTGATGAACCTCAACAATAGAAAGAAGAAGCAGAGCGTTCTTGCTGAGCGTATTCTGGTCAGATTCGTTAGTGCTCGGCGCTGACATATGAACGTTCTCATTGGATGCGAGCACGCTCTGCTGAACCAATCACCAAATGAAATCAATGCTTTTTTGCAACGCTGTTTTGCCTGCTTGGTATTTACTATTGAACCTCAAGATCTATGTTACACGGCAAACCAAACCAGAGAAAATGAAGGAGTCTTCATTTTTTATGCAAAAAACAACCGAGGATACGACCGTTGTGTCCTCATAGCTAGTTGCAGACGCATAAGTAGGCTATCTCTCTGCAGTTGCTTGTCTCTACTCTTGCGAGATTGAAACTTGTATTCTGTGTCACTATCAGTTTCCTCCAAAACCATAATCAAAATACATTAATCAGGTCATGCTAGCAGAAGGCAGGGGGAAACAATGAGGCAGTGAATAATTACTGGACAACACCTGTAACGGAATTTGATAGAAAGAATCCGATACTACAGCTGTGTACCAAATATGAAGACAGGCAATTTGTTGCTCTGTTGGCACCTGGTATGGAGGTGTAGTGTATTTTGCATCAATCTTATTTGAGTCTTTTTAGTAACTTTTTTTTACGAGATGCAACTTGAATAAGGTGGCTGTGCGGAAAACTTGTATCTGGATTACTGGCAGGTGCTTACATAAATGTTAAGTCATCAGAACCTTACTAAACCTAACAAATAATGTCATTATTGTTTTGCTTTTGTATCAAAATAATCAACACACGCTTTAGATAAAGTGGGGTGTAATAATCACGCAGTTTCTCCACTATGTGATAAATATGTAATTTGATTATGAAATCAGAGTAAATGTCTCACTGGCATTTTTTTATTTATATATAGATATGTTTGTTTGACTGTGGAAGTCAGAGTTAATCTCTAGATACGTACATTTATTTTCCTGACTTCTTCAGTACAGAATTGAATCTCATCAGTAAACCTTTTTACTTTCCCTCCACTGCTGGGGCGTCGGATGTCTTGGAAAACTGCCAAGGCACATAAAAGTGTTGATTTGTACTCCCATTCTCATTAACATACAGTACAGCATTATTATTATAATTATTAATTATTATTTATGTATTTGAATTGTACCCATTAGCACCCCACAGGCTCAATGCAACACAAACACAATTTGATGCAAGTAAGACCAAAAGAACAAAGAACAGCCACAAGATCTAAAATTGTGGCGGGTTCAATCTCTACATAGCAAAGATATTGGGTCAAAGGTCAGTGTGTATGTCATGCACACATTTTGTAGCAATGTTCATATGATGCTGCCAATGTAAAGTAATACCCTTACAGTGTGGTGTAGTTGGTGCAGCATAGTAAAATTACTGCCAATGTCATTTTAAACCTTGAAGTTTGTAGCTGCAGAAATAAATACCAGACATCTGTAATAATAAGTAGAGTTTTCTTGTCAGCAATGTATCTCTTTAAATTAAACCATGTCAGTGTAATGGGTAGTGTTGTGTAATGCACTGCTGTTTCTTACTCTGTCCCCAGTTTGTGAGCTGAGATGAGGTTAAACCTTTATTTACCCACAGATGCAGACTTGCCCTGCTTTGTTGCATAACCGCTCGCTCGCTCGCTTCCCTACTGGTTTTTTAGCCAAGTATCAAAAACTGCCCATAGAAATTTGACTTTGGAAACCATTTTAACCATATTATGATATTTTCTTGCTAAAAAAAGTATAGCTTCTGTTTTGGAAGTCAGCATTTAAAAATAACCCTTTATCCTCCTAAATAGTGATACTTCTATAAATTTGATAAATCTTATCTGTCGTGGACTTCCATTTGCTATGTAGTAGGGACGTGCCAAGCAAGGAGTACAAACAAACACTCGTAACGAGTATGGTCACAAACAATTTTGCTCCTGTTATTTGGAGAAAAAACTTTGAGCTACACCTAAGTCCTCCATTACACAGCAAATTCCTACATATATCCACTTTAAAAAAAGGGATTTCATAAGCACACAAGCACACATAAGCCTTTTTTCAAATGTATTCATTATGTCCTGTCCTAGTGCACACGTCTGTGAAACTAATTTTGTTTTCATTTATCAGAGAAAAATTCAACTTGCATATACTTTTGTAAAGGTGTTTTTGTGTTGGTATTTCAGTCTTTTTGGGGGGATGTGGGTTATGGTATTACTGTTTCTCTGTCTTTGTCTAGGCAAAGGGTACACATGTACTGCTACTGCATGCTTCCAATGCAAAGCTATAGTATATCTACACCTTCCTGTAAGAGGACAGTGCTTTGATCTGAACAAAGATATGATGTTTTTTTCAGTTTCTTGCTGTTAACCACCTAGTTGCTTATCCCGTGATTTCCACGTGGAGCAGGCGTTTCTCTGTGCACCTGCAAAGTTGCTCACGTCTTTCTGACGTGCTACACTAAATCAATAAGCAGAATATATACTGCAGTTTTGTTTTTCACTGGCAGATGGCAGCAGTCCCTAAGAAATGTGCTTGACAGACTGGCCCATCCTTAGATTCATGGAATCAACAGTTTCTTTTTCATGTTTTAATTCTTGTGAAACAAATGGTTCTGAGGTCAGTAGCCTGCAGTAATAGTATAGGACAGGGGGTCCTGGAGGTTTCAGCTAAGGTACCCTTTATAATATTCCCTCTACTGAATGCTACCACAGTTGCAAGAATAATCTGATTAACAAATATTTTTTGGGGACTGACAAACTGCTGGTTTAAGACAGAATACCAAATTCTTAAAACTTTTAAGAAGTCTTTGGATGCACAGAATCAAATTTGGGAATCTCTTCGGAAACACAGTATTCGCTTTCCTTTTGGCAAAGGTATTATAAATAATCCAAAATAGTCTGCACTGTAAATGTTTATTGCATTACTATTTACTTCCCATAATTATGTGTGCCATTTAAAATGTTTACAACATCAAAAACAATAACTAACAATGACAAACTTTTTATTAACCCTTTGTGGTCCATTGTCGGACTGGGTCCAACATTGCAATTATTCCTATCAGGTCCTTTGTCGGACCCTGTCCGACATCATCCAAAAAACGCAAAAATCGCAAAAAAGTTGTTTTTTCTACGGAAAAAGCCGAGAAAACCATTCAATGGCCGAGTGGGAGCGAAAGGAGCTGAGACAAGCCGATAAAAAAAAAAAAAAAAAAGGCGTATCTCATGAATAGTCATACTTGCCCCTGGCATCAGATGGGGCGGTCATAAGGAAACAAGCTGGGTGTTACTGTATCAGCGCACAGAGACATTTGCAGAGCTTTTTCGAGATGTTATAGCAATAAAATAATGACTTGGATTGCATTATTGAGGAGTTTGGTGATAAAACGAGTCATCAGGAGATGATTGGTCGGTATGTACGACTATTATTATTATTATTATTATTTATTTGGCAGCATATGTGAAAGCGATAGCGAACGAAAGGGTGGGGCGGGGCTGGAGATGCCTAGTGAGTGCTTTGTTGATATGCAGGGCCATTTAAACCCGTTTGACTGTGGAAAAAAATACTTTTAAACAGTGCGTCTAAAATTAACTGAGCGTGTGAAAATAAATTAGACCTGACGAGCCTGACGCACAATTAATAAATGGACCGCAAAGGGTTAAAGCCGCATAAAATGATCCAAAGGGACTCTGGCTTTGCACTTTCTGAATACTCTTTTGTGTTTTCTTCTTTTGTTTTTCTTTTGCAAGTAAGAGATTTATCAATTTTTGACTCTAAGCGATACACAACATAATCTGCATGTTCAGTACCCTACCAAACACCGAAAACAAATTCAACCAGCCGCTATTGCTGTTACTAAAATGCAACTGTGTCTAAATAAATCTAAAACTATCAGAGTTTGAGTATTTTGATTATTATTTATGTTTACTGGAGCAAAATTATACTTCTCTAAAATGCAGAAAGATTGTGCTTCACTGAGTAGTATTCAATTATATAATGAGCAGCACAGAGTGCAGAATTGCAAGACACCTGCTGTACCGACCAATATAATATAGTGGTTGTCCGCTCAATTGAAATCATGCATGCGTTCAGGTGGATGGTCATTTTGAAACTATCCTATACTAACTTTTAAGCTGCTAAACAAAAATCAAATATGTATGCACTGTGGTTTAGAGATAGTATATAATACCCTTAAAGAAATCAACTCCAGATCATTTTTATTTTTACATTTCTGAGTCGTCCTGCGTACCCCCTATGACCCTTAGAAGCGTACCCCGGTTCAGAACCCCTGCTATAGGAGACCGTTGGCATGAATTCCCAGTTATGCTAACTTAATACATTTTGGGGTACAAACATGACTTTTTTTTTCTTAGTAGAAACCCATGATAGATGCTACTTAAGACTAATCTAACATGAATGGCATCTTATCTTACTGTATCTTATCTTACTGCTCAGGAGTATAGGATAAACAATAACTTTCTAGGCTTTGCAAAGGGCGCTGTTGTTATTATTATTATTATTATTATTATTATTATTATTATTATTATTATTATTAGTAGTAGTAGTAGTCGTAGTCGTAGTCGTAGTAGTAGTCATATAGTTAACTTTGCTTATAAAACAATTAAATTATAAAGCACAATAATTTTAGAAGTCACCTGGGGATCTTCACTGTTGAACTCTACTGAACATATGGTATGGCTTGTGAACTGTTGCCATGGTCAGTTTGCACAGCTTTTAAGCGTGAGAATGCGATTTACCCACCCTTTTTAGCCGTACCATCTTTTGGCCACACACTTGCTGGAGCATGAGGAATATATGTGACACTAGACAGAGAATTCTGAGCTTCTAATCTACATGTAAACCAAGCTATAGACCATTCAACACTATTAATCCCCAAACCTAAAATGAACAGGAACAAGGTTCAAAATTGAAGCATACTTTTTAAATTAACAAAAGTGAGAAGATCAAACTAATGTATCCTTCTTGAAAGGGATTTAGATATTGACTGCAGCCAAATAATGTTACCCTGAAGTCCCTGAGTGGCTCACCTAGTAAAAGCATGACTGTGCAGTGTGCAGTCAAGGGAGATCAGAGTTATGTCCTGGCTGTGCAGTCAACTGTATCCGCTGGGGATTGCAGAGGGAGTGTTGCAATGGCTCAAAAACTCCCACGGGGCAGGGACTGTTTCTCCTCTTTGTGATACAGCGCCCCCTACTGGCCTGGTGCCTGCTGAGCTCGAGCAGAGACCTGTACGGCTGGCCTTTGTCCTGCACTGACCAGTAGCTCGCTGAGTTCCTGAGTGTAAAGAGACATTTGGTCATGGGATCAGAGGACATCCACTGACATTCATCTCCTGAACTGTTGTGGGGAATTACTGCGGTGAAGGGATGCAATTGACTTTGACTAGATAATCAAGATGTTAAGATCTAAGGAGGTGAGGGATTGTCGCTTTGGAGAGAAATGCAAACCAGTTCCCAATCTAAGCTATATTTGTAAACTACTGTATATCTCTAGATGCTCGAAACATGGTCTGCTGGCAGTCAGAGCCTAAGTAATGTGTTGTTTTCTCCAGCTCCTCCGTCCTATAAATAAACAAACTTCTCCTCCACAGAGATGCTTGCTGCAGTTGACAGAACCTGGCACCAACTGTACCCATCATCGCCAATGCAGTGGCTCTGGGCTTCAGAAATAATTTCCCTTGCTGACAAATATTTGGAATGCAAGCTTCTTTTAATAAACTCTGCACCGGAGTTCTCGAAGGGATGTGACAGCAGAGAAGAAATGTAAAATCTCTTTACTCAATTTATAAAGTTTCCTGTAATCCAATAGGAATTCTGTCACTGTTTGCTTTCTGAAATGAACATTTTCTATGATACACGGTGGTCTATAAGGTTCATGCACACTGTTTTAGACAGGACAAAGAAAAATGAGGTGCTTTCACATATGGACAGTACTAGAGCCAGCATCATAATTTACCTGTCCTAAAAAAAATACCCTGAGTTATCATTTTCAAATGAAAAAATGGAAATGAAAGTAATATGATCGGAGGTCACTGGAAAATAGGACCTGTGTAATTCAAAGTAACTGTAGGAGTCAACTTTGAGGCAACCCCGTAACTTTCAATGTAAGCAGCAGCTGAAATTCAAAGAGACACCAGGATCTGTATTCACTTGCGATCTCAATACAAGTAGGAACCCAAACACTGGCACCTTGTCAGAGGAGGCGAACGACACTCACAATTTATTTTCTTTAATAAATAGTGATGATATTATTAACTTTTGTTTGATAACATATCTGAAGAAACTGCGCCAAAGCTAATGGGTTTGTAAAAAAGATTTTTTGTTGGTGTTGGCAAGATATATGCTGAGTTTCTCACTCAAAAAATATTTGTTTAACAGTAGCATTTCACAAGGGATGTGATGAGTGAGAAAATGATTGAAAATTATAACAAACAAATAAGAATGTATCATTTTCTGTTAATTAATCTGAGGTTTTAAACTCTGGTATCAGCTGCACAGCTCTGTAGACTGGGGTTTATGATGCTTTGGGAGTTCTGTAAGGTCCATTCAAATATAATTTAAATCAAACTGTTATCCTATTGTGTCATGAGGATTGTTCTTTTAGTTTTTCAACAAATCATGCTCTCAATTTGTTCTCACAATTTCTGCTGTTAGGTATGTATATTGTAATTCTGGACCCCCTGCATACTCTGCACATATTCAATTCCCTTTATATTTGTAATGGAGCAGTGCCACACTTACAGATTCTCCAGCGGGTGAGACAAGGTTAGCAAGTAGCTTGAAATGACATTTGAACAGTTTTTACTTGTATAGTATTTGCAGTCTGTGACAGGGTAGCATCACAGCTCAATATGTTACCAGCAGGAAAGAGACCCAGAGACAGAAAGCGGCAGTTTTACACAGGCACTCTCACCTAACTCCCTCTCTAAAAAGGAGTTTGCTCTTGCTTTATACAGATGGCCACTCCCCAATTAGTACTCAATTATCTAATTGGGGAATGGCCTCACCTGTGATTGTTGGCAGGGACAGATTTAACCCCATCCCTGCCAACCTTACATTCTCACACACACTATTTACAGCAGCAGGGCTTCTCCCCTGCCATACAGTCATTCTGTGTGTGCATAGCTCACATTTTTAGATTTTATTCATATGACCCAGGGCAGTGTTTTAACTGTTTTTAAAAGCCCAGTTCTTTAACAAAGTTACCATAACTTCGATTTCTCTAACACTGTCTCATTTCTGTAGTGTCTCTAATCACTTGCATGTACTGACACATCCACCCAGCAGGGGGCACATTTAACAAATTAAAACATTCACTTTAAATAGCTATCTTAATACAATTGTTTTTTTCAGAGTTGAGTTGGAGCTCTTGCTGTGTGTATACGCAAGCTGGCATGCACTTTAAAGTTTGTCAGTTATTGAATAAACTGTGTTTGTGAGTTACTACATTTTCATGGCCGGACCTGCTTTGCAATTTTTATTGCAGTTTTATTCAAGTAATACTTTGATGTTCAAGCAACTCATTTGCACAGTAGGTAAGCCACTTGCTTGGGGAGTGTGTGGTTGTTTAACATTATCCATACATGCTCTGTGGCCCCTGTGCGTATAATGTTTATTTTATATTTGTGTGGTATTATTATTATTTAAATGTACTGTTTTGTGTTTGTTTTATTGGTATCATTTAATGAAGTTTGACAGAGACGTTGTTTGATTCTCGTCTCTGCCAGACTACCTCTCGTAAGACTGCGTGATCAGCAGCAAATGATTTATTGATAAATTGACCACCCATATGAGAAAACCCGTGCAGAATGTGGTTGAGGAATAAACTAGGTAATTGATGGCCAGTTAATCCCTTGACCATGTTATAGAAACCTGCATCTTTTGCTGACCAGGGTTGGATGTTCAGGAAGTAAGAACGAGAGAGATACGTGAGGGAAAATAGTTTCTTTGAGTGTGTTTGTCGCTGTCCGTCCATCGTGCCTTTTGTTTTTGTGAAGTGTTTTGGTTTGTGTTCAAACCTTTTATTTAATATATTAAATATGCGCACAGCGCTTCAACCCGCAGTACCATGTCTGTCTCTCTCCTCCTGGTCTGACATCACCACCAAGACATCCTGTTCACATGCTCATAATTCAGTTATCAACAGCATGAATCTGGGTAAACAACTTTTTATATTTTCCTAGACTGAGAAGCTTCTCATCTTATATTCAGTTTCTGCATTATCAATATTTATTTTAACAATAAATATTAGGAAGAATTTTACTTTGAATTATATTAGTCAGGTCCAAATTTTTTCCTCTGGGAAATATCTTAGCAGTTTTATCTCTACCTGTTTAATAAAACAATATTTAACCCTAAATGGTATTGTCGACATAATCATCTGTACATATTGTGTGTATATAAACACAAAAACCTATACTGTAGAGACACCCAAACTTCTCTCCTGTCAGTAACCAATCAGCTGCTTCCAAGGTGAAATGACCAAGGAAGTGACACAGTAACACATTTCCTGGAAGGCAAGGAATGCAAACTGAGAAGTTTAAGGGTAGTACCAGATGCTTTAAATGAATATGTGTGTTTATTGCATCCCTGCACATTTAAGACTGTTGTGAATGGTAGTGCAAGATAAGATTTATGAAATTATTGTGGTACCAATGTACACATCTTACTGCAGCCCTGACAAGTGATCTCTCAAGGAGAGCATCTCCCTCCCAGTTTCACTGTTCCCAATTGAAGAAAAAAAACCTCAGCCATGTTTGGGATCAGTACCCCGTATTAGGAAATAATATTTGGGTGTCAACATGTTTGTGTGTTGTAAGGGATGTACGTTACATTATTGATCCAAGTACAGTACCTACTAATAATGTGTGACATATACAGTATATACTGTTTATATCAATTCTTCTAGGTACACTTGCACACAGTTTTTGAAGGAACTCTGCAGGTAGGTTGGCCCAAACATCTTGGAGAACTAACCACAGTTCTTCTGTGGATTTAGGCAGCCTCAGTTGCTTCTCTCTCTTCATGTAATCCCAGACTCGATGATGTTGAGATCAGGGCTCTGTGGGGGCCATACCATCACTTCCAGGACTCCTTGTTCTTCTTTACGCTGAAGATAGTTCTTAATGACTTTCGCTGTATGTTTGGGGTCGTTGTCATGCTGCAGAATAAATTTGGGGCCAATCAGATGCATCCCTGATGGTATTGCATGATGGATAAGTATCTGCCTGTACTTCTCAGCATTGAGGAGACCATGAATTCTGACCAAATCCCCAACTCCATTTGCAGAAATGCAGCCCCAAACTTGCAAGGAACCTCCACCATGCTTCACTGTTGCCTGCAGACACTCATTCGTGTACGCTCTCCAGCCCTTCGGCGAACAAAGTGCCTTCTGCTACAGCCAAATATTTCAAATTTTGACTCATCAGTCCAGAGCACCTGCTGCCATTTTTCTGCACCCCAGTTCCTGTGTTTTCGTGCATAGTTGAGTCGCTTGGTCTTGTTTCCACGTCGGAGGTATGGCTTTTTGGCCGCAAGTCTTCCATGAAGGCCACTTCTGACCAGACTTCCCTGGACAGTAGATGGGTGTACCAGGGTCCCACTGTTTTCTGCCAATTCTGAGCTGATGGCACTGCTGGACATCTTCCGATTGTGAAGGGAAGTAAGCATGATGTATCTTTCATCTGCTGCAGTAAGTTTCCTTGGCCGACCACTGCGTCTACGGTCCTCAACGTTGCCCGTTTCTTTGTGCTTGTTCAAAAGAGCTTGGACAGCACATCTGGAAACCCCTGTCTGCCTTGAAATTTCTGCCTGGGAGAGACCTTGCTGATGCAGTATAACTACCTTGTGTCTTGTTGCTGTGCTCAGTCTTGCCATGGTGTATGACTTTTGACAGTAAACTGTCTTCAGCAACCTCACCTTGTTAGCTGAGTTTGGCTGTTCCTCACCCAGTTTTATTCCTCCTACACAGCTGTTTCTGTTTCAGTTAATGATTGGGTTTCAACCTACATATTGAATTGATGATCATTAGCACCTGTTTGGTATAATTGTTTAATCATACACCTGACTATATGCCTACAAAATCCCTGACTTTGTGCAAGTGTACCTAGAAGAATTGATGCTGTTTTGAAGGCAAAGGGTGGTCACACCAAATATGGATTTGATTTAGATTTTTCTTCTGTTCACTCACTTTGCATTTAGTTAATTGATAAATATAATCTATTAACATGTCTATTTTTGAAAGCATTCTTACTTTTACAGCATTTTTTCACACCTGCCTAAAACTTTTGCACAGTACTGTATATATATATATATATATATATATATATATATATATATATATATATATATATATATATATATATATATATATATATATATATATATATATATATATATATATATATATATATATATATATATATATATATATATATATATATATATATATATATATAAGATTTATTACTTAGTACAGAGCTTTTTTTATCATTTTTATTGTCATTACTACCACTTTGTTTTTGGGGTGCAACACTTTTTTGTAAAATAGTTGTTGATTCATTGATGACAATTTAAAAAGCTAAAAAGTTAGTAAGTAAATATTATAATATGTATGTTACAGTAAATGTCAGAATATTTGCAAATCTTAAGATTTACTGGTAAATGTTGACATTTACCAAGCAAAACAGTAAATGTCTGAAATAAACATGATAACACTTTACTTCAGACATTTACCAGTAAATCTCAAGAATTATCAAGTGCCTTTGGGTAATGACCGAATGACTCGCTTTCGTGCATTGTAAGGCTCCGGGAGTCCTGTGTACTCCAAGTGCCACAAGAGTCTACCATGCTGCAATAAGTATATAAATATATCTATTCAGTGCCTATATTTGTCGCGTTTTGTGTCATAAACAAAGTGTGATCTGTTGATAAAACAAAGGTCCTAAAGATTTAATTTGCATTTACAGAATGTTATTTTTCATCACTATGTATTTGGAGTACAATGTCCTTCAACACCATTGTGAATTGTTTTATACACAAATTTACCAGAATGTTGGTTGTTCTACATAAGTGGTTCACAATATTGTTCAGTACCATGTTGAATTGCTCAATTATGCATTACTGTAAGCTCATTAATGATCATTTTGTTAATGGAAAATGTGTATGCAGAAATAAATATATTGTTCGACATTAATGTTTTTTGTTAATTGAACATTTTTGTTCAGAAATTCATATATTGTTTGACATTGAAGATTTGTAAATGAAAAATGTATATGCAGAAATAAATATATTCTTCGACATTAATGATTATTTTGTTAATTGACCATTTAAATGTAGGAATAAATACATTATTTGATGATATACTTGCATTTACCAATACGGTTTGGTAAATCAAAAGATTAACTGGTAAATATCAGAAAAGCAATCTAGTTCTTCATAATTTTGGACATTTTATCAGCTTATTTGGTAAATGTTGACATTTACTGGTAAAACTTAAGATTGACCAGATTCTGACTTTTACCGTAACATATAGAGTAATGATACATACCGTAAATGCACTACTGCTAAAAACATTTGTTTAAAATGTAGGAACCCATTGGTTGTCGACTGGCATTGCAGGAATATTGAGCACATTGTGCCTGGAAAAGGCCTCAAATTGCAGATGTAGCGATCAAACATATTCTGGTTGCCAGGGGCCCCTGGATCCATATTTACTACGTGGACAGTAGATTTCTGCTAAAATCTTGGGCTGGCCTAAGCTTCATTTGCTTCAAAAAAAAAAAGCTGTGCATCACGTAGCATATTAGGGATGTCTTTGAAATGCACTGCAATCTGTCTTGACAGTGACAATTAACATACATCTGTTATTATTTTTGTGATTTAAATGTTTAAAGCTGTGCATCACGTAGCATAATAGGGATGTCTTTGAAATTCACTGCAATCTGTCTTGACAATGACAATTAACATACATGTGTAATTATTTTTTTGTTTAAATGTTTAACTCTATGGGGTTGCGGGTTGTGGTATTCAAGGGGCAGTCGGTATGCAAGTAATAAATGATATATTATGAAAATATAGATAATACTATCTATCCCTTACAGGAAAAAATGAGTACACTAGAGACAGAAAAACGAGGGAATGTGGACATGCAGAAGCAGGAGATAAAGGCACTGAGAGAAAGGGAATGGAAACAGAGAGAATGGAGGAATATACTGTTACCCTGCTTATTAAATAAAACCTGCTCACTTTTAAGCACCCCTGTGTGTGCAATCTGTCTCGGTAGCCTGGAAATATAAGAAGGCCCTGAATTGATTGATGTGTATTTTGATAGGAGGGAAAGAGGTGCAGTGTCGAGTTTCATTACTCTGCTCTCTCAATAAATATATATTTTTATATTCAGAGCCAGACTGAATTAACAGGCCACTGCTGCTGCCTGGGATAAACTCTGATTGAAATGAGGAGCCCAGGCAGAAAATAGCAAACGGAATAATAAAGGAAAGCAAGCCACCCATGAAGATGGAGAAGGGAGAGGGTTGTAAGAGCACACAGAACGGGAACGTGAAGAGTGGTGCTCTAAAGTAGCAGGGCACATGAAGAACACATTGTTGGTATTGTGTGCAGTTACTATCACTTGATAAGCCTCCAGCTCTTCTACTCATTGATTTAAGTGAGCTTTACGATAAAGTCGTTTTGATGAACACAAATAATTACAGGTAGATTTTCCGGTTTGAGTGAGTGTAACAGGAGTTAATTTTCTGTAAAAGTCTTTGACTCTCTTAAAAATCAATTCGTGGTTCTTGATGACAGTCCTGTCCTCTTGTTTGATTGCTAAAATCATTTTTTTCCTGACGATTAGTCTTTGTTTTGCTTTCTTCATGCTTCAGTTGTTTTCAATAGTTTGCTCTAACAACCTACAGTTGAACGACCGTAAATCCTCAGTAATGCACTTTCTTACTGTCTTGCAGAGCTCAATGTATTCAATCTTTGACTTCAGAGCTGCTGTTTGTTTAATTTCCCTTCTTTTCGTCACAAGGTCGTTTGTCTCTTGCGTGATCTTCTGGTCGCATTTTGTCCTCTGTGTTCCAGCGATGTTTTTTGTTGCTTTTGCAATTACTTTTGCAACTTCCTCACAGATTTTGTTTACCTCGATTGCTTCATCTTTTTGCAGATCTTGAAGTGCGCTGAATCTATTCTTTAGTTCCAGTTGAAACACCAGGCTTTGCATTTCTACGTTGCTTGTGTTGGATTTCGTCATCACAAGTTTCGCTCTCTCCAGTGCTGTGTTTAGGTTTATTTTGCATCTTACAAGTACGTGATCACATCCTGTGATAAAATTGTTTAGTACTGAGACATCTTGTATGGTGTGCTTCTTATTGGTGTGTATGTAGTCAATACCCCTGATACATTATTTATATATATATATATATATATATATATATATATATATATATATATATATATATATATATATAATTATTTTTGTTTTACTTTCTCAATGTGAAACTTGTTGCTGGTACTGAGCAACAATTCTGTCAAGACGTGGCGGTATCTTCACCAAGCACACACATATGTCATCTGACATAAAATTATCTGAGATAAAACGATCTGTCGTTTGACAGTGTCATTTGCCATTGGTATTTTTGCCAGTTCCTTGGCCTTCTGCTCTCCAAACATTTCCTTTACAATTTCAGTGTCACACGGCATTATCAATGCCTCAGCAGTGGTATGCGATATTTTTGCTTTAGCAGTTTTCTGTGCCACTAATGACGATGACACTACAAGCTTTTTATCTGTGGTAGTTGTGGATTTCATTACGGCTCCTTACGACCAAGCAGTTCCTTAGCCTTTCACTCAAAAAATAAATGTTGCTTGTTTTTATATCTATTTCATGCTTGGTAATTAAACGTCTCTGTAATTTGGAGGGTTTCAAACATTAATTGAACAGTACTTGTGCACAAATTACACGATTCGGTTGAGGTATCTCCACTTCCAGTAAAAATAAAACCAAAATTCAAGTAGCTGTTCTTCAGCCATTACGGTTGAACTTTTTGAAGGAAGTTTTGTATCATCATTATGTGGGTTTTGTTGTTTTCATGCTGATGGTCGAATTAAAAATGTATCCATATCTGGTATTTATTTGTGTTTCCAATGTTTTTTCCTCTGCTTTGTAATCTGTCGTGCTCCCACTGAAATAGCTCTTTTACGCCATGCGTAACCCGATAACATGTTACGTAACATTTGTTTGCATGCTTATGACATGCTGAAGCTAATAGGTTTCAGCGTGTCATAAGCATGCAGGGAAAATAACACATTCTCTGGTTCATTTTTGGAGGACCCCAGGTTGAGAACCCCTGCTGTAGTGTCATAGAGGTACAGTTTAAACCATAAACACATTTGTTGAGGAATGGTTTGTATAATAATGCTATTTATTGGTATTTAGCACTATAAAAATGGTTTTGGGGTGGTTGTGACTGTGCATGTTTCTATATAATTGTATATTACTGATAATACGATAGATGCACGTCTTCATGCTTCAGTATGTTTTACTTTAAAAGTAAAATGTCTTAACTATCTGAAAGAACAGCTAAAGCCTTGGGTATTATATATACCCAGTCTTTAACTCAATATACAAACCTCTCACCCTCCTGTACATTAATAGTTCAATGTAATTTACAAAAAATCTATCATTTTTTTCTTGAAACACAAATATGTTGAGAATTACTGGAAAATGTAAGAGAATGTAAAATGAATGTTCAATATTGTAGCTGTCCAACAGCGATTAACCCACCCATATAAAATAAACACAATATTCTCATTTCCTTTGACGATTACTATTACTATTCTGTTTTTAAAACCTTCTATCGGATTTTTCAATGATGTGATAGTATCTGCTGATTGAGCATGTCAATTATAATTAGGGCTTCTGATTTTTGGTGTTATCCACCAACTTTTCTACTCTTCTATAAAAATTACATTGATCCGTTAAGCCTTTCGTGTATCTCAATCACAACTGAGAAATGTGTTCATAGTAAAATTGATTTAATTTACAGGGTTTTTCTATGAAACAACTAAATGGACTTTTAAATCGGCCTTACTTTTTCATTTCAAAGCAGAAGTGACTCTTCTTTATTAATGTAAATACAGTCACGCAGAACGATTGTAATAAAGTGTGTCAAGCATAAAATACTTTATTTTTCATAATATATTTAATAAAGATTAGTCGCTTATTAACATGTTGCGATCTTGCTTTGTACATTGTGCTTGTTAATCAAAAAATAAGGCTTGGCCAATTTAAAAGCCAATTTAGTTGTGTCACAGAAAAAAATGCAAATTAAATCAATTTTACTCTCTCTGCTGATCCTATTTCTTGGCTCAACTCCAGCTGATTGTCATCCAAGGTGCTGATCCTCTTACCAAGCTCTGCTGTGCTGGCACACCATCCCGGTCATGTAAGCCTGACCTTGCCACCTCACCTAAGAGGTATACAAGCAGGTTACCTACACCACGGGAGAGGCAGTTACCTGGACAGAGTCAATATAAATATTACAAGAAGGACATTTCAATTATACATATTGTTAATACAGCAATGCTGTTGCAAACCCTCTCTTCTGATTCTACTGCACTTCATTTCTGGTACATATTGCCTCATAGGACCCAATGGAAATCTGTCGTAAGCCACATACTAACATGCTACAAACATAGTAGGCGCTTTAAGGCTTAAAAATATTTTACATCTCCATATTTAACAGAAGGCAGTATAACCATGTTTAATGTTAACGAGTATGCAACACTTTATTCATCATTGTGCAGCTTGTATAATTTAAAGTGTGTGTTGACTTGGTAATTCAAATGTAAGGCCAGTCATACAATAAGGTGAAAGATCCACTTAACCAAAGATATTATATTTAGAGAACCCATATTGTAGCAAAATTAAGATTGCAATCTGATACTCTTCTTTGTAGGTTGTGGGGAGGGGGAGGATGTAACCCTACCTGAAATGTTAAGCAGCTAAAAATTTGACATAAAAATACCTGTTGGACCTTCATCCCAGTGCCAAGCCCTATTTTGTGATAGAGCTCCTGTTATAATATTGTTCTGACTTTGACAGTTCTGACAGGTTCATGTGAATGATTTTCCATTTCTGTTGGGAATTATCTGGTTAGTTCCCTGTTTATTTTAGTGTAATATCATCAACTGTCAAACAAATAAATTCACTTAGGGCTGTAAAATGCCATAAATATATACTGTCACACTTAGAAATGAACTGATATGGAAACAAAACACTTCAGTGTATTTTTATGAAACTGGAAGACTTCCGAAGGACATTAATCTAAAAACATAACCCAGCTATGTTTTGACCCCTTGGTGATACATGTTGTCCCTCTGGGACCAAACAAAGTGCTGGTTTAGCGTTTTAAAAGTCCAAGTTTAAGATATTCTAGTCATGCTATTGTGTTGGTGTGAAAAGCCAGAGACATTGTGAAATACAACTACTGGATTTTCTACATTTAAATCAACAGGGATATCTCTGAAAATAGCCATGGTTTTAATTATCCTGTTTTTATAAAACTTTAACTATTTCCACTGAGATAGTGTTCAATTTAAATGGAAAAAATGTAATTGAAAAGATATTGAATTGAAGCTAACCTCAATATTTTCAATTAAATTTTTTTAAAACTTTTTTTATTTAACTCAGCTGGGATCTTCCTGGAAGGAAATCCTGATTTAACCACTTATCTAAGAGAAGGCAACCATTTTGAAGCATTATCTGATGCTGTTACTGCATCTTGTGGTGGTCCACTATATAAAATAAAGATTAATTGATTGATTGATTATCTGATTTTAAAAGCTTGGAGGAGCATGTAAGACATCAAAGGAAGTGTTGCTAGACAGATTGGTAAATTAACTATGAGCACCCTTACAAGACTAAGCACCAACAGACAAGGATGTATAGCCTGCAGTGTTATTTAATCTCACCAGGAAATGGAAAACCAACCATGACAGGCTGCATAGTAGGTCTTTCATATTCATTGCGGGGGAAATTCAGATTAGGTCAAACTCTTTGCCATTCATCAACCACCAGGGGGAGTTTATTATAGATGTTATTTTTGTGAATTGTAAGAAAAGTTAAAAGAAACATACTGTGCACAGACCTAGTCCTTGAGGCCTGTCATTTAGTTTTATCATTAGGTATCATTAAATAATTAACAGATTTAGACCTGGATGGAGGTTATATTGGTTCACTTAAGTATTGCTCGTTAGAGGACACAAATATCCTGTCTTGTGGTCTGGATCAGCACGCCTTGTTCACCTGGTAGAGTTAACAGTGCCATGGGAGGATGCTGTAGATGAGGCATATGAGAGGAAGAAACTGCGGTATGCTCAACTAGCCACTGAAGCGGAACAGCGAGGATGGAGAGTCTGGGTTTACCCAGTGGAAGTGGGATGTCGAGGATTTGTGGCACACTCTACAACCCGGTTTCTCAGAGATGTCGGATTCAATGGCCAAGAGTTGCGTCGCACAGTGAAGAACTTATCTGAAGCAGCAGAGAGGAGCAGCAACTGGCTGTGGTTGAGACGGAAGGATTCTGGTTGGGGATCTCAAGCACAATAGAAAGAAAGAAACGCTGATGTACAGGTAAGTAAGCTGGGCTGAGATGAGTGGGGGACGGAGGGGGGTGATGCTGGGACTTCAGAATCATCGTCGAGCCCTCTTGAGGTGTCGTGGGCTAGTCGATGAAACACCGAGGATGGAAGGTGCCCACTTGAAGACCCCAGAGATGTACCCTACTTGGCTCAATCCAGACGGTTGTCATGCTGATGCGCTGGGGAGACCGCACTATGGTTGACCCCGGAGCCAGCATCGCAGCCGTTGTGTGTGCTGATGCGCTAGGGAGGCAATAAGCTGATCCCTGGAGCCAGCATTACACTTCAGCCATCAACACCAGACAGAAGGATATCTACATCATCATATGGAAGGAAGCGCAAATGGATGGAGACACATATGGATCACATTAGTTTACTGTGAAGCTACGTCTTAGTTGGTGCTTATCTTGGCGAGAGCCAAGTTCAAATCAGCATGAAATTTTAACATCTACTCTCATGTAATGGAAATCATTAGATAGCGGCAACCTTTCAACCATGCATTTGTAATGAAGGACAGCCAACTACTTTTACAAAAAACGCCTACTTCTTCCTGAAAAAAACTTTAATAAAAGAAAAAGCACGTCCCAGGACTGAATGTATCACTGCTAGTTCTGTGCAGCTGGATGTCTTTGTGATTGCTGCAGTTTGTGTCATTCACAATATCTTTGACTAGCTCAGACAAGCAATCCACAGTGGAAATGGTGGTGGTGATTTGCCACTAGAAACGCTAGTTTCAATTCTGCCCTTCTCTTTTTTGTCGCTAACATAGGAGGCTGTGTGGTCCAGTGGTTAAAGAAAAGGGCTTGTAACCAGGAGGTTCCCGGTTCAAATCCCACCTCAGCCACTGACTCATTGTGTGACCCTGAGCAAGTCACTTAACCTCCTTGTGCTCCGTCTTTCGGGGTGAGACATAATTGTAAGTGAGTCTGCTGCTGATGCATAGTTCACACACCCTAGTCTCTGTAAGTCGCCTTGGATAAAGGCGTCTGCTAAATAAACAAATAATAATAACATCCAACACGGGTGCTACTTTAGTTGTTTAGTTGTTTTTGCATGTCTCTATGGTAGGCTCTTATTGAGACTCTGCAGTATTTGCCGAAGCCTTTGGCTGTGTCTCCTGGATTAGTAATTAGCCACCCAAAAAATAAGACTTTACTTAGCTATTTACTTTCAGTTTAAAGATGAGCTCTCTTAAATTACTACTTTTCAAATACAACAGAAGCTGAAAAATATCTGCATGAATAAAAAGCTATGTATTTTCTGTTTGAAAATAAGCCATTTCTAAGGGTTACGCTTAATCATGTTACATTTTAAGGCGTAATTTATTTTTCTAATATATTCAATATTGCCTTTTTAAGGGTTAGTTCATATAACTTGAATGTTATTATTATATTTAAGGTTTCTGTTTTCCTGTGTCCCCCCCCTCGATGTTTCTTCCCCTTTAAGAATTTGATTGATCCCTGCTAGCCATTTAGAAGTAAAATTGGTTTAATGTACATGTTTTGCTGCATGCAGAACGAAGAAACTGCATGGAAACGAGGGTGCAACATTTTAATAAGCGATTAATTAAAGTCTCACATATTATAGACAGTGTTGTCGAAACGGCCAAAACAAAACCTACCCAACCGTTCGGGCCAAAATGATCAACTAGCTGTATCTTCTGATACTAACAGTTTAAATAAGGGTTAAACAAATCTCTTTTGAAATGTTTTTTTTTTATTGTAATGATGAGATACATTAAAGCCAGGATGTGACTGGCATGTGTTAGTACAGTGTTAAGGTAGTAGCAGATGAACAGCCAGCTGCTCTTGTCAGATCTAATAAATATGTGTGGTTGAGCTCCAACAATAGACACATTCTCACCCTTAGAAACTGCTTCTAGCTCCCAGGAAGGATTTAAGGATTTATATATATATATATATATATATATATATATATATATATATATATATATATATATATATATATATTGCCCAGACCCGTGGCAAACACCCATTTCATGCTGTCATCACTGACACATTTTGCAAGGCTGTATTTTGAAATCAGTATAGAAGATACTACAAGAAAAAAAGAAAAATAAATTCTACATGATTTGTCTACTTCAATTGTTATGCTATACTTAAATTTAGTAGTATTTTTATTCAAGTTTTACCAGTTCAAAATACTGGCAGTTTTTAAAAGGAAATACAGCAGTCTCCACATATAGGAACACCTCCCAAGAGAACACTTTGCCTAAGGGAACACCCTTGTGGTGAAACCGATTTTTCCCATTGTAAATGCTCCGGCTAAAAGAACAAGAACTTTGTTTAAAAGAACACCTTCTTGGCACCGATAACGATACGTTCACAATGGATACAGTTCTGTTTTGTAACCTGATAACTCATCACCATCAAACTTAAATTAAAATGGTTTATTCAGTTTTTTCAAAAGCGACTTGTCATCGCGAGATTGTTTATTAAATCTTTCCGAACCGCCGTCATATCATTGAATTGTTTTGTATTCTGATTTCCACGAGTGCACCTCATCGCTACAAAATGACACAAAAACAAACGACAAAATGCGCTGCTGTGTCTCTTGCTACAAAAATGTGAAAATTGTTCGAGCTCTTGAAAAATACCTGAATCAGACAGACACCAAGCAATTTGGTGTGTCCTGTTCTAGTAAGTTGCTTCACCATTCTGTTAAATAATGTCTTGTATATTGCTGCTGCTACATTTTTTAACGTGTGTAGGGGTGCTGCGTAAATTTAGTTTGACAGTAAGTTTATTAACATTAGTTTGTCTGTTATTTTATTATTACAGTTTATTAACATACACTTGCCTATTGCTTTTCTTTTACTTATTCAGTTAATTTCATATGTTGATGCACATCCATCATGACAAGTGTGACAGGATGGCTTGCAGTGGTGAGGTGTGGTGACGTCACGGACCAGGAAGTAACTGAATCAAAACAATGGATGGGCGGGTGAAGCTGAACGCTACTGCGGTCAGCGTTTTTAATAAATAATAATACAAAACAAAAAGACACAAGGGCCAAACAAACCAGACAGACAAACAAACAAGTAAGTGTCGTGCTGGCTACTCCAGTACATTTTAGCAATTGTTATTTTTAAACTGTCTCCGCTTTTTCTCCCCGTACCTCCTCTCTGTACACCCAACCCTGCGGCATGGACAACTGCAGGTTCTTATACTCTGGCCGAGGGGTTAACTAGCTGTTAATTATCTTATTACCCCTCGGCCACAGTCTGCATGCGTTTGGTAAGGATGCGTGACTGTCAGCTAGTTAAATAATCAGTAGCTGATCAGTCATGCATCCTCACGGGGTTTTTAAATATAAAAAAACAAATAACAAAAGACGCGGCGCTTTTATCCGCGCCGCAAACAAATACAAATAATAATAAATAAATACATAGGGGTGGGACACTCCGCCACACAAGTAATACAGATGTATTTATTTATGTATTGATTCATATTGTGTCTGGTGACTAACTCCATCTCAGAGAACACTTCAGCTATAAGAACACTTCACTGGCTTAGCCGGACACTACTGTAAAATTAAAATCATTAAAGTATGAGTATTGTGATTATTATTTATGTTTACATGAGCATTTATACTCCTAAAACAATGCAGAAAGATTGTGCTCCACTGATTAGTATTCAATTATATGAACTCTCCATAGGCAGAATCGCTCAGAACCCTAGTTTGCCCATCCTACTGTAACTGAGAATGCATGTTTGTGTAAAAGACTGAAAATACAGAAAATATCAAAAATTGTAATTGGGGACATTGATTTGTGAATGGGTTTGGGCAGGTGTCACATTCTCAACAGAAAAGTGTGGGTACTGAAATGCGCAGCCGGGAGTAAACATTTAAAAAACTGAGACAATTTGAGTGCCAATGAATAAATACTTTTAAAATGTATACATATTGGTACACAATACATTTATGAATACAAAATAAGCCTTAAAAAATAACTGATAAAATACAACCAATTCACCATAAACAAAGAAGCTGAAAATACCAAAGCTTTGTACCCTCTGCATGTATCAATCATGTAATGTAATATAACAAGTTAAACCTGAAATGATAAGTATTAAGAGATATTACACTATGCAGTAACTGAGGTAGAGAAGGAGTTTTGTTTCAAGATATTGATGGATTAATTCAAATGTTTTTGAGTACGGTTCTCGAGATCGGTTATGTAGTGTGGACAGGGCCTTAATCTCCAGCCTTCTCTGAAACCACCCCCATACTTTCCAAACCCTGGGTACTCACCTACAGCAGAACCTGGCCACACTACATTGATAGCCTTGGAATTTTTTTACTTATTACTGTACTTATCCTACAATAATATCTTATGTGTGCTTCTCTGTTGTGTTTCTCTGTAGATTAATTACCATGATCTATTCCAGAAAAAGATGAGAGTGTATTTCAGGCAGAAACAGTATAAAAGTAGACATCACGGTTTTGGTTGTTGTTTTTCATAATTCCCTGGCATTGTGGTTTCTGCATAATAAACGAAGTGGCAAAAGACACCTTTTCATATCTCTACTATGGTTTACTTATGCCTTTTTTTTTTAGATGTAAACGCAAGTGAAAACTCAAATTAAACTTAAACGAAAACCAAAAGGGTGAGGTGTTTTTTCTTCATACAATTTTTTCTGCATTTTTTTAAAAGTTATTTATTTCAGTCCTCATCTTGCAAGTTGGGGCAGTGTTTGGAAAGCATGTATCCCCGATTCTGTCTTGCTTGCCAAATTGGTAGCAGTTTCTTGATCCTGTTTTTTTTATGTCAAGCCCTACTGTCTCACACATCACTTGCCATTTTAGAAACTTTCAGTAGTAATGTTTTGATAGGGCACGAACATTTTCTCAGATTTGCTTCCCAAATCCCTATGTGGGTGTGAATCACTCAAGGTCTTTCATTCTTCCTCGACTAATGTGACATTTATCTGTAATTAGACTCTTACATATTTTAATAGAAAATTATATCCCTTAAGGTTGCTTGTCATTGGCAGTGCGAGCTCAGATGTTAATCTGGTTTCAAGATCGTCCGTGATGACAGTCCCTGTCATCTGAAATTAGCACTTGCAAATTCGTTATCAAGGAATGTGCCCTTTGAGATCAGTGGGGGCGGACAACATGGCCGTGAAATCTCTTCAAACTCTTTGAAAACAGGCTCCTAACCAAACGGTTTAATACATGCTGAAGGCCTTAAAGTAATACAGTGTAAATACGTGTTTTAGAGTATGGGCATACTCTAAAGAGCAAAGGTAATCCATTCAATGAACAATAAACTGTTGGAGTAAGTTAATGTGATGAGTTTGTGAATAAAAGTAGAATTACATGTACCCGTTCGTTTCATGTATGCAGTATTCTGCCTTTGCTTTATCCAATTTGATAAAGAATTAAAACGCAGTACAAAAAGCAAAAATTCCAAATTGAAGCTGAACTTTTATTCATAATCAATCTTCTATGAATCGTTTCAAAGTGGACCAAATCTTAATCCAACATGCAAGAATCCCAAACTGAGCTTTTATTCCAAATCAACCCGACATGAAAAGTTTGACATGAAAAGTTCATGAGATGCTCAAGTTTTTTTTTTGTTGTTTTTTTCTTTAATCAATTTTGCATTGTCGCATGGTTGTTTGACAACCTATATTCACAACAGAGATATGCCTGCGTGACTATATTGCCAGTTTAGAAACTTTCAGTAGTAATGTTTTGATAGGGCATGAAAATTTTCTCCAACCAGATTTACTCCGGCCAGTCTACAGGGGTCGTTGGTGTGCGGTGAGCTGAGGACACCCTGGCCAACCTAAGGAACTCCCGTCCACAGTCAGCAGTGGAATAGCCTGGACTCGAAAGGGCGACCTCCAGGCTATAGGGCACATCCTGTACTCCGCGCGGAGTGCCTTTACAGGATGCGCCAGTTGGGAGCCCTGATTCTGCATTCTTTTAAAAAGATTATTTTTTTTCTGGAGTTTTATTTCTTTTTTAAAATGCGCTCAGAAAGATTAATTGTCTAAAAATGACACAGACTCATACTCCCAGAAGCGACTCACCTGTGTGTGATGCGTTCCTTCAGCAGGAAGTACAGCAGGGAGAAGACTGCAAAAGACAGTTGACAGTTTCATTGTTTACTAATGCTGTTAAAAAAAGATCCTATACAAAATAAAATATATTTAACATAATGTTGAAAAAGTGTGATCTCTACCAAATAATGGTAATACATATAAGATTTACTGGAATTATTGCATTAGTTGTGTGTACTTTAAAAGACATTAGCATTTTCTTTTTCTAAATGAGAAATGATGTGTCATCACTTTATAACACAGTAGTGAAGTATTACCAAACCCAAGGATCATAAAGGAAGCTGTCCTCAGCATATCAGCACAGCTACATGTTCATGTATGCCTACAGGGCATGTTTACAAGATGAAAAAAATGACAGAATATTTACATTACTCTCTCTATCCTTAGCGAAAAACTAGTACAATCTGCAAAACTGCAATTATATTTGCCTAAGGTCATGTTCGAGTCAGGGAGCTAATTTGTTTGCATTACTTCCTCAATTCATAAAGAGATGTCCCTCCCTGCAGGAAGCACCCTAATCACAGATGCTGGTTTACTACACCATTAACAACACCGCCTGTTGTTCAGATATTTAAGTAGTGAGATAAGGCAGAAGCAGGGAATGTAAGACTCTCTTTAACATGTAAAATCACTGAGTCACATAACAGCAATCCCAGATTTACCTAGCCATGTTATTGATGATAAATCACTGGTGTGACAGGATGGCGCAAGGGATGAGGCCCAGAGACTGCAGTTCAAACAAAATACTTTTATTAAATAAAAAACACAAAATAAATAGGCACAAGGGCCAACAAAAGTTTTTTTAAAACACAAACAATAAACACAAAGTACAACTTACAAAAATAAGGCTTCCAGGCTGAGCTTTGCCTTCACTGGACTGCAAAATTTCAAAAAACCGGCACACAAGGAAAAACCACCTTTACTTCCTCAGCTACCTCTTTCTCTACTGAGGAGCTGAGGCCTCCTTTTATGTCAGGTGGCTGGGTGTTGATTGATTGTTAATGATTCCCACCTGACACAATAAACCTGGGCAGGGAGGAGAATTTAACCCCATCCCTGCCAATATTTACAAGGGCAGAGCCCTGCTCTGCCACACTGGGATCTTTCAATCCTTTAAGGTACAAGGGACAAAAGTGAATGTGGAAGGGTGTGGGTATTCACTGACATGGGAGACAGATGAATGTATTTGACAACACCGCACAGGTGCCCAGTTTTATTTATGACTTTGTTTTTTTCAAGTGCTTTAGTTTAGCCCGCAAAGGACGCTGTTGTCCGTGGCCTGAATATCAGTGATGGTAGACAGGTCTACAGAAATACCCACAGCTAAACAGACATGCTGACGCACTCACAGGTGCTCTAAAATAATAACAAAAGGTGAAATCAAAAAGAGAAAATAAAACATAGTAATCAAAAACTACAAAGAAAAGGTGCTACATTCGGCAGCGTTACCCCGACTGTCGCTACCCGCACGGCCCGGGTCCCCGTCCTGCACTTGACCACTCCCTCAGCCTGCTTCCTATTATTTGTTTATTTAGCAGGATACCTTTATCCAAGGTGACTTACAGAGACTAGGGTGTGTGAACAATGCATCAGCTGCAGAGTCACTTCCAACTACGTCTCACCCGAAAGACGGAGCAAAAAGAGGCTAAGTGACTTGCTCAGGGTGACACAATGAGTCAGTGGCTGAGGTGAGATTTGAACTGGGTTACTGGGAACCTCCTGGTTACAAGCTCTTTTCTTTAACCACTGGACCACACAGCCTCCTACATGTATGGGGTCTGCCCAAGGCAGTTTGCAACCCCCAAACTAGTGTCAAACTATTTACATGTATAACATGCTAATACATGTGGTATAACTATCTATAGAACATTTATAAAGCAGTTTGCAACCTCCAAACTAGTGTCAAACTATTTACATGTATAACATGCTGATACATATGGTATAACTATCTATAGAACAGTTATAAAGCAGTCTGCAACCCCCAAACTAGTGTCAAACTATTTACATGCATAACATGCTGATACATATGGTATAACTATCTATAGAACAGTTATAAAGCAGTCTGCAACCCCCAAACTAGTGTCAAACTATTTACATGTATAACATGCTGATACATATGGTATAACTATCTATAGAACAGTTATAAAGCAGTTTGCAACCCCCAAATGAGTGTAAAACTATTTACATGTATAACATGCTAATACATATGGTATAACTATCTATAGAACAGTTATAAAGCAGTCTGCAACCCCCAAACTAGTGTCAAACTATTTACATGCATAACATGCTGATACATATGGTATAACTATCTATAGAACAATTATAAAGCAGTCTGCAACCCCCAAACTAGTGTCAAACTATTTACATGTATAACATGCTGATACATATGGTATAACTATCTATAGAACAGTTATAAAGCAGTTTGCAACCCCCAAATGAGTGTAAAACTATTTACATGTATAACATGCTAATACATATGGTATAACTATCTATAGAACAGTTATAAAGCAGTTTGCAACCTCCAAACTAGTGTCAAACTATTTACATGTATAACATGCTGATACATATGGTATAACTGTCTATAGAACAGTTATAAAGCATTTTGCAACCCCAAAGTGTCAAATGATTTTCTTGTATAATATAAGTCAATAAACAAAAACCATAATAGACATTTATAACAAACATTATTTAAATTGTTCATATCTATAAGGAAACAAAGATACTTTTTTTTATCTTTAATCAAAAACATTTACACAATTCTGTAACATGCTTTGTCACATTATCACAGGATATCAGCATTATCACTAGATATGCAAGTGAGACTAAACAGGGCAGCAGTGTGGAGTAGTGGTTAGGGCTCTGGACTCTTGACCGGAGGGTTGTGGTTTCAATCCCAGGTGGGGGACACTGCTGCTGTACCCTTGAGCAACGTACTTTACCTAGATTGCTCCAGTAAAAACTCAACTTCATAAATGGGTAATTGTATGTAAAAATAATGTGATATCTTGTAACAATAATAAGTCACCCTGGATAAGGGTGTCTGCTAATAAATAAATAATAATTTTTAAAAAATCCTTAATCCTTTTTTAAAAATACTTTTATTGACCATTTTTTCTACACTAGTACTTTTTTGTTTCCTGTTTAGATTGTTTTGGTTGTTTAACTTTTATTACAGCTTTCATGAAAGCATCCTAAGAGTTAAATATGCACCTACTTTGTAATACAAGTTTACAGAGGGAACTGATTCTGCATATCCAAAAGGAGCCTGCCAAGTAGTCCATCTGAATGTCGCTTACCAAGCCAGCATGTCCATTCATTTACCTCTAGCTGCTCTTTTAATAAGATTTTTGTCCAGTTCCATCTAAGTCACCATATAAGGTGAAGGATATAAGAGGAACATGTGGGACACAGGGTTAGTTAGCTTGGGGATGTGAGGTGGGATGGTTCCAGACCAGTGCTGCGCGTGATTACGGTTTGTTAAACTAAACTTGTCTTATTTATTATCAAATACAGTATTACAAGTGCATAGTGGGTAGAACAAACACCAATCTGGACAGGAGAGAGCCAGGAAGGGGAACTATTGACAAGGCTGGAACTCACAACCTCACAGAAACCCGGGATTATTACAGTGGGACTTTATTTTTTTTGTTTTGTGATTAGTACTTCGCAGAAGTCTATTTTTTTGTTAAAGGGGAACTGTACTCAAAATAACAAGGCTCTCTAAATGCTCTGTATACATAACAAATGCGTCTCACTGCACCAATTTTGTTAAAAAGTCAAGCGTTTTGCCAGTATTTCAATTTTTGCATCAACTGGAAATGCAGGCCACCGCCATATTGGAACCTTTCTGGCGCCGCTGTTCCGTCATATCGTTGACAGCCCCCACACCAGTGAACGCCGGCGGGGTGAATGATGTCGGAATGCAAAGCTGCTCAGGTGCAAAAAGTAGTTCAACCGTTAAACCAACAAAGGTCGACCAAAACATGTGCTCTATAGAATACTATGTGTGACTCGATATACCTGCTCAAGGAGAGGCTGAAAATGCATCAAAAGCTTTAGTTAACATGTTTTATATTGAAATGGTTATATATATATATATATATATATATATATATATATATATATATATATATATATATATATATATATATATATATATATTCATTTGCATTACAGTTTCCCTTTAACAATAACAGTGTACCAAAATAAAACACAGTTGAACATGGACTTTATCGACTGGTTACTTTTTCTATAAACCTCTTTACCACACCCTTGGACCTCACCATGCACACACTTTTTTTTTTTTTTACATATTTTTCTGTTATTTATTTCGCTTACTGTGTCATAGCACTTGAGCTACAGCTTTTGTGACACCACAACCCCGGTTCATCCTCCCCAACTTCCCCAGCACTGAAAGTAATCATCGAGTGTAGATATTTTTTTAAATGAATAAAACTGCCTGTTGAAGACAATGGAAAACTACTGCTGCTTGGTTAAAGAAAGGGGCAGATAGTGGAGAATAATTGTCATGGTCTTCAGCTCCAGACATTATAAACAACTGCGAGTCACTCCTCAGACCCATAGGGCAACAGTTTCCCATACAATCCTCAACTAAGTATAGTTCACACATTATAAGATTTATTGATACGTTAGCAGGCAACAGTTTCCCATACAATCCTCAACTAAGTATAGTTCACACATTATAAGATTTATTGATACGTTAGCAGGTTACCATTTCCACTTCCCCTGGGGTGCCCAAATCCTAAGTAAATTAACATTTTATTGGTTTAGCTGGATACTCACAACTGTTCCTGAAAAAGTTTTCACAGGCATTTACAACAAGTAACCTATAACTTTATGGCCTCCCGCTGTAACAGCAGCCCTACAGCAATACTGCAACTATTACTCCAGAGAGAATGTGCTATTCAATGTATTAAAGATAAGAGATACAAATAAATAAATAATGCAATTGCATGTATTTTATTTGTGCTTTTGGTCTTGTATTACAGTGAAAACAATATATACCGCTATTACGAATCTTTAGACTCCTAGGTGTAATATCAGAGGGAAATACTTCCGTAACTATTGACCTACTGGCCAGTTTGAACGGAACCCCTAAAGGGACATGGTGTGATTTTTTAAAAAAAAGGTTAGTATCTTGTGAGAACGAATTAATGCTTAATACTTTTAAGAGATTGTGGTAGCCTCATTTGATTCTTGTAATTTTGGTAAATGGGTCCTCATCTTGCGTTGCAGTTGCTCCACTTTCTGAGAACAAAACCAGGATCGGGCTCAATCATCAATGTGTCAGTCCCAATAATAACTTGCAAATCACTGAGACACACATGACTCGATTGAATCCTTATCATAAAGACTTTCATGGGGTAAAATAGCTTTCTCTTGCGAGTTAGTCTTCAGGAGCTATGAACTGTTGTATGATATAGCCTATTGCATAATGTAAAGGGCATTATATATATATATATATATATATATATATATATATATATATATATATATATATATATATATATATATATATATGCATACCTTTCTTCATGATAAATTGAGATAATTAAGTCACAAATCCTGAAACATGACTTAAATTACACCTTTCACCTTTCTAACCAGGTGAAATGTTCCAGACTGTAAGAGAATACAATTTGATACAATAAATAATTTACGGTGACATAAATAAATTTACGTTGAAATAGCATGAGTCTAAAAGCACACGTTTTGCATAGTTATGCCATGAGGAGAACACCAGGTGTCTGCTGCAGTCAGCAGGATATTAACTTGTGCTCCTGGGATGTGTGTGGTTGCCGGTTCAAGCCCAGCCTCTGCTATGTTACACCAGTAAGCAGATAAAAGAAACTCTGCATCTCAGGCTCTGTTTATAGATTCTCCTTGTACCTGTGTGTGGGTAACGCATTGTTGGATCATTAATTATATTGAAAGCTGTGTGCATATAGAGATGTTACATTAGTCATGTGGACTGCAGAAACTAAAGCGATCTATAAGTTATTCCACAGATAAATGTTACTATTTTGTATGTGTGTGTGCATATTCTTTTTTTATGTCCCATGATTAAATATTGCAATTTTAACTTTTAAGGTCTTAGCAGTTGGTTGCATGCTACAAACCCCCCAATTTCACCTTCCAGCCCTAATTAACCAATCTTTCCAGTACATTAAGTATTGTTTTATATGTGGCAGGTGGTTCAATCCAAACTCATCATTATTTAGATTGCTTATCCAACTGAACAGAATTGTATTTATTATTGTCTCTACTGCACCTTCCATTTGTTTTCTGTGACACAATTGCAATCCACAACATGGGACCAGCATATTCTGGGATAACGCAGAAATATCTCTATTTCATTGATTCCTAATAACACTGACACAAACACACCACACCAACATCTACCCATGCCAGACTGCTCTGAGACAGGTCCAAGGTGTTCCTCCACTACAAGAAATACCCTCTGAATGCAATTCAAACGCAATATGCAGCACACACTTCATGTAAATGGGATGTAAGAAAAAAGGCACTATGGTCCAGTTTTCATAAGTGTCATTAAACACCCTAGGCCTGCGGGTTTTGGACTGGATTGGAACACCCTGGATTGAGTTACTGTGCTTCTAAAATGACTAGTATGTTGTTGTAGATAATTCCAAAATAATTCCCTAAATCTAACCTGCTGGGCAGCTTTCATTCATTGAATATCTCAAAGGTGCAGTTTTGAAAGAAATACATGTTAAAGGAGCTCCCGAGTGGCACATGCAGTAAAGGCGCTTCGCTTGGAGTGCAGGATGCGCCCTATAGCCTGGAGATCAATGGTTCCTATCCAGGCTATGTCACTTACCGACTGTGACCGGGAGTTCCCAGGGGGCGGCGCATAATTGGCAGAGCGCCGCCCAGGTAGGGAGGGCTCAGGTCGGCAGGGTAATCCTCAGTTCACCGCACACCAGTGACCCCTGTGGCAGGCAGGGTGCCTGCGGGTCTGATGTGGAGCCATTCAGATCTGTGTTGTCCTCCGGCACTATAGGTCTGATGGCTTCGCTGTGGACCTGCAGTGTGAAAAAAGACGGCTTGGCAGGGCACGTTTCGGAGGACGCGTGTGTCTGCTGCTGTTTCGCAAAGTCGGCGCGGGGGTTGCAGCAGTTGACCGGGATCAATACATACAATTGGCGATTCCAAATTGGGAAAAAATGGGGTAAAAATCCATTGGCGACTACTAAATTTATATAAAAAACAAGAAATACATGTTAAAGTAAACATGTATTAGTATATTAAAACATGATATCTGGTACTACACTAGGTTAAAGAAATCTCTGTTTGTAAGGCATGCTTGCACTTCCTGGTCATAACACCTGAGGATGAAATTGTCCCCAATGCCTCAGCTTCTTTGATCCTGTCATTAACCAACCACCTGCTATTGACTAATATTCTTCCAGCAAGTAACATGCTGACCCAGAAGACTGCTAAGGTGAAATGAAGTGCACATCAGGCAAAATGTGTGGAATTATTCTGTTAACTACAATTACTTTGACTTATCCATCTCCTGCTTACATGTTTTAAATTGACATTTTAAAAGTCACCCAAGTAGCTGGTGAGGCAGAAATTTGCTGCAGCCTGAAGGGCTAATAATCTCTTGATTTTTTTTTTTTAACAACCAGATTTCTTTACTTGGTTCACTCTGCTAATTGACAACTGCAAGCTAACAGATATATGGGGTGGTCTAATCAAGCTATTCTTCCTCTCACCATACATCAAGTACTTTGTGTCACCTGAAGGTCTTTTTGTACATTACATTGTTTTTTCAAATGTCCCAGCAAAATGGCCACAGCATTGAGATCACAGAGACACCGATAAATAATTCAAGGCCCATTACGTTGCTTCCAGCCGACAGAGAGAGAAAGCAGATGTAATCACTCAGCCATACATCACACAAGAGAACCAGAAAAAAAGAAGAAATGAAAAGAATTTACAGAGAGGGTTCACTAGGACTGTTCTGGAACAAATCATATCCCCGCAGTGTCAGTGCACTACAACCCAGCACAACATAGCACCACTGTACTACAACCCAGCACAACACAGCACCACTGCACTACAACCCAGCACAAAAGAGCACCACTGTACTACAACCCAGCACAACAGAGCACCACTGCATTACAACCCAGCACAACAGAGCACCACTGCACTACAACCCAGCACAACAGAACACCACTGCACTACAACCCAGCACAACAGAGCACTAGAACCCAGCACAACAGAGCAGCATTGTACTACAACCCAGCACAACAGAGCACCACTGCACTACAACCCAGCACAACACAGCACCACTGCACTGCAACCCAGCACAACAGAGCACCGATGAACTACAACCCAGCACAACAAAGCACCACTGCACTACAACTCAGCACAACAGAGCACTACAACCCAGCACAACAGAACACCACTGTACTACAACCCAGCACAACAGAGCACCACTGCACTACAACCCAGCACAACAGAGCACCACTGCACTACAACCCAGCACAACAGAGCATCACTGTACTACAACCCAGCACAACAGAGCACCACTGTACTACAACCCAGCACAACAAAGCACCACTGCACAACAACCCAGCACAACAGAGCACCACTGCACTACAACCCAGCCCAACAGAGCACCACTGTACTGCAACCCAGCACAACAGAGCAGCACTGTACTACAACCCAGCACAACAGAGCACTAGAACCCAGCACAACAGAGCACCACTGCACTACAACCCAGCACAACAGAGCACCAATGAACTACAACCCAGCACAACAGAGCACCACTGTACTACAACCCAGCACAACAGAACACCACTGCACTACAACCCAGCACAACAGAACACCGATGAACAACAAACCAGCACAACAAAGCACCACTGCACTACAACTCAGCACAACAAAGTACCACTGCACAACAACCCAGCACAACAGAGCACCACTGCACTACAACCCAGCCCAACAGAGCAGCACTGTACTACAACCCAGCACAACAGAGTCACTACTGAACCCAGCACAACAGCGCATCACTGCACTACAACCCAGCAAAACAGAGCACCAATGAACTACAACCCAGCACAACAGAGCACCACTGTACTACAACCCAGCACAACAGAGCACCACTGCACTACAACCCAGCACAACAAAGTACTACTGTACTACCACCCAGCACAACAGGGCACCACTGCACTATAACCCAGCAAAACAGAGCACTACAACCCAGCAGAACAGAGCAGCACTGTACTACAACCCAGAACAACAGAGCACCACTGGACAACAACCCAGCACAACAGAGCACCACTGTACTACCACCCAGCACAACAGAGCACCACTGTACTACAACCCAGCACAACAAAGCACCACTGTACTATCACCCAGCACAACAGAGCACCGACTGAACAACAAACCAGCACAACAAACCACCACTGCAACTACAACTCAGCACAACAAAGTACCACTGTACTACCACCCAGCACAACAGGGCACCACTGCACTATAACCCAGCAAAACAGAGCACTACAACCCAGCAGAACAGAGCAGCACTGTACTACAACCCAGAACACCAGAGCACCACTGTACCACCACCCAGCACAACAGAGCACCACTGTACTACCACCCAGCACAACAAAGCACCACTGTACTACAACCCAGCACAACAAAGCACCACTGTACTACCACCCAGCACAACAGAGCACCACTGTACTACAACCCAGCACAACAAAGCACCACTGCACTACAACCCAGCACAACAGAGCACTACAACCCAGCACAACAGAGCACCACTGCACTACAACCCAGCACAACAGAGCACTACAACCCAGCACAACAGAGCACCACTGTACTACAACCCAGCACAACAGAGCACCACTGCACTACAACCCAGCACAACAGAGCACCACTGCACTACAACCCAGCACAACAGAGCACCACTGAACTACAACCCAGCACAACAGAGCACCACTGCACTACAACCCAGCACAACAGAGCACTACAACCCAGCACAACAGAGCACCACTGCACTACAACCCAGCACAACAGAGCACCACTGCACTACAACCCAGCACAACAGAGCACCACTGCACTACAACCCAGCACAACAGAGCACCACTGTACTACAACCCAGCACAACAGAGCACCACTGCACTACAACCCAGCACAACAGAGCACCACTGCACTACAACCCAGCACAACAGAGCACCACTGTACTACAACCCAGCACAACAGAGCACCACTGTACTACAACCCAGCACAACAGAGCACTAGAACCCAGCACAACAGAGCACCACTGCACTACAACCCAGCACAACAGAGCACCAATGAACTACAACCCAGCACAACAGAGCACCACTGTACTACAACCCAGCACAACAGAGCACCACTGCACTACAACCCAGCACAACAGAGCACCACTGCACTACAACCCAGCACAACAGAGCACCACTGCACTACAACCCAGCACAACAGAGCACCACTGCACTACAACCCAGCACAACAGAGCACCACTGCACTACAACCCAGCACAACAGAGCACCACTGTACTACAACCCAGCACAACAGAGCACCACTGACTACAACCCAGCACAACAGAGCACCACTGCACTACAACCCAGCACAACAGAGCACCACTGTACTACAACCCAGCACAACAGAGCACCACTGTACTACAACCCAGCACAACAGAGCACCACTGCACTACAACCCAGCACAACAGAGCACCACTGTACTACAACCCAGCACAACAGAGCACCACTGCACTACAACCCAGCACAACAGAGCACCACTGTACTACAACCCAGCACAACAGAGCACCACTGTACTACAACCCAGCACAACAGAGCACCACTGCACTACAACCCAGCACAACAGAGCACCACTGTACTACAACCCAGCACAACAGAGCACCACTGTACTACAACCCAGCACAACAGAGCACCACTGTACTACAACCCAGCACAACAGAGCACCACTGTACTACAACCCAGCACAACAGAGCACCACTGCACTACAACCCAGCACAACAGAGCACCACTGTACTACAACCCAGCACAACAGAGCACCACTGCACTACAACCCAGCACAACAGAGCACCACTGCACTACAACCCAGCACAACAGAGCACCACTGTACTACAACCCAGCACAACAGAGCACCACTGTACTACAACCCAGCACAACAGAGCACCACTGTACTACAACCCAGCACAACAGAGCACCACTGCACTACAACCCAGCACAACAGAGCACCACTGTACTACAACCCAGCACAACAGAGCACCACTGTACTACAACCCAGCACAACAGAGCACCACTGCACTACAACCCAGCACAACAGAGCACCACTGCACTACAACCCAGCACAACAGAGCACCACTGTACTACAACCCAGCACAACAGAGCACCACTGCACTACAACCCAGCACAACAGAGCACCACTGCACTACAACCCAGCACAACAGAGCACCACTGCACTACAACCCAGCACAACAGAGCACCACTGTACTACAACCCAGCACAACAGAGCACCACTGCACTACAACCCAGCACAACAGAGCACCACTGCACTACAACCCAGCACAACAGAGCACCACTGTACTACAACCCAGCACAACAGAGCACCACTGCACTACAACCCAGCACAACAGAGCACCACTGCACTACAACCCAGCACAACAGAGCACCACTGCACTACAACCCAGCACAACAGAGCACCACTGCACTACAACCCAGCACAACAGAGCACCACTGTACTACAACCCAGCACAACAGAGCACCACTGTACTACAACCCAGCACAACAGAGCACCACTGCACTACAACCCAGCACAACAGAGCACCACTGTACTACAACCCAGCACAACAGGGCACCACTGCACTACAACCCAGCAAAACAGAGCACTACAACCCAGCACAACAGAGCAGCACTGTACTACAACCCAGCACAACAGAGCACCACTGCACTACAACCCAGCACAACAGAGCACCACTGTACTACAACCCAGCACAACAGAGCACCACTGTACTACAACCCAGCACAACAGAGCACCACTGTACTACAACCCAGCACAACAGAGCACCACTGCACTACAACCCAGCACAACAGAGCACCACTGTACTACAACCCAGCACAACAGAGCACCACTGCACTACAACCCAGCACAACAGAGCACCACTGCACTACAACCCAGCACAACAGAGCACCACTGTACTACAACCCAGCACAACAGAGCACCACTGTACTACAACCCAGCACAACAGAGCACCACTGTACTACCACCCAGCACAACAGAGCACCACTGTACTACCACCCAGCACAACAGAGCACCACTGCACTACAACCCAGCACAACAAAGCACCACTGTACTACAACCCAGCACAACAGAACACCACTGCACTACAACCCAGCACAACAGAGCACCACTGCACTACAACCCAGCACAACAGAGCACCACTGTACTACAACCCAGCACAACAGAGCACCACTGTACTACAACCCAGCACAACAGAGCACCACTGCACTACAACCCAGCACAACAGAGCACCACTGTACTACAACCCAGCACAACAGAGCACCACTGCACTACAACCCAGCACAACAGAGCACCACTGCACTACAACCCAGCACAACAGAGCACTACCACCCAGCACAACAGAGCACCACTGTACTACAACCCAGCACAACAGAGCACCACTGTACTACAACCCAGCACAACAGAGCACCACTGCACTACAACCCAGCACAACAGAGCACCACTGTACTACAACCCAGCACAACAGAGCACCACTGTACTACAACCCAGCACAACAGAGCACCACTGCACTACAACCCAGCACAACAGAGCACCACTGTACTACAACCCAGCACAACAGAGCACCACTGTACTACAACCCAGCACAACAGAGCACCACTGCACTACAACCCAGCACAACAGAGCACCACTGCACTACAACCCAGCACAACAGAGCACCACTGTACTACAACCCAGCACAACAGAGCACCACTGTACAACCCAGCACAACAGAGCACCACTGCACTACAACCCAGCACAACAGAGCACCACTGCACTACAACCCAGCACAACAGAGCACCACTGTACTACAACCCAGCACAACAGAGCACCACTGTACTACAACCCAGCACAACAGAGCACCACTGCACTACAACCCAGCACAACAGAGCACCACTGCACTACAACCCAGCACAACAGAGCACCACTGCACTACAACCCAGCACAACAGAGCACCACTGCACTACAACCCAGCACAACAGAGCACCACTGTACTACAACCCAGCAGAACAGAGCACCACTGTACTACAACCCAGCACAACAGAGCACCACTGTACTACAACCCAGCACAACAGAGCACCACTGTACTACAACCCAGCACAACAGAGCACCACTGTACTACAACCCAGCACAACAGAGCACCACTGCACTACAACCCAGCACAACAGAGCACCACTGCACTACAACCCAGCACAACAGAGCACCACTGTACTACAACCCAGCACAACAGAGCACCACTGCACTACAACCCAGCACAACAGAGCACTACAACCCAGCACAACAGAGCACCACTGTACTACAACCCAGCACAACAGAGCACCACTGCACTACAACCCAGCACAACAGAGCACCACTGTACTACAACCCAGCACAACAGAGCACCACTGTACTACAACCCAGCACAACAGAGCACCACTGTACTACAACCCAGCACAACAGAGCACCACTGTACTACAACCCAGCACAACAGAGCACCACTGCACTACAACCCAGCACAACAGAGCACCACTGCACTACAACCCAGCACAACAGAGCACCACTGCACTACAACCCAGCACAACAGAGCACCACTGTACTACAACCCAGCACAACAGAGCACCACTGCACTACAACCCAGCACAACAGAGCACCACTGTACTACAACCCAGCACAACAGAGCACCACTGCACTACAACCCAGCACAACAGAGCACCACTGCACTACAACCCAGCACAACAGAGCACCACTGCACTACAACCCAGCACAACAGAGCACCACTGTACTACAACCCAGCACAACAGAGCACCACTGCACTACAACCCAGCACAACAGAGCACCACTGCACTACAACCCAGCACAACAGAGCACCACTGCACTACAACCCAGCACAACAGAGCACCACTGTACTACAACCCAGCACAACAGAGCACCACTGTACTACAACCCAGCACAACAGAGCACCACTGCACTACAACCCAGCACAACAGAGCACCACTGCACTACAACCCAGCACAACAGAGCACCACTGCACTACAACCCAGCACAACAGAGCACCACTGTACTACAACCCAGCACAACAGAGCACCACTGCACTACAACCCAGCACAACAGAGCACCACTGCACTACAACCCAGCACAACAGAGCACCACTGTACTACAACCCAGCACAACAGAGCACCACTGCACTACAACCCAGCACAACAGAGCACCACTGTACTACAACCCAGCACAACAGAGCACCACTGTACTACAACCCAGCACAACAGAGCACCACTGCACTACAACCCAGCACAACAGAGCACCACTGTACTACAACCCAGCACAACAGAGCACCACTGCACTACAACCCAGCACAACAGAGCACCACTGTACTACAACCCAGCACAACAGAGCACCACTGTACTACAACCCAGCACAACAGAGCACCACTGTACTACAACCCAGCACAACAGAGCACCACTGTACTACAACCCAGCACAACAGAGCACCACTGTACTACAACCCAGCACAACAGAGCACCACTGTACTACAACCCAGCACAACAGAGCACCACTGCACTACAACCCAGCACAACAGAGCACCACTGTACTACAACCCAGCACAACAGAGCACCACTGTACTACAACCCAGCACAACAGAGCACCACTGCACTACAACCCAGCACAACAGAGCACCACTGCACTACAACCCAGCACAACAGAGCACCACTGTACTACAACCCAGCACAACAGAGCACCACTGTACTACAACCCAGCACAACAGAGCACCACTGTACTACAACCCAGCACAACAGAGCACCACTGCACTACAACCCAGCACAACAGAGCACCACTGTACTACAACCCAGCACAACAGAGCACCACTGTACTACAACCCAGCACAACAGAGCACCACTGCACTACAACCCAGCACAACAGAGCACCACTGCACTACAACCCAGCACAACAGAGCACCACTGTACTACAACCCAGCACAACAGAGCACCACTGCACTACAACCCAGCACAACAGAGCACCACTGCACTACAACCCAGCACAACAGAGCACCACTGTACTACAACCCAGCACAACAGAGCACCACTGCACTACAACCCAGCACAACAGAGCACCACTGCACTACAACCCAGCACAACAGAGCACCACTGCACTACAACCCAGCACAACAGAGCACCACTGTACTACAACCCAGCACAACAGAGCACCACTGCACTACAACCCAGCACAACAGAGCACCACTGCACTACAACCCAGCACAACAGAGCACCACTGTACTACAACCCAGCACAACAGAGCACCACTGCACTACAACCCAGCACAACAGAGCACCACTGCACTACAACCCAGCACAACAGAGCACCACTGTACTACAACCCAGCACAACAGAGCACCACTGCACTACAACCCAGCACAACAGAGCACCACTGCACTACAACCCAGCACAACAGAGCACCACTGTACTACAACCCAGCACAACAGAGCACCACTGCACTACAACCCAGCACAACAGAGCACCACTGTACTACAACCCAGCACAACAGAGCACCACTGTACTACAACCCAGCACAACAGAGCACCACTGCACTACAACCCAGCACAACAGAGCACCACTGCACTACAACCCAGCACAACAGAGCACCACTGCACTACAACCCAGCACAACAGAGCACCACTGTACTACAACCCAGCACAACAGAGCACCACTGCACTACAACCCAGCACAACAGAGCACCACTGCACTACAACCCAGCACAACAGAGCACCACTGCACTACAACCCAGCACAACAGAGCACCACTGTACTACAACCCAGCACAACAGAGCACCACTGCACTACAACCCAGCACAACAGAGCACCACTGTACTACAACCCAGCACAACAGAGCACCACTGCACTACAACCCAGCACAACAGAGCACCACTGCACTACAACCCAGCACAACAGAGCACCACTGTACTACAACCCAGCACAACAGAGCACCACTGCACTACAACCCAGCACAACAGAGCACCACTGTACTACAACCCAGCACAACAGAGCACCACTGTACTACAACCCAGCACAACAGAGCACCACTGCACTACAACCCAGCACAACAGAGCACCACTGTACTACAACCCAGCACAACAGAGCACCACTGTACTACAACCCAGCACAACAGAGCACCACTGTACTACAACCCAGCACAACAGAGCACCACTGCACTACAACCCAGCACAACAGAGCACCACTGTACTACAACCCAGCACAACAGAGCACCACTGCACTACAACCCAGCACAACAGAGCACCACTGCACTACAACCCAGCACAACAGAGCACCACTGTACTACAACCCAGCACAACAGAGCACCACTGCACTACAACCCAGCACAACAGAGCACCACTGCACTACAACCCAGCACAACAGAGCACCACTGTACTACAACCCAGCACAACAGAGCACCACTGCACTACAACCCAGCACAACAGAGCACCACTGCACTACAACCCAGCACAACAGAGCACCACTGTACTACAACCCAGCACAACAGAGCACCACTGTACTACAACCCAGCACAACAGAGCACCACTGCACTACAACCCAGCACAACAGAGCACCACTGCACTACAACCCAGCACAACAGAGCACCACTGTACTACAACCCAGCACAACAGAGCACCACTGTACTACAACCCAGCACAACAGAGCACCACTGCACTACAACCCAGCACAACAGAGCACCACTGTACTACAACCCAGCACAACAGAGCACCACTGCACTACAACCCAGCACAACAGAGCACCACTGTACTACAACCCAGCACAACAGAGCACCACTGTACTACAACCCAGCACAACAGAGCACCACTGCACTACAACCCAGCACAACAGAGCACCACTGTACTACAACCCAGCACAACAGAGCACCACTGCACTACAACCCAGCACAACAGAGCACCACTGTACTACAACCCAGCACAACAGAGCACCACTGCACTACAACCCAGCACAACAGAGCACCACTGTACTACAACCCAGCACAACAGAGCACCACTGCACTACAACCCAGCACAACAGAGCACCACTGTACTACAACCCAGCACAACAGAGCACCACTGTACTACAACCCAGCACAACAGAGCACCACTGCACTACAACCCAGCACAACAGAGCACCACTGTACTACAACCCAGCACAACAGAGCACCACTGCACTACAACCCAGCACAACAGAGCACCACTGCACTACAACCCAGCACAACAGAGCACCACTGTACTACAACCCAGCACAACAGAGCACCACTGCACTACAACCCAGCACAACAGAGCACCACTGCACTACAACCCAGCACAACAGAGCACCACTGCACTACAACCCAGCACAACAGAGCACCACTGTACTACAACCCAGCACAACAGAGCACCACTGCACTACAACCCAGCACAACAGAGCACCACTGTACTACAACCCAGCACAACAGAGCACCACTGCACTACAACCCAGCACAACAGAGCACCACTGCACTACAACCCAGCACAACAGAGCACCACTGTACTACAACCCAGCACAACAGAGCACCACTGCACTACAACCCAGCACAACAGAGCACCACTGCACTACAACCCAGCACAACAGAGCACCACTGTACTACAACCCAGCACAACAGAGCACCACTACAACCCAGCACAACAGAGCACCACTGCACTACAACCCAGCACAACAGAGCACCACTGTACTACAACCCAGCACAACAGAGCACCACTGCACTACAACCCAGCACAACAGAGCACCACTGCACTACAACCCAGCACAACAGAGCACCACTGTACTACAACCCAGCACAACAGAGCACCACTGCACTACAACCCAGCACAACAGAGCACCACTGCACTACAACCCAGCACAACAGAGCACCACTGTACTACAACCCAGCACAACAGAGCACCACTGCACTACAACCCAGCACAACAGAGCACCACTGTACTACAACCCAGCACAACAGAGCACCACTGTACTACAACCCAGCACAACAGAGCACCACTGCACTACAACCCAGCACAACAGAGCACCACTGCACTACAACCCAGCACAACAGAGCACCACTGCACTACAACCCAGCACAACAGAGCACCACTGCACTACAACCCAGCACAACAGAGCACCACTGTACTACAACCCAGCACAACAGAGCACCACTGCACTACAACCCAGCACAACAGAGCACCACTGCACTACAACCCAGCACAACAGAGCACCACTGCACTACAACCCAGCACAACAGAGCACCACTGCACTACAACCCAGCACAACAGAGCACCACTGTACTACAACCCAGCACAACAGAGCACCACTGTACTACAACCCAGCACAACAGAGCACCACTGTACTACAACCCAGCACAACAGAGCACCACTGTACTACAACCCAGCACAACAGAGCACCACTGTACTACAACCCAGCACAACAGAGCACCACTGCACTACAACCCAGCACAACAGAGCACCACTGCACTACAACCCAGCACAACAGAGCACCACTGTACTACAACCCAGCACAACAGAGCACCACTGTACTACAACCCAGCACAACAGAGCACCACTGCACTACAACCCAGCACAACAGAGCACCACTGTACTACAACCCAGCACAACAGAGCACCACTGCACTACAACCCAGCACAACAGAGCACCACTGCACTACAACCCAGCACAACAGAGCACCACTGCACTACAACCCAGCACAACAGAGCACCACTGTACTACAACCCAGCACAACAGAGCACCACTGTACTACAACCCAGCACAACAGAGCACCACTGTACTACAACCCAGCACAACAGAGCACCACTGCACTACAACCCAGCACAACAGAGCACCACTGCACTACAACCCAGCACAACAGAGCACCACTGTACTACAACCCAGCACAACAGAGCACCACTGCACTACAACCCAGCACAACAGAGCACCACTGCACTACAACCCAGCACAACAGAGCACCACTGTACTACAACCCAGCACAACAGAGCACCACTGCACTACAACCCAGCACAACAGAGCACCACTGTACTACAACCCAGCACAACAGAGCACCACTGTACTACAACCCAGCACAACAGAGCACCACTGCACTACAACCCAGCACAACAGAGCACCACTGCACTACAACCCAGCACAACAGAGCACCACTGTACTACAACCCAGCACAACAGAGCACCACTGTACTACAACCCAGCACAACAGAGCACCACTGCACTACAACCCAGCACAACAGAGCACCACTGCACTACAACCCAGCACAACAGAGCACCACTGCACTACAACCCAGCACAACAGAGCACCACTGTACTACAACCCAGCACAACAGAGCACCACTGTACTACAACCCAGCACAACAGAGCACCACTGTACTACAACCCAGCACAACAGAGCACCACTGCACTACAACCCAGCACAACAGAGCACCACTGTACTACAACCCAGCACAACAGAGCACCACTGCACTACAACCCAGCACAACAGAGCACCACTGTACTACAACCCAGCACAACAGAGCACCACTGTACTACAACCCAGCACAACAGAGCACCACTGCACTACAACCCAGCACAACAGAGCACCACTGTACTACAACCCAGCACAACAGAGCACCACTGCACTACAACCCAGCACAACAGAGCACCACTGTACTACAACCCAGCACAACAGAGCACCACTGCACTACAACCCAGCACAACAGAGCACCACTGTACTACAACCCAGCACAACAGAGCACCACTGCACTACAACCCAGCACAACAGAGCACCACTGCACTACAACCCAGCACAACAGAGCACCACTGCACTACAACCCAGCACAACAGAGCACCACTGCACTACAACCCAGCACAACAGAGCACCACTGTACTACAACCCAGCACAACAGAGCACCACTGTACTACAACCCAGCACAACAGAGCACCACTGTACTACAACCCAGCACAACAGAGCACCACTGCACTACAACCCAGCACAACAGAGCACCACTGTACTACAACCCAGCACAACAGAGCACCACTGCACTACAACCCAGCACAACAGAGCACCACTGTACTACAACCCAGCACAACAGAGCACCACTGTACTACAACCCAGCACAACAGAGCACCACTGCACTACAACCCAGCACAACAGAGCACCACTGTACTACAACCCAGCACAACAGAGCACCACTGCACTACAACCCAGCACAACAGAGCACCACTGCACTACAACCCAGCACAACAGAGCACCACTGTACTACAACCCAGCACAACAGAGCACCACTGCACTACAACCCAGCACAACAGAGCACCACTGTACTACAACCCAGCACAACAGAGCACCACTGTACTACAACCCAGCACAACAGAGCACCACTGCACTACAACCCAGCACAACAGAGCACCACTGTACTACCACCCAGCACAACAGAGCACCACTGTACTACAACCCAGCACAACAGAGCACCACTGCACTACAACCCAGCACAACAGAGCACCACTGTACTACAACCCAGCACAACAGAGCACCACTGTACTACAACCCAGCACAATAGAGCACCACTGCACTACAACCCAGCACAACAGAGCAGCACTGTACTACAACCCAGCACAACAGAGCACCACTGCACTACAACCCAGCACAACAGAGCACCACTGTACTACAACCCAGCACAACAGAGCACCACTGCACTACAACCCAGCACAACAGATCACCACTGTACTACCACCTAGCACAACAGAGCACCACTGCACTACAACCCAGCACAACAGAGCAGCACTGCACTACAACCCAGCACAACAGAGCACCACTGTACTACAACCCAGCACAACAGAGCACCACTGCACTACAACCCAGCACAACAGAGCACCACTGCACTACAACCCAGCACAACAGAGCACCACTGCACTACAACCCAGCACAACAGAGCACCACTGCACTACAACCCAGCACAACAGAGCACCACTGCACTACAACCCAGCACAACAGAGCACCACTGCACTACAACCCAGCACAACAGAGCACCACTGTACTACAACCCAGCACAACAGAGCACCACTGCACTACAACCCAGCACAACAGAGCACCACTGTACTACAACCCAGCACAACAGAGCACCACTGCACTACAACCCAGCACAACAGAGCACCACTGCACTACAACCCAGCACAACAGAGCACCACTGTACTACAACCCAGCACAACAGAGCACCACTGTACTACAACCCAGCACAACAGAGCACCACTGTACTACAACCCAGCACAACAGAGCACCACTGCACTACAACCCAGCACAACAGAGCACCACTGCACTACAACCCAGCACAACAGAGCACCACTGCACTACAACCCAGCACAACAGAGCACCACTGCACTACAACCCAGCACAACAGAGCACCACTGCACTACAACCCAGCACAACAGAGCACCACTGTACTACAACCCAGCACAACAGAGCACCACTGTACTACAACCCAGCACAACAGAGCACCACTGCACTACAACCCAGCACAACAGAGCACCACTGTACTACAACCCAGCACAACAGAGCACCACTGCACTACAACCCAGCACAACAGAGCACCACTGCACTACAACCCAGCACAACAGAGCACCACTGTACTACAACCCAGCACAACAGAGCACCACTGTACTACAACCCAGCACAACAGAGCACCACTGCACTACAACCCAGCACAACAGAGCACCACTGCACTACAACCCAGCACAACAGAGCACCACTGTACTACAACCCAGCACAACAGAGCACCACTGTACTACAACCCAGCACAACAGAGCACCACTGCACTACAACCCAGCACAACAGAGCACCACTGTACTACAACCCAGCACAACAGAGCACCACTGCACTACAACCCAGCACAACAGAGCACCACTGTACTACAACCCAGCACAACAGAGCACCACTGCACTACAACCCAGCACAACAGAGCACCACTGTACTACAACCCAGCACAACAGAGCACCACTGCACTACAACCCAGCACAACAGAGCACCACTGTACTACAACCCAGCACAACAGAGCACCACTGCACTACAACCCAGCACAACAGAGCACCACTGCACTACAACCCAGCACAACAGAGCACCACTGCACTACAACCCAGCACAACAGAGCACCACTGCACTACAACCCAGCACAACAGAGCACCACTGTACTACAACCCAGCACAACAGAGCACCACTGTACTACAACCCAGCACAACAGAGCACCACTGCACTACAACCCAGCACAACAGAGCACCACTGTACTACAACCCAGCACAACAGAGCACCACTGCACTACAACCCAGCACAACAGAGCACCACTGCACTACAACCCAGCACAACAGAGCACCACTGTACTACAACCCAGCACAACAGAGCACCACTGCACTACAACCCAGCACAACAGAGCACCACTGTACTACAACCCAGCACAACAGAGCACCACTGCACTACAACCCAGCACAACAGAGCACCACTGCACTACAACCCAGCACAACAGAGCACCACTGTACTACAACCCAGCACAACAGAGCACCACTGCACTACAACCCAGCACAACAGAGCACCACTGTACTACAACCCAGCACAACAGAGCACCACTGTACTACAACCCAGCACAACAGAGCACCACTGCACTACAACCCAGCACAACAGAGCACCACTGTACTACAACCCAGCACAACAGAGCACCACTGTACTACAACCCAGCACAACAGAGCACCACTGTACTACAACCCAGCACAACAGAGCACCACTGCACTACAACCCAGCACAACAGAGCACCACTGTACTACAACCCAGCACAACAGAGCACCACTGCACTACAACCCAGCACAACAGAGCACCACTGTACTACAACCCAGCACAACAGAGCACCACTGTACTACAACCCAGCACAACAGAGCACCACTGCACTACAACCCAGCACAACAGAGCACCACTGTACTACAACCCAGCACAACAGAGCACCACTGTACTACAACCCAGCACAACAGAGCACCACTGCACTACAACCCAGCACAACAGAGCACCACTGTACTACAACCCAGCACAACAGAGCACCACTGTACTACAACCCAGCACAACAGAGCACCACTGCACTACAACCCAGCACAACAGAGCACCACTGTACTACAACCCAGCACAACAGAGCACCACTGCACTACAACCCAGCACAACAGAGCACCACTGCACTACAACCCAGCACAACAGAGCACCACTGCACTACAACCCAGCACAACAGAGCACCACTGTACTACAACCCAGCACAACAGAGCACCACTGCACTACAACCCAGCACAACAGAGCACCACTGTACTACAACCCAGCACAACAGAGCACCACTGCACTACAACCCAGCACAACAGAGCACCACTGTACTACAACCCAGCACAACAGAGCACCACTGCACTACAACCCAGCACAACAGAGCACCACTGTACTACAACCCAGCACAACAGAGCACCACTGCACTACAACCCAGCACAACAGAGCACCACTGCACTACAACCCAGCACAACAGAGCACCACTGTACTACAACCCAGCACAACAGAGCACCACTGCACTACAACCCAGCACAACAGAGCACCACTGCACTACAACCCAGCACAACAGAGCACCACTGTACTACAACCCAGCACAACAGAGCACCACTGTACTACAACCCAGCACAACAGAGCACCACTGCACTACAACCCAGCACAACAGAGCACCACTGCACTACAACCCAGCACAACAGAGCACCACTGTACTACAACCCAGCACAACAGAGCACCACTGCACTACAACCCAGCACAACAGAGCACCACTGTACTACAACCCAGCACAACAGAGCACCACTGCACTACAACCCAGCACAACAGAGCACCACTGCACTACAACCCAGCACAACAGAGCACCACTGTACTACAACCCAGCACAACAGAGCACCACTGCACTACAACCCAGCACAACAGAGCACCACTGCACTACAACCCAGCACAACAGAGCACCACTGTACTACAACCCAGCACAACAGAGCACCACTGCACTACAACCCAGCACAACAGAGCACCACTGCACTACAACCCAGCACAACAGAGCACCACTGTACTACAACCCAGCACAACAGAGCACCACTGCACTACAACCCAGCACAACAGAGCACCACTGCACTACAACCCAGCACAACAGAGCACCACTGCACTACAACCCAGCACAACAGAGCACCACTGCACTACAACCCAGCACAACAGAGCACCACTGTACTACAACCCAGCACAACAGAGCACCACTGCACTACAACCCAGCACAACAGAGCACCACTGCACTACAACCCAGCACAACAGAGCACCACTGCACTACAACCCAGCACAACAGAGCACCACTGCACTACAACCCAGCACAACAGAGCACCACTGCACTACAACCCAGCACAACAGAGCACCACTGCACTACAACCCAGCACAACAGAGCACCACTGCACTACAACCCAGCACAACAGAGCACCACTGTACTACAACCCAGCACAACAGAGCACCACTGCACTACAACCCAGCACAACAGAGCACCACTGTACTACAACCCAGCACAACAGAGCACCACTGTACTACAACCCAGCACAACAGAGCACCACTGCACTACAACCCAGCACAACAGAGCACCACTGCACTACAACCCAGCACAACAGAGCACCACTGCACTACAACCCAGCACAACAGAGCACCACTGCACTACAACCCAGCACAACAGAGCACCACTGTACTACAACCCAGCACAACAGAGCACCACTGTACTACAACCCAGCACAACAGAGCACCACTGCACTACAACCCAGCACAACAGAGCACCACTGTACTACAACCCAGCACAACAGAGCACCACTGCACTACAACCCAGCACAACAGAGCACCACTGTACTACAACCCAGCACAACAGAGCACCACTGTACTACAACCCAGCACAACAGAGCACCACTGCACTACAACCCAGCACAACAGAGCACCACTGCACTACAACCCAGCACAACAGAGCACCACTGCACTACAACCCAGCACAACAGAGCACCACTGCACTACAACCCAGCACAACAGAGCACCACTGTACTACAACCCAGCACAACAGAGCACCACTGCACTACAACCCAGCACAACAGAGCACCACTGTACTACAACCCAGCACAACAGAGCACCACTGCACTACAACCCAGCACAACAGAGCACCACTGTACTACAACCCAGCACAACAGAGCACCACTGCACTACAACCCAGCACAACAGAGCACCACTGTACTACAACCCAGCACAACAGAGCACCACTGCACTACAACCCAGCACAACAGAGCACCACTGTACTACAACCCAGCACAACAGAGCACCACTGTACTACAACCCAGCACAACAGAGCACCACTGTACTACAACCCAGCACAACAGAGCACCACTGTACTACAACCCAGCACAACAGAGCACCACTGCACTACAACCCAGCACAACAGAGCACCACTGTACTACAACCCAGCACAACAGAGCACCACTGTACTACAACCCAGCACAACAGAGCACCACTGCACTACAACCCAGCACAACAGAGCACCACTGCACTACAACCCAGCACAACAGAGCACCACTGCACTACAACCCAGCACAACAGAGCACCACTGCACTACAACCCAGCACAACAGAGCACCACTGTACTACAACCCAGCACAACAGAGCACCACTGTACTACAACCCAGCACAACAGAGCACCACTGCACTACAACCCAGCACAACAGAGCACCACTGCACTACAACCCAGCACAACAGAGCACCACTGCACTACAACCCAGCACAACAGAGCACCACTGCACTACAACCCAGCACAACAGAGCACCACTGTACTACAACCCAGCACAACAGAGCACCACTGTACTACAACCCAGCACAACAGAGCACCACTGCACTACAACCCAGCACAACAGAGCACCACTGCACTACAACCCAGCACAACAGAGCACCACTGCACTACAACCCAGCACAACAGAGCACCACTGTACTACAACCCAGCACAACAGAGCACCACTGCACTACAACCCAGCACAACAGAGCACCACTGCACTACAACCCAGCACAACAGAGCACCACTGCACTACAACCCAGCACAACAGAGCACCACTGTACTACAACCCAGCACAACAGAGCACCACTGCACTACAACCCAGCACAACAGAGCACCACTGTACTACAACCCAGCACAACAGAGCACCACTGCACTACAACCCAGCACAACAGAGCACCACTGCACTACAACCCAGCACAACAGAGCACCACTGTACTACAACCCAGCACAACAGAGCACCACTGTACTACAACCCAGCACAACAGAGCACCACTGTACTACAACCCAGCACAACAGAGCACCACTGTACTACAACCCAGCACAACAGAGCACCACTGCACTACAACCCAGCACAACAGAGCACCACTGTACTACAACCCAGCACAACAGAGCACCACTGTACTACAACCCAGCACAACAGAGCACCACTGCACTACAACCCAGCACAACAGAGCACCACTGTACTACAACCCAGCACAACAGAGCACCACTGCACTACAACCCAGCACAACAGAGCACCACTGCACTACAACCCAGCACAACAGAGCACCACTGTACTACAACCCAGCACAACAGAGCACCACTGCACTACAACCCAGCACAACAGAGCACCACTGTACTACAACCCAGCACAACAGAGCACCACTGCACTACAACCCAGCACAACAGAGCACCACTGCACTACAACCCAGCACAACAGAGCACCACTGCACTACAACCCAGCACAACAGAGCACCACTGTACTACAACCCAGCACAACAGAGCACCACTGCACTACAACCCAGCACAACAGAGCACCACTGCACTACAACCCAGCACAACAGAGCACCACTGTACTACAACCCAGCACAACAGAGCACCACTGCACTACAACCCAGCACAACAGAGCACCACTGTACTACAACCCAGCACAACAGAGCACCACTGTACTACAACCCAGCACAACAGAGCACCACTGCACTACAACCCAGCACAACAGAGCACCACTG